>OX422209.1:482048870-482648870 GCA_949130495.1 Sambucus nigra
TTCTTCGTTAAAGTCTACGGGGCATTTGATATAAAATCATGCCTAAAAGGCCATTTTGTCAACTCGTTAGAAGTCTCGTTTGAACGAGATCGTTCGAACGAAAGGCTTCGAACGAACTACCAACTCGTTAGAAGGGATACTGTCATCTCGTTAGAAGCTCGTTCGAACGAGGTCGTTCGAACGACCTGGGCAGGTCTTCTAACGAGATGGCAGACTGCGCCCAGAATTTTCCAAATTAGATTTTCTTCAAAATTCTCTTCTCTAAATCCCTACTAAGATCATCCCAATTAAGTTTTAACGTTTTTAAAATACTCTAAGTCCTCCTAGGTCACTCTTTAACATATATTTGGGGTCAATACTTCCTAAATTAACATGTAATCATCATAGTTTCCAAACCTTTTACCAAACCCTATAAATATAAACTCAAAATTTTAATGTCTACAAGTACTCCTTATAAATCCATTTTTAAATCACCAAAAGATATATTTTGGATCTAAAATTCATCCATAACCATTCTATATGCAATCCCTATCCAAGATTATGAATTCTATCTCCAATTTCATGGGTTTTCATCAAACTTTCAATACAAGACCTATAATCAATTCTAAGCATGGAGGAAACATTCGTGTGAAATTATGTAATTAAACCACTTGCCTTAGATGTTCTGATTTGATGTTGAAGGATGAAGGTTGATTCTCCTCTTTCTCTCTACAGATTTCTCCCAAAGATGGTGATGGTGGCTAGGGGTTTCTTTTGGAACCTCTTAGGACTCTCCCTTTAACTCCCGTAGCCCACTACTTGCAAAATGCTGATAATGGACTTAATGGATTCATTAATAATATAAAATTAACTCCTAAAATTCGTGGGTTTTAATTCTCCTATTTTTAAAATTACCAAACTACCCTTCTGGGTTGCCTGTATGGCCCAAAAATGCCCCGAGACCCAATCTAAACTCCCGACTAGTGTTTTCTGACTATTTCGACCCTTTCGGACACGTTGGCGCACTCAAAATGACCATTCAGTTGATAAAATTATAATTTACTTTTTAATTCAAATAATTACATTCTTGACGCGACTGACACACGCGTCCCAATTAAATTTTCAAATTGTCGTATTTCTGTCTCGTGACAATTTAAATATTTTCAATGCTCATGAATTACTATACATACTCAGAGATATTAAATTTTAATATCATAATCAAATACCAACTCACATCGCGCTAATATTTATATCCGGATTAATTTCCAATTAATTCTCATTTAATTTAATTATTCCCGTAAATAAAAATCAATAAAATTACGGGGTATTACACATGCTGTCATCAAATTTCTAACAAAGGCTAGAAAGGAGCCGCATCCCTATAAATGTGTCTGCGGCCATAAAAGAGTCCATTCATTCAGAGTGAATGCATCAAAGAAGCTAATCTCAAAGGAAAAATAAAATAGGCCGCAGCCTAATTTGAGTAAGTGCCCCAAGCAAGAAATTTAAGTGTAAAAACCATCAACTCAAGCATCAAAGCATTAGAAGAATAAGGTATACGAACCAAGTACAGAAGTTGTTAGTTCCCGAAAGTTTCGCGGCCCTATCAATGTGGCCGCAACCATAAAGGTTATTAATTTAGAAGTAGCATATCATGGATTGCTAAAACTCCGCGGCTGGGTTGCAAAACATTCGCAGCCTAAGAAATACAATCATGGCTTGGCAAGTGTTGAAAAAATTAGAGAAGTTGAGCCAAAGCTCCAAAGCCATTTTTCTTTGGCACTGAGGCTTGGGGGATTATAGCCATATATGGAGTGAAAAAATGGAAAACCCAGGCAAAGTACAAGTTGTGAAAGGTCCGAGGCAAAGCATAACAGGCCGCAGCATGTTTGGAGAGATTATTTATAAAATGTTGCCATGGCCTTATGCGCATTTACAGTTACTGAAGAAGCTTTGCACTCAACCAAGCAATCAAACATCTAAATAAACAGGAAGGAGTATAAAAAGCATTACAAATATTGAAGCATAGGAAAAAAAATAAAGAGCAAGGAAGGCAAATTAGAAAAGTTAAAAAGGCAAAAGCATTGGCAAAATATTATTTACAAACAAAAGGCCGCAGCAATTCAAAATCAACAAGTTCAAGTTAAGAGGGACGCAACCCCAATGATTAGAAATGAAGACTAAGATGAAATATCATCATCTTATTCTTCCTCCTCATCTCCATCCGTAATAGTAATGGTCCCCTCAGCTGCCGCAGCCTCAGCCGCTGCCCTTTGCCTGGCTCTCTCTTCTGCCGTGACCTTTATTTCAGCCACGCAGTTATCATGCTCAGCATCCCCAATTCCCCAAGACTTAATTGTGGCCACGAAATTTGGGAAGTTCTTTGCCACCCTATATCTTAGCTCTCGGTAGTCGCGAATATAAGCTCTGTTATTAATGATGAAGAAGTCTGGGGAGCCTTTATATGATGTTACAGCATTGTCAATGGCTAATTGAAGGGCGTCGCCATATTGTTCATCTTTTCTTGCAAGGGGGTCACAACATGATCTTCCTCCATCTTCTTTATCATCGCGGTATGGGCTTGGTCATCATTAACAACCTTGGTCTCTAATTCCTCATACTTCTTTTGAAGAAGTCCAAACTTGCTGCTTGCAAACTCCGCGGCCTTGGCAACTTCCACAGCTTGAGCTTGGGTAACCTTGAGGGAGTCCGCGACCTGCCTGAAATTCTCCTCAGCATCCCGCTTAGCTTATTTCGCAACCTTAATGGTGGCATATGCATTCATCTTATATAATTCAAGAGCCGCAACAAAAGACTTCTTTCCAACTTCAAAGGAGTCAACCCTTGCCTTCACCAAGTCAACATTGTGAACATTGTCCGTGGCCTCCTTGAGCCTATATAGACTCTCATACTTGAGTTTCTGGGTCATCACAACTTCTACAGCCTGTAAATGTATTGAAAGTTAGAAAATAAAATTAAAGCTACAAAGAAGAATTATTAGAAAACTGGAGTTACTTACTCTCAGTAGACTATGGAGGGCATAAGACTCCACATCCTCGTGGTCCTCACCAACCAATCGATCTAGGTAGGCTCCATCAACTACCTTTTTTTTATCATGTGGACAACACGGGAAGTTATGTCCCAAGAAGATTGAGGATATGGCCTGCGCAGTTATGGTCGCGGACGTCTGCTTTGTGGAGTTAGCAAATTTGCATTAACAACAATTATTGATGGAAGGATAGGAGTATTTGGCACATAAACTGACGAAGTGCCATGGCCACCTTGATCAAAATGAGATGGTACCAAGCCTGCCGCTGCCAGGTTTTCCCTAATATCATCGTTAAAGTTTCCCTCAGGCCTCTCATGAGAGGTCTCCTCCTCAACCTGATTTTGGGGCGCGGCTGGAGTAGTATGATTCGCAGCCTGATTTGGGGCACGTCAGGAGTAGTATGACCACAGCCTAATTTTGAGGTGTGGCAGGATCAACCTGGTCACTAGAAGTGACTGCGGCAGGAGCTTTGGACTTTGTCCTCTTCCTTTTCCTCTGCCTAGCAGTGTTATTAAGGACAGCTGCATCCTCATCCATCTCAGCAAGGTTAGCTGCTAACAGAGATCTATCAATCTCCTCACCTGAGAAGAAATAAATCATGGTCAATATCCAAGTTTAAAGATAATTGTCGGGGAATAAAAAACCAAAGAAAATAGTATTACCTTCAGCACCCATCTCTTTGGGAATAGATTTATTAGGAAAGAAGCCTCACTTGTAGATTAAAGCAGAGGTTACAAGAGTGCTGAACTTATTCTTATCAGCAGGAACTGCCGCGACCTCACCGACCCTCTTCTCTTGCAGCTCACTCAGCTACAAATTGTCAAGAACTGCAGAAAAATGTAAAAGTTAGTACAAAAGAAAAATATGGAGAATGAAATGCAACTATAAAAAGGGGATGCGACCATAATTCATTAAGGTTTACCAAGCTTAGAGTGACACCCCCACTATCGCGGCATCATAAAGGTTCTCTCCCTCTCGGTCTCTTGGGGGTAGATCTCCCATCCTTCTCCAGAAATGTAAAAATACTTGCCCTTCCAATTCTTCACACTGGTGGGCCTCCCACTATAGAGGGTTTCGTCTCTGTCGCAGACAGAAAAGTAATAATACCCCGCAAATTTTATGGAGTTCTCCTTTGGACGGTAGAAGTAGAAAAACTCCGCAGGAGTAATGTCTCTCTTGAATTTCTTCTTCCACAGTACAATAGCTGCAAGAATGGCCCTTCGGTCATTGGGATCTAATTGGCTGGGGTTATCCTCATCATTTAGAAAATTCTTCTAGCTGGAACAGGGATAGGTAGTCGCCCATAAATGAAAGCGTGGAGGGGGAAGCACACCCCATCGTCAGCAGGTGTCGTGCATATCCTTCGTTTCGATGCGGGTGATGAGCATATCAAATTCTTAGGAAATTCAAAGGCTTCAGCTACCTGATCAACCCGCTCTTGGGTCATAGTGCTGCGAACACTAAGTGCAGCAAGAGGTCTCTCAGCCCTCCCAGATGTTCCAGCGGGTGCGTCCCTAACCTTAGATGTACCCACTGTCGCTGCATCTATATCCATCGGTTGATTACTTGAGTTAACCTCTTCCTCCATGATCGCAGAATCTAAGTCTGAATCTAGTTCTACACAATTAGAGCAATCTATCAACTGACACAACCCTATTGTCCTCAAAGGGCGCACTGAAGGAAGTTCGTGAGGAGAGGCACCAAAATGTTTGTTCCAAAAGCCTCTCAAAAATTCTCCTGGGTCAAAGTTCATATGATTGCAGCAATACTTGAAAAACAGAGAGTCCGCAATTAGGCGCCGCAACCAATATGGTCATATATAGGCCTCTTAGAGGCCGCGACAGGAATAATGATGTAAGTTTGAAGGATAAACAAGAAATGTTAGGCAAATTTGGCTAACTACACAAAGTGTTGGGCTCTCTCGTCCTAGAAGTTAACATATGCCGCGACATATTGTTTTAAGGAAAGATGTTATAATCTTACATGTCGTAGTCATTGGACTAGGGGGTAAGTTCTGTGGACACTAATCTAAAGGCCTTAGGCAAGGGAATATTTACATGCCACAGCTAGAAATCTACATGACGCTGTAATTGAGGGTTTCAGACATTTATCTAAGATAACACTAAAATTTTCCAAGGGATTTTGTAATGCCGCAGCCAGATAATCAAACAGTAGCAGCCAGATATGTACATGGAGCAGCCATATATGTACACGCTGCATACAATTCTTAAACTACTCAATATTTGAAGGCTGCAGACATTGACCCAAGACAACCCTAAAGGGCCAAAGGGATTTTATTATGCCGCAACCATAAATTCCCTATGCTGCGGCCATATACTTGAT
This sequence comes from Sambucus nigra, assembly GCA_949130495.1. NCBI lineage: Eukaryota > Viridiplantae > Streptophyta > Magnoliopsida > Dipsacales > Adoxaceae > Sambucus > Sambucus nigra. Next base: position 482,054,242 of record OX422209.1, read on the forward strand.
AACTAGAACTTTTGTATGTATTTTTTTGTCGTTGCTTGAAAAGTCCTTCTAATCAAAACCTCACATACCTACAAAATATAATAATCTAAAGTGTAGAGTGGTAAGTAAGGATGTCAATCCACTTTCTAGGGAGTAAGCTAGAGACAAATTCAATTGTAATTCACTTTTTATTTTCTTTTTGTGTTTTTTCACTTTTTCTAATTTTTTTAGCTTTTTCAATATTAAAACAATAGGGTGAGGTGAGGTCTAAACTAAACTAAACTAAATGTGATATGATAATAACAAACTAGAAAGTTACTAAAATGAATAATAAAGTCTAAACTAAAATAAAAGATAAAGTGAGGTAAATAATTGTGAGAACAATCAAGGAATTGGATTACACCACAAATTTTAGTTATTCTAATTAAATAATTTAATTATTTGAATACTCCCAAATTAATATCAAAATTACAAACCAACTCTCGTTGTAAGTGTAATTAGAATAGTAATCTTTTAGAAAGTTAAGTTTAACACCCCAAAACTCTAGAAACATATATTCACACTCCTTTTAATTAATCACCCGCTAGGATCGATCAATTAGAATTTATGTCAATCTTATAAAATAAATTTAGAGTTGAAATTCAAGTGATAATACCCCACTTAAGAATCCCCTATCTCTAGTTCGAATCTAAAATGAGTATTATCACTAGAATTTCGATTTTCTCTTGAAAATCATTTGCCCTCTCGAGGCGTAAATCTAAGGGTGAAGGATCAAAATTAACATTCAAAGGGACTTTTCAAGTAATTAAACTAATAAAAATAAAATAACATCAAATAAGGGTTTTACCCCACCCCTTGAAAGGGGATTTACCCTAACATGATATTAAACATGACAAATTAATACTCAACGCTACTAAAATAAAAGAGAAGAGAAGAGAACAAGCAAACTAAATCTCTTTGAGAAAGTTGAACTCTACTCTTCCAAATTGAAGCATACACCTCCTAATTGAGCATCCAAGTGATATGAAATTAAAATATCCACTCAATAAATTCTCTTACAATATTTAATCTCATAAATATCTAAAAATAAAAAGAATAAAATAAAACTATTTACAAATGGTGTTTTTCTAATTTATTTTCTAAACTAAACTCTCTCTCTAGAATTTTCTTCCTATCTCTCAGCTCTCCTTTCAAATGGGGTCTTCCTCTTCATTTATAGTAGGCATGGCACACGTGGGGCATGGGGTATTTTTGGGAATTAGCTTGGGTGTGCATGAAAATGGTGAAGGGAGCATGGAGTGTGAGGATAAAAATCTGATTTGTGTGCACATGGGGTGGTTTGGGATAAAGGGTTAAAAGGGTAGTTTGGGGTATAATGGGAAAAAAGGGTTAAAGGGATTAAATGGGTTTATTAGGCACATGGAGAATTATTTGGTACTGCTTTTGTATTGTGCAGGTGGTTAGTCGTGGCTTGGGGAGAAATGGTATTTTTTATGGTTTGAAATGGGTAAGATGGTGACATGGGTTTGGGTTGCATGGATGTCGGCTTGAAGTGGGTAGGCAAGGGGATAGGGGGTTTGGATCGGTGCAGGGCGGAGGTGGCGATCGGCGCCGGAAGGGGTGTCGAGGGCTGGGCACCGCCGGCGGTGGTGTTGTGGGTAGGGGTGAGCAGGGGATAGGGCCGATGAGTTTCCGGTGGCTGGAGGGAAGTGGGTAACGGGTGAGCAAGGGGCAATCGCCGGTGATAAGAGGGGCGATTGGACGTCCCCGCCGGCAAGGGCTAAGGTGTCGCCGGCGAGGGAGAAGGAGGTCCGGCGCCGGAGGGGCTGGGCGATGGACGACGCCGTTTTTTTTCGGGTTCTGTCGAGAAGGTGGACTGAGTTGGGGTTTCAAGGTTAAGGGGTTTGGGTTTGAGGTTTAGTTTGGGGAGAGGGAATTGAGGTATGGCTATGGGGATGTGGGTTTTGATTTGAGTTTGTGGCTATGGAGTTTGAGTTTGTTGGAGAAGATGAGAGGGAAGGATTTGGTGTAGGGGGTGTATGGGAGTGCGGTGAGGATGAGGGTTTTGGTGGGGAGGATTAAGTGGGGTTGATTTGGTGTGGTGAGGGTGTAGGCATTTAGGTAGAGGTGAGGATAGTTTTAGGGTGTGTTTAGGTGTAGGATAAGTTTTGATGTGTGTGTGTGTGTTTAATTTATGACCCTAAAATAGCACTAATAAAATTAAATTAATAAAATAAAATAAAAATCTAAAAAATAAACTCCTATTTAAAATAAAACAAAGACTCAAATAAAAATAAAAATTAAAAATTAAAACTAAAAATAAAAATAAAATCTAATAAAACTTAAAATTAAGATCCTAAAAAGAGAATGCAAAATCTAATAAAACTAAAAATACATAAAATCCTAAAAATTCTAATCCTAATAAAATAAAACTAAAACTAAAACAAAAAATTAATAGAATAAAAATCAAAATACTAAATAAAAAGAAATATAAAAATTGAAAAATAAATCCTAGAAATTCTTAAATAAATCTAAAATAAAAAATAAAAATGACTCAAACTAAAAATCTAAAAATTAATAAAAGGGAACAAACAAACACACACATGCTTGGGGTAAGCTTGGGCTAGGTTTAGGCTCGGGAACGAGATTTGGGAATTAACTCCATTTTACGCGCAATTGTCTTGATTTAAGCATTTGAATACCGCAACGTGCATTCGGCCTACAAAATAAACAATTAAGCACATAAGACCCATATTGTCGAGAATTAGCAACAAAAGTACGTCTATTCGGGGTATAAAATGTACAGTTTTGGGTGCTTATCAATACTCAAACATGTTAGTATTTAATATTGATAAATTTGAAGATTGAAGAAATAGAACGTGAAGGGTTTGTTCAAGAACATCAAGAACAATTGTACATTTCATTGGTCTGTTTATATTAAAAAATCCTAAAGATCTAAGCCTAGCCAACAACAATGGAAAATTAAGGGTTTATTTCATCAGTTGAAGATTAATTCAAGAACGAAATCATATTATGTTATAATCCAGGAAATTACAAGATTTCAAATGAGTTTCATTAATTATGAGATTGGCAGAAGTGAATTCAGATGATGATCATTCGATTACAACAATTATTTTGCAAAAGCGAAAGTTCAAATAAATCAATTCCAATGAGAGGATCAAGAATTGTTGGAAGGATTAAATTGTAAAGATATACAGGAAGTTTTTGGTCGAAAAGTTACATGGAAATGGATGAAAACTAATTGCTCAACCTCAAACCACCTTGCGCCGCCTCACACACTGGCCTGAAAGGTCGCCGAAAAAGTAAAGATGAGGAACGATCAGAGATTTACCTTCGATATGCTCTCAAGGGTTTGGAAAACATAATGAAGGCCACGGCTAGTTGCCATTTATATAAAAGGACACGGGAAAATGAAGCAACGATTCGGATTACTGCGGCAGTTTGAGAAGACTTGATAACTCAACTGCAGCCCCAATCGTTATCTCTTGACACTACGACTTTGGGGCTTATTGATAGCATATATATTGTACCCTTGCCGCGAAAAGTAATACTATAAGTGATATCACCTAACCGCCGCAACCTAACTTGCAGGCTATGGTATCATAATGAGTGCCTTACAGACCTGTCGCAGCCCTTAACATACAAGCTGTGACCACTTATGAGCTACACGTCGCAGTGACAACCTCATCATTCAACTACCTCAGCCTCTCAGCACAAGATGCAGCCCCGCATGTTGTAGGGTGCGACCCTAGTTAATTCACCTAATAGGCCACAACCCCTCTTTATTCACAGCAGCAGTGCAACATCTACATCTCCTATATATAGAGGTCCACACCTCGGGATAGATGGGGGAGATTCTTTGCCTCATCCGGGATCTGGGTTCATTTCTTACACCGACACCTAGCTGAAAGTCGGCTATTCTCCCGACATTGCTCAGCATAGCTTAGGGAATTCTCTATAATAAAGAAACTGACCTCCTAGAGCCACCAGAATCCTCATAAACATGTATTCTCTTTTATTCTCATGTTTGTACGCCTCTTTAGGCCTAATAACTATGTACCAAACATCATACATAATGAGAGTGTGGCACCAAAGTGGACGTAGGCTCATTTTTATAGCAGCACCACTATATCTTGTCTTTTATCTCTCTTTACTTGCTATACTTGTTTATTATACACTTTACACTTGATTTGCTGGTACGAGAACGACTATTGGACGATTTCTCGTATCATCAATTCCTTTAATTTTTCATAAGACTGTTTAACTAACTAGTTAGTGTAGTCCTTTATTTAAATCGTGCCACTCCAACATTTTTAATAAAATCCTCGTATGCCCAAACATGGTTTTATCAACTCGCGCCTAAAGACGAATACTGAATCGATTCGATGCCAGGCCGAATCGATTCGAACCTGGGCAAAAGCCCATATCTACTTCATTTTTTCAACTTCGAAATTTTATTATTTATTTCCAAGTTTCCTCCAATGGTTAATTTACTTCAACTAGCATACTAATAGGTTCCTAAGCCTTATTATTCCATTTTTGAAGATTAAATAACATAAATCAACAGATATAAGGAGTTACGAATCCCAAAATTCCCAGCAATTATGATGGTTCTAATCCAGAATTCCTACGGATTAATTTACCTAAATCCAATTTATACTTCAACATGATACATGGGCGAAATTCTCTACAATATCAGTCCTTCAATCATGAATTCAAACCCTTTACATAAACATCAAGATTTCCCAACAAAAATCATAATTTCCTAGCGCATATAATCATTCAATTCAATTTCAATCACCCTAATTTCTGGGATTATTTGTCTACATCCAATTTAGCCTTTATATATACATGAGATTAATTTCTATCATTTTTAATCATCAATTTCACCCTGAGAAAACCCATAAATTATAGGTCATTTACTATGATGAATCAACCTCTACATCGAATACATAAATTAAGCAATAAGATTCTTGGCTGATTATGGTGATGGGTGATTTCTTCCTTGAATTCTTTGTTCTCCCTCCTCTTAGGCATTTGTTCCCTTCTCGCTTGAAGTGGGGTTGCTAAGGTTATTGTAATACCCCGTATTTTCATGGCATTTAAATTTAAGGATTTATTAAATTTAATTGAGATAAATTAATTTAATTTTAATCCGAAATGTTGTTTTAAATATTTACTAGCGTGACAAGAGTTAGTAATTATTGGGAATATATTATTTGTTGCATATTACTGGATGAGTATAGTAATATATGAGATTTATTTTTATAATATTGTCACGTGTGAATAAAATGACAATTGTGGAAATTTAAGTCGGGACGCGCATGTGTCGTGTCGGAACTAAATGTGGATTAATAAAAGTGAATATTTTATAGGTTGTTCGTATGGTCGTTTGGAATGCGCCAACGCGTCCGGAAGGGTCGAGATAGTCAGAAAAGTATACCCGGGGGTTTGATTTGAGTCTCGGGGTGTTTTTAGGCCTAATTAGTACCCCGGGAGGGCATTTTAGTCATTTTGTATTTTTGGGTAATTAAACCCACGAAAATTAAAGGGGTTATATCAGATATTTAGGTTATCTCCTAGGGTTAGATAACTCAAAACACTAGAACGGCCATTGGAGAGGAGAGGAGAGAGCCCTCAAGGCATTCCAAAGCTCAAAACTCATCCGTTTACACCGCCGTCAACGCGTAGATCGCGAGACGAGAAACGCAACCACACCAAATTCAACACCAAACCAGATTCCTGAAAATTCCAGGCAAGTGTTTATCTTGCTTATTTCATTGATGCATCATCCATATTAGTTTAGGAGTTATTAGGATGAGATTTATGGAAGAAAAACCCAATTTGAGATGGGAAATTTCCATGTAGTGATGATTTATATGATATTCTGGAAACCCTTTGTCATATAAAGGATTAAGAGTTTTATTAAGAAAAGAGTTCTAATCAGATACAAACACAATTTTTTGTTATTTCGGACGATCGGACTGTTGGAATTGGATGAAATTTTACAGAGAATTAGCTGAAGACGAGAGGAAGCTATAGAAAAAAATTCAGCTCGATCGGACCGTTCAATATTTTTTAATATTTTTTTTGCTAGACAGTTTTATGTTTTGAGGACTCTTAGAGATAAAAAAAAAATCAATTAAAACTCCATTTTAATTCCGATTTCGAAACCATTTGAAATTCTCATATTTGAAAATAAAATTCAAAATCCTTTAATGTAAGGCAAAATCTATATTTTTTGAATATTTTGCATAAGGGATAATGTAAGTATATATTAAAGGGGAGAGACACGTAAGAGAGAGTTACGTTGGAACATAAATAGATATCTACTGAATTGTACATTTGGAAGAATAGAGTCCATGAGGGTTACATAGTAAGTTGGAAAAACCCTTCGAATTAAAGTTAGAAATGAACCATTATACTTGATAAATAATAATGGGAAAATAAGGATAAATGTTGTGAATGTGGGTTATTGGATAAGCCTAAATTGATATAATAAAAGTGGTATATTTATATGATTGTGTATGCATATATTATATACTTGTGAAAATCATGCCCGCGCTACTTGCTATCCCTGAGGTTACCGCGCTGGGACGATCTTATCTCGTGTGCCTTATGGAGGATATTGACTCGTACCCTAGAAGATAGGAATCCTAGGTACAGGCTATCGAATCGGTAGTCACGGTCCTAAGAGACGTGAGGGTATGTACTGACCTCTTGGACTTGGAAACTATGCTTCGCCTCAATGTTGTTTGTGTATGTATTTATACAATTCGAGAGTGATTCCGAACTTGTATTCCCTTTAGTACGATTGATATGGGGATTGGATAGCAGAGTATGCCCGCACCATAGTTTTTATGTGGGGTGCTGGTATGATATATATATTATACGAGTAGTTAATATATATATGAAATTCTGAAATCTGGAACTGCCTACTGTGATTTGATATGTAGGACATGGTTGATGACTCAAATTATAAATAATTGTTTTGAGAAAGTATAATATGACACTGGAAAACTTTATTGATTAATAAAGTTAAAAGGAGAACCTTGGTTACAAATTGAAATCTTACTTTTTAAATACTTGTGTTGTTCAGTTGTAAATCCTGCGAATAACCTAAGATAAGTTAAATCATTGGGGAAAGATAGTGTGATATATGATGAGATAAAACATTGGGAAGGTTAGTGCGATAGGAGTGCACATTAGAAGAGAGGCGATAATTTCTCAAGAGAGTGTCGCACTAATATGTTGTTGCATTGGCTTGTATCAATTTAAATACTTGCTAAACGAATTTTTAAATCACATACACTATCGGGCTCTGACCCGTTTCTATTCCTCTTTCTCTCTTGTATATATATGTATATATTACAGGTGCCCAGCCACAGGGGCGTCTTGCTTAGGATCCCTTGGAAGGAACGTGCTGCAGCATAGGTGGGAGTTGCAGGCCACTTGATTAGACGATTTCATTTACTTGATTCCACTTCTATCATTCTCGGTTATTGGGGCATGTGTCGCCCTTTCCACTATTTAGCTGTTTTATTGGGACAATTGTACTTCAGTTATTTCTAGTACTGTTACTTTGGGATTTATTCAGCATGCACGTTTTACTTTAAGTTTTAAATACTGGGATTTAGTTGTTGAATGTTTAAATTAATTGGATTATATGTTCCAGGATTATTGTGGTGTGATTCTTTAAATATTAAATTGTTGTAGATAATTAAATCTTTATTTTCAAAATAAAATTTGGAAAGAAATGTTTAAAATTGGTTTTGACACTTAGCTTAATTAAATAGGGTGTTAAATTTTGGAAAAGTTATTTTTACGACAGTGATGCTAAGAATGAACCAACTGTTCACCTTGATTTTAATTTAATAAATGAGTGATCGCCCGGTATTTAATTAGGCGGGGTGTCACAGTTATGTTTTGATGAGTAGTAGGGAGTTATTAGTTTTGCTCCTAATCTTATATTCATCTCAATTCCCTAGTTAGGCATATTATCCCATTTTTGGACCCTCAAACTGGCAGACTAACCCAAAAGTCTCCCAACTTTCATACCTCTGGCCCTGGAACATTTTTAAAGGTTTAAATCATCTAAACGAGTCCATAAGGCTTCTCAAAACCCATACCAATTATTTTCATTCCACTTCGACATTTTTATTGTGTTTAAATGACATGCACACATGACTTTGTTAATATGTTACTTATTTTTCAATGGTGATCTCGTTATGCTAAATTGAGTCTTGTATTTATATAATTACGATTAAATATTTATTTTCGATTTAAACCTTACCCATTTAAATTTAAATCTGTCCGATTTAATTTATTCCCAAATTAATTTGAAATTATGTAATTTAATTAAGTCGTAATATTTTATTATGAAATTACGGGGTATTACAACTACGTTCATTCTCAGGATGTATTCAAGCTATATCACCTGTTGTAAGTGTGCGACAATACTCACACCGAAAGACCTCAATAACACCGTGCACAAATATTTTTAGAGTCTCATTAGCATAATTTTTAGGTATTCAGATTTTCAATCTCCATAATCTCCATATTCCAACATACATAACGCGCAGTTAACATTATGATGTATGATGAATCCCATCATACCATGATAATTTTGTATTTATACAAAATAAAAAATGATAACATGTGCTCTTAGGGTACATGTTTTGAGCCTCAAAATAGTAAGTATTAAAGTTGCACATGAGTATCTGTTCCCCATCAAATGTATGTCGGAACTCTTTCCCTAATATTTTTATGTTCTTAATATATGCCCTTAGGGAACATGTTATCAGGACCCATACAAAATATGAATCCCACCACAACAATCGAGAAATAAGTTTTTAACTAAAGTGACTAACGGTTAATTTCAAATAGGGTTAAACGACTATTTTTTACATTGTTTTAAACATTCTCTATTTGCCCAGCTAAAAAAGTTAGCCTAACTTCCCGTTAAATATTTTAATATGGGAAATGAGGCCTTTCCCCCTCTGCGCAACTATGTTTAGGGCTCAATATTGTTTTACATTTTACAAACTTGACAATCTAACCCACATTATAACCATATAATTTTACATATTTTATCATCTTCCATTGTGGTTGGCTTAAGACACCTCAAATCGCACATAGAGGCGTCTCACACTCCTATGTTTTCCTTCAACCTTACATCTTTAAAGTGGGTAGCATAGATAAATAACCATAGTTTGCAAGTGTAAGAATGAACAACCATTAAAGAGAATGAGAAGAAGAGAAGTTAACCAAGCCTCTTGGCTAAGTGGTATAAGGCTGCCTCTGGGACAAACTTGGGGTCGATTGGATTTGCTTTCCAGTTCGACTCCCGAAGCTGTCAAAATAATGCTTACACTACACCAAACTGGTCGCGGACTTGGGCCGTGACCCACTCCATATTTGGCGTGACCATATTTATTACCACACTAAATTATCGATGATCTGGAAGTGGTCACGGACTTGGGTCGTGACCACAGTGGTTGCGGACTTGGTCCGTGACCAAGTCGTGACCATCTTGGCACCAAACTCGTGCCAAAATTCCCTCCAAAAATACGAAACAACCCTCATACGGACCCGTGAGAGGCATCAACACCTCTCACGGAACCAATGTAACACGTAGGAACAGATTGCGCGATCACGGGACTCTCGGTTTGAGAATACGACGATAATTTTAAAATATAAGGACTTAAGCTTAAAAACAAGGCGTTAGATAGTGAAAATCCGAAACAATCCCCGAACGGCCCCGTGAGAGGCACCAACACTTCGCACTGGAGCAATGTAACTCGTAGGAACTGACCGCGCGATCACAGAACTACCGGTTTGAGAATACGAGGATAATTTGAAAATATAAGGAATTAGGTTTAAAAACATGGCCTTAGATTGCCAAAGCCGGAAATAGCCCCCGAACGGCCCAGTGAGAGGCACCAACACTTCGCACGGGACGAATATAACTCGTAGGAATTGATCGCGCGATCACGGGACCCCCGGTTTGAGAATAAGACAATCATTTGCATATATAAGGAATTAGGCTTAAAATGGCGTTAGATAGCAAAACCCGGATACAGCCCCCGAATGGCCCCATGAGAGGCACTAACAACTTGCACGGGACCAATGTAACTCGTAGGAACTGACCGCACAGCCGCGGGACTCCCGGTTTGAGAATACGACGATAATTTGCATATTTCTAGACTTAGGCTTAAAAACCTGGCTTTAGAGGGTGAAAACTCGAAACAGCCCCCGAACGGCCCAGTGGGTGGTACTAACACCTCCAACGGGACCAATGTGACTCGTAGGAACAGACCGCGCAGCCACGGGACTCCCAGTTTGAGAATACGACGATAATTTGCATCTAGACTTAGGCTTAAAAACATGGCGTTAGGGGGTGAAAACTCGAAACAGCCCCCAAACGGCCCCGTGGGTGGCACCAACACCTCCCATGGGACTCATGTGACTAGTAGAAACTGACAGCGTAGGCCCGGGACTCCCGGTTTGAGAATACGATGGTAATTTGAATATTTCTAGACTTAGGCTTAAAAATAGGGCGTTAGTGGGTGAAAACGTGAAACAGCACCCGTACGGCCCCGTGGGTGGCACCAATACCTCCCACGGGACCAATGTGACTCGTTGGAACAGACCGTGCAGTCCTGGGACTCCCGGTTTGAGAATACGACGATAATTTGAATATTTTTAAACTTAGGCTTAAAAACATGGCGTTAGAGGGTGAAAACCCAAAACAGCCCCCGAACGGCCCCGTGGGTGGCACCAACACCTCCCACGGGACCAATGTAACTCGTAGGAACTGAACGCACAGCCGCTGGTCTCCCAGTTAGAGAATACGACGGTAATTTGGATATTTCTAGACTTAGGCTTAAAAACATGGCGTTACAGGATGAACACTCGAAACAGCCCCCGAACGGCCCTGTGGGTGGCACCGACACCTCCCACGAGACCAATGTGACTCGTAGGAACTGACCGCGCAGCCGCGGGACTCTCGGTTTGAGAATATGACGATAATTTGCATATTTTTAGACTTAGGCTTAAAAACATGGCGTTAGGGGGTGAAAACCCGAAACAGCCACCGAACGGCCCCGTGGGTGGCACCCACACCTCCCATGGGACCAATGTGACTCGTAGGAACTGACCGCGCAGCCCCAGGACTCCCGATTTGACAATACGACGATAATTTGCATATTTCTAGACTTAGGCTTAAAAACATGGCGTTAGTGCATGAAAACTCGAAACAACACCCGAACGTCCCCGTGGGTGGCACCAACACCTCCCACGGGACCAATGTGACTCGTAAGAACTGACCCCGCTACCTCGGGACTCCTGGTTTGAGAATACGACGGTAATTTGAATATTTATAGACTTAGGCTTAAAAACATGGGATTAGTGGGTGAAAATGCGAAACAGCCCCCGTACGGCCCCGTGGGTGGCACCAATACCTCCGACGGGACCAATGTGACACGTAGGAACTGACCGCGCAGTCGCGGGACTCCCGATGTGAGAATACGACGATAATTTGCATATTTCTAGACTTAGGCTTAAAAACATGGCTTTAGAGGGTGAAAATCCAAAACAGCCCCCGAACGGCCCTGTGGGTGGCACCAACACCTCCCACGGGACTAATGTGACTCGTAGGAAATGACAGCGTAGCCCCGGGACTCCCGGTTTGAGAATACAATAGTAATTTGAATATTTTTAGACTTAGGCTTAAAAAGATAGCGTTAGTGGGTGAAAACACGAAACAGTCCCGTACGGCCTCGTGGGTCGTACCAACACCTCCCACGGGACCAATGTAACTCGTTGGAACTGACCGCGCAGCCCCGGGACTCCCGATTTGAAAATGCGATGGTAATTTGAATATTTTTAGACTTAGGCTTAAAAACATGGCTTTAAAGGGTGAAAACCCGAAACAGCCCCCGAACGGCCGCGTGGGTGGTACCAACACCTTTCACGGGACCAATGTGACTCGTAGGAACTGACCGTGCAGCCTCGGGACTCCCATTTTGAGAATATGACTGTAATTTAAATATTTTTAGACTTAGACTTAAAAACATGGCTTTAGAGGGTGAAAACCCGAAATAGCCCCCGAACGGCCGCGTGGGTGGCACAAACACCTCCCACGTAGGCCTGTCAACGGGTCGGAGACTGGTCGAGTTTAGGTAGATCCAGATTCGTGTAATAGGGTCTTCATCGGGTTCGGGTCCGGGTCTTCATCGGGTCTACAATATTGGATCCAGACCCGGATCCGTTCGGGTCTTCGGGTCTCGGGTTCGGGTTCGGGTCTAGTCAAATATGTACATTTATTTTATATTTATTGTATTTTATCCCCCTTCTTTATTATTTAATCTTAAATTAAAATATTTTGTAATGTATTGTAGAATATGATTAGTATAAATAAAAGATATATTACTTATATTTATTATATAGATAAATATATATTTTTATATATAATACTTGCATGTTATATTGATAAGATATATTTATAAATATATATAAATTTATAGTATATATGTATATATATACAAAATAATATTGTACAATTCGGGTCGGGTCTTCGGGTCCGGGTCTTGTATAAGATCCAGACCCTACCCGTTTAATAAGCGGGTCTTCGGGTATTCGGGTCTTTGGGTCTCGGGTCCAAAAAAATATGCTCAGACCCTATTATACGGATCGGGTTCGGTTCGGGTCCGGGTCCACACCCGACCCATTGACAGGCCTACTCCCACGGGACTAATGTGACTCGTAGAAATTGATCGAGCAGCCGCGGGACTCCCGGTTTGAGAATACGACGGTAATTTGCATATTTCTTGACTTAAACAAAACATGACGTTAGAAGGTGAAAACTCGAAACAGCTCTCGAACGTCCCCGTGGGTGCCACCAACACCTCCCACAAGACCAATGTAACTCGTAGGAACAGACCCCGCATCCGCGGGACTACCGGTTTGAGAGTACGACGATAATTTGCATATTTTTAGACTTAGGCTTAAAAACATGGCGTTAGAGGGTGAAAACTCGGAACAACTCCCGAACGACCCCGTGGGTGGCACCAACACCTCCCGCGGGCCAATGTAACTCGTAGGAACTGACCGCGCAGCCGCGGGTCTCCCAGTTAGAGAATACGAAGATAATTTGCATATTTCTAGACTTAGGATTAAAAACATGGCGTTAGAGGGTGAAAACTCGAAACAGCCCCCGAACGGCCCCGTGGGTAGCACAACCACCTCCCACGGGACCAATGTGACTCGTAGGAACTGGTCGCGCAGCCCTGGGACTCCCGGTTCGAGAATACGTCGATAATTTGTATATTTCTAAACTTAGAATTAAAAACATGTCGTTAGAGGGTGAAAACCCAAAACAGCCCCCAAACCGCCCCGTGAGTGGCGCCAATACCTCCCACGGGACCAATGTAACTCGTAGAAACTGACCGCGCAGCCGCGACACTCCCAGTTTGAGAATACGACGATAATTTGCATATTTTTAGATTTAAGCAAAATATGGCGTTAGAGGGTGAAAACTCGAAACAACACCCGAACGTCCCCGTGGGTGGCACCAACACCTCCCACGGGACCAATGTGACTCGTAGGAACTGATCGCGTAGCCCCGGGACTCCCGATTTGAGAATACGACGGTAATTTGCATATTTCTAGACTTAGACTTAAAAAACGTGGCTTTAGAGGTTGAAAACCCAAAATAGCACCCGAACGGCCCGTGGGCACCAACACCTCCCACGGGACCAATGTAACTCGTAGGAACTCACTCCGCAGCCGCGGGTCTCCCGGTTTGAGAGTACGATGATAATTTGCATATTTCTAGACTTAGGCTTAAAAACGTGACTTTAGAGGGTGAAATCCCAAAACAGCCCCCGAACGGCCCCGTGGGTGGCACCAACACCTCCCACGGGACCAATGTAACTCGTTGGAACTGACCGCGCAGCCGCGGGACTCCCGGCTTGAGAGTACGACGATAATTTGCATATTTCTAGACTTAGGCTTAAAAACGTGGCATTAGAGGGTGAAAACCCAAAATAGCCCCCGAACAGCCCTGTGGGTGGCACCAACACCTCCCACGGGACCAATGTGACTCATAGGAACTGGTCGCACAGCCTCGAGACTCCCGGTTTGAGAATACGACGATAATTTGCATAATTTTAGACTTAGGCTTAAAAACTTGGCGTTAGAGGGTGAAAATCCAAAACAGCCCCCAAACCGTCTCGTGGGTGGCGCCAACACCTCCCACGTGACCAATGTAACTCGTAGGAACTGACCGTGCAGCCGCGGGTCTCCCGATTTGAGAGTACGACGATAATTTGCATATTTCTAGACTTAGGCTTAAAAACGTGACTTTAGAGGGTGAAAACCCAGAAGAGCCCCCGAACGGCCTCGTGGGTGGCACCAACACCTCCCACGGGACCAATGTAACTCGTAAGAACTAACCCCGCATCCGCGGGTCTCCCGATTTGAGAGTACGATGATAATTTGCATATTTCTAGACTTAGGCTTAAAAACGTGACTTTAGAGGGTGAAAACCTAGAACAGCCACCGAACGCCCCCGTGGATTGCACCAACACGTCCCACGGGACCAATGTAACTCGTTGGAACTGACCGCGCAGCCACGGGACTCCCGATTTGAGAGTACGATGATAATTTGCATATTTCTAGACTTAGGCTTAAAAACGTGGCTTTAGAGGGTGAAAACTCAAAACAGCCCTCGACGGCTCCGTGGGTGGCACCAACACCTCCAACGGGACCAATGTAACTCATAGGAACTGACCCCGCAACCGCGGGTCTCCCGGTTTGAGAGTACGACGATAATTTGCATATTTCTAGACTTAAGCTTCAAAACGTGGCTTTAGAGGGAGAAAACCAAAAACAGCCCCCGAACGGTCCCGTGGGTGGCACCAACACCTCCCACGGGACCAATGCGACTCGTAGTAACTGACCGCGCATCCGCGTGACTCCCGGTTTGAGAGTACGATGATAATTTGCATATTCAAGACTTTGGCTTAAATACATGGCGTTAGAGGGTGAAAACCCGAAACAGCCCCCGAACGACCACGTGGGTGGCACCAACACCTCCCACGGGACCAATGTGACTCGTAGGAACTGGTCGCGTAGCCTCGGGACTCCCAATTTGAGAATACAACGATAATTTGTATAATTCTAGACTTAGGCTTAAAAACGTGGCGTTAGAGGGTGAAAACCCAAAACAGCCCCCAAATCGTCTCGTGGGTAGCACCAATACCTCCCACGGGACCAATGTAACTCGTAGGAACTAACCCCGTAGCCGCGAGACTCCCGGTTTGAGAATACGACGGTAATTTAGATATTTCTAAACTTAGGCTTAACAACATGGCGTTAGAGGGTGAAAACTCGAAACAACCCCCGAACGGCCCCGTGGGTGGCACCAACACCTCCCACGGGACCAATGTAACTCGTAGCAACTGACCCCGCAGCCGCGGGACTCCCAGTTTGAGAATACGACGGTAATTTGCATATTTCTAGACTTAGGCTTAAAAACATGGTGTTAGAGGGTGAAAACTCGAAACAACCCCCGAACAGCCCCGTGGGTGGCACCAACACCTCCCACGGGACCAATGTAACTCGTAGGAACTGACCGCGCACCCGCGGGACTCCCGGTTTGAGAGTACGACGAATATTTGCATATTTCTAGACTTAGGCTTAAAAACGTGGCTTTAGATGGTGAAAATCCAAAACAGCCCCCGAACGTCCCCGTGGGTGGCACCGACACCTCCCACGGGACCAATGTGACTCGTAGGAACTGGCGGCGCAGCCTCATGACTCCCTTTTTGAGAATACGACGATAACTTGCATATTTCTAGACTTACGCTTAAAAACAACGCATTGGAGGGTGAAAACCCAAAACAACCCCCAAACGTCCCCGTGGGTGGCACCAACACCTCTCACGGGACCAATGTAACTCGTAGGAACTGACCCCGCAGCCGCGGGACTCCCGGTTTGAGAATACGACGGTAATTTGCACATTTCTAGACTTAGGCTTAAAAAAATGGCGTTAGAGGGTGAAAACTCGAAACAACCCCCGAACGGCCCCGTGGGTGGCACCAACACCTCCCACTGGACCAATGTAACTCGTAGGAACTGAACGCGCAGCCGCGGGTCTCCCAGTTAGAGAATACGACGATAATTTGAATATTTCTAGACTTAGGCTTAAAAACATGGCGTTAGAGGGTGAACACTCGAAACAACCCCGAACGACCCCGTGGGTGGCACACCCATCTCCAACGGGACCAATGTGACTCGTAAGAACTGGCCGCGCAGCCCCGGGACTCCCGGTTTGAGAATTCGATGACAATTTGGATATTTCTAGACTTAGGCTTAAAAACATGGCGTTAGAGGGTGAAAACCCAAAACAGCTCCCAAACCCCCCTGGGTGGCGCCAACACCTCCCACAGGACCAATGTAACTCGTAGGAACTGACCGCGCATCCGCGAGACTCCCGGTTTGAGAATACGACGATAATTTGCATATTTCTAGATTTAAGCAAAATATGGCGTTAGAGGGTGAAAACTCGAAACAACACCCGAACGGCCCCGTGGGTGGCACCATCACCTCCCACGGGACCAATGTGACTCGTGGGAACTGACCGCGTAGCCCCGGGACTCCCGATTTGAGAATACGACGGTAATTTGCACATTTCTAGACTTAGGCTTAAAAACATGGCGTTAGAGGGTGAAAACCCAAAACAACCCCCGAACGGTCCTGTGGGTGGCACCAACACCTCCCACGGGACCAATGTAACTCGTAGGAACTGACCGCGCAGCCGCGAGACTCCCGATTTGAGAATACGACGATAATTTGGATATTTCTAGACTTAGGCTTTAAAACATGGCGTTAGAGGGTGAAAACCCAAAACAGCCCCCAAACCCCCTGGGTGGCGCCAACACCTCCCACGGGACCAATGTAACTCGTAGGAACTGATCGCGCAGCCGCGAGACTCCCGGTTTGAGAGTACGACGATAATTTGCATATTTTTAGACTTTGGCTTAAAAACATGGCGTTAGAGGGTGAAAACTCGAAACAACCCCCGAACGTCCCCGTGGGTGGCACCAACACGTCCCACGGGACCAATGTAACTCGTAGAAACTAACCCCGCAGCCGCGGGACTCCCGATTTGAGAATACGACGGTAATTTGCATATTTCTAGACTTAAGCTTAACAACATGGCGTTAGAGGGTGAAAACTCGAAACAACCCCCGAACGGCCCCGTGGGTGGCACCAACACCTCCCACGGGGCCAATGTAACTCGTAGCAACTGACCCCGCAGTCGCGGGACTCCCAGTTTAAGAATACGACGGTAATTTGCA
This sequence comes from Sambucus nigra, assembly GCA_949130495.1. Taxonomy (NCBI): domain Eukaryota; kingdom Viridiplantae; phylum Streptophyta; class Magnoliopsida; order Dipsacales; family Adoxaceae; genus Sambucus; species Sambucus nigra. The sequence continues at coordinate 482,071,608 of OX422209.1, forward strand.
TATTTCTAGATTTAGGCTTAAAAACATGGCGTTAGAGGGTGAAAACTCAAAACAGCCCCCGAATGGCCCCGTGGGTGGCACACCCACCTCCCACGGGACCAATGTAACTCGTAGGAACTGGCCGCGCTGCCCCGGGATTCCCGGTTTGAGAATACGACGATAATTTGTATATTTCAAGACTTAGGCTTAAAAACATGGTGTTAGAGGGTGAAAACCCAACACACCCCCCAAACGGCCCCGTGGGTGGCGCCAACACCTCCCACGGGACCAATGTAACTCGTAGGAACTGATCGCGCAGCCGCGAGACTCCCGGTTTGAGAATACGACGATAATTTACATATTTATAGATTTAAGCAAAATATGACGTTAGAGGATGAAAACTCGAAACAACACTCGAACGGCCCCGTGGGTGGCACCAACACCTCCCACGGGACCAATGTGACTCGTAGGAACTGACTGCGTAGCCTCGGGACTTCCGATTTGAGAATACGACGGTAATTTGCATATTTCTAGACTTAGGCTTAAAAACATGGCGTTAGAGGGTGAAAACCCAAAACAGCCCCCGAACGGCCCTGTGGGTGGCACCAACACCTCCCACGGGACCAATGTAACTCGTAGGAACTTACCGCGCAGCCGCGAGACTCCCGGTTTGAGAAGACGACGATAATTTGCATATTTCTAGACATAAGCAAAATATGGTGTTAGAGGGTGAAAACTCGAATCAACCCCCGAACGGCCACGTGGGTGGCACCAACACCTCTCACGGGACCACTGTAACTCGTAGGAACTGACCCCGCAGCCGCGGGTCTCGCGGTATGAGAATACGACGATAATTTGCATATTTCTAGACTTAGGGTTAAAAACATGGCGTTAGAGGGTGAAAACTCGAAATGGCCCCCGAACGATCCCGTGGGGGACACCAACACCTCCCACGGGACCAATGTAACTCGTAGGAACTGACCGCGCAGCCGCGGGACTTTCGATTTGTGAATACGACGGTAATTTTCATATTTTTAAACTTAGGCATAAAAATATTTATATGTTGATAATTTTAAATCATATATGCAATTTTTGAGCTTGATTAAATTTTTTGTAAAACTACTCGGTTACTGATATTTTTTTTTATCTATCCTATCATTTGTAGGATTTTTGCACGCGGAACAAATGGAGGAGGCAATGGTTTACAACGTGAAGATTGTTTATATGTTGTGGACATTCAGGATTTTGTTTTTTGTGTGTTACAGCCGTGCGGGCTTTTATTGTTTAGTTTTATGATCGTGCGGGCTTTTATAATTTGATTGTTGAATTTTATGGCCACGCGGGCTTTATAATAAGCAGGTTTTACATTTACAGGGTTTGGAATGTCAAGAAAATAGAGGAAATTCTGCCCAATTTTTTTTTTGTCTGTGAATTATTAAGGCGTGTAATATTTTTAAGTTTGTATATATATTTGTTTATTAACAACGTTCTCGATTTGCAATTTGTGATTTTTTTTATTGTTTTGCCAATAATAAATATTTGTAACACCTCGTACGCGTCCAACGTTCACGTAGCAACCGACGGTGCACTCACAGGAACCCCAATTTTAGGATTGGACCAAAAAAATTAATTTTTTTTAAAATTATAGTTAAATATGGTCATGGACTTTGTCCATGACCATTTTTATTTTTTTGGTCGCGCATAAAAATGTTCGCGGCCAAAGTCCGCGATCTTTTTTTTCTTTTTTTCGTCATGCTTGTGGGTCACAGACTTGGGCCGCGACCTTTTTTTTATTTTTTTTTGTCACGATTATGGGTCCCGGACTTTAGCCGCGACCAATTTGTCACGGTTGTGGGTCACGGATGAGGGGCGCGACCAATTGTTTTTTTTTTATTTTTTTGTCACGGTCGTGGGTCGCGGACTTTGGTCGCGACCAATTTGTCACGGTTGTGGGTCACGGATGAGGGCCGCGACCATTTTTTTTTTGTCACGGAGGTGGGTCGCGGACTTTGACCGCGACCAATTTGTCACGATTGTGGGTCACAGATGAAAGCCGTGACCCGTCACGGTATGGGTCACGGCCCAAGTTCGCGACCATCTGCCGTGACCCCTCTCGGCAGCGACCATTTTTTGGTCACGGACTTGAGCCGCGACCCACGAAAATGGTCACGACCCAAGTCCGTGACCCACAGTTTTGGTCAGGGATTTTGGCCGTGACCAATCGCCAGTTTTGGTGTAGTGTTAGCCAGCGGAAGCCACGAACCGCGAACGATAATTAGTCAAGATGTGCATAATGCCCGTTCGGATACCACGTGGTATGTTACTAAAAGAAGAAGAAGATAAGTCAGGTTATACAACTTGGGGTTTGACAATAAAATGTTTGTACTTGGATTATCTGAGATCCCCTAATGCCGATCCATCATCATGTGTAGGGATTCCTTAAGTTTTGGGAAGCCTAATTGGAGTAGTGGTAGACTTCAAATTGTGAAAAACAAATTCAGAGTCCCACCCCACGTTGAAGCTCAAATTAATAAAATCCCAAGAAGGCAACCCGAAGATCTAATATTTGGGTCCAAGCCAAATTTTAGTATAAATTCATCCTAATTACTCGATGAAAAATAAGTATCGGGACATACAAGAAGGGACAACTTATCACAAATTGTAGATGCTCTTATGATAAAATACAAAATCAATTCGTTGTCATATGGTTAACCAAATTTATTTTAACTTAAAAACTTAAGTGATCAAAGAAGGTTTATAGTGTTATCTTGGGAGGCCATGTTGTTAGTAGGAAATAACTCATATAGGGACATAAAATAAGTTTTTATGGGATGTGAATTGGCATTCCATTCTCGGGATTTAAATTACCTTCCCATGATAACTACCAATGACAAGGATGAATTGTGGAAGTTCCAAGAGTTTTTGGTTACGCAAAGTATGCGACCATCATGGCCTATGATCATCTAGGAAATCAAGTTAAAATGACACAAGGTGGTATGATATGAATTAAGATTGAAAAATTAATAAACTAAATGTTGAAAATAGTTTGACTTTGAAAAATAAGTCTACTTAACATAATTTTTTTTGTAGAGTTTCATAACATTCACTTAAATAAGGCTTTATGTCGAATTCCCTCTTTTAGTAACTAGTTATCAACTCTGAATCTATAGTATCACTTTGGTGGTACTTGTAAAAACATCTTTATAAAACTTTGGAAGAGGGAGCATCGGAGGTAGGTTGGTCTTTGTCTCAATTAGACCATTTCCAAGGCATTTTGCAAAAATGCTTACCCAAAATGCTTCATTGCTATTTTTTGCCCCCCCAAAAATGCATCAAACTCTAGAGTAGTGAGCAAAACAATGACAAAAATGCTCTTGCGTCAATCCACCTACCGTGAGAACGCTGAAAAAATAAAAGAAATTATTAAAAAAAATGTGAAAAGCACTAAAACAATGCTTCCATGGCTAGCCCAATTTTACTCTCCCTCAAAATGGCGGAGTCAGGATTTCAGTTTGAGTGGGGCACTTAAGTCTAAGAATAAAAATTTTAATAATAGTTTTTATAAAATATAAATATTATATTAATAAAAAAAATATTGGAAGATTGTTAAAAAATATGGCACAAAAGATGGTCCTTGTAATAGAAGAAATCGAATCACATCAATGGTTGCATTTAATCGGATAGGATACTCAATCCGATACTCCTTCGATTTGTCGTTGATTAGTGTCCGAGTGTGTTGATTTTGCTTGAATAAATCCCGACTCTTCATATAAACAATATTATGAGAACTAGTATGGGGTCCAACATGTTCTTGGAGTCTTCCACTATTTTTTCAATTAGTAAATTCACCACTTACAAAATATCACTTTTATTTTTGTCCACGGATTCCGAATGAAGTAAATAGCATGGTAGGGAAAATGCAATATCATTTTTACGCTATACTCCAACCAACTCCCATATTAGATGAACCGCTTTGAATTGAAACAATGAGCCTTATCTCCAAACATCATTTGACGAAATGTTTGCATAGAGGGTTGACAATGACCCATTTGCAAATAGGCTCGTCTAATATTGTCATGATCATTTGGATCATAATTCTAAATGTGAGGTATTAAAGCATGATCGAAAGGAAGATTTGATAAGTCACACTTAATGAGCTCTTGGCTTATCTTTTTATTTGTTTATTTATTTATTTTCTTTTTTTATTTAGGTTCCACTTCAGTATCGATATTTTCGATGGGAGGAGACATCACATCATCAAAATCTTTTTCATGAGTTCTTTTAAAATATTTTTTCATATCTGAAATAAAATATAGTAGGCATATTTTAAAACATTTATTGTTTTTAAAACATTTATTGTCATATTATAAAATTTAGAACATCAATTTGATAAAAAGTAGGCATATTGCAAAACTCTAAATTAATTCTAACACATCAATCAATATAAACGACAACAATTCTAAACAAGAACAAAAAAGTACCAAACAAATTAAATCATACTCTAAACAAGAACCAAAATACCAAATCAAATTGTATTAATAAATCATCATAATAAATTAAATCAAACACTAATTTAAACAAAAAAGTGGTTCAAACATTTACCTTAAAGAGAGTTTTTTTTTTTTTTAAAATGTGATCTCCAATCAATTTAAACTTAAAAATCTAAGTCTTCAATTAAAACAATGAGAAAAAGGAGAAGGATATTTTTTTTTTCTTTTTGCTTTGTGGGATATGGAGTTTTTTTTTTAGTTGTCTTTGGATTGTTGGATTGTTGGATTGTAAAAAGGTACTCCCCCCCTTTTTTTCAATTTTACCTGCTAAACCCCAAAATATTACATTTTCTGTCTTAAAGCTTTCTTTCCCAAACTAATTCAAAACTAAAAAAAAATTTCAAATTTTTTTGGTTGGGGCACTTGCCCCCCAGCCATACACCCACTCTCCTCCCAAAGTTGGCAAAACTAATTACAAAATGAATGAACAAAAATAATATTTTGCACCCGGCTATATAGATGTTATTAGGGGCCTATCTTTTTCTATTTGTAAGGCATGTTTTATACCTCTTCCAAATGAATTGTAATTTGCAAACATTAGAACTATAGTCATGTAGTCTTGGGTTTTGTCAAAATAAATCTTGTAGATGTAATATAGTAATTTTCAGAACTCATCGGTCATCAACACCCTTTTACTTGAAGTAGAGATGTTCTTACTTTCAAAGGGATAAAACCTCGAATGGTTAAAAAGAACCGAACGAAACTTTTGCAAACAAAATATAAGTGGCCCCACTTTAGCGGCACAACCAAGGAAAACAAAAGCAATAATTCTATACGTAAAGGTATCCTTCAACATATTGAACGAATAGTTAAAAAATCATTTGTTGGTGTGTGTACAATTTGAGAGTACATCTAGATTTACTATTTTTTTAAAAATGATTTAGCCTAAAAAAAATATTTTTTTTGAGTTTTTTTCACTTTAATATGTTCACAATTATTTGATTTTGAGTATGGTACATTATTTGTAATTGACTTTGAATTTAATACATTTTTCGTTAAGAGTTTCTTAGAGTTAACGATCACATGACTTACACATGACCACTTAATGAAAAAATGAATTAAAAAATAAATATAAACAAAAAGAAATATTACATATATGAAAATGAAAATAAAAAGCAAAAATTCAAAAACAACTCAATCGTCACCCAGTCCCCCAAACCAACAAAGCACACTCATGACAAGCTGGAACCCGAATGACAACCACCATATTACCTTCATCCATCCGTTGTATCGTATTTGTATTGATTTATTTTTTTAGCTCTATTGAGTATCATTCAAAAAATAAATTAATACAGACACAACACGTAAGTGAATCGCACAAAATTGATCGAATTTGTGAATCAACCTAGAATTACTATTACATTGTATAATAAAATTAACTATTATTCCGTTATCATCAATAATAGTTAATTAACTTTTATCAACAATAGTTTTGTGTATATTTTGATATAATTTAAATAATAAGTTGGTATTAGAGACAAAACTAGATAGAGTAGTGCTAGGCTTACACTCTCTTAGTACACTCTTAGTACACATTCTTAAGTGGCAATCTTTTATTGGATGGTTGTTTTTCTTGTTAGGAAAATATGGTCTAGTTTTAATAAGAGTTTTTGATTTTTTTTATTTTAAAAAAATTATTTTATAGAAAAAAATATTTTTCACAAATTAGAAAAAATATATTGTTAAAAAACACTATTTTAATATAACAATTTTTTTTTTTGAGAAAAACTGTTTTAAAAAATAAAAGTTAGTTTAGTATAAATAAAAAAAAACCTTTTTTTTTTTACATTTTTAAACAGTTATAAGAAATAAAAATATTATTTTCAATATTGTAAAATAAAAAATTAAGTTTAAAAATAAAAAGTGTTGCTGGCGCGAACCTTTAAAAATAAGCAAATATTGGGTAAATGGGTGTTTGATGGACTAAATGATTTAAAAATAATTAAAAAAAAAAACAAGTTTAAAAATAAAGGGTGCCGCTGGCGCGGCCCTTTAAAAATAAGAGAATATGGGGTAAATGGTTGTTTGAAGGATTAAATGAGTTAAAAATAATTTTAAAAAACTAAGTTTAAAAATAAGGAGTACCGCTGGCGCGGACCTTTAAAAAGAAGAGAATATTGAGTACATGGGTATTTGAGAGACTAAATGGGTTAAAAATAATTGAAAAAAAAACAAAAGAATAATACTAGACAACCCGAGAGATAGTGCCGGGCTAATTAAAAAAAAATTAAGTTAAAAAATAATGGGTACCGCTGGTGCGCACCTGTAAAAAGAAGAGAATATTCGGTAAATGAGTGTTTTAGGGATTAAATAATTTAAAAATATATTTTTTAAAAATAAAAAAAATAATTAAAAAAATAAAATTATTAGGTAAATGGGCGTTTGAGGGACTAAATGAATTAAAAATAATTAAGTTTAAAAATAAGGGATGCCGCTGGCGCGGACCTTTAGAAATAAGAGAATATTGGATAAATGGGTGTTTGAGGGACCAAATGAGTTAAAAATAATTAAGTTTAAAAATAAAAGGGTGCTGGTGACACGGACCTTTAAAAATAAAAGAATAATGGGTAAATGAGTGTTTGAGGGACTATATGAGTTAAAAAAATAAGGGGTGCCGCTGGTGCAGACCTGTAAAAATAAGAGAATATTGGATAAATGAGTGTTTGAGAAAGTAATAAATTAAAAAAATAATTGAAAAATAATGACTATTGGGTTTGCTAGTGTTGTCCCTGACATGTTTTTTTATTTTTTTTATGTCCGGCTAATGTCATTATAAACTGAAAAAATCAACAAAAAACCAATAAAACAAATATTTGGGTTTGCTAATGCTGTCCACCTCAGCAGTTGGTACTAGATAGGTGCTAAGGGCCGGGTAGTATATCATTATTCAACTAGATATCCATTACTGTGCCAATATATCCAAATATAATATATGACAGAGAGTGAGACAAATGTGCTATTTGAACCAACAAACTAACAACCAAACACCCTCCAACGAGTCTTCCCTAACCTTATCTCACTCACACATCATGTGTGGTTTCTCAAAGCATACCAATCCCAACCCATGAGTTCTCTCACTCATATGCTCGGAAAGAACAAAACACAACAATCCTAGATACAGTAACCCTCACCCATTACTTCCAAAGACACACCTCTGGTTTTCAACTTTTGCTTTAGGCTATCAACTTTTGCCAATGGACCCAATTTCAAAGTCTCAACGTGCCTCTATTTCCCCAACACAGGCGACCCCATCACCAAAGGTATCTCTTTCCAGCTCATCGTCACTTTTTTCTTTTCCTATTAGAGCCCCCCCCACAATTGATTCTGATTTTGAATACAATGGCCTAAAAAACAGTAGCACTAGTAGCTTTAGTAGTGATAGTGGGTTTGAGTCTGAGGGCTTTGTTAGTGGTGAAGACGAGTTTCAGTTTGAAACGGCGTCGGAAAGGCCGTCTTCTGCAGACCCAGATGAGGAAACCCTAGAAGAAATTAGTGTTGTTTCTAGGCCTCGTGTGGTAGACCCATATGAAGAAGTCATAGAAACAAGTGGTCATGTTCACGAATATGGTGTTTCTAGGCCAGTTGCCCACTTGTCTGGGGACAGTGATGATGATTCTGTGGTCAGTGAGGTTCTGGATGATTATGGGTTTTCGGTTCCGGTTAGGGTTTCTGGTACTGGGCTTATTGAGAAGCTCAATATTGCTCCTAAGGTTAAGGTTCAAGATGGAGATGAAGATGAGTCCCAGTTTGATACTTTGAGAGAAACAGAGGTTGTTGAGGAGGGCTCAAATTCGGGTGAAGTTGTAGATGGGGTTTTGGATTCGTATGAAAAAAAGGGTCCTAATGAGTTACCTTCCCTTTCAGTTGAATTGGTTAAAGAAAAGAGTCCTGATGAATTGGATTCCATTTCGGCTGAATTAATTAAAGGAAAGGACACTGATGGATTAAATTCCAGTTCAGCTGAATTAGTTAAAGAAAAGGGTCCTAATGAAATGAATTCCATTTCAGCTGAGTTGGATAAACAATTGGTTCCTGATGAAATGGATTCTATTTCAGCTGAATTGGATAAAGAAATGGAACCTGATGAAATGGATTCCATTTCAGCTGAATTGGTTAAAGAAAAGGGTCCTGATGTTACCGAAGAAGTAGAAGCTCAGTCTAGTGTTGAAGGAGAGGATCCTAATGAATTGGATTTCATTTCAGCTAGTAAGGAATATGCTTCATTGGAAAATTTAGAAATAAACCAGGATGAGAAGTATTCTGTGGAAGAAATCCTAGCACTCGAACATACGGAAAAAGAGTCTGAAAATTTAGGTGAGGAGAGTGCAGTTCAAAGCAATAGAGTGGATTTTTCTAATAATGTGGCTATAAAAACGGATACTACGGATCACAAAGATGCTGTGGTTAACTGTGTGGAAGACAAAGAAGTGGTGGAAGATGAGGCAGTAATAGCCCCTGCTATTGACACAGTAAGCGGTGTGGTGGAATGTAAGCCTCTGGAAACAGATAAGGATGCTGCCTCAACTAACAAAACTGATTTTGTTGTTGATGAAAAGGGGTTGGAAGCAAATGAAGATTTTGTTGCTGGTAAGATGGGATTAGAATCAATTGATGTAGATAGTGACTCGACATTGCTTGAAACTGGTGCTCTTAGTACTCAAGTAGTGGAACAGAGCTTTCCTTCTGAGATGGCTGAACAAAATCTGCAGGGAAACGAAGTTGAAGTTGGTGCTCTTAGTAAAATGGGGTTAGAATCAATTGATGTAGATAGTGACTCGACATTGCTTGAAACTGGTGCTCTTAGTACTCAAGTAGTGGAACAGAGCTTTCCTTCTGAGATGGCTGAGGTCACAGAAGTGGATGGAAATGTAAAATTTGGGGAAGTACTATCAGACAACCAAAATTGTGAAAAAGATGGAGCTGTTGTCAATGAAAGCTCTATTCTTGATGGTGAAGTTAATAATGAGATATCATATAGTGAAGTTGAGCAACAAATTGATGGGGGAATCGAGTCTCATGATTCTGTTGAAGCCAGCATATTGGAACCTGAATTAGAAGTAAAAAACAAAGATAAATCAGCAGGTGAGGAAGAAGATTCACTTTCGGAAGCTGCTGCTGCTGAAGGTTTGACCTTTGGTGACTCAGAAACAGCCAAGCAAATTATCAGCGAATTGGATCAAAGATTCAGCCCCGTTTCTCTATTCGGTGAAGGGACTTCTCAGGATCGCTCACAAAGGATCGATGGACAGATTGCCACAGACTCGGATGAAGAGGTGTACACTGATGAGGAGAGCGAAGGAAAAGAAGTGTTTGATTCTGCTGCATTGGCTGCTCTTTTGAGAGCCGCAGGAGGTGCTGGATTGGATGGCGGTAGTGTTAAGATCACATCATCCAATAACTGCCAAGTCTTCTCCATTAAGCCTGAACAAAAGAGTCCCAATCTAGTCGGGGGTGAATCTGAATCTGAAAAAATCTTAAGTGAAGAAGAAAATAAGAAGCTTGAGGAGATTCAACAGATAAGAGTGAAATTCTTGAGGCTTGTACACAGATTAGGCCTCTCTGCTGAAGATTCCATAGCGGCACAAGTTTTGTACCGGCTTGCCCTTTCGGGTGGAGGGCCCTCCAGTCGAGGATTCGGCCTTGATTCTGCGAAAATGGTAGCCATGGAGGTTGAAGAAGAGGGTAAGAATGATTTGAACTTTTCTTTGAACATCTTGGTTATTGGGAAAACAGGTGTTGGTAAAAGTGCAACCATAAATTCCATTTATGGTGAAGAGAGATCCACCATTGATGCATTTGAGCCTGCCACAACTTCCATTAAAGAAATTGTGGGAACAATAGATGGAGTTGAAGTTAGGGTTTTGGACACGCCAGGTCTTAGATCTTCTCTCAGAGAGCAATCTTTTAACATGAAAATCTTATCGTCCATAAAGAGATTTATGAAAAAGTACCCTCCTAATGTTGTCCTTTATGTAGATCGTGTAGACACCCAAACCAGGGATCTTAATGATTTGCCATTGCTAAGGTCAATCACTAGTTGTCTCGGTTCATCAATATGGCGTAATGCCATTGTCACTCTGACCCACGCGGGATCAATGCCTCCCGATGGGCCCTCTGGGTCCCCCTTAAGCTACGAGGTGTTTGTTGCTCAACGTTCGCGTATTATCAAACAGTTGATTAGCCATGTGATTGGTGATCTCCATATGATGAACTCGGGTTTGATGAACCCGGTGTCTCTTGTAGAAAATCACCCGTTGGGTAAAAAGAATGGGAGTGGGCAAATATTTCTCCCTAATGGTGAGAGTTGGAGACCTCAGCTGCTTCTTTTGTGCTACTCAATGAAGATCTTATCTGAAGCAAATTCTGTGGTGAAAACTCAAGACCCATTGGGTCATAGCAAGCTCTTTGGCTTTCGGATCCGTTCTCCGCCTCTACCGTACTTCCTGTCTTCTCTGCTGCAGTCTAATTCCCATCCGAAACTTGATCAAGGTGTTGATAATGTTGACTCAGACGTTGACGTAAGAGGTTTGTTTGATTCTGACCTGGAAGATGAAGACGAGTACGAGTACGATCAACTCCCACCCTTCAAGCCTCTCAGAAAATCTCAGATTTCTAATTTAAGCAAAGAGCAAAAGAAAGCTTATTTCGAAGAGTATGATTACCGTGTCAAACTTCTTCAGAAGAAACAGCTTCGCGAGGATGTGAGGAGGTTGAGGGAGATTAAGAAAGAAGGTGTAAGCGGTGATGTGGAAGACAGTGGGGACCATGAAATGGAAAGTCCAGCAACAGTGCCCGTGCCCTTACCGGATATGGTACTGCCGCCTTCGTTTGACGGAGACAATCCCGCTTATCGATACCGGTTTTTGGAACCCGTGTCCCAGATTCTCATGAGGCCGGTGTTGGACGCACAAGGATGGGACCACGATTGGGGATACGATGGGGTGAGCATCGAACAAAATCTCGCCTTAGCTGATCGTTTTCCAGCAGTGATTGCCGTACAGATCACAAAGGACAAAAAAGAGTTCAACATCCACATGGATTCTGCTGTTTCAGCAAAGCACGGAGAAAACGGGTCAACCATGGCGGGGATTGACATCCAGACTACCGGGAAACAACTTGCGTACATCTTCAAGGGAGAAACAAAAATGAAAAATTTCAAAACAAATAAAACAGCTGCTGGAGTGTCTGTTACATTCCTTGGTGAAAATGTGGTTACAGGAGTAAAACTTGAGGATCAGCTAGCAGTTGGGAGGCGGTTGGTTTTGGTGGGAAGCACTGGAGCCACCCGATCTCAAGGTGATTATGCCTGTGGGGCCAACTTTGAATTGCGTATCAAGGAGAAGGATTTTCCAATTGGGCAGGATCAAACCACGGTGGCTCTTTCGTTAGTGCGGTGGAGGGGTGACCTTATATGGGGGTGTAACTTGCAGTCTCAGTTTTCCATTGGACGGAGTTCTAGTATGGCTTTACGCGCTGGATTAAACAACAGGAAAAGCGGGCAGATAACTATAAGGACAAGCAGCTCGGAGCAACTTCAAATTGCATTGGTGGGTCTTCTTCCAATTGCCAATGCGATTTTCAAGAACATGTTACCGCGATGCGGCGAGAAGTACTCATAAGTTAACATGCTAGGTGTTATATTAATTATGATGGTGGTTTAGTAATTTTGGAGGGAATGTATTCAGAACATGTTACAATACTCTTTAAGTTAACATGCTAGGTGTTATTTTAATTATGATGGTGGTTTAGTAATTTTTGAGGGAACGCATTCAGAACATGTTACAATATGTATCCTACCTCTCTCTACATGTGCTTGATGACGTCTCGGTTTTTGTTTAATGTGAAATTTTGAAGGTGCCTTTATTATTCTAATTCACCCTATGGATTATACTATATATATATATTCATTGATTCAGTTTTGGGTGTGATAATCTCTCTGATGTAAAGCGTTAGTAGCTTTACTGTGTTGCTGAATGGCAAAGTCCAGACTGAATAAAGTTGCATTCAAGTACAGGTTTGTCAGGGATAACTCTAATCTACGACTGAATTTTCATTAGGTTGTGTTTGAGGAAGAGCATTCCCAGGCCATACTGTGTATGTGATAGTTGGTAGGGTAAATTTGAGGTACCAGAGCCAAAAAAATGGGCGCTTATGATAAAGGGGTAGAGCACCGTGTCGTTTTGATTGGAATATCCGAGGGAACTCGGTGTTCACCTCAGAATAGGAATTAAAATTTGGAACGGAAAACAGATTTCCGCCTGAGAATAATGGCACCAAAATGCCAACTCTCGCCTCCCTTTTGCCATCAATTTTAGTGCTGCTGAAATTTAACGGACTATACCATTGTCCGCATACACTCGTTTACACATTGAGCTGGGAATTTTTGTTGCCAAATCCAGCTGTGAAGGTAGTGTTAGCTGTGAAAAGCATTGTTATCTGTCAGTGAAATCTATCAAACAAAAACAGATGAGTAAATTTGAAGTGTCACCTCAGTGAGTCTGTGGTATAGCTCTTTGCTCTTGCATTGAAGATGTGACCAATAATAATATAATAAATGTTATTATAATTATCATTATAATAATAACAATATGGAGGATGATGGTGATGATGACAGCATGGACATTCAAAATTCTTCATATACATTGTAACAAACCTTGGTCCTAAAAGAACTTCAACTTTTGTTTCTTTTTATAAATTTATGTAAGAAAATAACATAACAATTGGGAAAAGGGTATGCAAAGTAGTCTAAGAATCTAATTAGTTTCGAGGTTTTGAAGACGTATTCAATTCATTATAAACATTATCAAAAGTTGGACAAAAAAGAATTGTTGAAGAGAAGATAGATTTGAACAAAAGGGAGCTATAATGGCCTGATGGCGGGTTTTAGGAACGAATACAGGAACAAGGACTGGGAAATAATATAAAAACTAATGAAATGTTGACAGTGGGATTCGAACCCACGCCCTTTCGGACCAGAACCTTAATCTGGCGCCTTAGACCAACTCGGCCATATCAACATGTTAAGAAAGGTCTTGAAGAATATAGCTATACTTTATATAGGTATTAAGCTTACCGGCACATCACACACGTTTCCCTTTGCTTAATTCTTCGATCTGTAAACGATGATCAGAATGGGGGAAGTTTTGTAACTTATGTTGCAACCCACCATTTTTTTATGCACCCGATTTGTAATTATATAAATAGGTTTTTATGGTCTTCTCCTTGGACTAATAATTTTGGACAAAAAAAACGGTGAACCAAATTTTAAACAATTAAGTTCAACATATAAATACCCCCAATTTAAAAAAATCATAAACCTAATCGGCTATTGGAATTTTCTCTGCAACTAACGACTATTCTCCGAAATCGAAAATAACATCAATCTTATGCTTTGATCGTCTGTCCTATAATCGATTACAGTGTTCTTAATCGATTCTACTTGTATCACTTGACTCTATTATTTGTAAGTTTATCTTTATCAGCAGTTGATTTTTTTATTTTCGATCGATTACAATAAGTATATGTCATTTGTTTTTATTCAAGAGACTCATTGTAATATTCATTCATGTGATTGAATAGCTTTTTATATGTTATATATGTATATGTTTTTATTTTGTGTTTTTTATGCATTTATGTTTGGATTCTTCATAAATAAGTTATATTTATCAATATTTGTAATTGTTAGTTGAATGTGCTGAATGAATATTATTGATGTTTCATTCTAATTTTAAGAATCCTTGATTTTGATTTGGTATTGAATCACTTATTGATATAGCTCCGCGCCAGCGGAAATAACCAGTTCCATATCAGTTTTCAAAGTACACGCAGTGTTTATAAAGTACACGTGATTGATTTTTTGAAAATATGTGTGTGCTTTATTGCTTCATGTATACGTTTTTAAAAAGTGCCTGTAATTTTATATTAATTATAAATAAATATTTTGATATTTCATGCATTAAATTATTGCACACTTTTTTAGAATTGTTGACCTTGAAGTAAATGTTTTTCGTCTCTGTTTTACTGCAGGACATTATGGTAAGTAGTGTAATAGCAAGGTGTTGTTATTTGGATAATATGACTTGTATTGAAATATTTGAAGATAGCTCATTAGATTTCATATGCAATGAGTTGTGTATTAGGTTTACTAATTTGAGAAGTGGGAGTTTTTCATTGAGGTATTCATTTGGTGATGAATGTTGGTTCATGTTGGTTTGTGACAACGATGTTTGTTTTATGTTGCGGTCCCAATTGATCGTGAAAGATAATTTCATTTGAATATATGTCATTGATTCATTACCATTTACATGTAATACATGTCGTCAACGGGTTGAATGCTCTAATCGAATTTTTGAAGGGGCTGACTGCAGTAATACAAGTTCTGAGAGGGTTGACAGTGGTGATACAAATACACAGAGGTTAGAGTCTTTATCATCAGACACTAAAAATGATTTTAATAGTTTCATTGAAAATGACTTTTATCTTGGAGGTGTGGAGCCAAGTAAGTCGAAAGTCTATCTTTCGAATGATTGGAAGACTTATATAAGTCATGAGCAGCAGTGTTTTGAAGGAGGTGTAGTGAAATTTCGGCATAAATTGCAAAAGTATGCCGTTGAGGTTGGGTTCAAGTATGTGTACTTGAAGAATGATAAAACTCGAGTGATGGCTGAATGCTCTAAAAAGACTACTGAGAATTGCATATGGAGAATTCATGCTTCATTATCTACAATAAATGTATACTTTTACATACGTGCAATGAATAATGAACATACGCGTAGATGTGTCTTTCGTAGTCCGTCAGCCAAAATGATAGCCTCCAAGTTGGTTTCAACATTGGTAGCTGATGATCTTAGAGATAACCCGCTATTGAGACCAATTGATGTAGTTAGAGATATGAAGAAGAATTATGGTCTTGATATAGCTTATCAACATGCATGGCGTGCGAAAGAGATGGCTGCTGTTGATATACATGGTGATGAAAATGTTTCTTATGCATTAATGAATAATTATCGTGACCTTCTATTGCAGTATAATCCTGGGTCGCATTGCATCCTTGACGTGGAACATGAGAGTAAAAAATTCAAGAGAATATTTGTAATGTTTAGAGGATGTATTTATGGATTTCAATACTGCAGACCTATTTTATTTCTTGATGATGCCTTTTTGAAGAGCCGTTACCGTGGAACAATACTATCAGCTACTGCAAGGAATGGAAACAATGGTAAATTAATTGTAAATATTTTATTTTGTGTATTGCATTGAAATTTTGTTTGTTCCATTCCATATCATCAAAATATAAGCATAAAAATATAAAATACCTTTGAAGGTCTTTGTTTTAGTTCACGCGTACTTTTCATTTTTTTGCGTGTATTTTCATGATATGTCTTATTATGGGTAATACTAAGTAAAGTACATGCATAGTGCATGTCAAGTACACGTGAATATTTTTGTTAATTTCACGTGTACTTTTCATTTTTATGCATGTACTTTGATGATGATGATTTTATGTGTAATACTAAGTAAAGTACACGCATTTTACATGTCAAGTAGGGGTGGTCGTGGGCCGGGCCTGGGCAGGCCCGGCGTGGCTCGGGCCGGGCTTGAAAAATTAAGTGTTATCCCAAGCCCGCTCGGGCCTAGATCGGGCCTTATTATGTAATCCCAAGCCCGCCCAGATTTGAAAGCTCTTTACCCAGGCCCCCCCGATCGGGCCTTATTATGTTAATTAAAATATTTTTTTAAAATTAAAATACCTATTTTTTTTATTTAAAGACGATTTTTTTAAATTAAAAATCTGTTTTAAACTCCATATATTACAAAGTCCATATATAAAGTTTCCCACTTTATATGAAAAGACTTGGTATACGTTTTTATATTTATAAAAGTCCCCCTATATATATATATATATATATATATATATTTCTGGCCTCGGGCCGGGCCGGGCCTCATCGGGCTTAAGAACTCATGCCCAAGCCCGCCCGAAAAAAAATCGGGCCTATAAAATTTTGCCAAGCCCACTTTGCGGGCCTATTCACCTTACCCAAGCCCTATTTTTTTATTGGGCGGGCTGGGCGGGCTTAGCGGGCCTCGGGCCTATGGCCACCCCTAATGTCAAGTACACATGAATGTTTTTGTTAATTTCACGTGTACTTTTCATTTTTATGTGTGTACTTTGATGATGATGTTATGTTGAATACAAACTAAAGTACACGCATTTTACATGTCAAGTACACGTGAATGTTTTTCTTAATTTCACGTGTACTTTTCATTTTTATGCGTGTACTTTGATGATAGGTGTTGTTATTTGGAAATAATAAAGCAAAGTACATGTTAAAAATGTAAAGTACCTTTGAATGTTTTTGTTTAGTTCACTTGTACTTGACATTTTTATGCGTGTATGTTGATGTTAGTCTTGTTAATAATAAAGCCAACCAAAAGATTGGAAAGTAAACGTGCATGTCTTTTTATCTTTATCATATGTACGGTACATTTTTATGTTTTGTCTTGTTATTTACAAACAATTTAAATTAAACACATAATATATTTCCCATGTGTTTTAGGGTCTGCGCCAGCAGCATCAATATACAAAGTGTTGTATATGGATATGTTATTTATTTTAATTTTGATATATTTTTATATTTCAGGACTTTTTCCCGTTGCATATGCTGTTGTTGATTCCGAAACCGAAGATAACTGGATGTGGTTTCTTGTCAATTTGCATAGTGCAGTAGTTGAGCAATATCGAAACATAACATTTATTTCAGATCGAAACAATGGATTACTTGAAGCTGTTTCGAGGGTCTTCCCGTTGTCTGCACATTCCTACTGTATACATCATTTACAAGGGAGTATAAAAAAGAAAATTCGTGGGAATTGTGCTGGATTTCGAAAGAAAATTGTTAAAGATTTTTTATCTTGTGCATATGCTGTCTCAGTAGATGTATTTCACAAGAATATTGAAGCATTGAAGAAGGAAGGAGGAGCTGCTATTGCCGATTTCATTGATAGTTTGCCTCCCGAGAATTGGTCCTGTGCATATTTTCCTGGTAAACGGTATGGTGACATGGCATCTAGTGGTGCGGAGTCATTCAATTCATGGATATTGGAGGAAAGACATTTACCAGTAATGAATATGCTTGATAAATTAAGAGTGAAGACTATGAATTTCAATGCAAACAAACTTGTTGAGTCTGACACTTGGACAAATGAGCTATGTCCTTTTTTTCAAAAGTCACTGAATGAAAATTGGAATAAAAGCCGACATTGGACTATTAGTCGCTCAAGTCAAAATGTATTTGAAGTTCATTCAGAAGCGCGAGCAACAGTTGACTTAGGAGAAAGGACTTGTTCTTGTAAGAGTTGGCAGATTAGATGTTTTCCATGTTCTCATGCTGTTTGTGTTGTGCGGAGGAAAGGGACCAGTATTTATGATTATATTGAGGAGTACTATAAGGTATCTTTCTACAGAAAATCATACTCGATACCTATAGTTCCTCTTCCTGATTTGATTTCCTTAAATATTCCTATTCCTGAAAATCCATCTGTCCTTCCACCAATGACTAAGAGACCGACAGGCAGGATAAGAAATAAGAGAATAAAGTCTTCTGGTGAGATCACAGTAAGGGAAGTTACTTGCTCCAAGTGTAGTAAAACGGGTCATTACAGGTCTACTTGTAAGGAACCCATTTGACTATTTTTAAAATTGTTGAATTCATTCATTTTAACCATTTGATTGAATAAATTAATTAATAAACCATTTGTTTCACATAAATGAATGTAATTTATTTTTAAGTCTCATTCTTTAGTTTGTTTTTTGTGTTGCTGTACACATATTTTTCATAAAACATACATGATCATTATTCCTTGTGTTCACGTGCACTTTACCTTTGTATACGCATGTTATGTACAGTACACGCGCATTTTGATGTCCAAAGAAATTTTATCAATGCGTGTCCTTGATGAAATATGCGTGTACTTTATTAAGTACACGCATTTAAAAATGGATTTGGTCAGTTCAATATGTGTGTACTTTACTTATTGTACATGCATGAAGTACATGCATAATATAAATATAATATGCGTGTACTTGATGAAATGTGCGTGTACTTTATGAAGTACACACATTGATAATTAAAGTACACGCATTTAAATATAAGTGTACATGCATGTTTTAGCAAAGTACACGCATATTGATATGACAAAAATCTAATTCAATATACGTGTACTTTATGTATTCTGCATGTAATTTTATCAAGTAGACGTATATAAATGATTGTACTATTTGGAAAGTGGTTTTGGACATTACAATGTTCTTGTACTTTATAAAAGACATTTGGGTCACTCATATTCTTAAACTCCTATGGGTATTATGGTTCGCGCCAGCGGCATTATTATACAAGTATTTCAATAGGCGTGTACTTTATAGACTATGCGTGTACTTTATAAAGTACACGTGTAATATATAGAGTACACGCATTTATATAATATTTTGGGACATTATCTTGAGTACACTCATTATTATTCAAGTATTTCAATAGGCGTGTACTTTATAAACTATGTGTGTACTTTATAAAGTACACGTGTAATATATAGAGTACACGCATTTATATAATGTTTTGGGACAATATCTTGAGTACACTCATTATTATACAAGTATTTCAATAGGCGTGTACTTTATAGACTATGAGTGTACTTTATAAAGTACACGTGTAATATATAGAGTACACGCATTTATATAATGTTTTTGGACAATATCTTCAGTACACTTATTATTATACAAGTATTTCAATACGCGTGTACTTTATAGACTATGTGTGTACTTTATAAAGTACACGTGTAATATATAGAGGACACGCATTTATATAATTTTTTTACATGAAATGATATTAATGTTTAAATTTTTTACAATACACGTGATCATTTTTATAAGGGTTCACGTGTACTTTACTATATTGGGTGTATGACATAACTGAGAACAGATTCATGAAAGAAAGAAATTTTTTATTAAAAACAAAAAAATAAAGTACAATTTTTTCAAATAAAGAAAGCTGAAAAAACTAAAGAAGGCTTCTAGTAGGGATGTTTGTCAAAGGCATCCAGAGTGTCAGGAAGAGAGCCAATTAAATTCGACGAGTGTCGAATTTCTTCTTCTATGACAGCTATAAGACCTTCATGGAGAGCCTTCTTCTCCTTCAGCTTTGCGATTTTCATGGGAACTTCTTGTGTATAGAAAGACATGAGATCTTCATGTGTTTGAGGAGGATCCTCATCCACATCAAATAAATCTATGGTATTGGGTGGAACTCCAGAATAGCCTTCCCTCACATATGTTTGAAACTGCTCAAAGGCAGTTTCATATGAGGAAATATTTTCCTCAATTTGCCTTATTTTTTTTTATTTCTTTCATCTCTCTCAAGAGTTTCTTGCAAATTTTCTGCTGGAGTAGCCATTATGTTATCTTTACCCTAGATGTAATGGTTAAGAAAGGAACAAATATTACTCTTTTATTGGAAAAGTTAAAGTTATTTATTTCTTGACCAGAAGTAGTTGGGAAGTGAGTAGTTGAGCTTAATAAATTGATTTTGGTTATTGTGTCCTTAATGAATTCTTCAAAGTAGTTTTCAATTAAAATAATAAAAAAATATTATATTAACCAGTGCGTGTACTTTAGTAAAAATGCGTGTACTTTGAAGAATTCATTGGTGTACTTAGTAATTATCACTTGTATTTTTCGTGAAAACTGCTTGTACATTGTTTCATAACAATCAGATGCATTGTTTGTCTAAACCTTATGTGGATTGTGGTCCGCGCCAGCGGGAAAAAACCATTTTGGTGTAATAAATATTGTAAACAATAACCAAGATAATACAAAATAAATTACAAATATGTTTTGAATTTGAATCACAATTTATAGAAGTTTTTTCTCCTTTCGGGGGAAGAAATATTTTGATAGAAGAATTTTCCCGAGTACATATGCTCTTTGTTTTAGCATGTCAGGGTCTTGAAATAATTTTTGCATTTCCTTGTTTCTGCTTATTTGTTCAATGTAGTACATGCAGAACACCCCACAGTCAACCCTGAAATTAAAATAAAATAAATATACAAATTAGTATGATGTGATGAATTTTTTTGAAAAGATACAAATTAGTAATTTTTAGAAATGAAGTTTTTCTTACCCATTATATTGTTTAGGGCATTCATGATCTCTTATTAGGTCAAATTTGAGATCACTTTCCAGTAGGGGTGTGCAAAAAAACCGACAACCCGAAGAACCGAACCAAACCGACCTTCCTGGGTTGGGTTGGTTCGGGTTTTTTTATCCATGGGTTGGTTCTGGTTCCAAAAAATTGAGAACCGAAGTATTCGGTTCGGTTCTCCATTTTATACCTGAACCAAACCGAGAACCGAGCCCATAGAACCGAACCGAAAAACCGAACTGAAGAACCGAACCAAAGAATCGACCCTGAGAACCAACCCGAGAACCAACCCGAGAACCTGAACCATTAACCAGAACCATTAACTAACCCGAGAACCAACCCGCGAACAAGAACCACAAACCAGAACCGTAAACCAGAACCATGACCCAAACCGCGAACCAGAACCGCAAACCAGAACCAAGAACCAGAACCATGAACCGACCCGAACCAAACCGAGAACCGATGGTTCGGTTCTGAACCGAACCGATCAATTTTGGTTCTGGTTCTGGTTCCAAAACCATGGAACCGATCAATTTTGGTTCTAGTTCTGGTTCCGTAGTGGAACCGAACCGAACCGAACCATGTGCACCCCTACTTTCCAGCAAGAAATCTACTGTCCTTTTTTATTGCTCTGTCAATGGATCATCATCCAATGTAAACATATTTGGTGTACCTTCATCAAACTTCCTTTGAATTTTGAAATCATTGTTTTTCATTGTTTCTGCTTCAGTCTTCAATAGGCACAGTATTTTTTGGAAGACAGAAAACTGTTAAGAAGACAAATATTTAGTGTATACAAATAAAAGAGTATATGAAGATTAAAGAGTGAAAAGTACACGCATAATATTAAAGTACACGCATATTTTATTTTGTTCATATCACGTGTATTTTAAAGAATGATGCGTGTACTTTGCCTAATGAGTTAAAAGTACACGCAAAATATTAAAGTACATGCATATTTTATTATTTCATATCAGGTGTATTTTAAAATATGATGCGTGTACTTTGCCTAATGAGTTAAAAGTACACGCATAATATTAAAGTACATGCATATTTTATTTTTATCTATCACGTGTATTTTAAAATATGATGCGTGTATTTTGCCTAAAGAGTTAAAAGTACACGCATAATATTAAAGTACACGTAACTTGTATTGGTTCATTTCACGTGTATTTTAAAATATGATGCGTGTACTTTGATAATCTGGGTAATTATGTGCAACTAATACAAAGTACACGCATTATATTATACACGTGTACACGTGTATAATATAAGTACAAGTAACATTACTAATTAAGTTTAGGCACTAACCAATTTTTTTGCATCATCGAAGAATATTGTGTTTTTTTCCTTGTCGTTCGGTCGAAGGGAATCCATGTGGACCACTTTATTTTCTTTTTTGTATATCACAAGTAATGTGAAATGTCCTACACTATGTCTTAGTACAATGAACAAATTATTACAAGTGCCTAAGTATTCAAATAAATCTATGTATAACTCCCCCTTCTTATTGACTTCATTTATGCTACAAGCTTCTATCTGAATAAAATTATAGACACTGTGTTAATAAAAAAAACTGAAATTTTATTTTTCAAAACTTTCGGTTTAATTCTACTTACCCAACAATAATAAAAAAAGTGTGAGTAGGAGAGTCCTTCCTCTAACAATTTTAACCTCAATACTTCACTAAAGGCAAGTATTATCTGTTTCACACAATATAAAATGGTGAGGAAATAATAATGTTGAAATTTAATGGATGTCTAATATTTGGACTACATACTTGGCTTGAAATTTCTTGATTGTTGAGGACTTCAACTAAATATTCCCATGAAACATACGAAACTAACCCTTGGAAAATAAATTCCCTGCATTTTATATAATCAATAAGAATTGTATAATAATAATAACCTTATTCTTTTGCACCAAAAAAAATATAAATTAGCGAAGTGATAAATCATAAAACAATAAACTTTACCCTGGCTCAGCCTTTTGAATAAACTCTTCAATCTTTTTCTTCGAAGCTTCATCGAGATATTTGTATACTTCGATTGCTTCAATCTTGAAGTGAATTTCCTTCATTTGTTCAACTATTGTTAGACGGCATTTTCTCAACTTTGACTCTTTTTGTTTCTTAATTGGTTCATGCTTTTCGATTTCGCTGTCAGCTTTTCTTTTCTTCTGCCCTCTAGTAAGAGGTCCTTTTGTTTTGGATATTTTGGGGGTGCCCTGAACTTTCTTTGAGGCTAGTTCAATCTTCAAACTCGAAATTTCGTCCATGAGTTGTTTATTAATGTTTTCCTGATATATTTAACAAGGAATGTTGGATTGTAAGCATTTTTTGAAACTATGATTCATTTTCTCTTACGTGTATTTTATAAAGTACATGCGTGTATTTTAATACATACGTGTATTTTATAAAGTAAACGCGTGTATTTTAATACATGTGTGTATTTTATAATATACACGCGTGTATTATAAAATACGTGTACTTTATAAAATTTATAATATACATAAAATTTATAATAAAATTTAGAAAGTAAAGCGTGTACTATATATCTATTGTATTTTATAGATACCTGGTCAGTTTTTTTCAATTCTGATTCTTCAAGCATTTTCTTCAACTCCGAAATTTCGTCATTAAGGATTTTATTATTGTTTTCCTGTAATACAAAAAAAATGTTACATTATAAGCAATGCATTATTTTTAATAAAATAATGCATGTACTCTGCATTATATCTAATATCAAATAAAACTGCATTAAAAATACTATGAAATAAAACTGCGTGTACTTTGGAAAAACTGCGTGTACTTTGGGAAAACTGCGTGTACATTAGGAAAACTGCGTGTACTCTACATTCAAAAGTACCTGTTGAGTTCTTTTCAATTCTGACTCCTCAAGATTCTGCCTCAATGTCATCTTTTCTATGTCAGCATCTTTCCATTGTTGCAATGTATCATTATACTTTTTTTTTGAGATCTTCATTACTCAGAGACAAATATCCATTCTTTTGTTCCAAAATTGGTGTTGATTCTGCCTATTTTTTCAATGATTCATCCAATTCTTTAATTCTATCTGAGTCACTCATTGTGACTTGATCAAGCTTTTCTTTTAAAGAATTGTTTAACTCAACTAGTTGGGTATTTTCTACCTCTAACTTATTTAATAACTCTTTTTCCTTCAAAAGGTTGGAATTCTCCACCTTTAACTTCTTAATTTCCTCATCGGCTTCAAAAAGTGAATCACGATCTACCTGCAACTGTACATTCAAAATGACACTCTTCACCTCCAAAGAGGCCACCTTCTCAAGTGCACCATTAATGTCTTGAGCTTCTTTAGATAGTTGGTTATTTTTTTCCAACAATTCTCTTTTCAAAACAACAATTTGTTCCTCCATATTAACCTTTGGTTGATCTTTTACCTTCTTTTTCTTTGGAGTCACAATGTTTTTAAGGGGAGTATTCCAACCATGTGAAAACTCATTGTCATTAATATCTTCAGCATCTTTTTTTGATGATGAATCAGCATGTATAGGAATTTCTGTAGATATGTTCAAAGAGTAACTTGGCCCTTCAAACTGAGATTCCTTTTGTACAGGACAGTCCTTACAAGCTGGTTTATTTGTAGCCTGCTTCAAAGTTGCTGTTGCGATGTCATTCTTCACAAACCATTGTTTCAAAGACGACAACTTCCACTTCAGGAATTTTGGAGTATTTTCTTTATATTCTTCAACAGGAGAAATAATTTCAAATTTCTCACATGCCCAATACTGTGATCATAAAAAAACAAAATGAATTTAATACTTGTATTACTTAGGGATTCATAATGAAAAGTACAAGAGATTTGTTCAAAATACACGTAAAATTAAACGTGTACTTTACAAATTTTACAATTGTATATTGAAAGTACACGTGATTTTTACAAAGTACACGTGTACTTTGTCAATATAAGTTCACGTGTACTTTCTAAAGTACATTTATAATATTGACAGAAAATATAACAAGAGTATTTTAAGAGTACACTGGTTATATTTATAAAACATAGTACACGTGTACTTTGTAAAATACAAGTGTATTTTCACGTGATATAAGACGTGTATTTTCAAAATACACGTGATTAAGACGTGTATTTTCAAAATACACATGATATAAGACGTGTATTTTCAAAATAGACGTTAAATAACAAGTGTATTTTGAAAGAACAAGAGAAAATATCACATGTATTTTGAAAATACACGTAATATTTTCAAAGTACAGGTAAGTATTAGTATGTAAATTTTGAAATATTAGGAATATCAAGTGTATTTTAAAAATACACGTGTATTTTCAAAATACACATGAAAATATCACGTGTATTTTCAAAATACACGTGAGTATTGGTATGTAAATTTTGAAATATCATGATAATTTTTTGCTCACCAGTAAGAAAATGACACATCCAGTAACTGTGCTAGGTTTTGAACTTGCTGATTTGTCAAGTGAATGTATGAGAAACTTATGCACAGCAGATGCCCAATTATACTTATTCATTTCCTCAATATCGTCGATGTATTTCAACCAAAATTCTCCAAGGGTGAAGTTTGAGTTGGAGAAAAATAACGTGTTCAAGAAGTGGAGACATACAATTTTAACAAAATCAGCAATTCCTTCATCTGTCTCCAATTCAACTGATTTCTTCAAACCATTCAATATTTATGATTTTCCTAATCTTTTTGCGAAGTATCGTGCTTGTAATCCATATTTTTGAGCAGTATTCGGTCCTTTTTCGGGTCTATTGATTTTAAACCCTCAACCAGGGGTATGCCATATATTTCACTTATATCTATTTGCATTATTGGAATCCTACTCTTCATACGGAAACTTTTGATTTCCGTATTGTACAGCTCGATAATTGATAAAATATTTTTATCCGTCTTCTTGTGGTCCACTTCTACTACTTTCTCACTGTAGTAGGCATTGAAAAGCTCCCAAAATGGAGTCTTCTTAAGAAGTTCAATATGACTATTATTTATTTTATCTTTAATCTGATGCAAATAATGGAGAAAGCTAACAATATTTGACCGATATTGGTCATTCTTCTTTACAGGACGTTTAGCTTTCAATGCCACACTAGAACTGGAACTGGAACTGGAACTGGATGAAGAACTATCATTAGAACTGCTCTTTTTTTGTTTCTTTCCTCTTTTTGCCTTCATCTTCATCCCCATTATATTGATCTATAAACAAAATTTAAATTACTAACCTATAATGATATGTACAAAAAATAAAATACATGTGAATTATAATAAAACATAGACTAAAATAATAAAATACAAGCGTATTTAACAAAAGTACATGCAATATTCTCACAAATAATTTGTACAAGTCTCATCAAAATACATGCTAAAGGCGATAATATATATCGTCAGTTTCATGGTAATACCTAACAGAGGTTGTTCGACAAGTCAAAAACCAAGATTCTCTACTCCTAACATATTCAGTAAAGAAGTGATACAATAGCTGAATGCTAAAAGCTCCAACATTATCAAAACCCCTTAAGCAATACTGCTCAATTCGTTTAGCTAAATCCTTCGCTTTCGATTCAGTTACTTGAAGCTGTTGCACATCAAAAGTGCAATAAATGTCTTCATAGTAGTAGTAGAAACCAAGTAACCTTTTAGCTCTATCATTGATGCGAAGGAGAAAATGAATTTCATCATCATTAGTACTATTCACTGTCAATGTGAAAGGTTTTGTATTGTTAAGATCTTCGAACGTGCAAGCAGCAGTTTTGTAGTTGAACATGCTTGATCGTATGATTCCTAAACAATAACACAACAATACAAAATAGTACACTCATAATACACATTAGTACATGGATATTGGATTGAACAAATTGAATTTCAATGTGCGTGTACTTTCTGAATTTTTTGCGTGTACTTTCAACAAAATACACGCAAACAATGAAAAAGTACACGCAATGAAACTGATTATTAGCTATAAGATATCATTCAAATGCAGTTGGCTATTGGACAAAAAACACTCCTAAATATTAACAAAATAATAATACTTCTTAAAAACTCATGGAATATCATTCAAATGCCGCTGGCGCGGACCAAAATAACATATGATTGATCAAATATGGATTTGAAATAAATATTTTATAGAGTACACGCATAAAACATAAAAGTACACGCATAATGAATTGAGAAATTCAATTTCAATGTGCGTGTACTCTGTGTATATTGCGTGTACTTGTAAAAACTACACGCAAAATACACATAGTACACGCAACACAGGGCTTGTACATGTACATATTCTATAGAGTACACGTGTAAAACATAAAAGTACACGCATAATGAATTGAGAAATTCAATTTCAATGTGCGTGTACTCTGTTTATTTTGCGTGTACTTTTTGATAGTACACGGAAAATACACATAGTACACGCAACACAGGGCTTGTACATGTACATATTCCAATCATGTATATATTCCTAGTCCTTGATAAATTCTCGATAAATGATGTATACAGGAGGAAAAGTACAATGATGAAATACATATATCTAACATGCAAAAAGTGTGTTTTGCAATTAAAATGAGGGAAACAAATATATATGATGAAATACATACCATGAAAAAGAAGAATGTGATTTCATCAGTCCATGTATCTACAAATTTATACATATGATAACACAAAATGCACAAGGACAAAAAGGTGATAAGAGAATGTCTACATACTTGTTAGTGCTGTTTGGAAGAATTTGATTTAGAATGTAAAATGTAGAACATTAACGATTAGGGTTTGGTAGAAGAGAGCTAGGGTTTTGATCGAAGAGAGTTAGGATTTTGATCGAACAGAGTTTCTAGAGATTCGATCAAGAGTATTTATATGTTGTTGTTGACCAAAATTTGATTGAGAAATAGATTCGTTTTGGGGTTTTGATTGAAGAGATGGTACGATTAAGGTTTTGATTCAAGAGAGAATACAGTGTTTTTGGCGCTTCGATTTCTGAATAGTGCGTGTTTGTTTTAATTTCGGGGTATTTATATGTTGGACCTAATCGTTTAAAATTTATTGGACCTGGTTTTTTTGTCCAAAATTGCTAGTCCAAGGACTAGACCGTTAAAGCCCCTTATATAAATATGTTGAAAATATATGTATACCCTTTGTGTTTTTATGGAATCAATTATTAGACAAATTCATATGTATGTAAATTCAAACAATTATAAAAATTAACGCACCAAAAGCTTAAAGATCATATAAAAGAAGTTGATATCAACCCGTCACGTAACTATTTAAAACTTAAATTAATTAAGAAAATAAAAAGATTCAGAATAATGATCACAAAAAAGGATTTTGAAGAAAAAAGACTTCCTAGGGCACTGAACATTTTTGTTTTTCCTAAATTAGTCTCTAAAATATTTATTGCCCCCAAATGCCTCACTTTAGGGGTGCACATGGTTTGGTTCGGTTTGGTTTCACTACGGAATCGAAATCGGAACCAGAACCAGAACCGAAATTGATCGGTTCCAAATCAAACCGAACCATCGGTTCATGGTTTGGTTCGGGTCGGTTCACGGTTATGGTTCTTGGTTCTGGTTCGCTGTTCTGGTTCGGGGTTCTAGTTTGTGATTCTCGTTAATGGTTTTGGCTCTCGGGTTGGTTAATGGTTATGGTTAATGGTTCAGGTTCACGGATCGGTTCTTTGGTTGGTTCTTAAGCTCGGTTCTTTGGTTCGATTTTGCAGGTCGGTTCTTTTCGGTTCAAGTATAAAATCGAGAACCGAACCGAACACTTCAGTTCTAAATTTTTTGGAACTAGAACCAACCCATGGAGAAAAAACCCCGAACCAACTCAACTCACGAAGGTCGGTTTGGTTCGGTTCTTCGAGTTGCCGATTTTTTTGCACAACCCTACTTTATACCTCACACACCTCATATTCTCTCATTTCATCTGCCCCATCTCTTTCCTTTTCTCCCTCACCTCCTCCTCGCATTTTTTCAAAAATCTCCAACAAGCACCACATATCCCGTATCGACCTTCGACCAACATTAGTTCTTTCCTACTATTAACCTCCGACCAACATCACCTCTCTCACACCCTTGACTCCAATATCACGTCTTTAGCCCACCTCTCTTTGTTTCGAATGGCATTTCCAAGAGTTGAAACATTGTCCGAATTTGCTAGATCTAGGACATTCTCATTGGATCTACAACTCACGTTTAACCCCTAGTCTCATGAAATTTAAGCAATATGTTGTCGTTAGTTGTATATATTGTTGGTAAATTTGCTTTTTATCACATTTTTTTTTTCAATTCAAAAGGCCAAAATCTGACATTCATTGGAGATGGAAAAAATTGTTGGTATGTTGCCTCAAGACTTTTTTTTGTCTTTATAATGCTATAAATGATTTTCATTGCCTTATTTGATGGTTACTTTTTCTTTTAATAACTAATTTTATATGTTATTGTTTTCAGTTGTTCATGTCTTGAAATAGCTATTCATATCTCTCTTTACTCACTTTTCTATTTGATAAGTATTTATTTGATTTTGAATATTTTTTTGAAACATCTCATAATTGATGTACTATATAGTATTAGTTTTTCACTTGTTTTGTAATACATAAAAATTTTTGCACATAATAATTTTATGATGCTTCATTGTAATTGTAATATTTTTTTAGTGTGAGAGTGTGATATTTATCATTGCAAACTTGAATTTAAAGTGTAAAAGTGCAAACTACAAAATTAATTTTGCAGTGATAAATTACACATTTAATTTTACAATGTGCGTATGTCCGTCAAGTAGGGGGTATATGATGCCAAATGGTGCAAAAAAATAGTGTTTTTTAAAGATAAAAATCAATTGTTTCTTGTTTTTGTACTCCAAATTTATATCTATATTCCTTTCATCAGAGCACGGTGACCGGAGGCCCTAAATCTAGCGACCGAAAATGCAAAAATATGTCCGCTGGAAGTTAAAATACTATTTTTTGAATTTTTAATATAAGGATAAAATTTGTATTTTTGGAGAAAAATAAATCAAATGGACTAGTTTTACAATAAAAAATATAATAAGTTGAATGTTACTTGGGTGTTTTTATTCCCACCAAACTTTTCGTTCTACACACCCCTAATAGCCTTTAAGGTTTTATAAATTGGGGGTTATAAAAAGAAAAATGGAGCTTAAATAAAAATAAGGATAACATTATTACAAGTCTTAAATATGCATCATCTATTACAAATGCCACAAAATTCAATTCAAACACCTACATTGACAAATATGCAACCCAAAACCATTTGCATCACAAACAAACAAACCCCGTCGATGGCATCACCAACCCCACCACCCACCAATCACAAATCGAAAACCATCCATCGTTTGCATTATATAAAAATAATTATTTTTGGTCGACTCAGAAATGTGACACTAATATGTTGCACCTGCATTAATATGTATTTGAACTCCACAACTTTTGGACCCAAACACGAGTCAATATCAGTGCGACATATTAATGTATCGCACCAAATATATCGCATTTGTGAGTCGACCTAAATGAACTCATACAAAAATTTACAAAGAATAATAATAATTATTATATTGTTAATTCTCTGTATATAAGCCCTAATTAATTCTAAACAACTAAAGAACAAAATAATGATAACTTTTTGAAATACTTGTTGTTTGTGAACTTGAATTAGTAATTAAATTTCATTTTTTCTAAACTTATCTTAGTTAAAATTAGACATTGTTACCATATTAAACTATCATACTTACTATTTTTGTATTAGACGTTGTTACCATGTTAACTTGAATTACACATATGTTAACATTTTCAAAAATTATAATTACTTTAGCCATCATTCAACTTGACAAAACACGGAACACATAAAAAGAAAGAACAAAAATCAGCAATTACAAATAAGAAAACTTCGTGAATAGTTCTCGTTTTAGGCATAATACATCATATGTAGGATTGAATGTTTTAGACTTTAATTTTTATTATAATTAATTTTGATGATAATAAACTTTATTTAATAATAATTAATATTGTAATTACACTTATAAATATTTAACAATATTTTAGTATATATAATACTTCTACAAAGTGCATTAATATAATTTTTATGTGTTATTAATAATTTGAATATTTACTTAAGTTAAATATTATTATTCATTTTATTATATTATCATGTTAACTTTATTTTGAAAAATTATTTTATGAATATTGATGACATTTCTTATTTTGCATAAACATTATTTTTGTATAAATTATATGTTTTTATAATATGAATTATTTTATCAATAATTATTAAAACACCATTTTTTTCAGATTTATTTTACCCATTTTTGAGATTTCTTTTACATTTTTATTTTATATTATTATTCCAAATTTTAATTTTTTTATTACGTTTTATTTTTTCACATTTTTTTTTTCTTTACGTTTTTATTTTCATTTTTTCCCCAAAATTTAATTATCACATTTTTAAAATTTATGAGTTTAAGATACTAACAAGATTGCCCCTTGAACTAATCATATATAGATAGACTTCCAAAGGATTTAGTAGCTAATGCCTCTATTTTTAAATATTTTTGATAATTTTTTTGTTTCATTTTTGTTTCGTTTTATTCTGATTGCACAATTTATTTCGTTTTTATTATTTTATTTTTCACACCAATTCTTATTTATAATTATTTTATAGTTTCACATTAATATATTTATTATTAATCATATAAACATTAAATATATATATACACACCCATTAGTCTCTTCCCCACATGACTAAGCACCTTTTGTTGTTCTTTTTAACTCAGCAAGCAAGTCTGATTGACAAGATGTTATATATATAGAGTTTTTTATTTATTGAAGAAATGCACATTAAATATATATTTACAAAAATAATGCACTGTGCAACATTTTTACAAAAATATTGCACTTCTTAAAATCGTTGTCAATAGCCGAGTTTTTAAAGTGTAATCGCGATTGGTAATTGCGAAGTGTATTTGGATTAAAGTTGTCATTAATTTACTCTAATTAAACTAATTAGACGACAATTGCGTATTTTATTAAGTATTGTTAAATAGAAATTGTGTATTCAATTTAATAATATTTAATTGAATTTACGATTTCAGTTGAACAAACATGTTCGATCGTCTTTCCCAATGCCATTCTCAGTTTTCAAAAAAAATAATAATTAAGAGGTTTAATCTGACGATCGCACCTCCCACCCACTTTTCGACCACTCCGACATCCGTTCGCAAGTTCCGACGTCTCAAAATAATCAAATCCATCATACTCCTCTTCCGACAACAATTAGTTGTTCGTATTTCTGTATATTTGTTAATATTTTAAGAAATATTGTGTCTATGATTGTGTGTATCCATTTGCGATTGTATTAATGTTTTGCACATAATTTTTACTATGAATGCCTGTCTTCATTTGGGTATCAAACAATGCTTCAATTTTTTTGTTAATATATTATTTATGAAAATGAAAAATTATATATGAATGTTGTGTTGAAAATTGTACAACATTATTTTTGGTGGTTTACATTTTTCCTGTTTGTAATTTTACCTCTTTAATAGTGAAATAAGTCGACTGACAAATCTGAAACATTGTTAAAGATATTGTCTCAAACATTTTTTTAAAAATCTGATATAATTTTTTTCTACTTTTGAAAATAAAGCAAATTCTTATATAAAAATAAATTTTATAAAAATACAAATTATATAAAAAATAAGGTCTTCCATAATATTAAACTATATACGAAAACCAAAATAAACATAAATTGTTATATAAAAATAAAATGATAAAATATTTTAAAAAATTATATATAAACTGTTTAAAAAAATCATATATAAAATAAGGTGTTATATATAACAGTAAACTGTTATATAAATAATATTTTTAAAAATAAAAATATATATAAAAATTACATAAAAAATATTTAAGAAGACAATTTAAAAGGCAATTTTAAATTAATTTTTCAATTAGTTTCAATGTAATATTTTTTTTCAACTAATTTCTAAACAATTCTTTTATTTAGCAACACAGTTTAAATGTATTTTTGTAAATAATTATTAGAACTAAAATGTTTTTGCATAAATAAATAGTTAATTTTATTAAACAATTGAAAAGTTAATTTAAAAATGTAAAGGGTATTTTTAAGAATAATTTTTTAGTAATACTGTTTTTATGATTAAAAAGTTACTAAGTAGATTTAGAAAAGTTTAATATAGTTTTTGAATAAAGTAGTTATTTAAAATATAGTTTAATTGAACTTTAGAATTACTAAATAGTTTTAATAGTAAACAATGATTTATTGTAAGTAGATTAATTAAAACGAAAGACATTAGGTGTAATATATATCCTTCTTTGATATACACAAAAGTAGGGGTGACAAATCGTTCTTTTGGGTCGTGTTTTTGCCTGACACGACACGACACTTTAAAACACGAACACGACACGACACGACACGACACGAAGTCGTGTTTTTTATAGCTACCACGAACACGACCCAAAAAAACACGACACGACACGTGTAACACGATTAATTTTTTTTAATCCAATCAGACACGAAAACACGAGTAAAAAAACTCTGTTTTTTTTTTACAAATATTATTACTACCGTCTCACCCAACTAATTTTATTCGAGCATAACAATCAACAAACAATCCGAGAAGTTCTGGGAAAAAAATTACAGACAATTTGTATGAGAATCCAATTTTCATGGATTAAATATTATTCAAACTACAAATTTATCTATCATCAACAAACAATCTAAGAAAAACCAAACTAACCAAACTCAGATCAACCAGTGCCTTGCTTTTTTTTTTTCAAACTACAAACTCAGATCCATATGAAAAAACTAAACTAAAATCTTATACAAACTATAAACTCTTTTTTTGCTGTTAAAATTAACAACCGAACCCTTTTGCTGTTAAGATGATCGATGCCATTTTTCTTCAATCGAACCGGAACTTTTGTGTATTTTCTGGTTGGACGGGAAATGGAGGGGAGTTGAAGATGGAGTGGAGATGGTGTGGGTGGAAGGATGGGAGATGGAGAGAGATTGAGAGGAGATGAAGAATGAGGAAGAAGAGAAACGGCTGAAATGAAATGAGAAGGATTAGGTCTTTATCTCTTTAAAGTGTGATGTATGTTTAGATGGTGACAAGTGGCAAAAACAGAATGGTTTGGATCAAGAGTAAGTGGGTTTCCTTATATATTAGCGTGGCTATCGTGTCTTTAATTTCGCGTTAAATGGGTCGTGTTTTCGTGTCAATTTCGTGTCAAAAATTTGACACGAACACGACATGACTTCGTGTTGAAAAACACGAACACGATAAGCCGTGTCAATTTTGGATCAATTTCGTGTCGTGCCGTGTCGTGTTATCGTGACGTGTCTAAAATTGCCACCCCTACACAAAAGGTTTAAATAGTTAAGAGAAGTTCCTTACGAATATTACAAAAATTGTAACGTATAAACAAAATTATGTAAGACATAAATTATTTAAACGAATACATTTGAAGTATATTTTGAAGAATGTTTTAAAGTACGTTAATGAGAAGAAAATTTGATGTTGTTGATAATTAGTAGTGAAATATAACAACATGATTCCTCAAACTACCGTTTAGAATGATTACATTTGTCAGGCTTGTAAATTGTGTAACATAGTAGTCCACATTAGTAGTTACTTGTGTAACATAATACTCCATGTCTTTTAGATCAATTTTATGACAATAAATTACGAGTGGACAAATAGTCCACACCAGTAGTTACTTGAACCCAATAATATGAACATTCTGTCATATAAGTATGACAATTACACGGATAATGGCACCCACGATAAGTTCATAAGTTATACTTTTGTAATAAAGCATTGTTAAAGTGCGTAATCTTCCTCAATCTATTTGCTTCCATGTTTAATAAAGCCGATGGAAAATAAACGTGCGATGTTTATGTGTCATTGGGGAGGTAGAATTATTAATGACGAGGCTTTGGGAATAAGCTACGAGGTTCAGATACACAAGGCTATTAGCTTAACCCCAACGTCCACATATGATGAGCTATTGAGGAAGGCACACCATGCCATGCAAGTAGACTATGCAATGAGTGACATTAAGATCACTTATAGGTGGCCTCAGATATAAACTTCCGCTTGACTGAAGTACATGCTATTGGATGTAGACGAAGATGACACTGTTCAAACTATGGTGGATTACCTTTTACATGACAAGACAATAAGCGTTTTTCATTTTCACTTCGAAGTGAACCCAAAAAATTGTGATGCATACCGAGGAACTATATCGATCATCGCAAGAATGCAACAGTGAAATAATGCCTCCACCGCCGTTGACACAATAACTGTTCTCACAACAATCTGAATGCATATCTGACTACGACCTATATCTTCCATGCGGTAGTGAGAGAAATATGGTAACAAAGCACGACTTCAACGTGGTTGGTGTGCTGATAACAAAAGTAGCCAATCCGTCCAATTTTGTACCGTTCCATATATCCGCTGGTGCTGAATTAACATCAAATATGAACACATTAGCCATCACATTCATAATGCTATGGTGAATGGGGCAGTGGGCAATGTGGATTTGGTGAAAGACGAATCAAACTGGAAATATACGATCTTGAATACGAAAGCAGATGGATGAACGTACATATGGAAGTGGGTCCCTCTAAATCCCAACAACCACGTGATCAGTATTTTTGATGACCCTGTGTGTGTCTTAAGGGGAGGATACCACCCTCATGCATAGGTCTCTGTTTTTTTTTTTTCCGAACTTTCGATTTTTGATCCGATTTTTTTCGAATTTGGAATGAAATTTTAGTTTGCCGATTACGATTTTTCGATTTTCAATTTTTTCGAAAAAACTCGGATCAGAAATTGGAAATACTTCTGAATTTTCGATTTTTTGATGTTTCCGATCCGATTTTTCGAAAACTATGCCGATCCGATTTTTTTGAAATTATTTTTCGATTTTCCATTTTTTTTACTGATTTTTTGAAAGTTTCCCATGTCCCATATCGGTTAGGAGAGGGAGATGGCTCCAAAATGTGATCTATAAAAGGAGAGTATCCTCCGAACTTCTACACAAATGAAAAAATAGGTCAAATCCTCATGTATTTTACATGTTGGGTTAAACCCTTTTCTTTGTTTATTTAAAATGAGAATTTCGAGTAATCAAAAATCAAAAATTTATTTTTTTGAAATTTTGGAATATCCAAATTTTCTGAATTTTTAATATATTTTGTGAATTTCAGATTTTTTTCGATTTTTTGATTTTTTCGAATTCGAATTCGATTTTTTTTTTTTAATTTTCCAAAAAAATCGGAATAATTATTTTATTTTCGAAAAAATCAAAATTTTTTTGAAGAGGTATTTTTCGATCCGATCCGACCGAAACCCAGGCCTACTCATGCAAGTTAACCAAGAAGTTCTCTTAGACCACGTTGAAATGAGTTATACCGGGCAGGGTCAGCTACAGGTATGGATGAAGTATGATACTAAGAAGAACCTATAGGATGATGTCATACATTACATCATTGATAACCATGTTGAGTATGAAGTTGTGGAGTTTGACACAGTAATATGGGTGGTAAAGTGCAAAGAAAGGGTGGCGACGGGGTGGAAGCTACAACATCACCTGAAATTTACATGTACTAAGTATGACAACCCTCGCACATGCACGTTTCCTACTATCAAAACGGACCACAAAAAATTGACGACAACTTATTTGGCTGGGATGATTTATTGCATGGTTAAGGCGAATCCAGGTATTAAAATTTGCATGCTCATTGCGCAAATCAAGGATCAGACCCATTACACCATACCTTATACGAAGCCTTGGAATGTTTAGAGAAAAGCAATTATTGCACAGTTTGTTTACTGGGATTCATATTATACTGTGTTGGCCCGATTATTGTCAAAAATTGTACAATATAACTCGGGGACCGTCTTGAATCTACAGGCTCACCAAAAACATGATGGCAAAGAGATATTTGCCAAACTATTATTTGCTCTCCATGCCATTATATAAGCATTTAAATATTGTCAGCCTATTGTAAGTGTCGATAAAACTCACCTCTATGGCAAGTATAAGGGTAAGATGTTGATTATGATGAGCTTGGATGGTAACGGACAAGTATTCCTACTTGAATTTGCCATAGTTGATGAAGAGAATTTTGATAATTCACGTTGGGTTTCTACTTCTTCTTAAGGAACATGTTATAAAGGATCTCTAGAATATTTGTTTGATATTTGATCAACATGCCAGAATTAAGGCTGCAATGAGGGAGAAATAAGGGGCGTACGGATGGTGCACTGGAAGGAATGGGAGGTACCAATACTATTTAAGGCACATGCGTAGTATTTTTTGTGAAAAATGTTGGAAATTAATGTTAAGTGACGAAATTAATTATTTAATTTCAAGTGTATTAAATTTTGAATTTCCCATTTATGTGGTTTTAATAAATGTCAGATAATTAATTAGGAATGCGATAAATAAAGATATTAAAAGATTTGGTCAAACCTTATCCGTTAGTCACATGATGGTTAGTGGCATTAGTGGGAGACTTGATAGAACCCACCTCTACTAGGATTCCATCCATCTTCCCCTTATAAATAGAGACCTCTACACCATCTAGAGTCATCTCAATACACACTGTTTCTAAGGAGGGAGAGAAAATCCGAAATTCATTTTTCTCATATTCCGGGCTGTTCAAGAAAGGAATTAAAGGAGCATTCAAGTCACTTTAATCCGTTCAACAACGATGGACAAAGGTCAGTTTTTTAAATCGTAGTTATAATAAATTTTCGGTTCTGTGATTGCATGAATATAAACATTCTGGATTCATGTCAAAACTGTTTTATTCATAATGCAATCTTATGATTCATATTCAAATTTATGATTAACAAAACAATATTAATTAATATGTGGTATCAGAGCTTTCGGTTTATAATCTCATATTTTTTGTTAATGAAAACTCCTTTATGACAATTCTGATTTATGATCTTTTGAAAATATGGAATTTTTGGTAAATCTGGAAATCTGGAATTTTTGGTAAATCTGAAAATCTGAAAATTTTATTTTTCTGGAGATCTGGAATTTTAAGCAATCTGGTAATCATGCATATGGTAATTCGAATTTGTGTTATGTATGATATTAAGAACGAGATTACTGCATACAGTCCTTCTCTTATGATAACTGTCCCATTATTGTTCAACCCCTTTTCGTGTTATTGAAACCCTAATTTGCCATTAGGATTATTTTATCATTTCAAGTTGTGTTAGTATTCTGAAAAACACTTTTATTAATCATGATAAGAAAACGAATCTGTTTTTAAGATTAATTAAGTCAAAACTGTGATTTAAGGCAAAACAGATTCCAGAAGATTTTTTTTAGCGCAGTGAATAGTGTTTTTCGAATTTTTTGGTGTCCGGTTGACTGAAAACGGGCCAATGATCGAATTTCACGGCCATTGGTCGTGATGTAATGTGTTTTTCTGAAATTCGAGTTCGTTAAGGCCCTCAAAACTCCGTTTTTGCCATTTTAGGAAATAATCTCGGGAATCATAACTCTTTACAGAAAATTGATATTAACGTTCCGCAAAAAGTTTTGATTTTCTGGCATGTTTTACTTTAATTCTATGGTAAAAACTCTTTTGTGCCATTTTTGGCAAAATTTATGAATTTTGTATTTTTTATTATACCTGGGCAATTCTATTTTGAGGCATTTAAGCTACTATTGGTATATTTGTAATTATTGATAGATTACGTATTATAGTTAATATTAATGCATGATTAACTATATTTAAGTTGAGACATGTAAATAATTATTCATTTAAGTTAAGTCAAAGGCCAAGCACAGGTTGAGACTGTATGTACGAATAATATACTTACATTCATTAAAGACTTATTCTAATGTCAGTTATAAAATTGGATTGAGGCGCAACACATGCTAATATCTGAATTGAACAACATTAGAACTAGTTTTGTAAAAACAGAATAGTTGACATTAAGTCCATTAATCATGGTATTAAATGTTTAGGCAACAAACACAAATGCCAAAATTATGGGACCATGATAAATGAATTATAGGGTAATATATCTTTACAAATCTGAACATTATGTGATGATTGGCATAGATTCTGTGATATTCAAATTGTAAATGAAATATGCCAAAATTTTTAGTCAACAATTTAATATTCGACTCTTGCAATTTTTGTTGTGTGTGAAAATTTAATTTGTGAACATTGTTATTAATTGCAGTTCCCCTTAAACTTTATTCGCAAACTCAGTCCTATTCCAAATTTGATGGAACCAATTTTTCTGAATGGAATGAGCAAATTGAGTTCAGCCTAGGGGTTCTTGACCTGGACATGGCAATTATGTGTGATGAACCCACTGCTATTACTGATGCCACTAACGAGGATGAAATTGCTATCCATGAAGCATGGTCTCGATCCAATAGGTTGGCCCTAATGTTTATGCGAATGTGTGTTGCTGCTAACATTAAGACTTCCCTACCTGAAACTACGAAAGCAAAAGAGTATTTGAACAACATTAAGGAACGCTTTTGCACTGCTGATAAATCCCTTGCTGGGAAACTGATGGCCGACCTGACCACTATGAGGTTCGATGGTACTCGAACCATGAATGAGCACATCATAGAGATGACCAATCTGGATGCTAGACTTAGAGTTTTGGGCATGACAGTGGATGAATCTTTTCTCGTCTAATTCGTCCTAAACTCCCTACCTCCTGTGTATGGGCCTTTCCAAATCAATTACAACACTATAAAAGATAAGTGGAATGTAAATGATTTGCAAAGCATGTTGGTACAGGAGGAAGGAAGGCTCAAGCAACAGAATGGCCATGTAAATAAGGGATAGGTAGCAAACCTTACAGTCAAAGGAGATGGTTTTAAGAAGAAGTTCGGCAAGGGCATTAAGAAAGGTCCTGGGCCGTCTCATCAAGCTGAACCATCAACTTCTGCTGTGAAGAAGGAAAAGAACGACAAGTATCACTTCTGTAAAAAGAAGGGCCATTTCCAGAGGTATTGTCACAGCCTGGTTCGAGAAAAAGGGTAAGCCCTTTATTTATGTTTGTTTCGAATCAAACTTTATTAACGCTCCTTCTAACACTTTGTGGATTGATTCTGGTTCTATATGTCATGTTTCCAATCTGATGCAGGGCTTCATTTCGATCCGTAAAACAAATCCAAATGAGCATTTTCTCTACATGGGCAATAAGGCAAAGGCTAAAATAGAAGCTATTGGAGTCTTTCGCTTGATTTTAAGCACTGATTTATGTTAGATTTGCAAGAAACTTTTTATGTTCCCACAGTTTCTAGGAATTTAATTTCTATTTCTAAACTCGCTTTAGATGGTTTTGCAATTGAATTTAAGAACAATGGTTTTGGTATAATTAAAAATTCTAATAATGTTGGTTCTGGATTTTTATTAGATGGTTTATATCGATTGAATCTTGAAAAGAATTTTTCTGAAACCCTTGTGACCCTGCATCCTAATGTTGTTACGAAACGTACACTTAATGATGAAAAATCTACTTATTTGTGGTATAAAAGATTAGGGCACATATCGAGGTCGAGAATTGAAAGGCTCATTAAAGATGGAATACTCTATAACCTGGATTGGGCCAATTATGATGTATATGTGGACCGTATTAAAGGAAAACAGACCAAATATACAAAGAAATGAGCCACAAGAAGCACCCAGCTACTTGAAATAATACATACAGACATATGTGGACCTTTTGATATTCCATCCATTGGTGGAGAAAAATACTTCATCATCTTTATAGATGATTTTTCACGTTATTGCATTTTGTACATGTTGCATGACAAATCTCAATCTGTGAACATCGGTGAAATATACATTAATGAGGTTGAGAGGGAACTAGGCAAAAAGGTGAAAATTATTAGGTCTGATAGAGGTGGTGAATATTATGGTAGATATGACGAGTCAGGGCAACGCCCTGTCCCATTTGCTAAACTCCTTGAAAAATTAGGTATTTGCGCCCAATACAGAATGCCAGGATCACCTTGGCAGAATGGTGTAGCTGAAAGGCGTAATCGTACACTTATAGAAATGGTTAGAAGTATTATAAGTAGGATCCAATTGCCTACATTTTGTGGACACATGCATTATAGACCGCTATACACATCATAA
The DNA here is from genome assembly GCA_949130495.1 of Sambucus nigra. Taxonomy (NCBI): domain Eukaryota; kingdom Viridiplantae; phylum Streptophyta; class Magnoliopsida; order Dipsacales; family Adoxaceae; genus Sambucus; species Sambucus nigra. Next base: position 482,112,519 of record OX422209.1, read on the forward strand.
ATAGGGTTCCTAGTAAGTCAGTTTCAAAAAACCCTTTTGAACTTTGGAAAGGATGGAAACCCGATTTAAGATATTTACGTGTGTGGGGATGCCCAACGGAAGCTAGAATCTATAACCCTCATGAAAAGAAATTAGATCCTAGGACATTATCTTGGCATATCATCGGGTATTTAGAAAAGTCGAAGGGATATAGATTCTACTGTCCAAATCATACAACTAGAATCATAAAAACTGGAAATGCTAAATTCATTGAAGAAGGTGAAGTAAGTGGCAGTATAAAAGAAAGGGAGGTAATCATTTGAGAAGTCAGGTTACAAATTCCTATACCCAGAGTTCATAATATACCCATTGTTCCTAATGTAGTTGTTTAACTGGTCATTGGTCCAATCAATAACAATGAACAACAAGAGAATGATCAACCAACCGAACAACCACATAATGAAACTATAACCGATGAAACTTTTGAAGCACCACAGGAAGTGCCATTACGAAGATCTCAAAGAGAAAGGAGATCGGCAATTCTAGATGATTATGTGGTATACCTTCAAGAGACCGAATTTAACATAGGGAATATTAATGATCGAGTTTCTTATGAAAAAGCTGTAAATAATGATGATTACGATAAATAGATTGATGCCATGAATGAAGAAATAAAATCTATGAATGATAATAAAGTTTAGGAGTTAGTCGAATTTCCAGAAGGACAAAAACGAGTTGGGTGCAAGTGGATCTTTAAGACCAAACTTGACTCAAAAGGCAATATCGAACGACATAAAGCTAGACTTGTTGCCAAAGGTTTTAATCAAGGAGAAGGCATTGATTATAATGAGACCTTCTCTCCAGTTTCAAAGAAGGACTCATTAAGAATCATATTAGTGTTGGTCGCTCATTATGATCTGGAGTTGCACCAAATGGATGTAAAAATAGCTTTTCTAAATGGGAGTTTAGAAGAAGAAGTCTACATGGCACAGCCACAAGACTTCATAAAGGAAGGAAAGGAAAACATGGTCTGTATGTTAAAGAAGTCAATATATGGTCTGAAACAAGCTTCTTGTCAATGGTACATTAAGTTCCACGATACCATTACATCCTTTGGATTTAAGGAAAACGCTGTTGATCTGTGCATATACCTGAAGATCAGTGGGAGTAAGTTTGTATTTTTAGTACTATATGTTGATGACTTACTTATCGCCAGCAGTGATCTTGGTTTATTAAGTGAAACCAAGAAGTACCTTTCTAAAAACTTTGAAATGAAAGATTTAGGTGAGGCATCCTTTGTGATCGAGATAGATATATCTCGGGATAGATCACGAGGAATGTTGGGATTGTCTCAGAAAGCTTACATAAACAAAGTTTTAAAGAGATTTAGCATGCAAAGTTGCAATCCCATTAATGTTCCACTTCAGAAAGGGGATAAGTTCAGCTTAAGTCAATGCCCTAGAAGTGATTTAGAAAGGGAGCACATGAAAGGCATGCCTTATGCTTCGCTCATAGGGAGCTTGTTGTATGCACTAGTCTGCACTAGACCGGATATCAGTTTTGCCATTGGGATGCTAGGCAGATATCAAAGCAATTCGGGGATTCACCATTGGAAAGCTGCAAAGAAAGTGCTGAGGTACCTGCAAGGGACTAAGGATTACATGCTCACATATCGAAAGACTGATCACTTGAGGTGATTGGTTATTCAGACTCAGATTTGGGAGATACCTTGACAGTAGGAAGAGCACTTCGAGTTATGTCTTCCTTATGGATGGAGGAGCCGTTTCATGGAAAAGTGCTAAGCAAAGCGCCATTGCATCATCTACTATGGAGGCTGAATACGTAGCTTGCTTCGAAGCTACAAATCATGGATTATGGCTGCGAAACTTTATTTCAGGACTTAGAATTATGGGGTCAATATCTAAGTGGCTAAAAATTTATTGTGATAATGTCGCAGCAGTCTTCTTCTCGAATAACGATAGGTATACTGAGGCTGCTAAGCATATTGAGATGAAATACCTATCAGTTAAAGAAGAAGTTCAAAAACAAAGAGTGTCAATTGATCACATTAGTACGCGTGATAACATAGCAGATCCTCTCAAGAAAGGACTATCTCCGAAGACATTTATGGAACATGTCAAAGAGATGGGTCTCGATTAGTTATATTATGATTGCTATTTTGGCTTAGTTGTTTGACACTATTTCTTGAATTCAATAAAAGTGTTTCTGATTTCTATTATTTCTGTCCTTTGTGAATGCATGCATATAATTATGAATTATTGTTGACAGAAATAGTCCTTATTCAAAAGGACATTATGAGGCCATTATGATCCCCAATATTAAAGGCTCAGTTGAATGAAATATTGGTGTTGTGGTACATGGAAGGAACCATGCTCTTGAATAGTATGGAACCGCCATGACTCGCATCCGTCAATTATTTGATTCGGCAAAATAAATTTATCAATGATTGTGCACCTTATGATACCTAATCTAATTATACGAATTATTAAGACCAAGTGGGAGACTGTTGGAAATTAATATTGAGTGACGAAATTAATTATTTAATTTCAATTGTATTAAATTCCGAATTTTCCATTTATGTGGTTTTAATAAATGTCAGATAATTAATTAGGAATGTGATAAATAAAGATATTAAAAGATTTGGGAAAACCTTATCCGTTAGTCACATGATGGTTAGTGGCATTAGTGGGAGACTTGATAGATCCCCACCTCCACTAGGATTCCGACTCTCTTCCCCTTATAAATAGAGACCTCTACACCATCTAGAGTCATCTCAATACACACTGTTTCTAAGGAGGGAGAGAAAATTCGAAATTCATTTTTCTCATATTCCGGGCTGTTCAAGAAAGGAATTAAAGAAGCATTTTAGTCACTTTAATCCATTCAACAACGATGGACAAAGGTCAGTTTTTTAAATCGTAGTTATAAGGAATTTTCGGTTCTGTGATTGCATGAAGATAGACATCCTGGATTCATGTCAAAACTGTTTTATTCATGATGCAACCTTATGATTCATATTCGAATTTATGATTAACAAAACAGTATTAATTAATATGGAATGTTGGAATTGTCTCAGAAAGCTTACAAAAAATTCCACGACGATGGCCTTAAGGATTTGATGCAGTGTGCAAGGAGTGCAAAGCAAGTCAGAAATTTTGATCAGTTTATGGCTGAAATCAAGAAAATAAATGAGGTGGGGCACGCCTATCTTTGCAGAATTCCAAAGGAGGAATGGACACTTGCACATGATGGTGGGTACCGTTATGGACAAAAGACCACTAATATTTATAAAGTTTTAAACTAGTTTATTAAGGGGCTAGGGTTATCCCAATCACCGTCGCAGTTGAATTTATATTTTATTTGTAAGTTATTTCCGCATACGTAGTATGCAAGGTTTTGGACTACATGGGGCTAAATTAAATTTCTTGATTTGGAGCATTGAACAATGAAGAGTAGACAAAACATTATGCAAAAGTTCATCAATGAAGAGGGACGAGTTCAGGTTGAAACACCTAGGTTAAATGCGTATGGCGTGCAGATCTCAAGGGGGGGGGGGGGGGACGTGTTGTGGTAAGAAGTGGGCGATCTACCACACGCCTTGTTCACATGCCATTGTAGCTTGTTCAAGACTGAAGATCAATCACATGGAACTTATTACGGTGTACTTCACCACATAGTCATATTTGAGGAGGTATTCACCCAATTTATATCCCCTTGACCACGTCGATTACTGGCGATCGGTGTCTCGTCTAGAGTTAAAAACTAATCTGGAACTCATACGCGAGGCAGAGAGGACTGTTTTAACTCACCACAAAAATGAGATGGATCTCATGGAAAAGCGACCTAATTAATGTATCCATTGTCGCAGGCCGAGTCACACACGTAAGAGCTGTCTTGAAATTCCAAGGCATGTTCTCGCTGTGGATCCTGATCTCTGTTAGTATTTCACCTCAAATTAGCCAATGTGTAAGTAAAATTTTGTTTCATTGGAATTTACAAAATACTTTCCTATATAATTTAATGTCCTTCCTTGCATTTCATTATTGAATTGTATTTGATAGTTTGTTTAAATATGTTAACACAAATTCTTGTATTCCAGTTACAAGGACATCCCAGACACATGCGCATGGGTACAACAGGGTTCTATAGACCCTTATGTATTGACCAAACAACAAGTTTATTGACCGGAGGTCACTTGGACAGGTTAGGATAGGGGCGTCTTGACGCATAGACGTCGATACTAAGGCTATAGATGGGATGAGTTAAAGGGGTGGAGGCCTATGGTACCATTACTTTTAGGGACAAGCTTCTACGGCGTACATCGTCGTAGGTACACCACCCTTGACTGGGCTTTCATCATAGCTCTAGTAGAGCGTTGGTGCCCCGAGACTTATACACCGGTCGGGGAGTGAATCATCATGCTACAGGACATAAAGGTTCTACTTGGGCTACTAATTGACGCACTTCCTATTATTAATCCTGACATAATAGTAGGGAATAATAGGTTGCATGGGACAATATCGGAGTACTTTGGTGTCATACCAGATCCATCACAGTTTGGTTCTGGTTCCCAGATTAAGGTGAACTAGTTGGTGGACACATTTATATAGTGACCCGAACCACCGAATGCCGATACCCTTACCATTTACACAGAGCATATATCTTAGGTATAGTTGGAGGCATGTTTCTACCGCATAAATTCGGTAGACACGTGAAAATCCAATACCTCCCTATAAGACTTGTATAGGACCAGAGACTAAATTTATGGAGGGTCATCTCTCGCTACTTTATACCACGAATTATACAGGGTGACCACACCCGATGCCAGGGAGATATCAAGGCCTATTGTGCAGCTATATGTTAAATTTACATTCTAGCTGATTTGGTTTAAATGGAAATATATTTGTAGGATTGTTCTGCTGAATTATTATTTTTTCATTCATTAACAATTATAGGGATACGAGCGTCTATCCCACTTGGCGCTGGGACGATGGTTACAGGAGCACATCGAGCCCCTCCCATCGAGTACGTGGAGCCACTACCACCAGGACCTTTGGGATACTGGTAAACTATAATACACTTGTTTATACTTCATATTTTTCGTACTCTCCATTGCTATTCAATTTTGCATTAATACTTATTCTATATTAAGGTGATGCACCCTGCTATCTAGGCGGGAATGCCTTGTGCATGTCATCACTTATTTTTGGGACCAGTTAGATATGATGTAGCCTAAAATGATGCATTTTTAAAAGTTGAGGGGGTTAAACGTAGTAAATGAAATGTAACACACCTTATTTTATGTGTGTTATTTATTGGTGTAATCAAATATTTTGCTTGCTATGACATGTGATGTCACTTATTATATTTTATATGCGTTATATAATTCATACGTGAAATCTGACATAATATACGGTAATACATTAATTAAACATTTGGAAGCGACTTAATATTATGGACAAAAATGGATTGGTCAACGACTAGGTGTCGTGGGTTTTATTGTTTGGATTATCCCCTCGGTGTCAGGTCCCACCGATCTTGAAGTAGTTTCTTATAATTCCGTGTCTCACATATAAAATTAATAATTAAATGATTGATTTATTTAACACGTATTAGCTAAATATTGATTTAATGACTTAATTAATTTATTAGAAATTGTTATATTTGGGGTTGGCATTTGGGACGTTCGAATGTTCATTTTTGACTTAAAATAGTTCATTTTAAGTCTATCGCGTCATTATATGGCTTGGTTAGAGTTTTTGGCCATTTGGAGGGATCATTGGGTTGAGGCCTATGTTGGGCCTAAGGCTAATTTCGTGGGAAGAGACATTACAAGGTCATTAGAAAAACCTAAAACACATTATAAGCAATTCACACAAACCCTAAAGTGCTAGAGAGAAGAGGCACATAAGATTGAAGTGGATTTGGGAGTTTTGGGACTTCGATTTGTCTACGAGTCTAAGACAAGTTTTCATAGATTAGGAATTTGATTTGAGTTTGTATTAGAGTTATGATTGTTCATTGAAATTTTGAATGAATCCATATTATAATATGATTTGTATAATCTAGTTCCTATTTTTGAAATTTATTTAATGGTTGAATTAAGGCTAATCCTTATGTTAATAATTAATAGATGATTTGATGTTAAATCTTATGAATCTGTTTTTCTAATCCAATTGTAATTGTTAGAAACTAATTCATTGTAACGAATCAAGCCCCCTTGATTGACTTATAAGATTTTATTTCCACCAGTAAACCTGATTAGTGGATTATTTGTAATTCAGTGGAAGTAGAAAAATAAGTTAAGTCTCAGAATCAAGGAAATTGATTAGATGTTGGTTAAAGTTGATTTAACAGCAAAATGACTTGAATAAGCGTGTTTTATAAGCTTAACGCGGGGAATCATATTATGTACCATAATAACCTTTGCAAGTAATACCTCATTACATTCAAGTGATTTTTGATATAATTATAATAGTGTGTAGTAATAATTATTTAGTAAAATTAATTATGATTAAGTAAAGAAAGAAAATAAATTACGGTATTTTTAATTGGGTATTTTCGAAAATTTATTTGAAGCCAATTTAATTATTTATCTTGGGTCCCCAAATATAGTCCATATACCCAAGTAGTTTGGCCCACACTCTCAAAAAACTCGGTCTAGCCTAAGCCCACCTTTTGTACTTGTGTATAAAGGCGTGGGAAGGGGTTTTATTTCATTTATTCATCACATTATGGTTTAAGAGGAGTGAGAGAAAACATTGTTCATGTTTTTATGAAGATGGTTAAAGAAAGACAAGCATATCTCAGTCACAAGTAAATGTTTTCATCTCAAAAGGTGTCCACCCACCTACCTAACTTTAGGAAGGATCATAAACTAGAAGATTCAAGCTTTTCAGAAGGTTAAGCAAGGTTTTGGAGATCCAAAACAAGGCGGCCCAATCACCAACAAATACATTTCTCCTCATCGAATTATAACCGTATCCATAAAGGTATTGTGTTTTAAATACCAGATTTGTGCTTCAAACCTAGTTTTTAGGTTTATCATTTCCCACAAGTCCTTGGCCTTTTTCCTGGTGGGGGCTTAACATCGTCGACCCGTTGTCCCTCGCATCTGGTAATAGGAAAATATTCGTTGGTCGACATTTAGTACTTCTCTAAATGGGTTAGAATGGAACCTCTGGAAAACATTTGAAATGTTGATATGACCAAGTTCATATTAAAGAACATCATAACACGGTTTGACATCCCTCGAATTATCATCACAGATAACAGGACTCAGTTCGAGAGCCTCTTTCAAAGCTTCTATGACGAGCATAATATTAGGCACTACTACAGTTCAGTGGCCTACCCTAAAAGCAACGGGAAATCATAAGACAGTTCTTGATGGAATGAAAAAGCAATTGGCAAAAGCAAAGGGTGAATGGTTTGACCAACTTCCCCACTTTTTTCAAAACTTTCGAAAAACACCCAGGTGATCAATGAGGTAAACACCCTTTGCCTTGGCCTACGGGATGAATGAATCACCCCACTTGAGGCAGGTCTTTCGACCATGATGTCCACCTTAGTCGATTAAAATCTCAACAACGAAGTAATCAGATCAGAGCTTGACTTAGCCGATGAAAAAAGAGAATTGACTCTTGTAAAATCTACCTCCTACCAATAGGAGTTGGCCAAGCAATAAAACAGGGGAGTCAAAGCGAGAAGTTCAAGGTCAGGGACTACGTAATTAAAAAGATTATGGACACCGCTAAAAGACCCTCAGATGGGAAACTTGATCCCAATTGGGAAGGCCCATTCAAAGTCATTCGAGACGATTTAATGGGAGCCTACCACTTAGTAACAATGGAGGGCAGAGAGGTTCCCCGAGCTTGGAATGCGACCAATTTAAAAAAAAAATCTTTTAAATTAATTTTATGACCAAGATTATTTCGTTTATTCTAATTTCGAAGTATTTTTAATAAGTTCTTTTAGATTTCTCGCACTATTCTTTATGTATTGTTCCAAATGGAGGAAAAATAAGTATTTAATAAAGAATATTAATTAATTGAAAGAGTTCTCTTTAAAATATTACTTATCACTGTGTTGATTATCTTCTCTCAAATGTCTTCTTTTAAGACACACTAGTTGAACGACCATAAACAAACTTTGAATAAAGATATGCTTATGAGACTAAATGGTTGGTCAGTTTACATAAAGAGTTTTATCGAGTAACAAAACATGAATACAATCGATGAAAAGTCTATTGGAAATCCCTACGCACCTCTGACCATCTGGGTTACAAAAATCCTTGTCGAGGAACGACCCTACAAACAGGTGCATTTTTTTACCTTTTTTTTTTATTTTAGGCACAATGTTTGATGTGACGACATCACTTAAAAGGTAAGACCAGAATACCACACATTATATAAGGATGCAAAATGAAAAATAATTCCATTAATAATTGAAGTTATTATAAGAAAATGAAAAATAAACAATTTATATTAAAATGGTAAATACAACTGGATTAATTGTGCGATCGGGTTGACTCATTCGTTGAACTCGTAACTTTAATAGGTGAAACATTCAATTCATAAGGAGTAACAGTTGCAGACATATCTCTAATCCTTGATTAATTGAAAGAGTTCTCTTTAAAATATTACTTATCACTGTGTTGATTATGTTCTCTCAAATGTCTTCTTTTAAGACACACTAGTTGAACGACCATAAACAAACTTTGAATAAAGATATGCTTATGAGACTAAATGGTTGGTCAGTTTACATAAAGAGTTTTATCGAGTAACAAAACATGAATACAATCGATGAAAAGTCTATTGGAAATCCCTACGCACCTCTGACCATCTGGGTTACAAAAATCCTTGTCGAGGAACGGCCCTACAAACAGGTGCATTTTTTTACCTTTTTTTATTTTAGGCACAATGTTTGATGTGACGACATCACTTAAAAGGTAAGACCAGAATACCACACATTATATAAGGATGCAAAATGAAAAATAATTCCATTAATAATTGAAGTTATTATAAGAAAATGAAAAATAAACAATTTATATTAAAATGGTAAATACAACTGGATTAATTGTGCGATCGGGTTGACTCATTCGTTGAACTCGTAACTTTATTAGGTGAAACATTCAATTCATAAGGAGTAACAGTTGCAGACATATCTCTAATCCTTGATACCCCCCCCCCCCCCCCCCCGAGAATCATCCTGTCGACCAAACGTGGAGGTCGATAGAGTTCATAATCTCCATCAAGGCCGTAATCACCGAGGTACTTCATTATCAAGCCAACTGAATTAGAATCCACTGGGAACTATGAAACATCAAGCTTATAAGGAGGTTTTTACTGATCAAGGCAACCTGGGTCAGACCAATACCATAACTCAGAATCCTGTGGGATTTTTACCACTTTGAGAGCATTGAGCCAACCATTTTTGTAGCTAATATTTGGAGCATCGTTCGAGTAAGAATCCATGCTAAGAAAAGCCTCATCGTAACTGTCCATCCACACATGGATAGGTTACTTATGAAACTGAAATGTGAGGTGATCAAGCTACTTGAAAAGATTCTTAACAGTTGCAATTTTATCATTTAAAGACTTTTGAGCCTTCTCCATATCATCCCTTGACTGAGCATTATATTCCTCTATTAAAGAAATTCCTTCCCTAAATTACTGAGTTGAGATGGATTTTTAGCTCAACCGTCATTCCATTATTTTCACTCTCAAGGATAGTGGTGACCTCTTGGGCACCCACGAGGTCGGCATGGAGAATAAATTAAATTCCTCCTTAAATAGTCAAGTCAATGTTGGCTAATCTCTTATCGAATCCACCCTCTTTCCCCATATCTGTAAGCCATTGGTCAAAATTGAACTTCAGATTAGCCATCGACTGCTTGTGATTGCCTTAGGAAGAAAAAAACGTTTCATGATGAAGGTCCAAGTAAGCCTTTTTTGCTTGATTGATCAAACCAAGACCTTGGTGGTTATCTAGGTCATCGTCATCATCTTCATCATTTTCGATAGTAAATAGTCTTCCTCGTCTTTCTTGGAAGTCATTTTGGGTAACGACCAACACTACGAATCATAAGTTGAACTGCATGAACAAGTGGTTGGATGTATAAGCTCAGAAAAGAAGCCTTGTGAAAATAACAAACAAAAGGTAGTGGTTGAATCGAAACTAGGTATTTCATTGAAATAATTACAAATGGGGAAATTTAACTCCTATAACATTAGAAGAAAAGGTAAATATAAATCTTCCTAAACAATTTTAAGGTGGAATTCTTACTGACCTTCCCCTTCTCGATAATTTAAAAAATAACCACTGTCTCCAACTAATCGGCTCCAATTATAACAACTTGCTTATTAGCAGCCAGTGAGTCTCTGACCTCCCCCTTAACGTCATCCTCCTCCTCAACTTGAGGAGGGAGACCTGCATGGTGTTCCTTAAATAAATCAGATTCTTCAACAATACTAGCCTTCGCGAGAGACTAGTCCCAATCGTTCTTGAAAAATACCTTCCTCAGGTTTTTTATCTGATTTACGGCCTTAAAAAAAGCTTCGTCCCAGCCATGCATAGAGGCATTTTCCTCAGCTTTAGCCTTGCCCTCATCAGTCCTCTTCCTGGTTCTAGCAACATCAACCTTGGTCTTATCAGCTTCTCTTTTGGCCAAATTAACTGTAATGACCAAGGCAAATGAGTAATGAATATCCTTCTGAAGAATGATCTTCTCATTCTCAAAATCTTTAACCATATCTCCAACTTCTTCTTCTTGATCTTGTGCCGCATTAATTTACTGAGCATCCGGTATGGGCTTTCTCAGACCTTCAAAGGCTTCCTCTACATTGACATAAGAATTTTTCAAAGCGGCATTCCTCTCCAACAACTGATCATAGTCAATCAAAAACTACAAAGACAAATAATGAACAAGAATTAATTTTTTTTGACAAAATGAGGATAAAAGCTGAATTATATGACGAACTTACAAGGTCGAGGTTGTGGTTGGCACGTTCGAGATGCTGACCATGGGTCAGGACATAAGCAACTGCCCTTTCAGCAGGAAAGACCACCGACTAAATCTGGTCTCGGGCCAGATTGGGTAATACCTTTGCCCTTATCAGAAGAAGATTTCCCCATAACAACTAGTCGGGCAGAAGGATCATGGCATTTTTTAACCTCTTTGAAAGAGGTTCACGATCATTTGAGGTTAAATCCCTTAGAATCAAAGGATTAGCTAGACCCTAAACCTTATTTTTCTTGCTCGTCGCCCGAGAAGGTTCTTTGTCCTGGCTCGATAGACGAGCAGGGGGATTATTGATATTAAAACTTTCATTTATCATATTAACTAGTTTCCTCTATGGGGCTAGAATGTCGAAAGAGTCTTCAAGACCAAAGACAGTTGAAATGTCCAAAGGTTAAAAAGATGGATAGCTTCCCTCTTCACTTGAGCCTTCAGAATCGGATCCCTTACTAGTTAAAGCCTTTGGATCGTCCATCATAATTGGGATGGTCGAATATTATTCCATTGGCTTTGAAATAAAAGAGGTAGTAGAATTCTTAGAGATGAATAAAAAGGATGGTGACCCTGGATAATTAGCATTTCCAAGCCTTTGCTAAATTTCCCAAACCTTCTAAAGATAGACAAAGTTGACTTTGGTATCACGAGGACGTTTCTTCTTGCTATTATCTTCCATGAAAAGAGAAAGATAAAGATAAATTACAATCAATCAAATGTGATAAAAGGTACAAGAAAAAAATAACCATTGTAACCTAACCTATTACTTGCCCTTCTCGAGAACAACTAGGCCCTTGATACACCTGAACTTCAAGAGGAGGCATGTTATCAGTTCTTCACCATAACCCTATGGTCCCATTAATCTTTGTTGGAGTCAGGAAGATTCACAACTAGGGCTAGATTAGCCACCCTCATTTTCAGATATAAGTATTCTCACGGGTCATAACCCATATGTAACAATACATGATTTTCACAATACCAATATTGGTCCCATGTAATTTGTTAATGCAACTGACATTCGAAGAAATATTGGCAGGGACCACATAAAAGTATTGAAAGAATTTAAGGAATAACCAGTTTTGGGAAAAAAGGAAAAATAGAGGTAACCAATGGTCTTCAAGAAGTTCTAGGAGCTCACACATGCCCTTAATAAGATCATTAACAACGCATGAGGGGATGCTGATCAAGTTTAAATTTTTCAATAGTCCCTTATTGATGATCAAGGCCATGTTTAGAAAATGGCAACTTAGACAAAGAATCAAGAATGGAAATTGAGAAAACATAATAAAATGACATAAAAGAATACAAGTGTGTTTATAATTAAAGATGAAGTTTTGGAAACCCTTCTTCAAAGCTGCGTAGGTTTTTGAAATGGAAGATAAAGAGAGATAACAAATGTTTTGGGGCGTAAAATGGCTTTGCTCTTCCCCAGATACCAATAGTGATCCACGTGTGACGGTTACAAAAGAAACGACTGCGTTCCCCCCATTTAAAAAAAGAAGCTGCAATTATCAGCGTGCCCCTGGGACACTCAACGAAAAAAACTATCCAATTTCTGGGGAATTTGTGACACTGCCCTCTGACCAGTAAAGAACCTTGTCATTTATGCATAGTGGAGACCTACCAAATGCCCTATATATGACTTTAAAAAATCCTTGAACTTCAGATGAAATTATGGGGTCCAGATATGTAGTGGCACATGCTCAGCATAGGTTCTATAGCCCATGTGAACCTACAGTTAATTAAAATTCCAAGTCATGGAGGACTCCCACATTTCCATCACTTGGAACAGCTCAAACTCATAAGGGATAAGTCTGAACTTCTAGGGATGACTATTAACAAAGCTTAGGACTCTCCTATGATTCTCTATAAATGTAAACCCGCCCCTCATTGAGAGAGGCATGTGATATTATGTTATCAAACATACTATAACTCTGTTGACTAGTTATTTAAGTTAAGAAAATAACAAACCCTAAACCCTATGGACGCAGGCATGTTGCTGAACCACACATATATTGTGTTGTATGTTTTAGATCCTTTTGCCTGAATACTTCTCTTAATTTAGCTGGTGCGTACCAAATACTAACATTGTAGGAAATTTTCACCTACATGAGGTAAGTTAAACTTTCTCATTAATTAAAAACTTTGATGGAGTACAATAATGGGCCTTTTGGCCTATTTGTTCCCTTGCATTAATTAAAAATTATAAAATGAAAAAAATTCCCCTTTAAATTTCATTAAAGCTGCAACTTCTCCAACCGTCTATTCCCAGCCTGCGAGATTAGTGAAGACCCTTAGCATCCCCAGTCTCACTAATCTTTCAATCTCATCCATCAGGCTATGGAAGTTATTTGTGGTGTGACCATAGTCCAAGTGGAATTCATACCATTTATTTGCATTTCTTGTGATGGTCTTTGACCTCAGTTTTGGGGGCTACCTAAGGTACTCTTTTTTTTATGCTGAGTAGGAAAATTTCTAAATAATAAGTGAATGGGGTGTACTCTTCAACCTTTAATTCAACATGGGATTTATGCTTCCTCTTAGCCTTTATTTTCGCTAGCTCTGCCACTTGTGGTTTCTTTTTTGAGGCATTTACCTTTATAATGTAATTAAAGGTTATAGCCTCCAATATCATGATCCTTTGATTTAACTTGGAGAGATAATTTTCCCTAAAAGAGATGGTCGATACATTCCATGAGGTGTGAAATATCATTATCGTGAACTGCTTTCCATGAATTCTCTTCTTCTAAATAGTAAGTTCTCAGAAATTTTTTTCTTATCTAAGACGTATTAATCTCAAACAGAATTAATAATCTAAGATTATAACAAGTCATTTTGGTGAATACAAGTTTAAAGCCATAATGTTATGAGGAAAGTTTCATAAGGTAAGCTTGCGATCTTCCACAATTGGCCATGGCCTTTTAAACTAAAATGCCGAAGCCATGGTCTATTTTCGTATAAAGAGATACCCTATGCAAAATGATATAACATGGTTTTCTTGGAGGATAACTCCTCCTCCTGGAAACTTTGTCTCTTTATAAATGTGGGTTGGTGTATCACGTGTTCTTTCCATGTGCTTGTGAATAAGATGATATGCTTTGAAAAGGTGGACAACCATGTTATATCATTTTGCATAGGCATTAAGTGGTGTGACCAAAATGAGGTGTAAACTACGCGGCTCATTATATATATATATATATATATATATATATATATATATATATATATATATATATATATATGGTTGAGTCCATGATTAAAGGCTGAGACCTTTTGTTGGACATGTTTTGGGTACAACAATTTGGTAAAATTTGAATTTAGTTCAATAAAAAAGGATTTGTTTATAATAGGAAGTGGTAATTAATGAATTTGACTAGATCCCTAGGGCACATATTTTTTTTATTCCACCTATTTTAAACTTAAAACTTTAGCAAGTGGCTATAAGCATCAATATTCATTGATGACACATGACAATAAACTCAATACTCCTCCATCAATGTACAAAATCATATTTGTGCCGTCATTGTATTTTTTCAATCGTTTTTAATGTTTTGTATCCTTTATTTTTTTTCTTCATAAAATTGTTATAATTATTCTGCATACTTATATTTTTAGTATTACACTACAAATAGAGTTTTTTGTATTAACACTATAATTTAGTTTTAGTGAAAAGATTGCAAATATAATTATGTAGTATAACGACGAATCCGCTATAATAAGGCGATTAAGAGTGGTCAATGATATTACGTCTAAAACATAAAAAAGGCCAAATATAAAAATTTGACGGTTCAAATATAATTTTGCACTCTAGTAAAGGAGTATTGGTGATGAGAGTTTTGATGATAGGATGTTCTATGACATCCTTTGTTCAATGTTTGATACTGATGTACAATATTTGTTTTATAAATAAAATACCTCGGTCTATACAAAAAATAGGGGCTAGATTTATTGTGGGGTGAAAACCTTAATGGCCCAAATTTCGATAGTCTAAACTGCCCAGCCCAGAGACATGCAGCGTGTTGCTCGAGTCAGGATTAGAGTTGTGTGAGATAAAAATGGAAGGTTCATTCTTGTTATTAATAATCTCAGAAGAGATAAAATATAGATCAGCAAACGAGTCAATCAATAGCTGGAAGATCTCGAATGAGGTTCAACCAATCCTATCATTGTAAATTAAACCCTTACCCCGGGACAAAGGGGCATGAATTATATATTATAAAATTATTAAAGAATTAATATACACTGAAAACACTCTGTGGACGTAGCTAGTTGTCGAACCACATAAATCCTCTGTGTTGTGATATTGTTTTACTCCTTTATTATTTCTCTATTGCTTAGAACCATTAACTGTGATTATTAGCTCTCACAATGGGATATGTTTGTGGGGAAATGATTATTTTCTAAAGCAAATCGAAACCAATAAGTTAAGCAGTGTCTCACCCTCACAATGCACCTGTTGCAGGCGATCTGCGAGTTGGGCTCCCATTACATAGAGTCAGACCTGAAATTCATCGAAACAGAAATTAGACCGTTAATTATCCACGATTTCACCCATAAGAGTAACCTTATGAGTAGAACAATGAGCAACACATATCAACGCAGATCTCGCGGTTGGTCGACGCCTATGATTAATGAATCCATCAACAAGAGGAAGCACTGTGCCTCCAGGTGGAGGAAAACGCATGTCCCCAGCAACGTCTGGAAAAAGTGGAGTGAGAGCTCCGTTGAGATAACCGCAAGGGTCGTGCTCGGACGACTATCCCTCAGGCGAGGAAAACTCGCAATCGAGGAAGGAGTTCGCATCGCGAACATGATCACTTAGAGCATGAAAGTTGTTTGACAAGGAAAAACCAAGATGAAGGATGTCATAAGAACGATATAAGAAGTTTGGTCCAAAGAGAAATGGACCAGCACCCAGCTAATCGCGGGGCTAGATCAACCAATGAGTTGATAAAGAGGGCACTCATCAATTATATGCAGTCCCACTTTTAAGGGAAATTCAGGAGGAAGTGACCCCAAAGAAGTTCGCAATCCCAAGGTTTAAGATACAAAATGGGAAGACCAATCCCATAGATACGTATGTCAATATAGGTAAGTGATGACCCTGTGGAACCATAGTGACACCGTTACAGAGGCCTTTACAGCTCGCTTTATAACGAGTAGTTCAGACCCAAAGAGGATGAATTCTTTCCTCACCATGAGGAAGAAACCCTAGGGGACTTTACGAGATTATTCCAGGCACTGTTGGGAAACCGTGACATCATTCGAAATAAGCCTGCCCCATAACTCCATATTGCACTAGTCACTCATCAAGATGTAGCGTATTAAAAAGTATGACAAGGTTGAAGATGTGGTCGCCCTCAACCAAGGCGAGATTGTTCTTACAAACACAACCGAAGGGAACTATAAAGAGATCACCCTCAAGAAAGGGGGAAAAAAACGGAACGGAGGGTCCAAAAATTGGGGCAAGGCAGACCCATCCAAGGCTTTTAAAGTGATCAACACGGTTTTCAAAGAACTAATCTACAAGATCTTGGGCAAGATCAAGAACCAATAATTTCTCAAGTGGCCAAAGAAGATGGACGGTGATCCGAGCAAAACGAGTAACGCTCTCAGGTGCCCTTATTATAAGGAGAATATACATAAAATAAATAATTGCAAGGCCCTCAAATACCATCTCTAAGAGTTTGCCCAGGCGAGGAATTTGAACGAATACATTGAGAAGAAAGAGACCAAGTTGTCGCCAATACTGACCTAAAATTAGATAATGTTTTGGATGACGAGATATGACACGAGTTTGCCATTATCCATGGTTCTTCAGATCCCAAGCAGATCAAAAGTTACACAGTTCGGATGGAACTCAAGAAGGTCACTGTGGTTATGGAGGCATTCCAGATTGACCCTGCTTAAAGCCTAGTTGGCAAGCGTAAGACACCAAAAGACATGGATTACAATAGGCACATAGTATTCACGGAAGGCAATTTGATTGGAGTAAGAACCCCACACCAAGATGCGCTAGTAATTACCCCCAAGATTGTAAACTGGGATGTGAATAAGCTACTAGTTGATCAAAAGAGTTCTTCTGAGGTCATATACTTGGAGTTTTTTGACAAGCTCAAACTGAAGATGGAAGACTTAAAAAAGCAAATGTTCCTCTAGTTGGCTTCACTAAAAAAATGACTATGCCATTAGAGAAGGGGATCCTACCAGTTGGGGTCGGTAATATCTCAAAACTGATTGAGTTTTTGGTGGTAGACATTGACTCACCCCATCATGCCATCCTTGGAAGAGGGTGGCTTCATGCCATATAGGTTGTTTCCTCTACTTATCACCAAAAACTCAGATGCATTATAGAATGAGGAATAATAAAGATCAGAGGCAATTAAGACGTTGATCAAAAGAATTTCATCATCACCATTAGGCCTAAACATAAAAAGAAGAAAGAAAAGGAAGTCATCCCCGAAACGTCTCAAGACGGATCTGCACCATCCAAATAACAACTAAAGTGCGAAAGACCATGGGTAAAAAAATGAGAGTTAACCCCGCAGATAGGGTCAAGGAGAAATTGGAGGAGATAACTTTTAATAAGACCTAGTTAGAAAAGAAATTTCTAATCGGCACCATACCATCTAAGCAAGAAAGGGAGGAACTAATTTCTTTTCTGAAAAAGAATCAAGATGTATTTGCATAGCGGTCGTACAATATGCCTGGGATTGATCCTAAAGTCGCGTGCCACAAACTTCACGTTGATCCCACATTTTTGCTACCACGCATAAGGCTCACTGCACCACCCTAAAAAAATTAAAGGCAGTAGAGACAGAGGTAGGGAATCTTCTGGCGGCAAGGTCAATCAGAGAAGTTTAATTCTCGAGATGCCTCTCAAACCCAGTGATCGTACGAAAGAGTAATAGTAACAGAAGAGTATCCGTGAACTTCACCAACCTCGACAAGGCCTATCGTAAAGATAATTTCCCTTTACACAAGATAGATTGGTTAGTTGATGATAGAGCCAACCATAACCAGATGAGTTTTTTTATACATACTCGGAGTACCATCAGATCCCTCTATTTTGATCCAACTAAGGAAAGACTTCATTCATAACTACCTTAGGCTTGTATTGTTATAGGGTCAAGCCTTTTGGCCTTAAAAATACAGGATCCATGTACCGTAGATTGGTCATAAAAATATTCTATAAACAAATGGGATAGAAAATAAAGGTATACATTGACAATATTCTCGTCAAGAGAAAGCTCAAAACTGATCACCTGAAGGATTTAATGGAGATCTTTGAAAACTCAAGCATCACCAAATGAAGCTCAATGCAGCTAAATGCTCCTTTGGGGTTTAATCAGGAAAGTTCCTATGATACTTGGTTAGCAAAAGGGGAATTAAACCAAACCCCGACCAGATAATTACGATCAATAATGTTTTCCCACCAAAGACGTTGCGCGAGATTCAAAAGTTGACGGGGATGTTAGCAGCTCTTAACCATTTCATCTTCAAGTCTTCTGAATGATGCCGTCAATTTTTAACTATTAAAGAAGGAAAAAGGCATCTCATCGAATGAGTAATGCTCAAAGGCCCTTGAAGAAATTAAATCCTATCTGAGCAAACCTACTCTGCTAACCATTCCAGATCCAGGAGATCCTTTTTATCTCTACCTAGAAGTTTCAAGCCATGCAGTCAGTTCAGAATTAGTTTGCAAGAGAGAGGGATGCCAATCCCCTTTTTACTATGTCATCAAGACACTCCTAGACATTGAGAAAGGCTTCATCCCACTAGAAAAATTATCCTATTCTTTGGTCGTCGCATTGCACAAGTTGAAACACTACTTTAAAGATCACTCAATTATAGTCATCACATCGTTTTCCTTCAAACCTGTTCTTTTGAAGGCTAACCTATCTGAACGGATGTCCAAATGGTTGATCGAACTTGAGATATTTAATATACACTATCAACCAAGACCGATAATTAATGGACAAGCATTGACTAATTTCATCACATAATTTATAGGAGAAAATGTCCCCAACAATCATCAGATTATCGATCAGTTAAGGAGCCAAGAGATTGACCGGTACAAAAAAGGGACACTATGTGTGGATGACACCTCTAATTCTAAAGAGAAAGTATGAATTATGCTCATCACACCAGAGAATGTCATGATCGAGCAAGGAATTCGACTTGCCTCTGAGGCATCCAATAATAAAGTTGAATACGAAGCTCTCGTCATCGGGAAACATAAAGCTCACTCGCTGAATGCAAGCCACTTGGACGTATATTGAGATTCAAAGCTGGTATCAAATCAAGTAATGGGAGATTTCAATGCCAAAGATGAACGGATAGCGACATACTTGCAAGTGGATCATGATTTATATCAAAATTTAAGTAAGTACACATTCGACAGTTCCCCCGGTGTACAATAGCCATGGCAATGCTTTATCATCCTTAAGCTCAATAGTTGATTCTAATATGAGAAAAACTATCCAAGTGGAATTCTTCAACAAACCCAGCATCATAAAGCCCGTCGCCGAACAAGTTCTCACAGTACAAAATTGTCCTAGTTGGATGGATCCAATAATCGCTTATCTACAAAGCAACATCCTACCGTCTGATCAAAAGCAAGCCCACTAAGTCAGGTTAAAGATGCATGATTTTATTTGGTACCCGAAGGAAAAATCTACAGAAGATCTTTCACTACTCCCTACCTCTAATGCGTGCATCCAAGTGATTTAGATCATGTTCTGTATGAACTACACGATGGAATCTGCAGAAGCCACGTTGGAGGAGAATCTCTTTCCTTTTGACCAAATAAAGAAGGGTACTGATGGTCGTACATTCCTAAAGATGCAACCTCTTGAGTCTAGAAGTGTGAAAAATGCCAAAAGTTCCCCCCATGCTCTATTATTCAATTAATGACTTAAAATTACTGACTAGCCTGTGGCCATTCACCCAATAGGGTTTGGATATTGTAGGTCCACACTCAACAACACCATGAAATTGAAAATACCTCCCAGTCGGCATAGATTACTTCACAAAGTGGATTGAATTAAAACATTCATGCAGTTTATATAAATGAAACTGAACTAAAATAAAATAACTGAACACTTGGCTTAACAATATACAAATAAATCGAATGCCGCACTAAAAGGCAATAAAAGTATAAATGAAAACGATTGGGCTTTCGGCCCGAGTGTTACTTACAATGTTTCCTATCTAGATCACAAGAATAGAAGCGTCTAAAAAAATAACTGCATGCATCCACAACTGTTGCGACAACATCTGACTCGAAAGGATCATCATCCAGGCGTCCTTGTGTATGGACACTTATAAATATATATAGCAAGAGAGGGGAAAATATAGAAATGGGTCAGAGCCCGAGTCTGAAAATGTTTTGCAAGTGCATAAATGCCATATGTTTAAAATATGATTTTTATCTCATATTTAAATTGCTATTGCACTCCCATGAGATACCCCTCACCCCTCTTCTAATAGTGCACACATATCACATATCATATAACCAACCTAGTTAAGCTACCCTGTCTAACTAATCCGTTTCACCCAATCTCTAAAGAAAAAGATCCCTATAAACCCATGTAGTAAGGGCTAAACTTCTCCCCATTCCCAACACCGTGCTACGTTCGTGCGTGGGGCGTCTCGCGAAGCGAAATACAAACAAGGAACCCCCCGATACATTACTACCTGGCAACGTTGATCGTCGAGATCCATTAGGCCCTCAGTACATAACGTATATATTTATATATATATACTCATATAATAATATACATATAATACTCACTTTAATATACAAATCACAATTTAAGTCCGGATTAAATCTCTCGGAATGAGAGTAAATTCTTATTCACTTATCTCGTTACACTAAATAAAGATATATGAAACCTTGACTTCATATACAGGTACTATATTATACACATAAGTATAATAACCATCCCAGCGAGCTATAACTCGAGGATGCAGTCTCTCAATGCTATCATCTTCCAGGGAATTACGCACATAACATCCTGGGTACCAGCGGTCGGACTATCACATCGACTTGGTTAAAACCAAATCACAATGTATGGGAAGCGGTCATAGTTCCTCCTCGAAAATGAGACGAAACATACCCACCACGTCTCACCCCTAATAAAAATCACCCAATATAAAATGGACGCTATGACCTGGGGACTATATGCTCCCTGCTCCTTAAGCCAGGGGCCTCACCCACATCGCGCAACTTCCCATGATAGCATTAGAGGGGTATGCTTCACATAAATATACCATTCACACACAGATATATAATTATTCGTATCATAACATATATATTGTAATCACATCGTATATATATATTCTACATCCCTGCTCAATAACATATATATGGCTACAATTGCCAATGACCCCGAATGTTCCCATTCGTAATAATATTTAAGTATTCACACACTTACGATACTAAACCCAAAAGTATTCTCTCACTTGATATATAACTTGTACCGTAATCACTTTTATGGATTTATATATAAATCCGAACATACAAATTTGAACTAACTAGATAAGTATACTCTCGACTAATCTAAATTCCATAGGTATCGCACCACCTGTAATTACTGTTGTCAATAGGCGGATCGAGTGACCGCTAAATCCCCTTTAACCTATATCCCAAATTTCATCCTAGTCGCCTAGTAGGATTTTCTCAATTAGTCAGCATAATTACATTTTCTACGCGCATAATTTTCTATAAATAACCGCCCACTAAAATACTCCCTCGGGTGTTACTCGTCCCAAACACCCCTAAATAAATAAATCCTGGATTTTACTGACTTAACCCAAGATATACATCTCACTCCAAAAAAAATTTAGAAGTCCCCAATCTCTTTTTGGGAACTCCAATCGTCTAATTCCTCAATTATTTATTTTCCTCAAAAATTATACTTTTAGTGCCACAAGATTATAGCACCCTCCTAACCCCCATAAATTCTCTCTAATGGCTAGATATTAATTCTTTAAATGACTCTTTATTTCCTCAATCAAACAAGCTAGAATAATTATGTTTGGAATTTCTCCCATTTAATCAACACTAGTCGAAATTGTCAAAAATCCTAAAGGGTCGATCGATCGACCCTTGGCCATCGATCGATCGATCGATCCGGACAACTTCTTCTCCGAGAAGCTATTTCGGCCATTAAAGCTTCTCCCAAGCTTTTCTCTCCTCCCCTAGTATCCTCCAACCTTAATCAATGACATATACACACATAAAAAGGGTTTTAAACATCCTAAAACCCATAAACAACAATCGATTTCAATAAATTCCTAAGTTTCCCAAATTGTATATTATCCGGGGTTTATCTATTAAACTTCCGAAAAACCCTATTTGATCACAAAAACCCATCCTAAAAATCTTTATAGTTCTTCACTACCAACTATAATATGAGATTTATGCTTTAAAGAAATAAGCAAGTAAACACTTGCCTCGTGGATAAAATTCGACGACCTCGAGTCGAATCCCGCGGAGTTTGGCCAGAATCTCCCTTTTCTTCCTTTTTTCCCTCTTCCTTTACTCTCCTCTCTTTTTTCTTTCTCTTCTTTCCCTCTCTCGTGCCTTATATAGAGAGAAATAAGGGTTTATCCCTTATAAATCCAAAAATGATTCGTTTACTCAATTACGAGTCCCTACTGGTCCAAAAATTCCCGGAATCCAAACACTACTCCCGAACACTCTATTTGGACTAACTCGGCCATTTCGAAACCAACCGCACGTTGAAATCTCCATCTGAGGTACTTAACTACAATTCACTGGTTAAACCCAACACATCTCAATACGCGTTTTCTAATTAAAATATTATCCTTTGTCGATTTACTCAACTGCGACATGTTATTAAAATGGTCCAACTCATTTACTTAATCCTGAAAGTAAATGTAACACCCATCGAAAATCATATAATCCTCATAAACTCCAAAAATTATTTCTCTGAGAAATTCCTCAAATCTCCAAATTATACCCATTTATGTAAATTAAATATCCCTAAAAGTGTGGGGTATTACATACTCCCCCCCCTTATAACAGAATTTCATCCTTGAAATTCAGATATAACCTGCACCACTAACCTAGGATCGTTATTTACTCTACATCCTAGTACACCAAAGTCGAATGGTATTAACCCAAATGATACCTTACCATATACTCGTTCTCGATACCCACCTATCTTAATGCTTATACTCTAACGCATTAGCTTAACCATAAGCTTAACAAAATCTCTATATGCTAACGCAGTACCTCGATTGTAAGATCAACTATAACGACAACATATTGCACCGAGTGCTTCTATAATCGCATCTAAAGAATATTAGCCTATAACCATCGCTCTAATGTTTCGAAAGGCCGATACTCTCTCTAACACTCTAAGCGTTCTATCGTTTATAAGAGGCATCGAATTTCCCTCAAAAAGGAAAATTCACAAAGACTTAACTACTCCAGTTAGGCTTCTCGCTTATCTTAGGTGATCAAACTCTTGTTGCACCTATGCATTTTGGATTATCGCGTGCCTCCTGCGACATTCCATCCAACAAACTTCAATCTCACTTATAAATGCCTCACAACGTATTCTTCAACTTTATATACAACGCCCCTTCTATTTCAGACGGTATATAAAACCAACTTATCAAGGTGCCCATACACCTTTTGACCCGTTCCTATCTGTACAACCATTGTAAATGTCACACACGTAACACTCTCTCTAAAAAAAATGGGCCTCACTTTCTCGGCCTGGTACCAACACCTGGGTATTCCTAACCCGAATGCTTCAAACACCAATCTTTCCTATACCTAGAAAATTAATCCTTTATAAAGTTAACCCACCAATCTTCTTGTGGTTAACTCACAACTTAACTCCTTACGTCGGCGCCATTAGTCCTACTGTCTTTACTTTGTAATAGCCCTACGATCAAAGTGTTTCCAACACACGTAAAATGAGAACTATCCTAACTATGCCCAAGACCTCTCTCAACTTCCGACATTTGCTCGGTTTCATGCGTGGGACATCTCGCAAAGAGAAATCCAAACAAGGAACCCTCCCGTTACGCTACTCCCTCGCGTCGTCGGTCATCGAGATATAACGGCCTAAGGCACCTCATCGGGACGTTCTAAATCCTATCTCGCTAACCTAATAACGCCCTTCTACCACTGTGCCCTTCTATCTTGGCGAAAAGGAAAGTCTAACTAATCGGGGTGCCTATTCTCTACAAAGGTGTTAAAATCTACATACTCAAGACATATTTCCACTGAATTTGCCTTCTATACAAGTCCTGGCCATAAGCCTAAAGTCAATGTCCTTTACCTTGCCTCACCCACATACTTGCGGTGAGAGAAACATTTCCAGTGCTTTTTCATAGCACATCTACCTTTTATTAGCCCCTAGTCATCACATGGCTCTCGGCTACTATCACCAAAACTAACCTCCCCGTACACAGTAACACCTCTCCACTCCCAACGTCGTTATGGTTCATGCGTGGAGCGTCTCACACTCGAAATCCAAACAAGGAACCCCTCCTATACACTACTACTTAACTTTGTTGGTCGTGGAGGTATGTCAACGTAAAACATAAAAACTAAAAAAAAAATCCTGCATATCCCCATGCACTTAAAGTCATACTAGTGAAACATTTACTCACTGAAGTTCCATTTAGACATATAATAAAGGCGAGCTCAACCTGTATCCAGGTGAGATATTACAACAACAACCTGTTCCACCCTGGAACCGCGAATACGATAGTCTTGAAATCAATAGCCTGCTATCGCTCTGCTAATATAATAACATTACTCTTATAATAGTACCATACTCGTATAACACATACAAAACGAGTAGTACAAACGAGATACGAATTCGAAATAGAACCCCGCTACAGCGAAAAAACACATAGATATACCCTATATAATGTTACTGATACCGCCACAAAGCTCAAATTGCACACACGAATCTAGGGCTAACGAAATACCGTGACTCTATCTAGTCACACCAAACATACCTCCTCCATTTGAGGTGAAACTCATAATAAAAAATTTGCCAATCTCCCTAGCTACTCCAAATGGTTGCCGGACATGGTGCACTTGTCCTGACTCCAAAATTATTTTAATTAATGTCCCATCTTGACTCTCCATTCTTGTCCTTTAGCTCCCACCGGGCAAGGACTAACCGTGCGGTTTTACACTCCACATTGTAACATTCCTCATTCTGGCCACCCTGACCATGTTAAGGTTATCATTATCTCGGACTCTATAGCCTCGATCCTGACAATCGCCTTCATAACTCCCTTAATTTCTTCGTGAAAAGGATACTCCACTACCAGCCTCAACAACCCTATTTCAAAGAACTCCCCGGGTGGATGTCCACCAATGGGGTCTCCATGGATACAAATTATCCACAAGTGTTAGCAACACTTCCTAGTGAGCCTATCATTCTTCTGAAGGACTCCCTCTTCATTTTGCCTACCTTAATTCGGTACAAAGTTCACTTATCCATATAACTCTTTATTCACTGTCGGCCTCTGACCGATCCTTATGTGAATAATCCAGAAACTGAATTCTCTTCGTTTCAAATCAACGAAAGGAATCTGCAGTTAAAACCGTCCGTGAGATCCCTCAATGAGCAAAAAATCCTACTCCCCCAATTATGGTGACACCATTCCCACCATTTCAAGATTGCTCCCACGAGTGAAAATTTTTCCTCGAATTTTCACATATAGTTTTTTCCCATACCCTGCTCTAAGCCCAAGCTTCTGAGGCTTCTGCTTCCATTGAGTAATGATACACTACCTTCACATGTCTTAACTTCAACATATGGTCCTTATCAAAAGACTCAGAGACTTAACTTTACTGGGTAATTCAATTTTAGCACCACTCTCTTCTACAACGGTACTTGAATTATTATAAATACTATACTTTAGTAGTGGTTGCAGTGATCCCTAAAAAGGCCACAAAGGGAGTGGCCTCAACTGCGGCCCCTATCCCCAACTTCGACTAATAGCTCCAACTAATCCCCATTTCCTGTTGCCCATGAAATGGCCCTCTTGTGGTCATTTTTCATCGATTAGCACACGAATCTCGAACGAGCATGCAAAAGATTTACTATAATCTTATATAATGGTAGGAGAACGAAATCTCATAAGAGGAATCAACAATCCTAATCATAAATCTCTATATCAAATCGAGAGCAATGTTGAAAGCATAGTACGTCCCCACAGGTTCCTAAGGACACTAGTACCTAATACTCTGATACCATCCATGACACCCCGCCTAATAAAATACCGGGCAATCAATCCTGTACCAAATTAAAATAGGAGTTTCATTTGGTTCATTCTTAGCATCACTGTCGAAAACCAATTTAATCACTAATAACCTATTAGGCCGGTGTCAAAATTTTATTTAACTAATATTTTTAATCAAACAATTTATTTAAAACATTCACCCAGTTTATATAAATGAAACTGAACTGAAATAAAATAACCAAACACTCGGCTTAACAATATACAAACAAATCGAATGCCGCACTAAAAGGCGGTAAAAGTATAAATGAAAACGATTGGGCTTTCAGCCCAAGTGTTACTTACAATGTTTCCTATATAGATCACAAGAATAGAAGCGCCTAAAAATAAACCTACATGAATCCACAACTGTTACAGCAACGTCTAACTCAAAAGGATCATCATCCAGGCATCCCTGTGTCTGGACACCTATAAATATATATGTAACAAGAGAGGGAAAATATAGAAACGGGTCAGAGCCCGAGTCTGAAAATATTTTGCAAGTGCATAAATGCCATATGTTTAAATTATGATTTTTATCTGATATTTAAATTGCTATCGCACTCTCATGAGATACCCCTCACCCGTCTTCTAATAGTGCACACCTATCGCATATCCTATAACCAACCTAGTTAAGCTACCCTGCCCAACTAATTCGTTTCACCCAATCTCTAAAGAAAAAGATCCCTATAACCCCATATACTAAGGGTTAAACTTCTCCCCATTCCCAACACTGCGCTACGTTCGTGCGTGGGGGGTCTCGCGAAGCGAAATCTAAACAAGGAACCCCCCGATACACTATTACCTGGCAATATTGATCGTCGAGATCCATTAGGCCCTCAGTAGATAACGTATATATATACTCATATAATAATATACATATAATACTCACTTTAATATACAAATCACAATTTAAGTCCGTATCAAATCTCCCGGAATGAGAATAAATTCTTATTCATATATCTCTTTACACTAAATAAAGAAATATGAAACCTTGACTTCATATACAGGTAATATACTATACACACAAGTATAATAACCATCCCAGCGACCTATAACTCGAGGATGCAGTCTCTTAATGCTACCATCTTCCAGGGAATTACTCACATACCATCCTGGGTACCAGCGGTCGGACTATCACATCGACTTGGTTAAAACCAAATCACAATGTATGGGAAACGGTCATAGTTCCTCCACAAAAATGAGACGAAACATACCCACCACGTCTCACCCCTAATAAAAATCACACAATATAAAATGGACGCTATGACCTGGGGATTATACGCTCCCTGCTCCTCAAGCCAGGGGCCTCACCCACATCGCGCAACTTCCCATGATAGCATTAGAGTGGGTATGCTTCACACAAATATACCATTCACACACATATATATAAGTATTCGTATCATAATATATATACTGTAATCACATCGTATATATATATATATATATATATATATTCTACATTCCTGCTCAATAACATATATATGGCTACAATTGCCAATAACCCCGAATGTTCCCATTCGTAATAATATTTAAGTATTCACACACTTACGATACTAAATCCAAAAGTATTCTCTCACTTGATATATAACTTGTACCGTAATCACTTTTAAGGATTTATAAATAAACCCGAACATACAAATTCGTACTAACTAGATAAGTATACTCTCGACTAATCTGAATTCTAACAAGCGCCCAAAACTGTACAATTTATACCCCGAATAGAGGTACTTTAGTTGCTAATTCTCGCCAATACGGGTCTTATGTGATTAAATGTCTATCTTGTAGGTCAAATTGTGCATTGTGGAGTTCAAACGCTTAAATCAAGGCAATTGTGCGCAATATGGAGCTAAATACCCAATTCCTTGACCCTAATCTAGCCTATCCTAGCCTTAGCCTTTCCCGACCCGTATGTGTTGATTTTGTACTTTTTTATTATTTTTTTAGATTTTTAGTTTGAGTCATTTTTATTTTTAGGATTGATTTTAAATTTATTTAGTATTTTCTAGGTTTTGTTTTCAATTTTATTTTGATTTCATTAAGTTTTTAGTTTTAGTTTTATTTTATTTTATTAGGATTGAAATTTTTAGGATTATATTTATTTATTAGTTTTATTAGATTTTACATTTTCTTTTTAAGAGTTTATTTTTATTTTTATTTTATATTACTTTTTAGATCTTTTGTTTTTATATTTTTATTAGGTTTTTAATTTTATTTCTTTTATTTTAGTTTTACTTTATAGATTAAAAGTTTTAATTTTAGTGTTTACTAATTTTTAGTTTTTTAGTTATTATTTTAATAGGGTTCAAATTAACACACACACTACACTCAACCATTACCCACACCCATTTTACCATACACCCTCAAACACCCAAACCCCCCACATCATCTTCAACCTTTTAACCCACCAACAACTTTCTCTCTCTCTTACCACCATAACCACACACCCACGAACCCACAATTGAACCCATCCCATTTCCCCTCTCTCTCTCCTCACCAACCTCCCATGCTTCAACTCGATTCCGGCAGCCCTGTCAAAACCGGGCCCCCTGCCGGCGGTGGCGTCGTCACCGCCCTAAACCCTCAAACCCGTGAACCCTCGCAACCTCCATCTCTCTCCGACCCGCCGGAGATACCCCATCGACCAGCCCCTCCGGCCTCTCTCTCTCGGCGTTAATCTGCTGTCAACCCGCTAACTCCGGCAACCCAAACCCTCAGCCGTGGCAACCCTTGCCGGCGGCACCATACCTCACCGCCAGCGACTCCGGCCAGATGCTCCGATCGCACCCCTGAATCCCAACTCGTCGGCGGCAACTATACCCACCGCCGACCTCAGCCAATCCCACCCGGCCCAACCTTGCTTCTGCCCAACATTAGAACCCCATACCCATTTCATTCCAACCCCAAAGCCTTTCAAACCCATTTCTCCAAAGTCAAAAATGGTCACCTGCCAAAACAAAGATAAACCAAATAAAAACCCACATGCCATATTAAAACCCATTTTTAAAGCCAAAGACCCACTTGCTAACCCAAACCCATTTCACTTCTAAAGTCTTACACGATTTCTTATCACTAAAAACTAAATTAACCCACATGCTGAAGACCATTTAATACCTTTTACCCCTTTTTCCCTATTATACCCCCCAACTATCTCTTTTATTCAATACCCAAAATTACCCTTCTCCATATCAGATTTTTATTCCCATTCACATGACACACCCAAACCACATGCACACTTAAACCAATTACCCTATATACCCCTAGCTCCATGCCTTGTATAAAAAGAAGATGAAGACTCCAATCTAAGGGGGCTTTTAGATAGGAATTTTTAGAGAGAGAATTGTAGAGAGATAAACACCAATTTATAAATAGTTTTTCCTTTTATTTTTTAGATATTTGTTGAGAATTAACTGTGAGTAATTGAATTGAATGGAAGATGATAGAGTTCAAATTGTCAATTTCAAGGAGACTTGTTGAAGATTTGTTCTCTTTCTCTACTCTTTTATTCTATATGCCTTTGATTATTAATTTGTCATATTTTATACCATGTTAGGCTAAATCCCCTTTCAAGGGGTGGGGGTGAAACCCTTATTTGATTTTATTTTAGTTTAATTAGTTTGATTACTTGAAATTTCCCTTTGGATATTAATTTTGATCCCTCACCCTTAGATTTACGCCTCGAGAGAGGGTAAATGATTTTCGAGAGAAAATTGAAATTCTAATTATAATACCCATTTTAGATTCGAACTAGAGATAGGGGTTTCTTAAGTGGGGTATTATAACTTGAATTTCAACTCTGAATTTATTTTCTAAGATTGACATAAATTTTAATTGATCGATCCTAGCGGGTGATTAATTAAAAGGAGTGTGGATCTATTTTTCTAGAGTTGTGGGGTGTTAAACTTAACATTCTAAAATATTACTGTTATAATTACACTTGCAACGAGAGTTGGTTTGTAATTTTGATATTAATTTGGAAGAATTCAAATAATTAAATTAATTAATTAGAATAACTAAAATTTGTGGTGTAATCCCATTCCTTGATTGTCTCACAATTATTTACCTCACTTTATCTTTTATTTTAGTGTTAGACTTTGTTTTCATTTTAGTCACTTTCTAGTTAGTTATTTTCATCTCACACTTTAGTTTAGTCTTATTTCACCTCACCTCACCATATTGTTTTAATATTGAAAAAGCTAAAAAAATTAGAAAAGTGAAAAAGCAAAAAAAGAAAATAAAAAGTGAATTACAATTGAATTTGTCTCTATCTTACTCCCTAGGAAGTGGATTGATACCCTTACTTACCTCTACACTTTAGATCGTTATATTTTGTAGGTAATTCACGGATTTTGACTAACTTGGCTTTCAACAACGACATACGCAAAAAGTCTCGTTATCAAATTCCATAGGTATCGCACCACCAGTAATTACTGTCGTCAATAGGCGGATCGGGTGACCGCTAAATCCTCTTTAACCTATATCCCAAATTTCATCCTAGTCGCCTGGTAGGATTTTCTCAATTAGTCAGCATAATTACATGTGTACGCGCATAATTTTCTATAAATAACTGCCCACTAAAATACTCCCTCAGGTGTTACTCGTCCCGAACACCCCTAAATAAATAAGTCCTCGATTTTACCCACTTAACCCAAGATATACATCTCACTCCAAAAATAATTTAGAAGTCCCCACTCTCTTTTTGGGAACCCCAATCGTCTAATTACTCAATTATTTATTTTCCTCGAAAATATAATTTTAGTGCCACACAATTATAAGCTAGAATAATTATGTTTGGAATTTCTCCCATTTAATCAACACTAGTCGAAATTGTCAAAAATCCTAAAGGGTCGATCGATCGACCCTTGGCCATCGATCGATCGATCGATCCGGACAACTTCTTCTTCGAGAAGCTATTTCGGCCATTATAGCTTCCCCAAGCTTTTCTCTCCTCCCCTAGTATTCTCCAACCTCAATCAATGACATATACACACATAAAAAGGGTTTTAAACATCCTAAAACCCATAAACAACAATCGATTTCAATAAATTCTTAAGTTTCCCAAATTGTATATTATCCGGGGTTTATCTATTAAACTTTCGAAAAACCCAATTTGATCACAAAAACCCATCCGGAAAATCTTTATAGTTCTTCACTACCAACTATAATATGAGATTTATGCTTTAAAGAAATAAGCAAGTAAACACTTGCCTTGTGGATAAAATTCGACGACCTCGAGTCGAATCCCACGGCGTTTGGCCGGAATCTCCCTTTTCTTCCTCTTTTCCCTCTTCATTTCCTCTCCTCTCTCTTTTCTTTCTCTTCTTTCCCTCTCTCGTGCCTTATATAGAGAGAAATAAGGGTTTATCCCTTATAAACCCAAAAATGACTTATTTACTCAATTACGAGTCCCTACTGGTCCAAAAATTCTCGGAATCCAAACACTACTCCCTGATACTCTTTTCGGACTAACTTGGCCATTTCGAAACCAACCGCACACTCAAAATCTCCATCTGAGGTACTTAACTGCAATTCACTGGTTAAACCCAACACATCTCAATACGGGTTTTCCAATTAAAATATTATCCTTTGTCGCTTTACCCAACTGTGACATGTAATGAAAATGGTCCAACTCATTTACTTAATCCTGAAAGTAAATGTAACACCCATCGAAAATTATATAACCCTCATAAACTCCAAAAATTATTTCTCAGAGAAATTCCTCAAATCTCCAAATTATACCAATTTATGTAAATTAATTATCCCTTAAAGTGCGGGGTATTAAATCGGATAATCGGATCAGATCCGAATCCGTTTAGCATAAACGGATATGGAATTGGAAGCCATACAGATAATCTGTCGGATAATAGGATCGGATCCGAATTCATTTAACATAAATGGATATGGATTTTGCTTTGCCCGATCCGGTCCGAATTCGACCGGTTTACAGGCCTACACCCAGAGCAACAAGCAATGACATGAAGAAGAGATTAGAGAAAGGAAAAGGAGCTTGGGAGGATGAGCTTCCTCTCGTACTATGTGCATATCGTACTACGAAGATAAGACCTACTGGGGAAATATTTTTCTCTCTAACATATGGGATGAAGACTATCAATCATGTAGAAGATGGTTTTCCGTCCATGAGGACCACCATTGTTGAGAAACGTTTAAATGACGAAGCCGTGATGAAAATGTGAGTTTAAAACACTTAATACTCTGATACCACTTGTTGGAGAGGTAGACCCCCAATTTTTAATTTTTCAAAATGAATTTCCTCAAAAGTGTGGAATACATATTTTTCAATTAAAAGGGAATAATCTTTTCAAGATTCACAATTGAAATATTGCAATTTTAATTCTTCCAAAATTAAAATGAACTAAATCGGATTTTAATTTTCTCAAAATTAAAATTGCTCTTAAAATCAAACTTGTGAATTTTTACTTTTAGCTCAAAAGTCAATTTAAGTCAAGTCCTAAAAATTCGCCTAACAATAAATATTCAATTTTTTCAAATTAGGCCAAACTAAATTTTACCAAATTATATTAATGACTAGAATTAAATTAATTCAAATTTCACCCAAACTATTTTAGCACCAATTTAAACAAGAGAAGTGAATTAAACCATATTTTATCTTTTAATCCTAAGGATGCGTTATAGGTGAGTTAAATAAGATAAAATAAACAATCTCACTACGCGGCAATGTACGAGGAAAAACCCAAATAGGGAAAAAACCTCGGACGACCCTGGACTAACAAATTCACTAAGTATGGAATTAGAAATTACAAGACTGGTAGACTTACACCACAAACTTGAGTACGTCCAAGCCTTGACGCTCCTTCTTGTAAACACCTCCGCCTAGCGAATAATCCTGGAGTCCACCGGAACCTTGGAGTCCACCAATTGACACCAAGCAACCATTAAGCACACATGGTGCCTTTCACTATGTGAGAATGCCGCATAAAAAACAAAAGATTCTTCTTCTTTGAGGGATGTAGAAATAATCCCAAACAACTCTTCAAACGGTAGAGTAGAAATTGGTGCCAAACAAACTCCAAGCAAGATATATGTATTTAAGAACTTGGAATAAACATAAATTGATGGGTGTTTGTGTGAAATTAATTCATGAAGACTTGAAAAACACAAAAACATGAACTTTTGATTTTGGAAATTCTTTCTTAATATTTCTCTCTCAAAGTGTGTCAAAAGTTATCTAAAAAAGGTTGGTTCCCGCATATATAAAATCTGAGAAAAAGTTAGTGGGAACAAAAGAGTGGGAACGTGGAGAAAACCGCCAAAAAAAATTCCCGCCAGAAATCTCGTTCGAACGAGATTTTTGTTCGAATGACTTTCTAACGAAAAGTCAGTGAACAAAAAGGGAAAACTCGTCGGCAAAGTTGTTCGAACGAAATTCTTGTTCGAACGAGATTCTCGTTCGAACGTAATGCCAGAATGTTCAATTTTACGATTTAAGCCCAAAAACTTTATTTTAATTAAATATTACACCCATTAAAAAATAATTCCAAGTCTCCCTATATATATAAAAATGCATTCATACCTTTTGGAGACAGTAGAATCAATTATCATTGACGTAGAAACATGGCACTTTGATATCTTCGCTTTTAAATACAAGTCGCTACATCTTCAACTTTACATGTCATTGGCTTGGTGGATGCTCAAGAACTCTATCCTATGACTCAAGTGTTTTTGTCCAAAATTGAGCCAACACTACATTAAGACTCAATTGGAAATTTGTGTCCTTACACGTAAGGTGTGAACTTGACCTAGTAGAAAAGCGAAGGGTGAAAGCCATGATAAAGTTGGCCTTTTACCAACAACAACTAGCTAAATAATACAACAAATGCGTCAATTCAAGAAAAATCAGGTCAACGATTACGTCCTTAGGAAAGTCCTCGGTAGCACCCAAAAACCTTTAAATGAAAAGTTAGGACCTAATTGGAAGGGACCGTTCAAGGTTATCAGAGGTGATTTGTAAGGAGACTACCATTTGGAAATTATGGGGGGCAGGGAGATACCAAGGGCATGGAATGCGACCACCCTCAAGAAATTTTATTTTTGAATTCACTCTTGCTTAGTGAAATCTATCTTAGTTAGTTTTTACAATTTTTTATTTCAGAACTTATGATGCTTGCTATCTGTCCTAGCTTTTATAATAAAGTAGAAGCCCAACTTATTTAACATAGTCCCAAAGTGTCAGGCTTAAAATTCAATGGCTATCTTAGTTTGATTACAATTAAAAGTTATTTAATTACAATTAAACTTGAGGCCCTAAGGTTTTCGTCATGAAAAAACACTAAACTTCATGAATTTTTGGGGAAAAAAAAGACATACGGGGGATCCCTAGGCACTAAGTAAACCCGACTCTGGTCAAATAAAAATCCTGAACGGGTGGTTGTCCCTTAAACCAGGTGCATTTCGACAGAGTCTGCTCTAGGACTAAGGTAGTGTGATGACACAACCTAAAAGGTAAGACAAGACAACAAAATACATGCTTGGCATAACGGAATGGAAAAATGCAAAACAAAGTATTATACATCCAACTTATTGTTATATAAAGTCATAATACACAAAAAAGTTCATTTATAACTTTAAAAGTACAATCATCATCCTTGGTGAGCAAGCGCTTGAGTAAGGGCTTCTCTTCGACTATCATCTGGATTTAGTCGAAACTCATTATCACTCTCATGCGAGGAGGAATAATTACTGGCTAGCTGAAGAGTAACAACATCCAAAGGAACCTAACTCCCTTCACTCCCAAAAGGGAGATGGAGATATGTTGGAGTGTCAACTTGGTATAAGTACCAAAGCTCAGAGTCTTATGATACTTTTAAAACCCAAGGCATTTAACCAAACATGATTATGGGCCAGTTTCTTTGCCTCATCTAACTTAATGGGGGCATCTATCCACTCCTCAGCATTTCCAGCAGACCATGTTGTACAAGGTTCCTTTTTAAAGAGGTATCAAAGCTTGATTATGTCACGGCTATATCCCATATTTACAACACCCTCACTTATTAGGTTTTCTTTTGCCTCAGTAGGCTATTTATTAAAGGAATCATCCTCAACTTGTAGAAGAGCCCCTATATTTTCAACGTCCGTGGCCTCAGAAGCTGCCTTTTCAGGGAATTCATCTCCTCCTGCATAAGAGTTCCCACATCGTCAAGGTCCTTTACACCGTCTTTAAATTTGGACATTAAGTAAGATTGGTCCTTATAGGCTTCAGTTACGCTCTAAAGATCCTTTCGAGTAGAGGAGAAAGAACAACTAACTTGAACACTAGCATCCCAGCCAAGAATAATATATAAGTTACCAGCAAAAGAAGGAATTTCTCTCGGAACATTTCTATGCTACTATGCTACAAAAAGTAAAAGTAAAAAGGAGAAATTCAGTAATAATGTAAGACATGACTCAACATTGGCCACATCTTTCATTATAACCAAAATGGGTAAGGCCCTTACAGATGAATAAAAAGGGAAAAATAAAGATTCACAAGCTAAATTTTCTAACTAGCCTTGGGCTTCTTTTTCCTTCACCCACTCTTTCATTTCTGGACCCTTGCCCCGAGCAGCTTCAGAAGATTCCTGGTTGGACCGAACATCTTCATCTGTCCATGGTGGGGAACCCAGGTGGTGCTCATCGAAGAGTTCGATTCATTCGGGATGTTAGATCTTGCACGAGAAACATCCCAACCTTTCTTGAAATTGGACACTCTAATAAAGCCCAGCTGACGTTTGGCGTCGGCATAGGCCTCGTTGAAGCCACTGCCATAACCTGTGTCCTTGGCAACAGTCAGAGCTTCATTTTTATCCTACTTTAACTAATCATGTTCGACCATTACTTGGTCATGATTAGTTTTTCACTCATTGAAGTTACCCTAGAGCTGTGCAAGCTCATCCTTTAGGGTAGTCATCGCCAAGTTGGTGGGTGTCCTTTCAACGTCATTGGCCTTCTATGTCATGGCCAGAGAAGATTGAGAATTCTTTAAAGAGACATTTAGGTCATCTAACTTAGGTTTCTCAGAGATCTTCTCCAAAATGCCGACAAAATCTACCATAAACTACGAAAAAAATAACAAAAATTATGTTAGGATTATAAAAATTCCAACAACCCAAACGAAGTGGGATAAAATTTCACTTTGCCAGAGATAATGCCTAAGCAGCGTGGGTAAAAAGTTGATCATGCATTAGCTGATTAACTTGCTCGTGATCAAGCTCAAGCACTCCACCCTTCAGCATACCAAAAACCAAAGAGTTTTTTTTTCCACAAACATCACCTGCTGAGTCCTCCTTGAATTATGGACGCCACCCTTTTTGGAAGGCACCAAATAC
The DNA here is from genome assembly GCA_949130495.1 of Sambucus nigra. NCBI lineage: Eukaryota > Viridiplantae > Streptophyta > Magnoliopsida > Dipsacales > Adoxaceae > Sambucus > Sambucus nigra. The sequence continues at coordinate 482,149,161 of OX422209.1, forward strand.
GTGGAGGAATGGGTTTTTTCCTTCCCGCTCTTCTCTCAAACTGATGAGTGCGACACAGATATAGAGGCGGAAGGGATCTCATGCTCAGTCCTATTGGGAATCTTGGCCTTGAGAGAGGTAGGGGCCATGTCATCATCATCAACTAATAAAAATCTCTTCTTAGGAGCCATTATTTCTCCATCAGCAACAGGAATAGACTCAATGTTTAGGGACTCGATGGAAGAAGAAGTAAAAGTCTCCTCGCTTGCAAAAGGGAGGGGAACCTTAGGTTTTATTTCCACAAAAAAACACCACCCAAATAAGCCAATAAGATATCAATACCCAGACCACCGCAGACACCATCCACACCAACCACTCATAAATCCACAGACCCACACAAATATAACAATCATCCCAAGAAAATCAAAATAGAAGAAAGCTCTGGAAATAAACAACTTTATCTTCTCCAACACCATCACAGTCCAAAATAACCAAATCTCAAGAGCTCCATCATAGAGCTTATTCAACCAACAAAAAGCCAAACAAGACACTACCTACCTTCCAACACTTCAGTCATGAACTAACAAAAAACCCATAATCCTTCACAAGCCCCATCAAATCACCAAAATCAACCAAAAACACCACAAAAAACCAAGCTAGTTTGGTTTTTGGGCTAGTTTGGGCTTGGGGTTCTTTAAAGATTTGTTTGTTCGATTGTGGTTTTTTGGTTTAGTCCTTTGTGGTATTTTAGACTTGTGTGTCTGTTTATTGTTGGTGTTAAGACTTTGGACTCGTTGTAAATTCTTAGGTTGCTGCATTTTGGTTTTAATATAAATAAAAAACGGATATATTGTACTTACGACGACGGGCTGCCATAAGTGATAAACATTTTTGGTGGAAGCTGGCCATAAGTTACTTGGAAAATGAATATTAATTCATGATTTTTTGTAAACGTAGTATCCAGTCATACGATTGGATTAGATCGTGAATAAGACAATAACGGTTGGGTGACACCGTGGTATGTAGACAGTATTGGGGTTTAAAAATATAACCTGAAACCCTGGTGTCTAACTATTGCGGTTCTCACATTTATGGTTATCTTAAACCGTGTGTTGTATAATAACGGTTAGATCACATCGTATGTTGTAGATAGTGTTGGTTAAAATGGTTGCATATGTTCGTGGTAGCACTTATTGCGGTTCAACATCACCGTATATACATACTTACGGTGTAGTGTAACCGTGCAGCGGACTTATACGGTTTACTTTAACTGTTCTAGTTTTTACTTGGCCAATTTTTGTGAACTTATCATACCAAATGTAATATTTATTTTCGATAGATGACTCGGTCCTCGATGATTTATTTTAGCAAGATATAAACAATGTTCTTGTAACGAGTGTTTCGACTAAATGTGCTTCACCCAAGAAATCAAATATGCGTGAACAATGCACAGTTGAGGAACCAACGACATCAACCTAGGGTAAATGTTTACACAATTTTTCCCACATTTCACACTGTCTATGGTAAAAAGTCATTTGCATTAATTGACGTATTAAATGTATGACATAATTAGACGACCCTAATATTGTATACTTTTATAGGATGTGAGAGTAGATGAAGGCTCGGATGTTATTGCAATTACACAAAACCATACAGTTGAATTTACTACTGACGAGGCATGTTTAAATTCTTTATATCTGACATGAAAATGTTATATAGTTGTAATTTCCATATATGACTAATTTCAATTAACAATGCATGTTATACTTGTACAGATTTTTGATGACCGGGACAAAATGATTGATTGGTGTGAACAAATCGATCGCAAACTTCATGCCGTTATCATCATTTTGAAATTCGACAAGGCCAGTTTAGTTAGAAAGGTAAGGGTGATAATGGGTTATGAGCACAATGAGCTTCACATGAATAGGAGAGATGATGGAATGGACAAAAAGAGGAAGATATGTTTTGGTACTCGAAAGTGCGATTGTTTCTTTCGATTGAGAGGTGTGCCGCGAGAAGATGGCCATTAGGGGGTGGATGTTTTCTGTGGGCTAAAAAACCACGAGGTGTTTAAAACACTTGTTGGACATCCTTATGCTATGCGACTTTCCCAAGAAGAGTGCAATATATCAAGCGAGATGACTACCAATGGGGTGTGGCCAAAGGAAGTACTCTAGACTTTGAATTATCGGTCAAAATACAATTGTTCATCCATTAGAAAAATTTATAATGCAAAGCAGAAGATGAAAAATGTTGAGATGCAAGGGGGCGCAACGATGCAACAATTAATGCATTTGATAGCAGAAAAGAGCTATGTTCACTGGCATAGGAGAAATGAGCAAACCGATGTTGTGAAGTAGGGGTGTAAACGGATATTAAAAAATCGAAACCTGTTCGATATCCGAGTCTGAATTTTATGAATATTTGTTAGGAAAAATGAATATGGATACATATATGGATAGTGTGTTAAGATATCCAAAAAAATGGATACGGATAAGGATAGTATATGTATCAGACACGGATAATTCGTATCCGAGGCGGAGTATCCATATTTGAGGATATTTGTATTCATATTGTATTTAATAATAACTTATCATTAATATTAGTTATATATAATTATTATTTATAATATTTATTATATATAATGTAAAATATAAATATAAAATACACAAATGTAAATCTTCACTTTTCACTCATTTAAAAAATTAAAGAAATTATAATTTTTAAAAACTCAAAATATAATGAATGGCTTGAAAAGAAAAAAAATAATAGAACAGAACAAAAAGCGGACAAAACAAACTTGAAGAAAACATTTTTCTTATAACCTTTCTCTTTCATTTTATCCGTTTTCCCTTTCTCCCTCATTTTGGTTGCACACCCTCTTCTCCAAAACCTTTTGTCTACTGTTAAGGTAAGCTCCTCCCCTTCTCTCTCACCCCCACCATACATGCACACAGACACACACACACACATAATAACACAACAACACACATGCACACAACAACACACACAGATATACACATCAACACACACACACACACACACACATACACTCATACACACACAGATGCACACAACAACACACATAGATAGATGCACACAGTAATCTTTAGGGAAAAACTGTTGATTTCTAATTTATTAGTTATTGATCATGGAATGGTAGATCGATTTTTGATTCTAAATAGTTAGGGCTTAATATCTTTTTACAATAGTATTGATATTGCATGTTAAAAGAGGCAAGTTAATTAGAATGGATAAGTAATGTAAACGAATATAAATATTATCCAAATTCGAGGAATCCGAGAGGATACGGATATGGATAGTTTTTTTTACTATTTGGTGGATACGGATAGTGCCTCCAGATAACGGATACGGATATGGATAGCATGGTATCTTTTACGTATCCATCCGTTTATCACCACTACATGGAGGATATTTTTTTCGCACATCCTACATCTTGTTCGTTGGTGAAGTGCTTCCTGACTGTACTAGTTGATTGATTTCACCTACAAGAACAACCACTAAAATATGACCTTATTCGAGATGATTAGAGTCACATCGATCATGTAATTATTTTTCATTTCCTTTGCATTCTTGAATAATGAGAAGGAGGAGAATTTTGTTTGGGCATTGCAACATTTGCAGTTATTGTACGAGCTGGAAGCTTTGGCACGACCTTGGGTGTAAACAAATTTTCAAAAATTCGAATCCGTCCGATATCTGAGTCCGAATTTTACGAATATTTATCCGAAAAATGGATATGGATACGAATATGGACAGTGTGTTAAAATATTCGAAAATCGGATACAGATATGGATAGTATGTGTAGCCGACACAGACAATTCGTATCCGAGGTGGAGTATCCATATTTGAGGATATCCGTATTTCCGAATATTTGTATCCGTATTGTATTTAATAATAATTTATCATTAATATTAGTGTGGTGACAATTATTATGAAACACAAATAGATAAGAAAAAAGCAATCACCAAGTAGGAACAAGGAATGTAAAATGATAATCACACAACAAAGGATGTACGTGATTCTGCCAATATGTGCCTACGTCCACGGTGGTGCAGTCGATGTTATATCTATATACTCCGGAGAGTGGTTACAGAGAATACAATTTGTCCTTTTGCCCCTGACCTAGGGTTTAATATATACATGTTCGTTTAGGTGAGTGGGGGTGTTGGATTCCCCCACGTCTTCCATCTCTCTCTATAACATCCCTTCATGGGAACGTGGGAAGAGACCGAATTACTATCAAAATAAGAGGTGGGGGGCCTGGACTTTGGGCCGCCAGAATTGAGCTACTCGTCCAGGCCCATGGTCTTAATTTTGGGTACCCATAACTGCCCCTAAGCTTGTTGGGCCATGTGTTTGGGCTCAATAAATTTAAATGATTAGTGATAATGGCTTTTTGCAATTCTTTGAAAACTGTGAAGCTGATTTTGGCGGCACCCGCTTCGTATCTTGTGCACTATGATTAGCAAAATTTGAAGGTTTTCTGGAATAGGCACTTTTCTATCGTCGTTTCAATCTTTCCATCACTTTTCCATTCCCTGTGAGTTCTAGCACTTCGTACCTTCTTCTCTCAACCTCCATTCTCGTTGCTTCCTTGTCGTTTGGGCCCGTACTTCTTCATCGTTCGAATTGATCTTCTATCTTGTAAGTTTACTGTACCTTTTCTCTGTGCTTTCTCTTTGAGTTTGTAGTTTTCTAGGGTTTTCCAATGGCGAAGATTGGGAATAGGTCGGTCTCTGAGTTTAAGAAGTTTTACAACATCCCTGAGTGGGTGGATATTGAGTGCTGTACCTCCCATCCTAGAAACATTAGAGAGATAGATGATGCCCACTGGATCCACATTTTGTTGCTTTCCCAGGGGGGACGCACTTTTCCTCCCAATGATTTGTTTTTGCATTTCTTTGGCTATTTTAATATTGTTCCTGCACAATGCTCGCCCAATGTGTGGAAAATAGTTAATGGCGTACATAGAATAAATCAGTTGTATGATACTAGGTTAGGGCTCGCCGAGGTCTATTTTTGCTATTCCTTCTCTTGAACTAGCTCTGGTGTCCTCTACCTAAAAGCTAAGAGCCCTGACAGGGTATTGGTAGTAAATCTACCTGATTCCCATAAGGACTATTGGCAAGAAGGTTTTCTTGCTAGAAACTGGCAGCTTTCTCCCCAATTTGACGGGTTGAGGTCTGAAAGGTTCACTGCTCCCTTTTATGGGGAAGAATATATAGGTAGTCATTGCTCTGTTGTTTCAATTTTTGTTGATTTGTGATCTTTCTAACTCTTCTTTGCTTTTTCTTCCACAGCGAGGTCAAAGAACTTGGAACCTGCACTCAGTGAGGTTCGTCTCCCGAAATTGGTTAAGGCTTGGAATATTAGGGAGCTTTTGGGTGACGGGGAGCATCCCAGGTCTGCTGCCTTTCTGTTCGAGTACAAGAACGTTGGCTCCAGCTTCATAGTAAGGCTTGTGGACAGTATCCCAGAGTTTGATTCTTCCTAAAAGACTGTTGCGGATCCTATCCAGTTGGACGAGGAGGAGAGCAGCTCTGAAAGTGACCTCGCAGGATTCGTAAGTAATTTAAGTGGAGGGAGTTCTGATAGTAACAATTCCTCTGATCGTGAGGAGGTCTCTGAAGCTCGAGAGTCATCGAGCACGTCCAGTAGCTCGAGCGAGGAAATGGCTCCACCTCGGAAGAACCTGATTCGGGATGATGATGATGATGGTGATGAAGACCATATGCTTCTTGTGCAGAGGTCAAAGAAGCAAAAATCTAGCTCTGGGGCTGTGGCTACTGGTTCCCGGTCCTCTGCTCAGGAGCGGGAGAGAAAGAGGAAGGAAGAGGAGCAGGTAAGAGAGAGAGAGAAAAAAAAAGAAGAAGAGAAGAAGAAGATAGAAGAGAAGAGGAGGGTAGAGGAGAGGAAGAAGAAAGAGAATGAGAGGGAGGAGGAGAAGAGGAGGGCAGAAGCGAGGACGAAGGCTGGGCAGGCCTTAGTCCTGGTGTCCGCGCTGCCCGAGGGGGCTTCTGTTGCAATTTCCCCCCAGTTGGCCCTCGCTCTGCTCGAGAGAGCTGTCCTCCCGGCTGATCGCCAAAGGGCGGTAGGGTCCGAGCAATTGGCCCTTCAGGCTAGTCAAAGGCTTACTTTGGTAAGGTTTTTCCCTTCTTTTATATTTTTTTGAATCTCATCATTTCTCTCTTCTGATGTCTTCTTTTTCTTCTGCAATTTGTGATTGACTTCGCCGTGCTGTATCGTTCATGCGATGAGCTGGTGAAGAAAAATAGCGAGCTGGAGAGAGAGAACGCTTCCTTGAAGTTGAGGGGTATAGAGCTCGAGACTGGTTTCAAAGCCGTTGATGCTGCTCGGATATCATTCGACCTGGCTCTTACTACTGCCAATAAGGAGAAGGACGCGACAGTCAAGGATTTAAAAGAGCTGCGACAGGCCTACGACCTGGTTTGCTCGAGTAAACTTACTGTAGTGGAGGAAAACAGAATCCTTTCTGAGGAGTTAAAGAAGAAGGAGTCTGAGTCTGTCACTGCCAAGGAGGACTCATACAATTCTGGTTGGGCTGCAGCATACAAAGATGCTGAAGTTCAGATAGGCTATATTAGTCGTCTGAACTTCAAGAAGGGCTGGAACAAGGCCCTTATAGCTGCCGAAGTGGATGTTGCATCTCCTCTTTTTAACAAGCATGACCCAGGGCTGAGGCCAGTCGTAGATGAGGACCCTGCCCCAGCTGTTGAAGGCGCTGATCCTATTCCTCAGGCGACCCCTGCTGACGTTTCTCTTGTTGTGGCGACAGAGATTACCCCTGCTGAGGGCGATGTTCCTGCTGATGCTGACAAGGGGAAGGGGCCATCGACCTCTGGGCCACCTGAGGTTGTTAACTAGTTATCTGCTAGGATTGCTTTGTATTTTTGGTTTTTTTTCTGTCTGTAAATTTTCTCTTTACTGTTCGATGTAACTCCAACCTTTATTAATAAAAAGGATCCTTTTTCTGCTCGCACTGATTTGTCTTTTTCTTTCCCTTATCCTTTTATTGCTTGTAGTTAGTTGATGTGGATGATTACATCCCTGCTACTTCCTAATTGGGAAGGATGTTGGGGCCCAATGTGAGCTCCGAAGTTCGTCACACTTTTGTGAGGATCTACAAGTCTCTGCGGCTGAGGAACAAGCGCTTTATAGAGCAAACAGAGATCGTCGCCAAGCTGAAGGACAGGCTTCAGGAGATGGAGGACATTAGTGCCTCAGTCCAAGAAGAGGTCAATGCGTTGAGAACGAAGCTACTCGAGGCCTCTGAGATCAACCAAGTTGGGGAGGTTCTCCAGCAGGAGAATGAGGCTCTGAGGAGAGAGGTCTCATGACTTAGGGAGCATGCGCCGAGCACTACCCCAGCAATATTACAGGGTTCCTCATCATCGCGAGCTAGAGCTGATCAGAGTGATATTCCTCCTGTGCTGTGGGGTTCCACTAGTCCATCTGTTTAGCGAGTTGGTAGGAGCACCAGGAGCTGAAACAGGGAAGTGGAAGAACTTTGAGAGGGGGATAGGGAAGAGCTTCGCGGTGATGTTCAGCGAGCATATGTGATTGCTGCTGGGCTCCAAAGGGATGTTACTCAGCTGCGGCACCTGTTCAAAAAAGGTCCTCGATAAGTGTGGGCTGATGGCTACGACCAGGGTTGGTCAGATGCTCCAATAAGGTTGTCGGAGTTCGAAGAGCTTTCCTTTGTTAGGGGGTGGCTGAGTGCTTTGAAGGAGCTGCAGGTCCCCAGGAACTCGATGTTCTGGTATCACAATGAGATTTCTCCCTCTACCCTAATGCCTAACCCCTTTCGGAGGGGTGATCGATGGATCCCCATCGATGCCATCCCTCGATAATTATTGGAGTCGGATGCGAATGAGGTTGAGGAAGAGTTAACTCCTGCTCCCGATGATAGACGAAGATCTTGAGTGGCTGATTATCTCACTCAGAGGCCTCACCCCCATTGAGATTTTGCCAGTTGTTGTTTTTTGTATTTTTGATAATGTAAATGCTTTGGGCGAGCTCGCCGACTAAACATGTATCACCATTGTTTGTAAATATAATGAATTAATGAAAAGTTTGTGTTTTGGGCAATTTTGTCGACTAAACAAGTGCATCATCTTCTAAGTTTGTTTTATCGTGCAAGTGTCCTCTCACTCCAGTATAATACCGAGATACCATTATGCACCATTTTACCTTTTAGGTTATGTCTTCACACTCCCTTAGGCCTAAGTGGGGCAATTGGCGAGGACACACCTGGTGTTGGATGTTTTATTCGATCAGGATTTTATTCAATCCAAAGAAGATTTGATGACCAGTATAAAATTTGGTCATATTTCCTAAGGATCCCCTGTAGGGATTCATATATTGCCAGGGGCAATGCTAAGAGGTCCTTCGTGTTTCATACGATGACCTAAGGATGGATATTCCCCTGCTCTAGTATAGTGATCATTGTGCCTGTTACTTGGAAAAGATGTGTGATAAATGCAGATGTTACGAATCAGAATGTAACCAATAACTTTGATTAATAATAAGGGAAATGAACTTCTATTTTCATAACAAAAGAATAAAAGAAGGATCTAAAAATAGAATCTCTTGAGATTGGTTGCGTTCCATGCTCGTGCCTTCCATTATTTCCAAGTGATAGGCACCCTGCAGATCGTCTCTTGTTATCTTAAAGGCTCCTTCCCAGTTTGGGCCTAGCTTGCCGTCTGATGGTTTCACTGCGCTGCCCAGGACTTTCCTTAGAACGTAGTCCCCAACTCGGAATGTTCTCAGGCTAACCATTTTTTTGCAATGCCTCGCGAGCTGTTGCTGATAGCTCGCTAGTTTCACTAGGGCTAGCTCCCTGCGCTCGTTGGCTAGGTCGAGTTCAGCGAGCAATGCTTCATCGTTATGGCCCTGGTCGACAAGGTTGGACCTCATTGTTAGCAAACCTACTTCTAGTGGGATAACTGCTTCCATGCCATATGTCAGCGAAAATGGGGTTTCTCCTGTTGCTCGCCGAGGAGTGGTTCGGTATGCCCATAGGATATGGGGTAGTTCAGTTACCCATGCGCCTTTGGCTCGCTCCAATCTCTTTTTTAATCCATCGATCACAGTTTTGTTGGAAGCCTCAACTTGGCCATTGCTCTGTGGGTAGGCCACCGAACTGAAGTGGTGTCTGATACCGTGTTCGTTACAGAAATTCTGAAAGGATCCGCTTTCGAACTGTGTTCCATTATCGGTGATGATGGTTCTGGGGATACCGAAATGAGTGATTATATTCCTCCATATGAACCTTATCATATCAGTATCTCAGATGTTCGCAGGGGTTCTGCCTCGATCCATTTGGTGAAGTAGTCAGTCGCAACCAACAAATATTTACGATTGTCGGTGGCGATAGGCAGTGGTCCCACGATGTCCATTCCCCATTGGGCGAATGGCCATGGGCTGGATAGGGATTTAGATCACTGGATGGTTGGTGGACCATAGGAGCATGAAGTTGGCATTTCAGGCATTTGCGAACATACTCCGCAGAGTCTCTTTGCATATATGGCCACCAATAGCCTTCCTTCATTGCTCAAAAAGCTAGAGACCTTCCTCCGATATGGCTCCCATAGACTCCTTCGTGAAGCTCATGTAGCACTTGCTCGACATCCCCTGGGTGAATGCATTGGAGGTAGGGACCAAAGAAGGATCTATTGTACAAGTTGCCTTATGGGGATAAGTGAAAGCGAGCAGCTTTGACTCTTATCTGGTGGGAAGTCTTCTTGTTATCCGGGAGCGTGCCATCCTTTAAATAGTTCCTTAAGTGGTCCATCCAGCTGGGGGCTGATCCCACCTAGAGTACCTGTTCCACGTTTGGCGGCTTGCTATCGCGGTTAATGCTCGGTCGAGTGAGGAAATTGATGGAGATGGTTCTTTTTAGGTCGGAGTCAACTACCGAACTCAGGGCTGCTAAGGCACCAGCATGACTGTTTTTCCCCCTGGGAAACTGCTGGACGTTGATCGCTTCGAAGCTTGACATTAGTTTTTTCACTAAGGCGAGGTAAGCTGCCATTCTTTCATCCTTTGCATTGTAATCTCCACTTATCTGATTGGAGAGTAGTTGGGAATCGCCGAACACCTGTAAATGTTTTTCTCCCTTGGTGTGCGCCTTTTGGAGGCCAGCTATTAAGGCTTCGTACTCTGCTTCGTTGTTGGAGGCTGCAAATCCAAGCCTGATTCCTTGTTCAAATACTGTATTCTCTAGAGTAATGAGGACAATGCATATCCCTGCCCCCTTTGAGTTGGAGGCTCCATCAACAAATAGTTTCCAGGTTTCCTCTGTTGCTTGGTTCTCCTCTTGCCTTGTTGGCCGAGGTTGGTCGGAGGGTTCTTCGCCCGTGAATTCGGCTATGAAATCAATAAGGATCTGACCCTTGATAGCTGTCATGGTTCTCCTGTTGCCTTGTTGGTCGGAGGGTTCTTCGCCCGTGAATTCGGCTATGAAATCAGCAATGATCTGACCCTTGATAGTTGTCCTTAGTTAAAATTGGATGTCAAATCGCCTGAGCTCGACTGACCATATAGACATTCTGCCCGACAAATCCTCTTTCCTCAGGATTGCTTTAAGGGGGTGCGATGTAAGGACGATAATAGTGTGGGCTTCGAAATAATGTTTCAGCTTCCTCGAGGCTACTACTAGTGCAAATGTGAGTTTCTCCAGTGGTAGGTACCTCTGCTCGGCGTCCAGTAGGGTCTTGCTCGCGTAATAAATGGGGTGTTGGATTCCTTCAACCTCGTATATTAACGCAGAGCTGACAGTGTGGTTGGAAACGGAGAGGCATAGGTACAGAGAATCTGCTTGTTGTGGTATGACGAGCAGTGGTGGAGAGTTTAAGTAGGCTTTGAGCTCGACCAATGATCGCGAGCAATCTGGGCTCCACTCTACCGTCTTGTTTCCCTTTAGAAGCTGGAAGAAAGGTTTGCACTTCTCGAAGGATTTAGAGATGAAATGATTTAGGTCAGCGAGCATACCCGTGAGCTTCTGTACGTCCCGGATTGTGCGAGGTGGTTGCACCCTGTTGATTGCATCGATCTGGTCTGGGTTAGTCTCTATACCTCTCTTACTGACTAAGTACCCAAGAAATTTTCCTGACTGGACACCGAAGGGACACTTGCTCGCGTTAAGTTTCATTCGGTACTTCGTAAGGATTTCGAAGGTGTTTGATAGGTCTGAGAGGTGATTTTCCTTCTTCTTACTTTTAACGAGCATGTCATCGATGTAGACCTCCATAGTGTCCCCCATCTGATTCTTGAACATCTTGGTGACCAGCCGCTGATAGGTTGTCCCTGAATTCTTGATCCCAAAGGGTATGACCTTGTAGCAGTATAACCCAACTGTTGTGATGAAAGCCGTTTTGTCCTGGTCTGGGGCATATAAGGGGATCTGGTGATACCCTGAGTATGCGTCCAGGAAACTCATTCTCTCGTGAGTTGTAGTGGCGTCTACTAGTTGGTCTATTTTTGGGAGGGGGAAACTATCTTTAGGGCATGCTTTATTGAGGTCAGTGAAGTCGATGCAAACTCTCCACTTCCCATTGCTCTTCAGAACTACTACTAGGTTGGATAACCACTTGGGGAATTATATTTCCCGTATGGATCCTGCATCCAGCAGTTTTTCAACTTCTTTTTCGACCGCTTTAGCCTTCTTGGGTGCAGTTCGTCGTGCCTTTTGCATGATTGGTTTGAAGGTGGGATCGACGTGCAGCTGATGACAAACCATACTAGGATCAATTTCGGGTATCTCGTATGGTTCCCATGCGAAAACATCTACGTTGCGTCTCAACAGAGTTGTCAATTCCTTCTGTTCTTGATCGGTGAGAGATGCTCCAATCAAGAAAACTCTATTACTGTTGCCATATCCAGCCGTAACTTCTACCAGGTCCTCGAAGACACGCTCGGAGGGGAGGAGCCTGGTCTCCTCTACTCCAGGTCTTTCGTACTTTAATTGCTATTTAGAATGTGTCACACCTTCTTCAACTTTCTCGCTGGGTTGATCGGCCTTCTTCTCTGGCTTTGGTCGGATGGCTGCTATGAAGCACCTTCTTGCCATCGCTTGGTCGCCGTGAATCTCCATTACTCCTCGCTCGATTACATACTTGAGTTTCTGATGGTAGGTCGAGGAGACTTCCTTTATCGCATGAAGCCATCCCCTACCGAGGATGGCCTGGTATGGCGAATCGATGTCGACTACCAAAAACTCGATCATCTTGGAGACGATTCCAGCGCGCACCGGTAGTATAATCTTTCCCAGGGGCATAATTATTTTCCCAGCGAAGCCAATTAAAGGGACAGTAGCTTCCTTTAGGTCGGTAATGCTTAACTTCAACTTTCTGAATAGGTCGAGATACATTACTTCGGACGAGCTTCCTTGATCGACGAGCAATTTATCGACGTCAAAGTTGGCTATCCTGAGTTTAATGATCAGACCATCATGATGTGGGGTTCTCACTCCCACCAGATCTTCATCTGTGAAAAGAATATGCTTGTTATAGTTGACGTCATCTGCTCATCGATGCTTTCCTGACTATGACTTTACTGGATCGATCTGAAAAGCCTGCATTACCACTGTAAGTTTTTTCATCTCCATTCGAGCTGAGTTTCCTTGTATCTGCTTGGCGTCAGATGCCCCATGGATTATCGCGAACTCATGTCCAGCGCCATCTTCCAGCACGTTGTCAGGTCTCGCCTCTCTGTTGGCAACCACTTTCTCATCCCTTTTCTCCACAAACTCGTTCAAATGCCCATATTGGGCCAGCTCCTCGAGGTGAGACTTAAGAGCTTTCCAGTGCTCGGTCTTATGTCCTCCCTCTTTGTGAGAAGCGCATCTTAGCGCATTGTTCCTCTTTGAGGGATCTCCTCCCATCTTCCTGGGCCACTTGATGAATGGCTCATCTTTGACCTTCGCGAGAATTTTGTAAATTGGTTCTTTGAAGACGGTGTTGACCGCCTGGAATGCTTTTGACGCGTCATGGTTCCCTCCGTTCTTGGAGCCATTTTTACCCCCGTTCCTTCCTCCTTTCTTCTGGTTCTCAGCTTTGTCACTTCCCTTGGTAGTGAGTTTAGCACGACCATTTTCTCCTGTACTGGGGCGGGTGACATCTTCCACCTTAGCGTACTTCTCGATGCGAGCCATCAGGTCGTCAATAGTCATAGCTTCCTTCTTTGTCAGGGACTCGTATAGAAGGGAAGAACTAGGGAGCCCAATTTTGAAAGAGGCCACTTCCACTTCCTCTGCGCAATCCTCGATCTCATTGAATAACTCCCAGTACCTCTTTGCGTAGTCTCGGAGGGTCTCTTGAGGCGTTTTCTTCATTGTCAGCAAATCATCCATCCTTTTGGGATAGGAGATACTGGTAATGAATCGGGCCGTAAAAAGCTCGGTTAAGGATTTGAAACTCCTGATTGACCGGCGTGGGAGGCTTTCGAACCTCTTATGCGCTACATCATGCAGGCTCGAAGGAAAAATTTGGCATATTAGCGCGTCCCGGTGGTTACAGAGGGTCATGGCCTGTCGGTACTGCCTGACGTGATCAATGGGATCAGTCTTACCATCTTAAATCTTGAACCTTGGAATGGAAAATTTCTTGGGGGCTTCTTCTTCCTCAATTTCCCTCGTGAAAGGTGACTTCATCTAGGTTTTGAGAGCTCGCCTAGCGAGTTCTCGGGTTGACCTGGTACCATGGTGGGCAGGATGTTGGTCTATCTCCCTGCGGACCAAATTTCGTATGTTCTCGTCGCTGCGAGCAGGGCTCTGATAACGGCGAGCTCTTCGCAGCTGCTCGCGGAGGTCGTCGTCTGATTCACCTCCTTCGACCTTTTGAGATCCCCACATAGGTCTCCTTCCTCGGCTGCGAGACTTGCTCGACTGAGGGCTAGGAGTGCAGTATGGACGTCTCCTGTTATCAGGATGAAGCTCCTTCTCCAGTCTTTCCAGTCTTCTTTTCAAGCGAGCATTCTCAGCCTCGTATATGCGAGAAGACTCCCTCTGCTCGTGGAGCCTTGCCTCGTACGCATAAATTAATCTGGATATCTGTGTGGACCTCGCTGGTCCCTGGCTTTCTTCTGAGGCTGGACTTTCCAAGCGAGCCCTCTGATCTAAACGTCGAACTTCAGAACTAATCCTTCGAGGAGCAGGTGGTTCTTGAATATCCCCTGCCTGGGGGGCATTGCGGCTGTGACCAGACATCTTAAACTCCTTTCTTGGTGTGGGCTCTTCTCAGGGAAAGATGAACGGTTCCCACAGACGGCGCTAATTGTGGTGACAATTATTATGAAACACAAATAGATAAGAAAAAAACAATCACCAAGTAGGAACAAGGAATGTAAAATGACAATCACACAACAAAGGATGTACGTGGTTCAGCCAATATGTGCCTACGTCCACGGTGGTGCAGTCGATGTTATTTCTATATACTCCGGAGAGTGGTTACAGAGAATACAACTTGTCCTTTTGCCTTGGACCTAGGGTTTAATATGTACATGTGCGTTTAGGTGAGTGGGGGTGTTGGATTCCCCCACGTCTTCCATCTCTCCCTATAACCTCCCTTCATGGGAATGTGGGAAGAGACCGAATTACTATCAAAATAAGAGGTGGGGGGCCTGGACTTTAGGCCTCCAGAATTGGGCTACTCGTCCAGGCCCATGGTCTTAATTTTGGGTACCCACAATTAGTTATATATAATTGTTAGTTATAATATCTATTATATGTGATGTAAAATATAACATATAATACACAAATATTAATTTTCACTTTTCACTTATATAAAAAAATAAAGAAATAATACTTTTCAAAAAATCAAAAGATAGTGAATGGCTTGAAAAGATAAAAAGAACAAAATATAAAATAACAAAAGGCAAAAAAAACATACTCGAACAAAACACTTGACCTAAAACCTTTCTCTTTCATTTTACCCGTTTTCCCTTTCTCCCTCACTTTCGTCGCACACCCTCTTATCCAAAACCTTCCCACTGTTGGTAACTTGGTAAGCTCCTCCCCTCCCCCTCTCTCTCACCCCCACCCACCACACATGCACCTACAACAACACACACACACACACACACACACACACACACACACACAGATGCACACAATAACTATTAGGGAAAAATTATTGATTTTAATTTCCAAGTTGTTGATTATGAAATGGTAGATCAATTTGATGATTCTATATAGGGCTTGATAGTTTTTTGACAGTAGTATTGATATTACATGTTAAAAGAGATAAGTCTATTGCAATGGTTTAGTAATGTAAACGGATATGGATATTATCCGAATCCGGAGAATCTGAAAGGATACAAATATGGATATTTATTTTTACTATCTGGTGGATACGGATACGGATATGGATAGTGCATCCATATAGTGGATACGGATATGGATAGCATGGTATCTGCTCTATATCCCTCTGTTTGCCACCCCTAGCCACAAGTTGTTATTTTTTACAAACAACAGTATTGCTTAATTACGGTGCAAAAGGTGTTTCCACTTGACACACTTTTGTTATGTTTGTTCCAGGTTTAAAAAAGTTAGAAGGTGCATGTTTGAAGCAAAACATCATAGATCAAGAGAAGAAGTTATTTATGCAGGTTTGGATTGGGGTGGGATGGCGCATTATTTTGAGAATTCGTGGGAGACTTTCTAGAAAAATTAACATAACTATCCCAACATGATTTCTTACATACACAAATATTATTTGCCTCTATGGAATCAGTTTGCACATGCTTGTGGCGACCGTACAACTAACATAGTGGAGGTTGTCCATGCGCAACTTAAAAAACATCTAATAAGTAGCACCGATTAGTTTGCAAATGTGTGGGAGGGAGTGGTTATATTGCTTGGCCACTAAGTGACTCAGATACAAACAAAGTTTCAAAAATCACTGTAAATAACCCAACACGACCACAACGACTCGTTGTTACGTGATATTTATGGTAGGTCATCACACTATGCCTTAGAGTTGATTATTCTGAAGATTGATTACATGAGATCTGTGTTGACCGAATGTGTTGCCAACACCCAATATATAGAGTTACGATAATCACACTAATGAGATATTATCTACAGACAGCCCCGTGTACACGAGTTGGCACAATGAGAGAAGATAGGCCAAGCAATCCCCCAATGGGTGCTAGATGATCATTGGAAGAAATTTATGATTGTCCCGAACATCCCTAGGTACTGTGAGCTTGAATATACACCTAAGATGATATTATTTAATAAGTGGTGGACTAAGGTGGGTGAAGCAGTCAGAAAGATGAAGCAAAGCAAGTTACTGGAAATTGCCCAACCCTCTTGCACGCCGTTGATGGAGCTCATGCAAATTTGATAAAAGGGTAGTCCCCTATAGGGAAGAAGTTTATTAATAAATCTACAAGAGAATCCCGAGTTCTTGGGAGTATGATGTACCTATCACAGTTGAGTTGAAGAAAACATTTGCAAATCGGACGCCATTAATAGGCATCAAACTAGAGATGTGGTCTATGGGAGTAAATATTTATATTAAGCACATTCTCGACTTCTACCAATCATTTGTAGTAGAGATATACTATATCAAATATAATGGGAGCTGTGGTTATATGTCTAATTCTAAAGGAGACGGTGTTAGGGATGGACTGTAACACTCTCATGCTATCCATAGTGCACTGTAGTTAGATCTACTTAGCGACAAGCATTTTTAGGCTACTGTTATGAATTCATATGATATTAATAACTATGAGAGGGATTAGACAACTTTAAGAACTCATGCACTAGAGAACATTGGTTTATCATGCTCGAGTTTGGGTATCTTACAGCTAATGCACTGAACCTTATGGTAGTAATGATATCCAAACCTCAATGCTTAAATTTTGTTCCATTTGAATTTGGGCCAAAATCTCCGATAGAAGAGAATCGCATAGTCTTCAACTTCAACATCTCCCCTACCACCGTCTGCCGCTCACTGGAGATCAAGGAAAACTCAAGATGCCCTTCAGTGGGATAATATGTTCAAGGTTCACTTAAAGACTTTTCAGAATATATATCCGAAAGACATTGCGATGAAAGATGAACCATGATAGATTGTAACTTTTTGGGGAAATATGTAATTTGTTTATACTATGATTGTAAATTTTTGTAGAAATATGTAATTTGGTTATAGCATTGATTTCATCTCATGAAGATTAGGACTTGACTGTGCCTTGATTGTAGCTTTTTGTGGAAATATGTAACTTGGTTATAACATTGATTCTAACTTTTTGTGGTGAAATATGTAACATGGTTGTAGCATTGACTATAACTTTTTCAAATATCAAATATCAAATATGATCATTGCATGTGATTAATTAAATAAAATTATCAATTATCCCAATATGATATAAGGAACTTACCTGTACAATACCACACACGACCATATTTAGTCGTCTTACATAAATATGTGATGTTACCACACTGTTTGATAGGCTACCGCGGTGACACCACATCGTGGATGATGGTAACATAGTTACACTCCATTATAGTTATCACACATGTCTGGTTTAAATCATGAACGTTATATGAACGGTTATCTCACACCGTGATATTTAGATAGTGTTGGGGGTATAATATATAAACTTAAACCATGGTGTCAGATCATCATGGTCCTTTCACATAGGGTTGCATTAGACTGTTTAGGATAGTATAACGGTTGGAGCATACCGTAATATTTAGGCAGTATTTCTAGGGTAAAAATTACAACTTCTACCAGAATCACATATCGCCATGGCTATCAAATATATGATTGGCTTAGACCGTGAGTGGTATTTCAATGGGTGGCTCACACCGTTGTATATAGACAGTGTTGGGGGTGAAATATATAACCTTACACCACGGTGTTAGATCACCGTGGTGATTTAACACACGGTTGAGTTAGACCATTAGTTGTCGTATAATGGTTGGATCGTATCGTAGTATTTAGACATTATTTTTAGGGTGAAAATTATAACTTGAACCACGATCATAGATCGTTGTGGATAAAAAACATGCGGTTGGCTTAGACCATGAGTGGCATGTGAACGGTTGGTTCACACCCCTAGAATTGCGATAGTGTTGGGGGTAAAATATATAAAGTTACACCACGGTGACACATCACTATTGTGCTCTAACACACGATTGAGTTAGACCGGTAATTATAGTATAACGGTTGGATCATACCATTGTATTGAGGCAGTGTTTTTAAGGTGAAAATTATAACTTCAACCATGGTCACAGATCGTCATTGAACTCAAACATATGATTTATCTTAGACCGTGAGGTTCAAATTTAGTAACATTGTGCATACCAAATCATTTAACAAACACTTAAATGCAAATAACCTACGTTGAAATCTAAAATACACCATCGTACATCAAAAACAACAACCATAGAGAAAACTTATAATAAATTGTTTTAAGTACTGTTGCAACTAAGAATAAATTGTCTACTTTCTTCAAGATCTGTTTTTTTTTTGGGGTGGGGGAGGGGGCTTTTTTTGGGGGGCCTTTTGGCGAGGTTAGATCATGTCTTGCCTTTGTCCTCGTTTCACGATGTGTGGGTGACTTTCTCTTTTCTTTCTAAAAGCATGTGCAGAATAAAGGACATCCAAAATATCTCGGTCCGAGCTAGCACCTATAGTATCCTATAGTAGACTGATGGCTACATCAATCCCATGAATCCATATATATAACCATCAGCTCCGTGTTAGAAAAATAAGTGAAAATGAGTAATCCATTTATGAAAATTTTCAACTTACTTTTTATCAGAGTGTTTTACTTTGGCTTCCTAATACGGTGATGGGGATTTTGAACATATGGATGGGATCTTTCTAGGAACTAGGACATATGACTATCCACATGGTCCACCTAGTTAAGTTGATACCATTTCTCGATATCAAACTTCACTTTGTAGCGAGCCTGAGTCTTTCCCCCCTCTTCTGATAATAGGTGCATTGGGAGTCTCAAGATTGTTTGTGCACGGCCAACCAGGTGGAGGACCCTATCTGAATAATAAGGTTCACCAACATCATAGCAAATCAAGATGTCGTTATACCACGAGACCTCCTGGAAGGGGTAGGCCTTAGGATTTTCAATGTAGGGATCCCAGACAACCTACATATTATTCTAAATGTTAACATATATAACCAAGCAAGAAAATTGAGTTTAAAATAAATAATACTCACGTCAGATGCTTTTAGATCATCCAGGGTCTCCCTTAACTCCTGCATTTGTGCTAAGGCATCACCTGACGTCATTTGGGCCTTCCATTTGCATTGACGCTACTTTCACGGATGAAACTCTAGATTATTTACACCGCTTGCCAAATTAAAGTGGTTGTATATCCTCGCCTGCATCGAATTGATAAATTAGTTAGTAAATTTATATATATCCAAAATATAAGAACTGCAACATGATAATTGTAAAATGTTTAGCACTTATAGAGGGAGATATACAGCCACCTGCTGCACGTCTACGTGGGACGCAACCCTAAGCTGCCGGTACAAATGAGACAATTTGCCCATCCCCCATCGTATTCATTGCACTTTTTAATTTTCTTCAATGTCTGTAGGTAGTAAATCAAGACTCATTTACTTAATTTGTCTAGGAATAACAAGCACCTGATCATGAGCATTAATCACCCCACGCTGCCTGCTCAATGTCTTTTTTCATGACATTATCCCCCAACTTTTTCACCACCCCTGGAACTGATGCATTATCCAATCAAAACATACCACATACAATAACTTGCATTCTTCAAATGCTTTTTCCTTGCTACAACCAATGTATTGATTAGCCATTTAAGTTATTTAGCCTTATCTTTTGCTTTCCTAAATACCATCCAATAGACCGGTTTACCAACAACCATGATGATGAGGAAACGGTACACATCGTTTAGGGTGATGGTCATCTCATGGACGATATATGAAATGAATTCATCTCTGGTTGCCACCATTCGATGAATGACAACACCGATACGTAGTTAATGTACCGGTACGAGTGTTTTACCAATCCCCATAGACTCGTGTGTTTAATGAACTCAACCTCCGGATCATTGGTGTTATAAAGGTGCCTTTATGGCCCAAGTTATCCACTAAGAAACATTTATATATTGGGTCAGCCTCATCATCAAGGCCTTCAGCTTCCCCCTCACACCTTCATAATTTGTAGATGATCTTGCCATTGGCTAAAACCACCCTTTTGCACTAGCGAGGATTATCTTCGTGATGGACCCTATTGTGGTTGTTTTCCTCTAACTCTCTCGATAAGAACCTTCTAATCACACTTTATTATTGAACTTGATGCTCAATGGGATCAATATGTTACGTCATTCGATCACGTAGCTTTCTGGACAGGCTGGGGGGCCTAACTTCCTCACAAATAATCTCCTCTTCTTCATAAGCCACCACCGGGCGAGCTGGTGCATACAACCTTTCTCTAGTGCTCGGAATCTTAATACCCCTAGTATATCGAGTAAGTATGGTGACCTCATCATCTAACTCTGTATAAGAGGCCACATCCACTAAATGTGCTTCCTCACATGCGAAAGGCTTCCTGAAAGCTCGAATGACTACCTCATTCCCCTTGATGTTTGCCTTGGCACGTAGATGATATGTGGAAGGCACCAACCCGTGATTGTGCATCCACACCTTTCCAATGAGAAGCTAGTAGGACATCTCACGGTCCATAAAATGGAACTTAATGTGAGAAGTAATATTTCCCATAGCGATTCCCACATTAACATAGCCAATTGACTTGAAAGACTGATTATCGTACCCAGAGATTGACAAAAGGATTTTCTATAATACTTGTCTCAGATATATTGTAGGCATAAAGGGACCCCATTGGCATGATATTGATGGAGGCTCCTCCCTCTATCAAAACACGATTGAAACTTCACCCATTAATGCTGGTCGTTATGTAGAGCAGCCTATTGTGGGGATATATAACAGATTTATCATCGTCCGAGAATGTAACCTTCGAGAGAAATTTACTCACCAACTTAGCCATTGCCCCCCTCCATCGCAGGCTTAGAGCCATGCTTTTCTTAGAAAATTCTAAGATTTCTCACGTGACCTACAGGCGAGAGTTCTCAGGCAACCCCACTTGGTTAAAAAAACCAACCAAACTTTTATGATCATGCAACAATGAAACATTCCACCCATGGATCTACTTGTTCTTCCTCTAGCTCATAAACCTCTTCTATATCTATGTATGAGGACTCATCGTACGCTATCACAATATTCACTTACCCTATGATCAAGTCTCTAATTGCCAACTCAAGTCATTGATCAGGCTCTATTCACTTTTTGTTTCATCCTACAATATCAATTAAGACATTTGGCACAGGCATTCTTCCATGGAATCTTCAAAGTCTTACCCATGCAGCCAATCCTACTTCATTCCCTTCTGCTTCCTCATCAAAGGTGCAAGCTATGTTTGCCCCGTGTGCTGGCAAACTATTTTTATTTACATATGTTTGTGGCAACTGGATATCTCCTCTTTTGATGTGCTTGTCAATCAACTTTCGTAGTGCAAAGAACTTACTAGTTGGGTTCCCCACCTTGTTGTGTATTATAAAGAACTTTGGGTTATCCCCATATTCTTGCGTGGTAGATTTCGTTTCTCCCTCAACAACCCAACACATTTTTTCACAGACCATGAGATCATAAGTCCTAATTGCCTGGTCGACTATGCAAGGTATCTCTGAGGGATCATCTTTTCTATAGAACTTCCTCTTATTACCTTTATCTCTTCTTCTTCCTCCATGATTTCCATCTACCTGAATTTTATTTTCACCGTTAGTGCAGTTGACATGAGGGGGTAGCCCTCTACCCAAGCTACCTGTTGGCTTTAGCAACAAAACTTGACAAGCTTGAGGGTGTTGGTATTGTCTTTACAATGAAGGCAATGTTCCTCGCAACCTTTAGGAAAGCAGCAAATGTACCTTCTTAAGTTTCATTTATCAAATGGCATATATATTCGAGTCATAAACCCTGTGCAAAAATTTGCGAGAGTTTATTTTCTCCTGCTTCCTCTCTCATATCTAGAGAGTGCTCGCAAAACCTCCAGATGTATGACACAACGTCCTCGCTGGGTTTCTATTTTTCTCGGGCCAATTGTGTAATTATAAATTCATCTTTCGCTAAGAATAATTTATGTACGAACTAGACATGGAGATCTTCCCAACTGGCCACACTACCTGGTGTCAAATGGAAATACCATGTGTAAGTCTTCTCGGTTATATATTTTGAAAACTATTTCAACCCAAGCTTCTTATTGTTGCTGTGGGCCCCCGAGTTTTCAACAAACCTTTTAACATGCTCTTTGGGATTCACCCCTTTTCCTGTATCCTTTTCAAAGATAGGTGGAATATACCCTATTGAGTAGGGTTCATTATTTTACTCCTCTGGGTATAAAGTACGAAAATCATAATATATCGAGGAAGCTTCTCATCCTACTTTAGAAGGTGCCATCATATTTAAGAGCTCCTTCTTCTTTTCATCCACACTAGGCGGAGGAGTACTGTATTGCATAGGAGCCACCATCGCTGGCACAATGATGGGTGGCATGATTGGTGTGACACTCCCCGAACTTGTAATAGAAGCCATGGTGTTGTGAGTAGCTCTCATAACAAAAGGTGGAGCATGTAATGGCGGTGTTGAGGGAACAATGTTGTTGGTCATCACTGGAGCAACTCCCTCTGAGATAATGGGAGCTTGTAAAATGTCTAGTGGTGCTATGAAGGAACTGGGACCTCCTGCGAACTCTGAAAATCTCATTCTTCTACGTTGGCTCAATTTTGAGATGGATATTTTTTTATGTTCCTGCTTTATTGTTTTACTAAAATCTATTTTTTATAACTCTTTAATCATATTTTCCTACATTTGTTTTATATACCAACTATTTTGGATGAAATACTTTTAATGTGTATTTTTACCTCAAATAATTTTTTTATATTATAAATTATAAGTTTTAATCTATTTTCAGTATTTTATATAATTTATTTGTCTTACATATTTTTCTGGATTTTTTTTGGATAAATTTTTATTAGATTAAACATCAGTCTTTGTTTAATTTAAACATTTATTCCTAAATTGAAACATCATTGCTTTATTTGTTGTAGATGTCATTTTTGGTTTTGGTTTTAAAAACAGTGGGTTGTTTGTTTTTGGATGGCTCAAGGTCTGTTGGGTGTGATTTGCGAGAGAGCTATTTATCCGATTGTGTCCCTATTGCTTTTACATGTTTGCCCCTTCAATTGCCTTGAGATATTACGCTTATACCCTTATTTTGGACGAAAAGGAATGGCTGTTGTGCTTGGGGCTTTATATTCGTTGTTGTGTTTGAGAAAGAGGTTAGGGTTTCTTTTTATCTCTCTCTCTTCTCTCTAAAGAGATGTCGATATTTCCCTCTTTTTCTCTCTCTATATTTTCATACGATACATAGCTCCTTGAGAGTTTTTTTTATTTCTCTTTACCTTCTATTACTCTAAACGGACCATCATATATAACTCGTGAGGAGATTTTTTCTGGTACTACAACTCTTTGGAGTTTGAAGGTGTGATGATTTGTATTTGGGTGATGGAATTTGCAGTTGGGGATTATAGCTTTCGTTGAAGCCTTGGTTTGATTTCACTGTAGTGTTGTTGATCCACCAAAGCTACTACGTTTTGTTTTGGATCCGAGTTCGTATCAGAGTGCATGCTCATTTTTTTAGTTCGGTTTGAACATGGATATTTTTGATTGGGGTAATGTTCTTTAATCTCTCTTACATACTTATATATATACACGCATATACATACTCAATTATTTTTTTTTATTTTTTTATCTGATATTTGTTGGTTGTTAGTTTAGATCTGTTTTTATAACTCATTTTTTTAAATAATTTTTTTAATTAGACTGATTTTATCTAGATTTAAAGGCTGTTTCTTGTATCTATCTTGAGTAGATATTTTTTTTAAATGTTTTGTTAAGATACCAAAGTTTTTTTTATCCCTCTTTAGTTCAGATCTAGTTTGGTTGTTTGTTTGGATCTAATTAAAGCCATTTATTCTACCATATTTGTTGATCTGATTCAATCGGTTGTACTATTGTTTTTGGTTGCTGATTTTACCCGGTTATACTCATGTGTTGTTTGTTTAAAACGACTTGGTTAATAAAGGTTAAAAGGAAAATTTAAGATCTATTTTCTTAAGTTATATTATCTGATAATTGTTTTTCTAAATACGTTTCTTTTGTTGATCTACTTGGCTATTCAAATATAGATTTATTATTTTATTTTGATGTGTTTGGTAAAACATTTTCAAATTATTTTTGTGTTCAGATCCGTATACTAAACTAATTTATCTTTTATGTTTAGATCCTCAAACGTAAACTGGTTTATTGGACTTTTTAGATCAGTTAATGTCTGTTGTGTTGTTGATTATTTAGATCAGTAAACTTTTTATTGTTGGGTATAAATATAAAATATTGAACCCTGCTTGTGTCGTGTTATTTAAATTTGGAATAAAAATTTTGGACTGAAATTAATTGGACTCTTTAGTTCTAAGTCAGTTTTTTTGGTCATAATTTTTAACTTAATCCCTTCTTAAGTTAATCCATCTTAAGACTGGTGTGAGTTTTTATTTCAGTAGTGTGACACAATTTTTGGAATTTTATTTCCTAATTTGTTTATGGACATTTACACTTACATGAATTTTTTGGGTCTAATTATTGTTATTGATAATTAATTATTAAAGAGGACCTTGTGTGTGTCTAATGATTTAATAATTGTAATAACTTTATGCACTAATTAAATCAAACTCTACCTATATTGATTTTTTATTTGTTTTGTGTACAATTGCACTCGTTTCCTGGTATTGGGTGTGTAGTTGTGTGTGTGTCTCAAGCTTTCACTACCTTGGTTGTTTAGTAAGATTCAATATTGAGGGGTTGTTTAGTTTGTGCCTTGGTGTACTGGTTTGTATTGGCCAAACTATTTTATTTACACTGGTGCTGCTGTAATCTGTTTTTAAACATTGGTATTAGTGGACTTGGGTGGGTTATTATGTGTGCATCTCAAGTTGTCACTACCCTGGTTGTTTAGTAGATTAAGTTGTGGGGTTGTTTAGTTTGTGCCTTGGTGTACTGGTTTTGTACTGGCCAAACTATTTCATTTACACTTGTATTGCTGTAATTGGTACTTAAACATTGGTATTAGTGGACTTGGGTGGGTGAGTTATCCTGAGACTAAAGGACATGGGGTTTTCCATTTCGGTGGTTTCCTCGAGAACAAATATTATGTTCTTTCCACTTTATCTCATCTCATTCTTAAATGGTATTTTTATTTCTAGCATTACCACTTTTACTTACTAGTGTGCGTGAGTATATTTTAATTTATAAACTCTAATAGATTTTATATCAAAGAGTTAAAAGAGTTTTTATAACCTAATATACGTTAGCAATGACCCTTTGGTCCTTTATAGTACCGTTAGGTTATTTCAAACTCTAGCATCGCTTGAGCGCCCGATGTCTTAATAAATCCGTAAAAAAAGGCTCATCAACCGTGCAATTTGGGCCAGACCTAGGTTGGCCGCCACTGGAGCAGCTGACAGACTAGGCTCAGAACATCTTGGTCGCCTTCTTCCTCACATTGCAAGCATCAAAATCATTGTTCTTTGTCATAGTATTGTTAGCCATATCTCAAAATAGAATACCTCCCCAACAGAGTCGCCAAATATAAGATGTGGGTTCTTGGAATACACTTAGTATCGAATGAAGTGTAACCCCTTATTAAGATGATAATTAGTGCCAAATAACAATTTTAAATGATAATAAATACAAGTCAGAGGTCAACAATATTCGGTATCCAAAACTCCCGTATTAAATGAGTCCTTACAACTTAAATGATGTGAGAGTGAAACAAAGAAAAGGGACCCACAGATGACTTGATTGGAGGGGGAAGGAACAAGAAGCCTAAGTGCAATAAAGGTAAGGCAGAAAGCTAAAACATAATAAATGCGCAATAACGGTATCAATGGAGTAAATGAAGGTGGTCACACAATAAATGGTCTTATAGGAAACTCTTGTGTTTAAGAATATTTTGGCAGCAATTCTAGGTTATAATTGCGATCCTAGAAAAAGACACAACTTTGGAGTATTTACATGGGGGTAAGGTCACTTGAGTGACCTTTTTTACATTAAATGCACTTGAGTGCTTTTAATGCCAACAGTGCACTGTAATAAATGCTAAAGATGTTCCATTAAATGCATAGGGTATGATATTTTGGCGAGAACACTATTTAGCCCATTAGAGGTATATCAGCATTAAATGGGATGGGATGTGTGAGACATAGACTTACCATCCTAGGAATAATCTCACTTGAGTGCTATTTAAATGAGTTCCTAAATGTCAGATGCTATGATGTCATAGAATTGGTAACTGTAGTTTGTAAAAGGTGTGTTGTCACATCACCTGGAAAGATGGTTATTTGAAAGAAGGTTGCTCGATTGATGATTGCTCGAGAAAACTGCGAAGCATACGTGATGGATAGAGGATAAGTTTTGGGATAACAGTTTTAGGGTTGAGGTCCCTCGAGTAAGTTCCCCAGCAGATAGTATCTCGAGCATGTATTTATTTATATTTGTACACCCCAAAGGTTTTGCCTAAGTACTCTAAAGGGGTTGGTATTTCCAACGTCGCCTTACTCCCAATCCTCAAAACCAAATCCCTGTGAGATACCCAAGGTGAGGTTGCTTAAAAGAGCATGTGATCTCTCTCACACCCTACCAGACATGGTCCCTCAATGGTACCGATCAACCGCACAAACATTACAATGTAAACTTAGTATTTACAAGGAAAACTCAATACAAGTACATCATTATCCCTATTACAAAGTACGCGTTCTATATTCCTCTATAAGATTGGGTCTTTGTGGGAAGTCTGTCAAGCAACCTTAGCCTTCTGCGAGTGACCATATTTGATTCTTCATTTGTACAATGTATGTTTTTCTAATCGTCTTTGGGCTTATACCTCCCTCTAAAATATTCATCTACAATGAGCATGTTACGTGTAGAAGGGTGTTTCAAGATTGACCACTATATTTTGGGGTGAGGGTCCCACAAATACCCCCTCCGTAGTCTTCAGGAAATATAAGGGTGAGGAACCCCCACGATCCCCCAACAGTAGAAAATTTATATTAAGAAGGAACCCAGCGGGGTCCCTACAGAAACTTGTATTGAGAAGGAACCCCACCCAGGGTCCTGACAGAAACTCATATTAATAAGGAACCCCACCCAGGGTCCTAACAGAAACTCATATTAAGAAGAAACCCCCCAGGGTTCCAGCAGAAACTCATATTGAGAAGGAACCCCACCTAGGATCCCGACAGAAACTCATATTGAGACGGAACCCCCCAAGGTCCCAGAACAAACTCATATTGAGAAAGAACCCCACCCAGGGTCCCGACAAAAAATCATGTTGAGAAGGAACCCCACTTAGGGTCCCGGTAGAAACTCATATTGAGAAGGAACCCCCACTCAGGGTCCTGACAGAAACTCAAGTCGAGGAGGGACCTCACCTTGGTGGGAGAAAAAGCCCATACTGAGAGAGACCCTCCAGAAACTCAAGCCGAGAAGGAACCTCACCTAGCTGGCGGAAGAAGCCCATATTGAGAGGGACCCCCCAGGGTCTTTGCAAAAACTCAACATGCTGAGAGCGACCCCCCCCCCCCCCCCCAGGGTCCCTGCAGAAACTCAAGTTGAGAAGGAACCTCACCTAGGTGGAGGCAGAAGCCCATGTTGAGAGGGACTCCCCCCAGGGTCCCTGCATAAGTTTACATTGAGAAGGAATCCCATAGGGTCCCTCGCAAGAAAGTGACATTGAGAAGGAACCCCCTAGGGTTCCTCAACAGAAGAAGTTGACATTGAGATGGAACCCCTCAAGGGTTCATCAACAGCAAACAAATGACATTTGAGAAGGAACCCCCCTAGGGTTCCTCAACAGCAAAAATTCATATTACAGGAGGGACCCTCAAGGTCCTCCCCCCTCAGCTCCCAAAAAAACAAGTTAGGATGAGGGGGTGGTAACCATAAGCAAACTCTCATCATGAAAAGTCATTATTTAAAAGAACATAAGTACTAATACTTTTTTTCTTGTACAGGTTGCCTAGTTGAGAAAGAAGGGCTCAAGTAGGCTAGTTGGGATCTCTTGGGAGTTTTGGCTTGGAGGCTGAAGGACAAGGTATGTTGAGCAAGCTCAACCACTTATCACTATAGGATTGAGATAATACTAGTTGAAAGACCCTAGGGTCACCCAGTCCTCACACACCTCACAGTCAGACACAACCAGGGTGAGCAACAAAAGGGTTACTCACAAGAAAAGAACTTTTTATAAAATGATTTTAAAGGAGAGGGTACCCTAGGCCCCTCTCAAGAAAAATAATTTTATAAGGGGGTCCTCAAGACCCCCTGAAGCTTACAAAGATTTTAGAGGAGGTGGTCCTTGAGACCCCCCTCAATTTTACAAAGTTTGTACCAAAAGTTACTGTTTCAAAAGATATTTACCAAATCAGATATTTAGTCTCCATTAGGAGACATATTTGATTTTTGAATTTGGTTTGCACCAGGTGACACCTGTCTGAGGGGACAAGCTGTTGCAAACAGGTAGGGACAAATGGTACACTGTAGACCTTGTCCCTCACCAACCCTCTTAGTTTTTGCATCAAAAGTGCGAACTCAGCCCTACTGCCCAAGTATAAATAGGACCCTTGGGCAAGGTTAAGAGACATAGGAAAAACTCAATAGCAAAGTTACTCTGTAAAAATCACACTAGAACCTCTCTAGTATTCTCTCCCTGCTCTCTCTCTAAGTGCTTAGTGCCTTGTTCTTTCACTCCCCACTGACAACCATCACCCTCAGGAGTTCCTCTTGAGAAAAATTACTATAATTGATGTGGAAGTTCATCTTCTTGCAGGGAGGGAGTTCCAGCTTGAGCTCCAGTTTTACCAAAAGGAGAAGGTTTCACCTGAAGCTATTCCAGAAGTTGTTGAGAACCTTGCATATAGCGTTCATTGGAGTGGGTCACACCTCACCCTTTCGACTTATTCATAGACCCCAGTCGCACTAGCCTCTTACATTTTGCGACTCTGCTGGGGAGTTATCCTCACTTCCATGGACAAAGAAGGCTTTAATGTTTCTAAGCAACTTGTGTTTGAAGACATTCCATTTGGGAATGGAGCTCAAAGATACCAAATTGCTCAAGAGAATGTGGTGGTGAACGAAGCTAGAGTATCTGCTCCTCAGGGAGGGTAGACCAGTTCACCGACAGCGGCTCTGGCCACAAGTATCAATCTTATGAGAATGTTTTTGAGTTTTTGAAACAAAACAACTAGACTTGGTCAGTTTGGGTCAAGGTTGTGTAACAGCAACATCATCCCCCTCTGGAGGGGCAGCCGCTCCGGCAGTGATTCTGGTAGAAGTAGCTATACCGCGGAGGGCGGCACCGGAGAAAGTTGTGAAACCATTAAGCTCACCAGTAGCCAAGGTCATGAGTGGGGAGGAATAACCTTCTAAGGTCATGGTGCACGATGATAGATACCAAAGTCCCTTCCATGGCAAGTGCGCATATAAGCCTCCCAAGCTTAGGAAGACGGTACAGGGGAGAAAGAACTACCAACGAATATACGTTCAAGTGATAAACCCACCGTCAAAGAAAGCTCAGGTAGAGACCCCCTCACACCTGGAGCCCCGGACGAGGAACCTTCGCGAGGGACCTGTAACTGGAAAAGAACCCATACTTCCAAAATGTATCTCCCCACCAATAGCATCACGCGAGGACCCCTCATGAAAAATATTTTTTGAAAGGAACCCATAGGTTCCAAGGCCTCAACAGAAGAAACACGTGAGGTATAACTCCCAGTCTGAGCCATGGGAGAGGAACCTCTAGCAACACTCATCCTCGACGAGGAACCTATAATGAGCGAGGAACCCTCGGTATGTAATGAACCCCTCATAGAAGTAGGCACCTCATGCGAGGAACCGTTTTCAGTAAACACTGGTCGCGAGGAACCCATAGCTGCGCGAACACTAAATGAGGAACCTCGGGGGGTAGAGTCTTAGGAGAGGAACCCCTCATAATTGGAGTCACAAACGAAAATCCACAATAACTTTAGGGGATTGTTTGGAACCCCTTGTAGTACTAACTACTGGGGAGGGACCCCTTGAAGCTATGGTGGTAGCAGCTCTTGGTGAGAGACCCTTGACAGTGGGTCCTGAAATTAAAATTCCATAGGTCGAGGAAACCCCATGTCCCAAATCATGAACATGCAAGGAACTCGTTGGTACGAAATCAACACGCGGGGAACCCTCGCTAATATCAAAACCAAGATCAATAAATTGAGACATGGTGGATGAGAAACCCACTGCTGGAAATTGCGAGGAACTTACTGTCGCAAATTGTGAGGAACCCACTGCTAGAAATTGTGAGGAACCCTCGCTAGAAAAACTACCCAAATCTAACGATGGAGAGGAACCCTCGGGTATAAAATTAACGTGCGAGGAATCTCTGTCCACAAAACTAACTTCTTGATGGCGTAAGGAATCCGCAGCTGGCAAAACACCCATATTACAAAAGTATTATCTCCAACAACAGTGGTGCGCGAGTAACCTATAGAATGCAAACCCTCATGCACGAAATCAATATGCGAGGAAACAAAGGCCGTCGCCAGAGGAGATACACACGACGAACCCACGAACATAGAGGGATAAAGCGCTGAACCCAAAGCCATAGAACTAGCAGGCGAGGAACCCTCAATCAACCCATTTTTTTATGAGGAACCCTGGTTTGAAAATTTGGGCACTGAGGAACCCCAGGTCATCACCAGTGGAGCTGTAGGCGAGGAACCTCTATATATTGAGGGGGACCACCAAAACCCAAAGATTGGATTGAATCAATCAAGGACCTCTTAAAATTTCAATCCGTAGGTGAGGAACCCTCACTAGATGGGAAACCCATGTCAGCAAGCTGCGACACCGTCGACGAGGAACCCTCAGAATGAAATTCAACTAGCAAGGAACTCTCGCTCAAAAATCCCAAACAACTTGACATAGACAAAGCGGACGAGGAACCCAAAACGGGTAAAGAACCCAACGAAGTATTTTTTGGTTCTAAATCAAGTGTCGAGAAACCTTCAACAGTTAATGGACCTCATAAGGAGCCCCCGACATCTCAGGTAGCGGCGAGGAACTCCCTTGGATTCCTTGACATCACGAATTGTGGCTCGATATCATAAGTCTAGAATTGTTGCTCCACATCACGAAATTTGGAGGTAATCGTCACCAAGAGAGGAACCATTGGCACTAGTTGCCTTATTTAGAATTTCATCCGGAGAGGAACCCTTAAGTCACAAACCATCCGCGCACGAGGAACCCTTCGCTATCGCGATAGTAGGGGAGGACCCCCTTGTGAAGAAGGGGCTTGGTGACTCCAAGCGAGGAACCCTCCGCCGGTGATCGAGGAACCCTCCTCTGCAAGAGCCTCAGACGAGGAAATATTTTTAGGTGGAAATTCAGTCGTGGAACCCAAAGTTATCAACGCTCCTAATGGGCAAACCCTCATATTCAAGATAGGAGAATCGCGAATGAGGAACCCAGTGAAGAAGGAACTTGGGGATTCCAAGCGGGGAACCCTCATCAACAAAGAATCCCCCTGCCACATATGTTTTTCGCGAAGAATCCCCACCTGCAGCTGCTATGGATGAGGAACCCAAATTATGTGAAGTCCCTAACGAGGGAACCCTAAGGGTATATATAGAACCCTGTATGGTCGGAATCCAAGACATAGAACTTTCCCATGACTGATACCTCGCACGAGGAACCCCCTTAAGCATTTAAACTAAAAAAAACATAGAAGCGGTTGGAATATAGACAGAAAGGCCTAGAATCGCTCAACAAAAGGTACACCAGACTAATGTTTTCTCTTTCTTAATAGTATAGTAGAACCCCTACTAGATTAGAAGAGGGCCCATGATATAAGGAACTTTCCTCATTATACTTAGGGGTATATCCAACCCAAAAGTAAAAGTATAGTGAGTAAAATCCCTACAGACACGACAAGACCAACAGGAGGTTACCCTCCTAGTAATAACAATAACAAAATTCACTATATTTTTTTATTATTATTCTATATAGATTTATAGCCTATAAAAAAATTCCTAACCTCTGTTCTCAAGAATGTTTTTTTACTTGACCAGCTTTCAGAAAAATAGGGAGGGGCGGGTCTACCCCCCCCCCCCCTTCTAAACTTGTTCTTTTTATAAGACAAAAAAGGTTACTAAGAAAAGTTTGGAACAAGGACCCTGCAGGCCAAGGGAAATTTTTTGTATAAAGAAATAATTATTTCTTTACTTATGATACAAGCAAAATTGTATTCAAATTTTGTGGGAAGGAGAAGGGCTAATCCTATATCCTAGTTACTCCCTAAGAAATGATGTGCATAACGAAACACCCCACAGTCACATGGGGATGCGCTAAAAAGTACCTCCCAGTCACATGGGGCTGAGCTATTTTTTTTAACTTGCTCAGTTATATGCAAGTACCACACAAGTAGAGGGGAAACTTTAAAATTTAACTTACTCAATTGTATGCAAGTACCCCACATCTAGAGGGGTAGCTTACAAATTTTAACTTGCTCAGTTATTTGTAAGTACCCCGCAATTAGAGTGGTAGCTTTAAAATTTTAACTTGCTCAATTGTATGCAAGTACCCCGTAGCTAGAGGGGAAACTTTTAAATTTTAACTTGCTCAGGTCATACGTAAGTACCCCGCAGTTAGAGGGGCAACTTCAAAATTTTAACTTGCTTAGTTTATGCAAGTACCCTGTAGTTAGCGGGGCAACTTCCAAATTTTAACTTGCTCAGCTCATATGCAAGTACCCCGCAGTTAGAGGGGTAGCTTCAAAATTTTAACTTTCTCAGTCATATGCAAGTACCTCGAACTTAGAGGGGTAGCTTCAAAATTTTAACATGCTCAGTTATATGCAAGTACCTCGCAGTTAGAGGGGCAGCTTCAAACTTTTAACTTGCTCAGTTATATGTAAGTACCCCGCAGTTAAGCTTCATATAAGGTCTAAATCTGATGTATACCAATTTATGAGCAAGTGACGGAGCTCTCTCTCTCTCTCTCTCTCTCTAGCCGCCATAACCCTAATTAGGGTTGCATGGCATCTAATCTTCCCTTTCCTTCGTCATCCATAACCCCTAAACCTCCTGACCCATCCAATCCTTGGCATAAATCCTTTGCTAGCATGTTGAAAGAACAATCTCCCTCCCATGCAATCAATATCAAACCTCTTTCAAAATATAAGGGTGAACCAGCAATTATTTTCTCCCAAGAAGAAGTTAACATTCTATCTGATTCTTTCAAGCATGCCATAGTTGGAAAGTTCTCCCATGGAAAACCTTCTATGGAGTTTATTCGAAAAAATTTTGAATCTTTTGGTTTAAAGGCTGCATATCATATTGGTCTGATTGATCATAAACACATCCTTATCAGAGTCAATTGTCAAGAAGATTTCATGAGGCTTTGGATGAAAGATCAATGGTATATTGGTAAGTGCCCTATGAGGACTTTTAAATGGTCCCCTTTATTTAGATCTGATCAAGAAAGTCCCCTTGTTCCTATATGGATTCATTTCCCAGGTTTACCTATTCATCTCTTTGCCAAAGAACCTTTGTTTTCGTTGGCTCAAGCAGTTGGGAATCCCCTTAAGATCGATCAATCTACTGAAAATATTCACAGACCTAGTGTGGCTAGAGTGTGTGTTGAATTGGATCTTCTTAAGTCAAGGCCCTATAGAATTTGGATAGGGAATGGAGATGTAGGTTATTGGCAATCTATCGTTTATGAAAACATGCCTTCTTATTGTTCTCATTGTTTCAAACTTGGTCATCAAGAAGGTAATTGTATGTTTAAGCAGGTGATTAATCATAAACCTGACAAGAATGGCAAGGAAGTTGTGGAACAAGACACGAAATCTTTAAAGAATTCAGCCAAATTTCAAGAAGCAGTTTGGAAGTATAGAGCAATAGAAAAGGTATCCGAGAAGCAGCCTGTTTTGAAGTTCCAATCAGAAGCATCTACCAGTGTAGCCAAGAATCTTAACATTGATACTGATGTTCCAGTAATAAGAATGCAAGTTCAAAATATAGATAAACAAGGAAGGTCTCCTAATCAAAATGATATTGGGACAATTGCAGAAGAAGATGAAGATTGTACAGAGGATAATGAAGAAGAGGAAGGTGAATGGAATGAAGCAAGCATGGAGGAATTGAACATTGAAAAATTAATCTTAATGAATGGGGTTAATTTAGGTGCTGAAAAGTATGACAGTGCAGGAAATACAATGGTTAAGATGAAAAATAAAGCTCATAAGTCCAGGAGGGGGTACCATTCAGATAATGATAAGTCTGAGTTTCAGGAAATATCTGACTGGGAGGATTTGAATATGTTCTCAGCTTTGTTGACAGAAAAGATGGATAGTAAGGAGAGGAAGGATGATAGTATAGAGAAATCTATGGTGTTCACTGGAAAAAAGAAGACAAAAGCCAAAGGTAAAAAGAAGGTGTTCACAGCCAAAAGAAGGGTTACCAGATCTGCTTCTAGAGGTTCCAAGCAAGTTTGCCATATTAATTCTCAATGATTCAAGGAATAGTATGGAATGCTCGAGGAGTAGGGAATAAGCCAACAAAAAGAAGAATTAAAAAACTTTGTAAGAACCATAATCTTTCCTTTTTAGCCATTCTTGAACCTCTGATTGATAGCTCTAAAATAGAAGATATCAGGAGACTTATAAGTTTTGAGGGTTGTTGCTTTAATAGGATTAATAAAATTTGGTGCTTCTGGAGACATGGTATTCAATGTGAGGTTTTGGTAGATGGGGATCAAAATTTGCTTCTTAAACTAGATCATCCATTCTTAAAATCTCAGATAGGAGTTAATTTAGTTTATGCTAAATGTACTAAACTAGAAAGAAGGGATATTTGGGATTCTTTAGTATATAGTTCTTCTCTGTGTAATGACTATCCTCTCATTGTAATGGGAGACTTCAATATAGTTAGTACAAGCACAGAAAGGGCTGGGGGTGCTGAAATTGATCTTGGGGGTGCTTCTGAGTTTAATTCTTGCTTGATTAGCTGTTCATTGCAGGATTTGGGGTATAATGGTTCTAAATTCACTTGGGCTAAAAGTATCAATGGTAATATGATGTTTGAGAGACTTGATAGAGGCTTGGTTAGTCCTTCCTGGATGGACTATTTTCCTAATTCCTCTATTACTCATTTGCACAGAAACTGTTCTGATCATAGTCCTTTATTACTATCCATTCAAAGTCAGTTTGATTCCTCCTCTAAACCTTTTAGATTTCTAAATATGTGGAGTACTCATGATGGTTTTATCAACTTAGTCCAAAGTTCTTGGGCAGTAGCTGCTACAGGTAGGCATATGGAGATATTTTCATTCAAGCTTAAAAGACTGAAAGCAGCTCTAAAAAGCTGGAATAAAGAGGTTTTTAAAAATGTTTTTGAAGAAATTTCCATTATGGAGGACAAGTTACTTCAAGAAGAGCTGAAGTTAGAATTTGATAATAGTGGAATTCAAAGGCAGCTATATTCAAAAGCCAAGGCAGACCTCAATGCTGCTATGGCCAAAGAGGAATTGTTCTGGTTTCAGAAATCAAGGGGTGATTGGATAAGTAATGGAGATAGAAACACCAGATTTTATCATGCTCAGGTGCAAAGTAATAGAAGAAGACAAGGCATACATGTTATAAAAGATGAGGAGGGGATAATCAAAGAGACTAAAGAAGACATTGCTAACCAGTTTATTTCTTATTTTTCAAATTTGTTTTCTGCAGGTCCTCTTGAAGATAATGGGCTTCTTGAAGTTATCCCAAAGTTATTGACAGAGGAGATGAATAGTATTCTTATTTCTATTCCAGAAGAAGCTGAAATTTTGAATGCTATTAAAGATATGAATCAGAATAGCTCAGCTGGATGTGATGGCTATAATGGATTCTTCTATGTGCAGTGTTGGGATATAATCAAGCAGGATCTTGTGAATGCTATCCAAGCTTTTTTCTTAGGAGCTGACATTCCCAAATCATGGAGTTCTACTCAGATTTGTCTTATTCCTAAAGTTCATAGACCTATGTTCTGCAAGGACTACAGACCTATTAGTCTTTGTAACTTTAGTTATAAGATAATCACCAAGATTATTAACTCCAGGCTTAGCCCTATGCTTTCCTCAATTATTTCTTGTAATCAATCAGGATTTGTTCAAGGGAGAAACATTCTTGATAACATCCTATTAGCTCAAGAGATGATGCAATATATTGATAGAAAAGCTACTGGAGGTAATGTGGTTTTGAAACTTGACTTGGCTAAAGCATATGATAGAACCTCATGGCATTTTTTAATTAAATCTCTAAGAGCTTTTGGATTCTCAGAGACTTTTATTGATTTAATTTGGAGATGCATTTCTTCTACCTGGTTTTCTATAATTATCAATGGGCAGCCTATGGGATTCTTTCAACCTACCAGAGGAATTAGGCAAGGGGATCCTATTTCCCCAAGCCTTTTCATTATCATGGCTGAAGCTTTTAGCAGAGGATTGAATAAGCAGATGTTGGCAGGTTCTATTGCTCCTTTCTCTCACCCTAGAGGATGTCCTTTAATTAGCCATCTTGGTTATGCTGATGATTTAATTATTTTCTCAAGAGGTACAAAGCACAGTCTTAAAAACCTGATGAAATTTATTGAATGTTATGAGAAGGAATCAGGTCAACTTTTTAATAAAGAGAAATGTTGCTTCTCTTTAAGCTCTAAAGCTTCTGTGAATATCAGATCCAGTATTGCAGCCTGCACAGGTTTCAAATTTTCTAATGGCAATATGAGCTATCTTGGTTGCCCTCTGTTCAAAGGAAGAATGAAAGCTATGTACTTTGAGTCTCTTATTCATTCTATTGCTTCCAAAATTCAGAGTTGGAAGTCCAAATTTCTTTCATTAGCTGGTAGAGTCATTCTGATCCAATCTGTTCTAAATTCTATCCCTATCTTTACTTTATTTGCTTTACAGCCTCCTAAATTGGTGATTAAATCAATTAATCAATTGATTAGTTCATTCTTTTGGGGAATAAATAAAGATTATGGGAAAAAATTTCATTGGATCAAATGGGATGCTATCTGTTTTCCTATAAAAGAAGGTGGATTAGGAGTAAAAAATTTGGAGTATATCAAAGAAGCTTCTAACATCAAATTGGCTTGGAATATGAAGAAGAATACTAGCTTATGGGCTAAGTTTATGAATGCTAAATACTCTAATGCTCCTATTGGAAGTGGATCCATGACTTTTAGAAGAATCAGGTCTGCTTGGAATATAATGGAGGCTAATTCTTTATGGTTAGATAATGATCTGATTTGGCAGCCTTCTTCTAGTGGAAAGTTCTCATTTTCATCAGCCTATGAGATTATTAGAAAGCATAAATTGTCTTCTTTAGCATTTAACTATATATGGGATCCTAATATTCCTCCTAACATATCTATTTTTGTGTGGAAAACATTATCTAAATGTGTTCCTGTTGAAGATCTTATTCAAAAGGTGGGAGTGAAATTAGCATCAAGATGTCAATGCTGCCATAAGAATGGGGAATCTCTGAATCATCTCTTTATATCAGGTCCTATAGCTGCTGAAGTTTGGAATCATTTTTGCTGCTTACTGGGAATGACTCAAAGACCATCTACTATTCATAACTCGATAATTCAATGGTGGTTATATTCAGGAAATTCTTATATATCTCAGTGGCTCCATAAGATCATTCCAGTCACTATTATCTGGGAAATTTGGCTTGCAAGAAACAAAGCTCTTTTTGAAGGTATAACTATGAGAGCTAACATGATTTCATCTAGAGTAATAAATAGAATTGCAGAGATATTCCAAAATTCCAAGATCAAAGATGGGAGAAATGATATATGCAAGGAGGTTATCAATGTCTTTTCTCTTAATTTCAAGATTTCTAATTCTTCTTCTATAGTTATGCCTTGGAAATGTCCTCCAAAGGGTAGATTTAAACTCAACTGTGCGGCCAAGACAGGGAACCATATGGGTATTGGCTCTATTATTCGAAATGATACGGGTCAAGTCATTTGGGCTTACTCAAATGCTTTATCAACAAATTCATCGATTGAAACTCAAGTTCAAGCTATTTTGGCTGGAATCAAATTTTGCAAGGAGAAGGGTATTTCTAACATAGACATAGAAGTAGAATCAGAAAATATTCTTCAATGTTTTATATCTTCTTCTACTGTTCAGTGGCGAATAAGGACTGAAATTTCTGAAATCAATGAATTTCTCCAAACTAATCATTGCCTCATCAAGTTATGTTCATCAGAAGCCAATAAATCTGCAGAGTTGCTTGCCATTCATGGATCCTATCACCAAAGCTCTTTTAGTTCTCATAATTATAGTGATCTTCCTAGAGTGATTAGAGCATCTATTTTAGTAGTTTCTAACAAATGCTTTATTTGATTTGATTGTAAGCCATGTGAGAGGGCTTTTCTCTCTATAGTCTCAATAAATATCCTGTTTTAAAAAAAAAAAAAAAAAAAAAAAAAAAAAAAAAAAAAAAAAAAAAAAAAAAAAAAAAAAAAAAAAAAAAAAAAAAAAAAAAGAAGGGTAACTTCAAAATTTTAACTTTCTCATCTCATATGCAAGTACCCCATAGTTAGAGGGCTCTAAAATGATAACTTTCTCATATCCTAAGAAAGTACCCCGCAGGCTACGTGGAAGTTCATTCTTGAAGTTCTCACGAAAAATAGATCAACCTCAGAGTATTGAGCAAGTGCAAGTATAAATATAAGGTACAACAGTTTAGTACATAAGGCTCCAAGGGCACTGGAGCGATCACAGTATTGAGCAACTGCCAACTATAAGTATAAGGTACGATAGTATAGTGCCTAAAGGCTCCAAGGGCACCGGAGCGCTCACATTCTTGATCAAGTGCCAAGCATAAATATAAGGTACGACAGTTTAGTACCTCAGGCTCCAAGGGCATAGGAGCGCTCACAGTCTTGAGCAAGTTCCAAGTATAAGTATAAGGTACGATAGTACCTAAGGCTCCAAGGGAATCGGAGTGCTCAAAGTATTGAGCAAGTGCCAAAAATAAATATAAGGAACGATAGTTTAGTATCTAAGGCTCTAAGGGAACCGGAGCTCTCACAATATTGAGTAAATGGCAAGTATAAATATAAAGTACGACAATTTAGTACCTAAGGCTCCAAGGGCACCAAAGTGCTCACAGTCTTAAGCAAATGCCAAGTATAAATAAAAGGTACGAAAATTTAGTAACTAAAGCTCCACGGGCACCGGAGCGCTCATAGCATCAACCTGAGAAGTCGAGCAAGTTCCAAGTATGAATAAAATAGTAACAAAGGTATGACAGTTTATTACCTTAGGATCCAAAAGGATAGGAGCACTCACAGTCTTGAGCAACTGTAAAGTATAAATAAAAGGTACGATAATTTAGTATCTGGGGCTCTATGGGCATTGGAGCGCCCATACTATTAACCTGTATTCTGCCTGAGAGGGGACTAATGCTGAGAAGTACTCAAGACATTGAACAAAGAGTGAAATCTTGATTATAATATTTCATGCACAAAGTCTTTCGACACTACAAAACACTTCTACACGAGGGGCTAATGCTGAGAAGTCCTCAAGCCAGTGAATAAAGATCTAAATCTAGATTATGATATTTCATGCACAAGTCTCTCAGCACTATAAGACACTTCTGCACGAGGGGGATAATATTAAGATGTCCTCAAGCCAGTGAACAAAGAGTGAAATAGCCTAGAGCGTAGGGATCCACGTAGAGTGTCTCCACCAGCTCAAGATTATAAGTTGAAAAAAAATAGCCTAAGGAGAAAGGATCCACCTTGAGTGGCCCCTCTTCCTAAACTTGATGCTACATAAAATGACTCATTGTGAGGGGTCCACCATGAGTGGTACTCTCGTCCAAGATCAATGCAAGAAGTAATTTATGGCGAGGGGGTTCACTTCTCAATATGATGAAGGATCATTTCGAGTGGCCCCTCTACCAAGACCAACACAAGTAACAGTTTGAGGATGAGGGAGTCCAACAAAAATGGCCCCTCAATCAAGATTACAAAAAAGCAATAGTTTATGCCGAGGAAGTCCACCATGAATGGCCCCTCGACCAAGAACAATGTTACAAAACAGTTGGTGGTGAAGGGGTCCACCACGAATGGACCCTCAGCTATGATCAAAGGCACGAACAGTTTATGGCGAGGGAGTTCACTTTGAGTGAACCCCTTTGCCAAAGGCAAATACAAAGAAGAAAACCCAGGGCGAGGGAGTCCAAGATAAGTGACCCATATGCCAAAGATAGATATAGAAATGAGAAGGTTTACCCCCAAGGGCTCCCCCTCACTATATAAACTAGAAACAAGGTAAAATGAGTTAGGGTAAGGGGGCTCACCCAGTGTGGCCCCTCTACCCAAAACTGATATAGAAAAGAGAATGACTAAGGATGAGGAAGCCCACCACGAAGGACCCCTCAGTCACTCCAAATCGGACAGTGTAATGATGTAAAGGCATGAAACTCTCGTATTCCAAGATGAAGTGATTTTTTCGTACAAAACCCTTTGGTCTACCCAACACAAAGATTTTTGTACGAGGGGACTAATGTAGAGGGGTGTCTAGCAGTTATTCTAGAATAGCCAAGGGTGAGTGAGCCCACCTAGAGGGGCTCCAACTACCCAAGTTAGCAAGATAATATTTAGAATAAGGGGGTCCATCTTGAGTGAACCTATGACAAGGTGTAAAATTCGGACGAAGGGACTCATAGCGATCAACCCCTCTACCCAAGATAGAAGGCTACAAAAAGAGACCAAGGACGAGGGGCTCACTGCGAACAATCCCTCTACTCAAGATAGAAGGCTACAGACAAAAGCCAAGGATGAGGGGCTCACCGTGAGTAACCCTTCTATCCAAGATGGAAGGCCACAGAAAAAGGCCAAGGACGAGGGGTTCACCGCGAGCAACCCCTCTACCCAAGATAGAAAGCCAGGGACAAAGGCCAAGGATGAGGGTCTCACTGTGAGTAACCCCTCCACCCAAGATAAAAGGACACAGAAAAAGGCCAAGGATAAGGTCTTATCGCGAGGGACCCCTCAACTCGAGATACAAGGAGACAGACAAAGGACAAGGATGAGGGGTTCACCATGACCAACCCCTCTAAAAAAGATAGAAGGACACATAAGAAGGCTAAGGAAGAAAGGCTCACTCTGAGTAACCCCTCTAAACAATATAGAAGACCACAGAAAAAGGCCAAGGATGAGGGGCTCACCGTGAGCAACCCCTCTACCCAAGTTGATACCCATATAAAGAGGTCCACCATAAGCGACCTCATCAACAAAACTTGGGATGAAGTGACAGACCATTTAATGAACCCAGGGGGAATGATGAAGGAACCCTAGGGTCCCTCAAAATCGAAAATCGAATTTATGGCGTACAAAACCTTTGGTCTGCCCACCACAAAAGACTTTGCACGAGGGGCTAACGTAGAAGGGTGTTTCAAGATTGACCACTATATTTTGGGGTGAGGGTCCCTCAAATACCCCCTCCGTAGTCTTCAGTAAATATAAGGGTGAGGAATCCCCACGGCCCCCCAACAATAAAAAATTCATATTGAGAAGGACCCCCCCTAGGGTCCCGACAGAAACTAATGTTGAGAAGGAACCCCAACCAGGATCCCGATAGAAACTCATATTAAGAAGGAACCCCACCCAGGGTCCCAACAGAAACTCATATTAAGAACGAACCACCTAGGGTCCCGGCAGAAACTCATATTGGGACGGACCCCCCAGGTCCCGACACAAACTCATATTGAGAAGGAACCCCACCCAGGATCCCGTTAGAAACTCATGTTGAGAAGGAACCCCACCCAGGGTCCCAGTAGAAACTCATGTTGAGAAGGAACCCCCAACCAGGGTCCTAGTAGAAACTCAAGTCGAAGAGGGACCTCACCTAGGTGGGAGCACAAGCCCATATTGAGAGACCCCCCAGGGTCCCTATAAAAACTCAAGTCGAGAAGTAACCTAACCTAGGTGGCGCCATAAGCCCATATTGAGAGGGACCCCCTCAGGGCCTCTGCAGAAACTCAACGCGTTGATAGGGACCCCCCAGGGTCCGTGCAGAAACTCAAGTTGAGAAGGAACCTCACTTAGGTGGCGGCAGAAGCCCATGTTGAGAGGGACTCCCCCCAGGGTTCCTGCAGAAGTTGACATTGAGAAGGAACCCCCTAGGGTCCCTCGCAAGAAAGTGACATTGAGAAGGAACCCCCTAGGGTTCCTCAACAGAAGAAGTTGACATTGAGATGGAATCCCTCAACGGTTCCTCAACAGCAAAAAAATGACATTTGAGAAGGAACCCCCTAGGGTTCCTCAACAGAAGAAATTCATATTAGAGGAAGGACCCTCAAGGTCCTCCCCCCTCAGCTCCCAGAAAACCAAGTTAGGATGATGGGTTGGTTACCATAAGCAAACCCTTATCATGAAAAGTCATTTTTTAAAAGAACAGAAGTACTAATACTTATTTTATTATACAGGTTGCCTAGTTGAGCAAGCAGGGTTCAAGTGGCCTAGTTGGGATCTCTTGGGAGTTTTGGCTTGGCGGTTCAAGGACAAGGTATGTTGAACAAGCTCAACCACTTATCACTATAGGATTGACAGAATACTAGTAGAAAGACCCTAGGGTCACCCAGTCCTCACCCACCTCACAGTCAGACACAACTAGGGTGAGCAACAGAAGGGTTACTCACACCTCAAGCCCCCCTCAAGATTACAAAGATTTTAGAGGAGGTGGTCCTTGAGACCCCCCTCAAGTTTACAAAGTTTGTACCAAAAGTTACTATTTTAAAAGATATTTACCAAATCAGTTATTTTGTCTACATTAGGAGACATATTTTCTTTTTGAATTTGGTTTGCACCAGCTGGCACCTGTTTGAGGGGACAAGCTATTGCACACAAGTAGGGACAAATGGTACACTTCAGACCTTGTCCCTCACCAACCCTATAAGTTTTGGCACCACAAGTTCCAACCCAGCCCTAGTGCTCAAGTATAAATAGGACCCTAGGGAAAGGTTAAGAGACATAGAAAAAATCAATAGCAAAGTTACTCTATAAAAATCACACCGAAATCTCTCTAGTATTCTCTAACTGCTCTCTCTCTAAGGGAGTTCCTGCTTGATCTCCAGTTTAACCAAAAGGAGAAGGTTTTATCATAAGCTACTCTAGAAGTTCTTGAGAACATTGCAGACAACGTCCATTCGAGTGGGTCACGCCTCACCCTTTCTAGTTATTCATAGACCCCAGTCTCACTACCCTCTTACATTACTACTAGCCCAACATGAGAACAAAGGTTGCTCGAGTGCAGCAAGCTTATTTGACGTGACAAACCCAGTTTGACTAGTAAGTAAAAGTCAACTTCATTAAATATACGGATGATTGGAGAAAGCCTTACCTAGTTTATCTCAAATACGAAGAGTTTCCCATTGAGCGGGTAGATGAGATTAACCTGAAGAAAAGGGTTGCTTGATTCTAATTTGTCAAAGGAGAATTGTGTAGAATAGGGTATAATGAGAGAGCTATGAAATTTATTTTTAAAGAAAAAGTTGAAAAAATGTTTAAAAAAGCTCAAGGGCCCTCATATATGGGTGGATCGTTGTTGTATGATCAGTTAATGACTCTAGGTACTATTAGCCCATAATGGAAGTTGACTCCGTTAATTTTGTGAAGAGGCGAAGAGAATGCCAAGTGCATAGGAACATGGTCCAAGCACCATTAGTGAGCCTACATAGTTTGGGGTCTCCTTATCCATTCCACACATGGGCATTTGATCTGATTGAAAATATTAACCCAACCTCTCGTAAAAAATCCTTTATCCTTGTTTCCACTATATTATACACTAAATGGGAAGAAATAATACATCTGGTAAGGATAATTGCTCAAGTCATTCCTCAGTTCATTCCCCAGTATATTGCTTATAGCTTTGGCATCCCCAAGATCTTCCTCAAAGAAAATGGAAAGAAATT
The DNA here is from genome assembly GCA_949130495.1 of Sambucus nigra. Classification (NCBI taxonomy): domain Eukaryota; kingdom Viridiplantae; phylum Streptophyta; class Magnoliopsida; order Dipsacales; family Adoxaceae; genus Sambucus; species Sambucus nigra. Next base: position 482,193,336 of record OX422209.1, read on the forward strand.
CATGTGCAAATAAATGGGACTGCTCACTAATAATTATAAAACCAGACACAACAGTTCCACCATTTCTTACCTAAAAGGGGGAATGGGTAAGCAAAGGAAACTAATAAAACCCTGATCAACATTTTGAAGAAGATATTAAAATATCTCCCTGGGACATGGGATGGCAAGATGCTAATGGTTTTATGGGCATATAGAACTTAAAAGAGGAATCTAATGAGGTTCGCTCCTTTCTCGTTGGTTTATAAAGCAAAGGCAGTCTTGCTCCTGGAATTGGTAGTACCATTCGCGATAGTGGATTTGATTCATGATGTCATCCCAGACCTAAGACATGTTCAGTTAGAAGCTCTAAACGAGCACAAAGATAAAGCTAAAGAAAATTTCAATGTATATACTCAGCAGCTTTCAAGAGCCTACGAGATCCTGGTCAAGCCTAGAGAATTCCAGTTCAGAGACATAGTTTTTCGAGCATCCACTCATCACCTGAAAAGTACATCTTCCTCCAAGTTCAAACCCAATTAGGAAGGGTCATTCATAGTTAGATTAGTGGGAAAATAAGGTTACTACCAAATTTCAAAACCTGAGAGTGAAATAATCAAATCAATCAACTACAAGTGGCTCGATAAGTACTACGTTTGAGGTATCCCAGTGTTTGTTTCATATTTTCCTTTATGAAATTAAAAGTTCCTTGCACGTGAAAGAAACCTTGTTGTACAAACTGTAGCAGAAAAATATCAAGTTCAATAGATTGAATACAATATCTCATGCTTGGTTATATCTAGTCACTACACCAAAATAAGCAATTTGTCATTCCCATTAGCAGTGGCAAATGACCTTTGTCACTGATATTTACCATCACGATTTAGGGGTTGACAAATAATAACCCTGCCCATTTTATCACCACTGATAGAAGGGATGACTCTGATGTTTGTCAGTGGTGTTAGCAGTGACAAATTCAATATTTGTCGTTACTGATAGCGGTGACAAGTTTGCCATCGCTGATGTTTCTCACTTCCCACAATAATGACAAATTTGTTGTTTGTCACTGCCGACAGTAGTGACAAATCTGATGTTTTTCGCTGCATTTAGTAGTGACAAGCTAATTAATATTTTTTTAAAATATTTTTTGCATAATTTCCTTTATATTTTGGACATTCCAGATATCCTGTAGACACATACCCTGTTTAGACCTAAATTAACATTAAAAATAATATCACGTAATCCATTCCGATCATCATACTAGTTTTAAAAAAATTGGCAGAATTTTCTTTATATCTCAAACATTCCAAATATCCAGTAGACATAAAACCTATTTAAACTTAAATTTATTATCATGAATAATATCATATAAGTCCATTTCGAGCATCACATAAGTCTCAAAATAACATAAAATAAACCCAGCTTGAGCACCAAATACAAAATTAACACCGAGACAGAAATAAACTAACATAAATATTGTGTCTCCTACAGGTAGTAAAGCTCACACACTTCTTAAAGTCGAGGTGTATAAACTATGGAGATATTGATATATGGTAACAATTTCCCTCGTTTACATGGAGTACGTCTGTTGAGCAAGTTTAATAAAGTAAAATTCTTTACATCCATCTCCTTGGTATCCATTGGCATCTGATTGTGTTGCTTGCCATGAAGTATATACACCTGGACTTCGGCCTTTGAATACTTCGTATGCTGGGTATGCCATGTGTATATATGCAAACATTCAAATGTAATTATTATCATTTGGAGATAAAGTTAAAGTTAAAAGTAGATAATTTATTTGAAGGAATTGGATAATCTTTGTTTGAACAGTTTATATACAAAAATCCAACCCCACCCTACCTCCATTAGCTAATCGTATAAAAAAATCTTTATAATGTTTAGAAAAATTAGACAGAGTCTCCTTTGTTTATACATGAAAAGCAACCTATTTAATCATTATAATTATATTTCACATCACAACAATAATCTACGATTTCAATCCCTTCCACCGATTTAATACAATAGTATTTTTAAATCTAAGTTTTAACATTAAAGTAGTTCCACCGACTCATGTCCAAGTTTCAACACTATGCAACATAATTGGATAGTGATGAGAAATGAGAATACCTGATCAAGTTCCCTATGATTGTGTATTGGAAGTACTCGGGGAATCATCGATATAGTAAAATAAGATTGTAGTAAAATAAAATTTGTATAGTAAAATAACAGTATGTTTTTAGGCTAAGTCTAGAAATTTATAAATTAACATCATACTCTCAAACTGGGAGTCCCGTGACTATGTCGTCAGTTACTATGAGTTACATTGGTCCCTTGCAAGGTGTTCGCGCCTCTTACGGAGTCGTTTGGGGGCAGTTTGGGTAAGTTTTTAAGCCTAAGTCTTGAGGTTTGCAAATTATAATCATATTCACAAAAAAGAAGTCCCGTGACTACGTGGTTAGTTCCTATAAGTTACATTGCTCCCGTATGAGGTGTTCATGCCTCTTATGGGGCCGTTTGAGGGATATTTTCAGTTTTTACCATTTAACATAATGTTTAAGACTAAGTCTTGAGATTTGTAAATTATAGTAATATTCTTAAACTGAGTGTCCCGTGATTATGCCATTAATTTCTACGAGTTAGATTGGTCTCGTGCAAAGTGTTCGTGCTTCTTAAGGGGCCATTTGGGGGATGTTTTGGGTTTTCACCCTTTAAAGACATGTTTAAGTTTTGCTATTTAAAAATTATCATCATATTTTCAAACCCGGTGTCCCGTGACTACGCGATCAGTTCCTCCGAGTTACATTGATCTCGTGTAAGGTATACATGCCTATTACAAGACTATTTGGGAGTTGTTTTAGCGTCATGTTTTAAAACCTAATTCATAAGAATTCCAAATTATCAATCTCAAATCGGGAGTCATGTGCTATGCAGTGCATTCCTACGAGCTACATTGGTCCCGTGCAAAGAATTCTTTCCTATTACTAGGACGTTTGGAGTCATTTTTTGGTTTCTTCCCTTTAATTGCACATTTTAGAGCCTAATTCATATGATTAAAAAATTATTATCATATTTTTAAATTAAGAGTCCCGTGACTTTGTGATCAGTTCTTACAAGTTATACTGGTCCCGTGCGAGGTGTTCGTGCCTATTATGAGGCCGTTTAGGGGATGTTTCACACACCATATTAGGCGAATAGTCACAGCCAGAGTCCCTGACCAGGACAGTGGGTCGCAGCCAAGGGCCATGACCATTTCAAGCGTGACCATTTTCGTGGGTCGCAGCACAAATCCCTGACCAAACGAAGGGTCACGGACCTTAGGGGTCACGGCAGATGGTCATGGACCATAGCCATGACCCATACACACTACTAGCACGGCTAAAGTCCGTGACCCATCCTTTGGAATATGAAATTGGTCACGGATCTGGTCACGGCTCAAGACCGTGACCCATCCTATGAAATTTTATATTGGTCACGGCTCAAGGCCGTGACCCCTCCTATGGAATTTGATATTGGTCACGGCTAAAGACCGTGATCCATCCGATGGAATTGGATATTGTTCACGGATAAAGGCCATGACCTAGCTTATGCGTAATTAGGCAAAATTTCCTCTGTTTTCTAGATTTTCTAAAACCTGTGTAATGTAAACCCTGCACGACCATTATGCTAAACAATAAATTATAAAAGCCTGTAATTTGGGGGGGGGGGGGGGGGTTCGGGATTTCTCCCTATAACAACATGTTTTTAAGCCTAAGTCTAGAAATTATCAAATTATCGTGGTGCTCTCAAATCGGGGGTTCCGTGACCACGCGGTCAATTCCTACAAGCCACATAGGTCCCGTACGAGGTGTTGGTGCCACTCAGGGGGATGTTTGGGGGGTGTTTCGGGGTTTCACCCTGTAACGGCATGTTTTAAGACTAAGTCTAGATATTCTCAAATTATCATCATGCTCTCATATTGGGGTCCCGTGACCACGTGATCAGTTCCTACGAGCTACATTGATCCCGTGCGAGGTGTTAGTACCACTCACGGGGACGTTTGGGGGGTGTTTCGGGGTTTCACCCTCTAACGACATGTTTTAAGACTAAGTCTAGATATTCTCAAATTATTTTCATGCTCTCAAATCGGGGTCCCGTGACCACGCAATCAGTTCTTACGAGCTATATTGGTCCCGTACGAGGTGTTAGTGCCACCCACGGGCCGTTTGGGGGGTATTTCAGGATTTCGCCCTTTAACGGCATGTTTTTTAAGCCTAAATCTAGATATTCTCAAATTATCTTTGTTCGCTCAAACCAAGGATCCCGTGACCACGCGATCAGTTCCCGCGAGCTACGTTGGTCCCGTGCGAGGTATTTGTACCACTCACGGGACCGTTTGGGTGGTGTTTCAGGATTTCTCCCTATAACGACATGTTTTTAAACCTAAGTCTAGATATTATCAAATTATCACCATGCTCTCAAACTGGGAGTCCAGTGCCCACGCGATCAGTTCCTATGAGCTACATTGGTCCCATGAGAGGTGTTAATGCCTCTCACGGGGCCGTTTGGAGGTGTTTTGGGGTTTCTCCCTCTTACGACATGTTTATGTTTTTAAGCCTGTCTAGATTTTCTAAAATTATCGTTGTGCTATAAATTGGGGGTCCCGTGACCATGCAATCAGTTCCTACGAATAACATTGGTCCCATGCGAGGTGTTGGTGCCACTCACGGAGCCATTTGGGGGGTGTTTCAGGATTTTGGCCTCTAACGACATGTTTATGTTTTTAAGCCTATGTCTAGATTTTCTCAAATTATCAATGTCCTCTCAAATCGTGGATCCCATGACCACACAATCAGTTCCTACGAGCTATATTGGTCCCGTGCCAGGTGTTGGTGCCTCTCACGGAGCTGTTTTGGGGGTGTTTCTGGGTTTCACCCTCTAACTGCATGTTTTTAAGCCTATGTCTAGATATTTTCAAATTATTGTCGTGCTCTCAAACCTGGGGTCCCGTGACCACTTGGTCAGTTCGTACAAGCTACATTAGTCCCGTAAGAGGTGTTGGTGCCACTCACGGGTCCGTTTGGGGAGTATTTCAGGGTTTCACCCTATAACGGCATATTTTAAGCCTAAGTCTAAATATTATCAAATTATCACCGTGCTCTCAAACCGGGGGTCCCGTGACCACACGGTCTGTTCCTACGAGCTATATTGGTCCCGTGCGAGATGTTGGTGCCTCTCACAGGGGTGTTTTGGGGTTTTTCCCTCTAACAACATGTTTATATTTTTAAGCCTAAGTCTATATTCTCAAATTATCATCGTGCTATCAAACCGGGGGTCTCGTGACCACGTGGTCAGTTCCTACGAGCTACATTGGTTTTGTGCGAGGTTTTGGTGCATCTCACAGGGCCATTTGGGGGGTGTTTGGGAGTTTCTCCCTCTAACGGCATGTTTTTAAGCCTAGGTCTAGATATTTTCAAATTATCGTCGTGCTCTTAAATCGTGGGTTCTATGACCGTGCGATTAGTTCTTACGAGCAACATTGATCCCGCGCGAGGTGTTGGTGCCGCTCACGGGACCGTTTGGGGGGTGTTTCGGGGTTTCTCCATCCAACGACATGTTATTAAGCCTAAGTCTAGATATTCTCAAATTATCATCGTGCTCTCAAACCGTGGGGTCCCGTGACCACGCAGTCAGTTCCTAAGCGTACGAGGTATTGGTGCCTCTCACGAGATCATTTGGTGGGTCGTATCGTGGTTTTTTCCTGTAACGGCATGTTTATGTTTTTAAGCTTTGGTCTAAATATTCTCAAATTATTGTCGTGCTCTCAAACTGGCAGTTTTGTGACCATGTTATCAGTTCCTACGAGCTACATTGGCCTCGTGAGAGGTGTTGGTGCCTCTCACGGGACCGTTTGGGGGGTGTTTTGGGGTTTCACCCCATCATTATTGCTCCTGTTAACATGCTTCTTACTTGGTAAGAAGATTTCAAAAAATGGAAATTTAAATTCCCATTTCACAACCTCGAAAATCCTGAGAAATCTGGAAATGAAAATATATAACTTAATCTTCTCCAAGAGAATAGCTGTGCAAGTCAAGAAGTTGTGCGCGTGATAAAGGTGTATTCGTGGAAAAAGGACCAAAGTGTACTGGGAATAAGCTATAGTTTGTATGAGAAGCTTTCCGGAGAGAAAATCATGGCGAAGGAACACTCAAAGAAAGGGAAAAGGAGTCTTATAAATGAGAAACATCAAGAATGGGGGAAAATACTATTAGAGTGTCCTGGATAGGTAGTTCTTGATGAAGGCCACACTCCCCGTAATGAGAGGAGTAGTATTTGGAATACTCTATCAAAACTCCAAACGGGAAAAAACATCATATTATCTGGGACTCCTTTCCAGAATAATTTCAATGATCTCTACAACACGTTGCATTTGGTAAGGCCAAAAATGGCAGATTTTCTTGACAAACAAGTACTATTTCTGAGTCAAAGAGAAAATACTTCAGAAAGGTAAAAGCCCAAGAAAATGGGGATTTAATTTAGAGTACAAGTGGGAAAATTCCCGTATGAGGTGTTGGTACCTCTTATGGGTCCGAACGAAAAAATTATCGGTGTTAACTAAAACATAAGATATATTTTTTTTACCATGGTATGTCCTAAGTCTAGATATTCTCAAATAATCATCGTGCTCTTAAATCGGGGTCCCGTGACCACGCGATCAGTTCCTACGAGTTACATTGGTTAGTATTTGTGTTAGGACTTCCCATGGTGGTATGAAATTTCCCTCCTAAACATTCTTAGCATTTAGACTTGTGAAATTCTCCCAAAGTAACTGTTGAACTATAAAATTCTCCCCAGTTTCGTCATTCTGCTATTCTTCTTCATTTTTTCTTTTTCAAAAAGTAAAATTCTCCCCGATTTACCAAAGCCAGAAATAACTCCGAACGGGCTTGTGGTGAGGGGACATCGTGAACTTTTTGTACTGTGCTGCGTGGAGTCTTTTCCTCTAATGTTTGAATTCTCTTGCGTAAATTCTCCCAACGATATTCTCCCAAGTTGAAGGTACTGCATCGTTTGGACTGTGCTACGTCATCGTTTTATCTTGTTTGAAAAGAAAAATTCTCCCCGATGTGCCTGAATCAAAGCTAACCCTGTTTGGACTTATGGTGAGGGGACATTATAGATTTTTGAAGTTTGGTAACAGCTTGTGAGTTGTGGGATATCCGATGTGACTGATAAAAATTCTGGTGCCAAAATCATAACTTATTTTGAAAGCAACCCTCTCTATCCCCATGAGTCACTTCATTAAGGATGTGGTACTGTTTTTTCACCTATCTGGGCACTCCTCGAAGTGCCACGTGTCCATTTGAAATGATTATGGGCGTGTCACTTGTGGAAGTGGGGAACTCAAACGCCAAATTTGAAAAAAAAAACTAAACGACTATTATCCAACGCTTAGAGACTTTTCTCATTTACCTTGGTTTCGTCTTCTTCAAACTCCTAGAGCTTTTAGAGAGAGAAAAAGGTAAAACCTCTATTGTTGTCATGCTTTCACCTGATTCTTCCCGTTCTATGACTTTCTTACCATCTTCAGCGACTGTATTCTACCACTTTCATCCTCCTCCTTCTTCCGTAGAAGCTTTTTTTCTCTTACCACTGTCTGCCATGGCTTCTTTCATCTCTCCAAATGATCCCACCGACAGTGCTCCGCTTTCAACCACCATTACGCCTGCCCCTGCTATCGTCTTGAGTGCCACCGCCTTGCTGGTGACACACCAGGAATAGCTACATTTCTATCGCCGTTCTCCTACTTTTGGTAAGGATGATATTTTTTTGATGCGCGCAAGACTTGTAGTTTTTCAGTCAAGTATAACCCTTTTCTGTTGGGTGATGAAGATGAAGAGTCATCTAAATGGGGTTTTCTCCCTCCAGAGGGGACTCTGCGCTTCAAATTGGATCGTGGTGACTTTTCTTTCCCCCAGATTAATTTTGAAGCACCTGAGGGATCTCCAGCTTATTTCGTCGCCTGACATGCACATATGTAGAGCTCTCATGCTATAACTCTTACCAATGTTGGTCTTCACCGAGCCAACTGGTTTGGAGAGTTCACTATTTCCAAACACAGCACTGCTCTCCAAGTGTTGGTCTCTAGATGGAATATCACAACTCACTCCTTCTTTACTGCTATGGGAGAGTTCACCATTTCTTTAGAAGATGTCTGTGAGAGGTTTGAACCCATGGGTGAGTTTTCTTATCTTGATGAGGCCTTGGATGTCGAGGAAGCTACTGATCGGGCAGAGTTAGATCGAATATGTTAAAGCTCTACTCGGTCTTCTAATAAAGCTACATTTACTCCCCTAATCAGTTATTTCTTCGAAGCTTCTACTACGAAGGATGCCACTTCTGTCATAGGCAATGGTGAATGTACATCTCTAGAATAACCATCCTATATACTTGTTTTGCTCTCTCATTTATTCTTAACTGGAAAGCCCAACGACCAGCCCAAGAGGGACCTCTCTCCATTCGTTTGGCCAGAGGTTTCAATCTTCATCTGGCTGCTATTGCTCTGGGGTCCCTCTACACTTGGTTGGATCGGACCCATCTTTACATGGAATGGTCATTTGGCCGTTACAACCTACCTAATTTTGCCAATGCCATTATTTTAATGGGTTTCCTTTACACCCATTTTCCTACTATTATCGCCAAATCTGTTCCTTATCCCCTTAGCTAAGTCATAAAGCCCCCTTGCCGCCTGTGCTTTCATAAAAAATAAAGCCGAAAGGATATAATGGGATTTTTTTACCGTTTGGACTCCTTCATCATGAGGCCATATGGGGAATCGACATTTGCCCACACTTGGAATTTTTTCTCTTCTATAGCTAGAACGGTCACTTACATTCTCATTATAATAGATCCTTTGCAAGCCGTGGTGCTTCTGTTCACCCCTGGGTTCCTTCCTTCATTCACCGAGTGGGGATGTGCTTCTGAACCTTATAACCCCTATCGATGTAGCAGTCAGTTTGGTTTTAATCAAGGGGCTCCTTGATCTGTATTTCAGTTAATAAATGGGAGGGATATTTTTACTGAGGCCATCACTTTCTACCTTTCTTCTGCTATACTTGGCGTAACTTCTACTATGGATGGTCGGGTTACCATCCCCAGTGCCACCAGGAAAGGGGATGCGTCCACTTCGTTTTCCACTAAATTCAGGCTGATGCAACTGACCAGAATTCATGAATTTATACAAAGTCCCCTCGGTATCCCTTAGTTATCTCTTTCCCTGCCTTGGAATTAGGTCTCAAGGGAAACTCTATTCTTGGGGTTGAGTTCCCTCTGAGAAAGACCCCTAAAGATCCTCCATGCAAGCTACCTCTTTATTTCCCCATTATCCTCACTGCCATGCCTAAGCCCAAGAATGTTCCAACCCCAAAATAGCCTGCCCCTTTTGAAGGTGTTTCTGGTGAGGATGTTCCAACTAGTGCAGCTCCTAGCAAAAGGACCTTCCACGCCACCGACCAAAAGACTAGGAGATCCAAGAGTGGAACTTCTTCAAAGTCCAAGTCCCAACCTCAACCTCAATCTCCCTTGGATGCATTCTCCATTACCTCCGTTCCTCCTCCTATGTCTACTGAAGTGAGTGAGGAATTAAGAAAGCAAGTTTGAGCTGAGGTGGAATGAATAAACACTGAATTTCACCGGTACACTCCTCTCGTTCCTCCTATTGCTGTTTTCCCCACTATTTTAGTAGATCCGTCTGAGGGGTGATCAAAGTGAATTAAGAGTACAAGAGTTCCCTCGGTCCTTGGTGCTTCTAGTGCTAAAAGAAAGGATCTAAGCACCAAGACTCAGAAGAAATAAGCTCATATGGTGCAACCCAATATTACTTTTTCTACTGCTAAGGCCTCTCCCCCCATCAAATCCAATTGAAGCTATAATTGTAGATGACAGTCCTGATGATGACCTAGGACAAATCGATAGGGCTTCCTATATTCCTTATCAACCTTTTTCTCCAATGAACATATCCTCACATTCTCCCCCTCCTGAACAAGAGGTAACTTCTTTCTTTTCATACTTAGTTTTTTTTTAGTATACTGAGTGTATTTTCTAACCCTTTTTAGAATTTTTCACAACATGTCGAAGAAGAAGGACTAAGTCCTCTTGGGAGCCCCTTCATGGGAGGATGCTTCGGGAGCCCTTCGTTCGATGCATCACCTCCCCCATTCTCCCATGTACGGGCTCGCCTACTTACATCATTCTGCCTCTAGGCATGCAGAGGAGGCTGCTAGGGGAGCTGGTGCTCTTCTGGAAATCATTAGAGCTTATTCCCAGCCAGAGGAAACTCCTCTGGCTTCTTCTGTGCCATCTGCCTTTCCAGTGGTTCCTCTGGACATTGTCCCAGTTGACTCTCGTGTCCCTCTATAGTTAATAACATGATTATCCCTTATATTTATTTTTCCTTCATATTTACTAAGTCTCTTGACCTATTTCAGGTTGGAGCTGGATCCCGTTTAGCCTCAGCCGTCGTTAAATCTCTTTTTCAGCTTCCTCTGTTAAGGCCAATCTTTGGATTTTCCCCTTTCTCCAACATAACTGAGGTAAGGAGAAACATTTGTCTTGTCCCTTATCATGTTTAATCTCTTTTATGTTACATTTAACTTGTTATTGCAGCTTTCTCCAGTTCTGATGCCCCTATTTCAACTCGAGGGTTTACGTGTGCCTGAGGCTAGGACTGGTTCATCTGGTCGGTCAGGGGTTCCTTAGGCTGCTGAGTCAATTATATCTCCCCATGTCCCCACTACTTCAGGGGATATTTCTCTAGCCTTAGCTCTTGCTCCCCTTAACGGCCAAGGTACCTCGGCTCATGTTCCTCTGCATGAAGGTTCTCCTGAGAGCCCAAAGGGTGTGGGTATTACAGCTCCTACAGACATTTCTCCTTCCATTGCCACCGAGGTAACTAGTGCCTCTTAGTATATTGCATAAATTCTTTCATTATGCCTGTAGAACGATCAGTCACCCAATATATATATCTCATTTTAACAACGCTTACTTAACAATGAAAAACACTTTGTTAAGATTTTTTGCCAAATAGCACCTGTAATGGTGACTTAACAATGAAAACCACTTGTTAAGCTTTTTCGTTAAACTTCACTAGTAATGGTGACTTAACAATGAAAAACACTTGTTAAGATTTTTCATCAAACTCCACTAGTAATGGTGACTTAACAATGAAAACCACTTGTTAAGATTTTTTTCATCAAACTCCACCAGTAACGGTGACTTAACAATGAAAACCACTTGTTAAAATATTTTCATCAAAATCCACCAGTAATGATGAATTAATAATGAAAACCACTTGTTAAGATTTTTTCATCAAACTCCACCAGTAACGGTGATTTAACAATGAAAACCCCTTGTTAAGATTTTTCTATCCAACTCGTTGTTCTCTTTATTCTCACATCAGGTTGCTAGGGAGTCCCTTCTTGCATAAGAGAAAACTCAGCATGTCCCTTCGCTGGTTGTCTTGCCTCATCGGGAACCAGCTGGTTCTAAGGAGTCCAACCATAACGATCAGGGTTCCACGACCAATATTTCAGCTGACAGTGAGTTTGGTTATGAGATTCCTCTGCCGACAATGGATCCTCATGAGTTCTGCCTCCTGGTGCTTCATTAATCTCCCTAGGTCCCATCGTGTCATTGTGTTATCATAGAACAGATTGCGACTTATCATCCCCATACTTTTATGGCTAATTGCGTTCATTCAAACATAGTGGTTATGGGTTTTAAACTTCAGGGTATGGCGACCATTATTACAAAGAGTGTCAATACCCAGACTTCAGACCTCACCAGGCCCCTACTTAATCAATACTTGGGAAGTTTAAAGGAGTTGGGTAGAGATGGCTTTCAATTCAAATGGTTAACTAGTCACTAGAAGATTTTGAAGAGTCGTCAGTTGTTGAACCACAGGGAGGTACTTCAGAAGCATTTGGAGGCCTAATGGGCTGAGTAGGCAAAGCTAGCTGAGTTGGTACCATTATTGGAAGAAGTTAATTGAGAGGGCCAAACCATCGAAGAGGCTCTCCGTGCTGCCAAGCTGAAATGCGAAAGACTTTTATTGAGCGTGCCCAAGTTCAAGCAAGACTTGAGGTTTCTATCAGTGCGCAGAGAATATGCTTCGAAGCCTCTTCAAGCTTACCTAGGGATTCTTTTTCTTCCCCAGACTTCTGGTTCCTCTTAGGTTGATTAGTCCCACTGCCTTGTAAAAAAATTCCCTTTTTTATATGTAACTCTTGGGCAGTAGTCCCCAATTTCGTAATGTATTTCTAAATATGTGAATAAAAAAGAAGTTCATTTTTATGTTATCATCTCTTTGTGTTGTAAATACTCTTTTATCTCTTGCACAAATTAAAACTCTCGCAATCTTCATGAAACTCTAGTTAGAACAATATATATAACTTCAAAATGATTTGTATACACATGGAAACCAAATACATCTCTATTCTAAGGTTACTTGCTTATACATGATAGACCTTCAGCCATTTGTTATTAATCTTGAGTGGTTTATCTTCTTCCATCTTTGAAACTAAATAGTAACCTAAATCGTGAGCCTCCTTCACAATGAAAGGTCCCTCCTAATTTGCAGCAAACTTAGGGAGATGGAGCCCTCTGATGTGCTTCACAGCTGCTTTTAAAACGAGATCTTCTTTAACAAACTTCCTTGGTCTCACCAAGTTATCAAATTCCTTTGAGAGTTACTTCGTGTACATTCAGAAGTGTTACATCGCATTATCTCTGTGCTCATCCAATGTTTCCAGTTGTACGTGTCTACTCGAGGGAGCATACTGCTTCGTAGGGCGTAACGGGAAGAGAGAACTTCTAACTCTACTGGAAGGATTGCCTCTGCTCCATATACAAGGTAAAATGGTGTATTTCCTTTGGGTTTTCTTATGTTCATTCAGTAGGCCCACAGTAATGCTGTGATCTTTTCATCCCACGATCGTGGTAAGTCTTCCATTATTTTGGCTAAAATATTGACCAAAGTCTTGTTAGTCGCTTATGCTTGACTGTTTCCCTTGGGGTATGCCACCATTGAGGTATTATGGATGATGGAGTATCTGTCGATGACCATCATTACATCTTTATTGACGAAAGGGGTTCCGTTATCAGAGAGGATGACTTTTGGGATCCCAAAATGATAGATTATGTACTCTCTGATAAAATTAGCTACCATGTCGATCGTTGCTCTTTTGAGTGGTATCACTTCAGTCGACTTCGTAAAGCACTCTGTTGCCACCAATATTGAGATCTTTCCTTTTGACAAAGGATGTATTACCCCCACCAGGTCAAACGCCCAAGTGTGGAATGGATAAGGAGTGGCCAAAGAATGTAAGTCCATCGAAGGGGCATGGATCATATTTCCATGCAACTAACACGCCTTGTACTTTCTCACAAACTCAGCAGAATCCTTCTCCATAGTTGGCCAATAATACCCCAAGGTCATTAGTTGGTCCTATAGCTTAACCCCTCCAATGTGGGTTGGATCGTGAGCTTATTTCGATACTTCTGCTGACACCTCCGTCGTGATGCATCTCAAAGGCCTGTTAAAGTATCCCCTTCAATAGAGATGATCCTCCTGGACATAAAATCATGAAGCCCTCCGTTTGAGTCCCATCGTATCTATTTTTCTAAAGGAATAACCCCGTCTTTGATGAAATCAATATAGGGCTGTCTCCAGTCTGTTTGAGTTTCAACGAAGTGGCATTTAACTGCCTGAAAGAAAAGTTAGCATTAATCACACTTTTGCTGTAACTCAACTGCATCTTATTTCATTGTTGGCCAAAAGTATCCTTCCCTCTTAATTCTTATGTACAGAGGGATCTCTATTGTTTCGCAGTGGACTTCATGTTTTTTCTTCAATCTTTGATCTACTTCTTTTAGGCCGACACATCTTGACAATCATCCTGCCACGTTCCTGAAGTAGTTGTTACCATGATTGACAAAGTATTGCGCTTGCTCTTTCAGTTCCATCTTGCCTTCCCTAGACTCCAACTGCTTTCTGATTTCACCCCTCCAATTCGAATCACCTTTCATATATAGGATTGATTGCACAACCGATGGGGTTGTTCTTCGTTGGATCACCATAGTAGTTGTATTGGTCTTTATAACGAGATTTTGAGAAATGGTGGCATAGGAATCATCATGTTTATTCATCGTTCTAGGATGCCTTCTTATCTTGACTTGATGGAACTGATTGGTTAGAAATTGGATGATCGTTCTGTAAGGCGTTAAACTGAGGTGCTTCAACGCATATTCCACATTCACTAGTTGGAACACCAAGTTGGAATTACCTTTAATGCATAGTGAACGGATCCCTCTTCGAAGGGACTCTAGCATCCCCAGTACTAACGCCTCATACTCTGCTTCATTGTTGGAGCAAGGGAAATCCAATTTATAGGAAGGGGCAAATTCCTCCTTTCCATTAGAAAAGATAACCCATGTCCCTCCTTTATATTCTACCAAAGAACCATCGAATTTCATCATCCATTCTTCAAGGTCGGCCTTCAGAAAGTTTTCCTGTAAGTTATCCCCCAGGATGTTCTCTAAGGGTGGCTCAAGTACTCTAGATGGAAATATTTCCAATAAGTCTGCATATGCCTGACTCTTGATCTTGGGAGGAACCACACATTTTAAGTCATAATCTGAAAGGATGAGGAACCACCTAGTTGTTCTTCCAATAAAAATAGTTCTTACCAATAAAAACTTGATTTTGTCACATCTTGTCACAATGTGAATTGTGAAAGATAACATGAAATGTCTAAGTTTTTTTGCTACGAAAACTAAGGATAAATAGTGCCTTTCTACACTACTGTACCTTGCCTTTGGTCCATGTATGATTCTTCTCAGGTAGTAGACTGTCCTTTCTTACCCATTGACTTCTTGTGCCAAGAGTGCTCCGATGGACCTGGTAGTAGACGTGAGGTAGAGCCGCAACGGTACTCCTACTTTTGGAAGGATCATCTTTTATGGAGAGGTCAACAGCTTCTTCAACTTGGTTAAAGACTCCTAGTGAGCTTCCTCCCATTTGAACTTCTTTCCCTTTTGTAGCAGCTCCATCAATGGGTGAGTTATTTCGGCTAGACCTGGTAAAAATCTCCTAAGGTAGGAGACTTTACCGAGGAAACTCTTGATCTCCTTCATTATCCATGGACATGGCATTTCTAAGATTGCTCGCTATTTGTCCTGGTCCATCTGTACTCCCTGTCGACCCACTATTAACCCTAGGAACTTCCCACTTGTGACCCCGAAAGCACACTTTAGTGGGTTCATCTTCAACTTGTATTTTCCGTAGTGAATGAACACCCTCCTCAGGTCATCTAGATGCGACTCTTTCTTCTTCGACTTAATGCCCAATTCATCCACATATAATTCTAAAAACTTATGAAATAAATCATGGAAAAAGGCCATCATTCTCCTTTGATATGTTGCCCAATATTCTTTAACCCAAAGGGCATCACTTTGTACATGAAGTTTCCCAATGGGGTCCTAAACGCCATCTTCTTTACATCAGCTCGATCCATCTTGATCTAGTTTTATCCCACATACCCATCCATGAAACTGTACATTTCATGACCCGCCGTTGCATCAATCAGGTTATCAATGAAGGGTAGAGGGAACTCATATTTCGGGCAGGCTCTGTTCGGATCTCTGAAATCCACATAGATCCTTATCTGGTTCTTGTCCTTCTTCCCTACTGGGGCGATGCTTGACAGACAAAGTGGGTGTTGTATTGGCTCAATAAACCCCGTTACTAGCAACCGTGGGACCTCTTCCTTAATCTTTAAATCCATCTTCGGCTTGTAGGTTCTTATGGCTTTCTTCATCGGTATGGCTGAAGGTGTAACGTTCATCTTGTGGCAACTCACCTCTTCGTCTAGCCCTTCCATCTCTATGTATTTCCACGTGAAGACATCTCTAAATTCTCAAATCAACTCTATCAAGGACCCCACTTAGGTCCTTCGAAATGAAAATGGGCCTCACATCTTCTCCTTATTAAGCCATGTTCACCTATTCCAACTCTTGTACCTGGGGCTTTGGGCGATCCATCATGTAGTCTGGTTCTTCGGCTACGTCCTCTATAAATTCTTGTATATTTGAGTTATCAATGACCATGTATTGCCCCTGCTAGTCCACTAGGAAACATTCATATATCGATTCAGCTTCTTCATCAGCCCCTAGATCAGTTACTTTAACTGCCCGCTCACACCCTTAGAGAAGGTAAATCACTCTCTTATCCTCCGTGATCTTTTTTTTGCGTTGCCTGCCCATCGTTACAACTTATTTTCTCTTCCATTCCCTTGAAGCTTATGCCAGTATATCTCCCGAATATCTACTCAGCATGTTCTGCCGTTGGACCTAATGTTCCATCAGGTCCATCCTGGCCTCATTCGATCCCTGAACTATTTCGAGAGGTTCTTCTTCTTGGGATCAGCAAAGTGAACTTCTTCGACTATTACTTGTCCTTTTGTCCCTTCGCTGCTTCGACCGTTCATTGGCCCCATCCTTTCTCTGATAGAGGGAACTCTTGCTCCTCCCATCCTTCTTGTCAGCACCCTGTAATCTTCCTCCAGCTCTGTGTAGAAAGCTACGTCAACCAAATGAGCTTTTTCACTAGCGAAAGGATTCTTCGTGGCACGTATAATGATCTTAGTCCCTTTAAAGTTTGCCTTTGCGCATTGATGATACGTCTAAGGGACTAGACTATGGTTGTGAATCCATACCCTCCCAATCAGCAGGTAGTACGAAGTGGAATTTTTAATCAGGTGGAACTTGATATGCGAGGTAAGGTTCCCCATCACAATCCTCACATTCACATATCCAATAGACTTGGACGATTGATTATCGTAGCCAGAAATCACCAAAGGCATTGGTATTAATCTTTCCTTCAGAATGTTGGCTATCCGGAAGGAACTGATAGGCATGATATTTATTGATGCTCCCCAGGCCCTTGAAAAGCTTACACTATTGATGCTTGTCATTAAGTAGAGGGGCCTGTTGTGTGGGAATCTCACAGCCCTGTCAGCATCACTAAAAGTTACTTCAGACAAGAACTTTCTCACTAGCCTGGCCATGGTCCCCTTCCATCTCAATGATGGTACTGCGTTCCTCCTCGCGATGTCTATAATCGCTTGTATTATCTCCAAATGGATTTCTCTTGGCATCCCCACTTGGTCATAAAACCACGAGAACTTGGGCGATTGAGAAACAACTTAGTACTCTAACCTTTGGTCCACTTCTTCCCCTTTCAGGTTGTATACCTCCTACACATCCCTCACACTTGCTTCATCGTAGGTGATAACCACATTCTCCATGCCCCTTGTACAATCTTCCAAAGCATACTCAAAGTCTTCCAGTTGAAACTCCAATTCCTTCGCTTCTCGTTCAGCCTCCTCATCATAGGCAACCACCAGATTTACCCCATGTGGTGGGAGGGGGCTAACGTTTACATTCTCTTGAGGGATCTGCAAAGTCCCCATCTTTATATATTTGATGATGATTTTCCTCAACAGGAAACAAGTCTCCAGTGGGTAACCAACCTTTTGATGGATCTGGCAATACTTGGGATCAACTCTCATTACTACATCTGGCTCCATGGCCAAAATGCATTTGGGTTCGTACGTTGTTCCCTGTTGGCCCATGGTGTTGTAGCAACTGACAGCCTCTTTAACTCTGCAAGGCAGTGGTGGTGGGTCTTCTCTGTCTCTTCCAAACTTATTCTTATTATATTTCTTTGGCTGCTTGTCCCCTTCACCTCCGTCAGTGTATCCTATTCGTGGGGGCTAGCCACGTGCTGTAATGGGTTATATCGACTGCCTGAACACCACCGGTGCTATAACGGGGCTTGGCCAAACCACAAGTGATATATTTCTTGTTGCTTTCAAAAATTCTACGAAAGTTCCTTCACATGTTTCATTAATGTGGTGACATATATATTTTAGGAGCAAACCTTTAGCGCAAAGTTATAACAGTTTGGACTATTTGGCCTCCTCCCTCATATAGAGGGACCTCTCCCTGAACCTTCGAACATATGCCAAAATGTCTTCCCCTGGGCGTTGCCTCTCGCTGCCTAACTGAGTCAGCGTAAAACTCATATTTTTCCAGAAAGAACTTCTGGACAAATAGCACGTGCATCTCTTCCCACATTGAAACACTTTTTGGCGCCAAATAGGAGTACCAAGTATAGGCTTTATCGGTTAAGGATTTGGAAAAATCCCTAAACTTGAGCTTCTTATTGTTACAATGAGCTCCCAAGTGTTCGATGAAGAGTTTAATATGCTCCTTCGAGTTTCTCCCATTCCCAGTGTATTTTTCAAAGATGGGAGGAATGTAGTCCTTTGGGTAGGGCTCATCATTGTATGCCCAGGGATAGGGCATATAGAAATCATTATACACCGATGCCACCTTATCGGCTAATTACGAGGAAGTTGTTATCATCTTCAACATTTATTTTTTCATCTCTTTCCCCATCTCTTCCAAAGCAGATGCTGGTGTTTTCTCGATCGTTGGGGGAATAGGCAAAGGGACCACTGGTGGGACACTCGTTGCATCTGGAGTAACCCAAATGGGTGGAACTCCTATCACACCTGGGGCACCCACCATTAGAAAAGGAAAGGGTATTGTGTTTGAGTGGGCAGTGCCTGTTGGAGCTACGCTTATTGGGGCTATCGGAGCCACCATTGGCGTCACGAAAGAACTGGAATCAAATCCCCCCAACACTGATGTAGTAATGGGAGTCTGTAAAAACTCTTAAAACTTACTCATGAGGAGGGCCACTTGAGCTTGCCCCATCCTAGCACTCATGGAAGATTGCGTTATCCCTAGGACGCCCGTCGCTGTTTGAATTGGAGGCACATTCATCCGAGGGACCCCATCTCTCGTTGCCTCAAGCTCTCTTGCGGCTTGCTCTTCTTGACGTTGAATGGCGTAAAAATCTATATCACAGTTAACATTATCTTGAGAAATAATTCTAGAAGAATACCTCCCCAGCAGAGTCTCCAAATGTAAGAGGTAGTCCCCTTGTAGCCTGGGAGTATGGTAATACTAATTTAGGTGTTACCCCTATAGGTATGGTGATAAATGATAACCCAGAAACTCTTTAATGAACAGAAATAAACTCATAATATTATATTTCATCAACACTCAGTTTGGACTCACAATACACTCGGGTATAGCTCAAACAATAATAAAGGAAACTCAGTAGTAACTCAGTCAAAGGGAGAGAGGATTAAGCACCCTAAATACACCTCGGCAGGCAGCCAAACACACCAACAGCCTCTGAAAGATCTCTAGTTAGCTATTAAAAGCTTCACAATAAATGACAATGGTCGGTGAGTAAGGGCTCTGGTTTACAATAACTTCTCTCTGATCTCTTTTCTTTCTAGCCCATAAATATTTAGAAAAGAACCCCCCTCTCAGAAGTGGTGAGGCCAATAAATAGCCCACACCATTCTCGATATACCTAAGTCCTTCACAGCTGTGAAAGACATCCCCTCACACTTTACGTCACAAACATTAAATGCATGATAAGCCTGTCAGCTTTACATCATAAACATTAAATTCCAACATATCCCTTTTGCTTAACCACTGTGTGTCAGAGGACTGTCACCACATAGGTGGCTCACTAACTGTATGACAACCCAAATACCACGGTGGTTTACTCAAGTACAGATTAGATAGTGTTTAGCTGGCTAGTGACTTCACCTGAAGTAGATGTGACATTAGGTAGAGGGTTGTTTGGTTCGAAAAGTCAATGAACGATGGAACTCAAGGTTTTTCCGCTCAAGCTTCCACGGTGAAAGGTCTCTCGGTGTTTTACTAGGTGTATCTAAGATAGCCGGGATAAGTCCCAACGCTGCCTTACTTCTCAATCCTCCAAACCAAGTCCCTCTGAAGTTCTCATGGCGAGGTCATTCGATAGAGCATGAAAGCTCTCCCAGGCCCTGCCAGGACTGGTCTCTCACGAGTACCGTTTGACCTCACTATAAATATCACTACAATCGTTTATCATTACAATCTGTGTTAAATTAAAAGATAACTAGGTAAGACAAAGTAAATAAAGGGTGAGATATATCGGCCAACCTCTTTATTGGGAGACGACCCTAGGCTGCCACGCTGAGCTGCCTCACTTGAGCTTCCATGCTAAGCAGCCTCGCTTGAGTTTCCATGCTTGAGCTGCCACGCTGCCTTTTTCCCTTAAGTCTGTTGTATTAACTGGGGAGGCTTATCTCTAGTCCCTAGATTATCTTCATGCCCCCTACAGTCGTGTTCTAAAACATAAGTTATATTTTTTTCACCATGGTATGTCCTAAGTCTAGATATTCTCAAATAATCATCATGCTCTTAAACCGGGGGTCCCGTGAGCACGCGATCAGTTCCTACGAGTGACATTGGTCCACTGTGAGGTGTTGGTACCTCTCACGAGGCCGTTTAGGACGATTTTTGGGGTTTCTTTCCCTAACAGCATGTTTTTAAGCCTAAGTCTAGATATTTTGAAATTAACATCCTGCTCTCAAACCGGGGGTCCCGTGATTATCTAACAGCCAAAAACCAATAACAAGCCAACAACCAATAATTATCCCATATTCCTTCTAACATACATTCCAACAACAAGCCAACCATCAATAAGTATCCAACAGCCAAACAAAACCAATAATTATCCCGTACTCCTTCTATCATATAAAAGATTTATAAGATAATGCATATCAATTATATAACTACGTCAGTTAAAGTAAAGAGTAACTGGTTCTTGTGATCTAAGAAGGCCGATAAATACAGTCTTCTAAATGTGTGATTTGACTAAATTGATCCCGGAGCCCCCAGCGTATTCTTTTACATGTACACTTATTGATTAGTTTATTTAATACAATCTTCATAAAATGAAGCTAATTTAACTTCATTTTATGAAAACTGTATAAATGAAACTGATCAACAAATGTATATGTACAGGAACACGTGGAAATTGAGTTGGGTCAATTGATCTAATCAAAAACTCAAATGACTCTATTCTCAAACCGTGCATCTTGTGAAAGTAACTAAACATTCTACTGAGCATTACATATTATCGAAAGTTAACTTACATAAATAATATTAAACATTCATAAAAGTAACTAAACATTCATACATCAGAGTAAAGCACTAATACAATGCGAATATCATAATAGGATACAAATAATATTGACAAGGATAAAATAATATTTTGAAACTCAATCTTCCTCTAAATCAACTAAAATATACCTCAAATTAGGGTTGTCATCAAGAGCTGACTGGAACTCTTTAGGAGCCTTTGATGCGTCTATTTGAGTAGTCATACCCTTTGGTGCATGCACAACGATAGACCAATTTCCATTATTTATGAACTTCGAGTAGAATATCTTCTTCGCGTTCTGAAAGGTACAAATAAAAGGACTTTTAACTATGCAATCTTTACTCTTTATCTTTAATAAATCTACCATAATAAGTTTGGAGCCAGGATCAACTTTGCAGGCATTTGTTGTATCCTCCACCTTTACCCAATCACAACAGAATACGATTTCTGTGAAACCTAAGTAATCAAGTTCTAGAATTTGTTGGATTATCCCATAATAGGTTAACACCGTATTCTTTGGATTTTTATCGCTTTTGCTAGCGATACAGGTGGTCAAGTCTGAAATTGATATTCCACTATTTTTTGTCAAAATATTTTCGTCATATGGGTATGAAATGAAATCAAAATTGTTGGTGCAGAATTTCTTAAACTCTTTCGCACAAAAAATAGGACACCTTTTCCTAGGCGTGCAAGTATGGAAGAGACATCACCACTTTTTAGAAGCTCCATTTATTAATGAATTTGTATTAGGGATTGTTTTCACCACACATGAATAAATAACCGCACACATAAGATGTGAAAATTACCTCTTTTGACACCCGTGCCCTAAAATCAGTTATCGTGCAATTTCTTCTTTGATTTTGGGAAATTTCTTTCTCATACTTCCTATAGTAAATTACAGAGTTTAGATCATACAATGTAAGAAAGATATAATCAAAGATGAAGAATTCTCTAGATACTCACTATCTCCAGTCTTCGACTTCATCTTGCGATTCAAAGACATAATGTGTTGCTGGCTCGTATTGTAGATTTATGAGTTTCACCTCTTTAGGGTTCCTAAACGGCAATTTGTCCTCAAACTCATCAGGTTACTCGATCACTCGTTCTCCATGAGGATTGAACCTCCTCACCTATGGTTCTGGCATATGTTCCCTAGAGTATAGCGATGATTCGATCATTACGTATTCTTTAGTAATTGATCCTCCAAAATACCGTTTATTCTTTACGTAATCTTCGAAGGTTTTCATCAAGCGCTCAAAAGGATACATCCAACGATACCTAATGATACCACATAATAAATCTTCGTCGTATAAATGCACAAGTAGGTGGATGCTGATATCGAAGAACGACGGAGGAAAATATTTCTCTAATACACAAACTGCCTCGGCTAAAGTTGATTTCACTGCTTTAATGTTCCTTTTGTTTACAAATTTTGCAAAAATTCGGGTAAAACACAAATTGATTTGTATAATTGCCCGACGGAGATCTTTGTGTTCAAAAAAGTAATGTCGAAATAACTTATAAAAATAACCAGTTGTAGGCTTCAAGTTGAACAACGTGTATAAGAGGATCTTCTTCTCATTAGTAGTCAAAGTGAAAGCAACCCGGGGGGTAGAAACTCTTCCTGTTATAGGATCATTTTTTAACCACGATTTCTTCTCAATTTTAATTTTATGTAGATCTCAATGGACCCACTCTCCATCTTTGGAATGATATGCACCCAAACATGTTCCTATCAAATGTTCTGCAACATTACTCTCTATGTGCGTAACATCAACTACATGCCTTACACGATGAACTTTCTAATACAAAAAATCCAAAAAATATTTATTGCCTGAACCACGGCTACTCTTTACTAGGGACATTTGAATCTCCCCTAGCTTTACACTTAAAGTTTACAAACTAGGGGTTTTTGCCTACGTACATATTCCCCGCAGTTAAAGTCATCGCCTTTTCCTCGATCTGCTTACCAAAAATCCGAGTTGGTGGCGTTTAACGCTCGTGATCGATAGGCAAAAGTTAGACTTCTCATTTCTAAAAGGGCACTTGGTCAATAAAAATCTACGATGACCCGTGTAACTCATCTTATAACTATGTTTTAGCCAATATGCTTTAGTTTCCTCCCCACATACGGGACATCCATAATAACTATGAACATTTACAACCGAACAAGGTCCAATGAGCTAGAAGGTCGTGGATCTCCGACATCACCATTACTTTAAGTGTGAACTCTTCAACCTTATGAGAGTCAAATGTCATCACGCCTTTAATCATGCTGGTCGGGGTCAATTCCGAGGACCTAAAATTTGACATGATCGATTTCGAGGACCGAGGTCAATTCCGAGGAATAGCTCTCCTGATGAAATAATTTTGGCAGTGCAGGTGCACTTGTGGTTCACTAGGGATTGTGTTGTCTTAATATTTTACTAGGGAAAGACATCCGAATGGGGATTTACCTTTTGAGAGGAGATATATTTGCTGAGGAAGCTGAAATTATTATGGTGGATGGATTGGGAGTTTAATCTGGGAATTCTGCATATGATTTAGGGAATCATTTGATTTTAGGGTTTGGGTTCCGCTAGGGAAATGTAGTGGACTTTTGGGATCCACCGTTTTGTAGATAATGTTTACAGTTTTGTGCTGGGGGTAAGAGTATAATATTAATCTGATATGGGATTGTGGGTGTAGACACCACATTTTAGGACCCCCTAAGTCTTTCCTTAGGTCCCTATCACCTACCCATTTCACTATAAACCCTAGGTCACACTCCGAGTATCGATCTAGAGGCCATCGGCCGCCCCGAGCTCCATTTGACTCCGGTCAACTCTATCATCAGAGAAAAAGCTATTTGAATCTTTGAAGCGATATTTAAATCTTTGAAGGGCTCTAAATCCCCTTTTCAACAGTCCGCCCCATGCACGAATCGACATAACGGTTCGGATGAACTGACCATTTTACTATCAAAAATCAATTCGAAGGCCATCGGGAGCTCTCGGGCTCCGATTTAACCCCAAATCAACTTCTTCGTCAGAGAAAAATCTCTTTGAATATTCTAAGGGAGATTAATCTCCTTTCCAATGGTGCACTCCATGCGCAAAATGGCATAACCGTTCGGACGAACGATCAGTTTCCCCAAAAATCAATCTAGAGGCCACCGGGCGCTCTCGGGCTCCGTTTGGCCAAGGTCAACCCTTCAGATCGAATAATACTGAATGAATCTCCTAAGGTCACTAAATAACCTTTCGAACAGTCCGCCCCTTGCACAATTCTGACCTTTGGTACGGACAAACGATCCATTTTACTCCGAGAGGTCATCGGGCTCTTTCGAGCCTCGGTTGACCAAGGTAAACTTTCCAAATCAATAAAAACTATTTGTAATGTCAAAGTACATATCCTAACCTTTCCAACGGTCCACCACATGTGCGATTCTGACTTACCATGCGGACGAACGATCTGTTTTCGTCCGGCGATCTCCCGTCTAAAGGGCCGACGTGTGCTTCCGAGACACATTTGACCTAAAATAAACTCTCAAACCCTAGGGTGGCTAAAGTAATATTAAAGGTATCTAAAGTACCATTCTGACGGTATGCCCCATGTGCGATTCAGGTTAACGGATTACGTTCTACGATCTTTTTTCCAGGAAAATCTGCCTGAGACTGCCAATTGGCAAGTCCAGATCCCTGCCTATTGGCAGTGTGTCTAGGGTCACCTACAGATAGGTTGGACAAGGTCAGTGCCGATAGGCAACCCCCTAACCCTATAAAAAGGAGGGAATGACCTCACTATCGAGACCAACACCAGAGAGCCATTAGCATCAGTGATCTCAGCAACATTCTCTCAAAATCAGCAAAGTTCCTCATGTGAAGTTCCATTCAAGCTTACATTCCCATCCTTTTCATAACCAATTTGGAAAAATCATATTCTCTCTCATCCAACACTCATCTCACATTCAAGGGAGTTCACCCAAGATCAAAGATCAATCTTCAAAGAAGGTCCAATTTCTTCCCTCTCTCTTTAAATTCCTTGTTTTTGCATAACTTTCATTAGATTCATAATCTCGTTACTACTTTAGTTCATACACATTAATATCTACATTTTTATTAGTATATTGCACATACTTTATTTTTTATAAAAAAAACAAAACAAAAACAGGGTTACACCCATAAATTTCTAACAGAATTATCCATCACACATTTTTTAAACCAAAAAACACATTTTCTACACACACAGATCTATAATAAAATTTCGTTCGGATATATGGGATAAACCCCACCCCCATGTCGCATTCAAACTACGTGGACTTTGATGCCTTTCTAGGCTATGTAGGCATTTCGAACTAAAGCTCGAGACTCGAGTTCAATTTTCTAATTTTCCAATTTTTCAACTTCCCAAATTCTAGTTTTCTAAATTTCACAAATTCTCCAATTTTCCTAAAATCTCCCATTTCCACATTTATCATATTATTGCATTACATAGTATGCTTGTTTACGTTTCATCCCACACGTATTATCATTTCATAATAACGATTAATATCGTGATAAATGCGCAAATCGTATTTTCTATATATATTATTTTGGGAACATTCCTATGGATGACCTCACTCTACCTTTCCCATGGTATGAGTTGAACGATTCCAATCTCCATTATATATACACACTCACGCACTTCATTGAGAAATAAGGAAAAATAATAACACTAGCGCATGAGAGACCGAAAGGGCGGGGTAGGTGCCTAACACCTTCCCATTCCGTAACTTATCCCCAGAACCTTCGATCTATTGGTTTCGTATACATCGGTTTGTCCTTGATGTTGCTCTCTCTAAGTAGTAACATGTTCTTTTGCCTGTTTTGTGCAAAATAGGTTGGACTCCATCTCTTTACATTTACCCCACACCGACTACGGGTGAAGCGCCCCGAAAAAGGGCGCGAGACCTCTATCTTTCGAGGGATCCTCCACCCCCTTCCCCTCGAAGATTTCCCAGGATGGCCACAGTGGGATCTTAAAATGGTTTTCTTAGTGTAGAAATGTTCTAATATTTGTTTGGAATTTTATGAACTTTTCAAAGAATTTTTGCATTTTCTGGCCTTTTCTGTACAAAATATTCAGGGGGCTACCGACCGGCATGTTATAGGATTGACATCGTATAAGTTTGGGTACGTCTGGTACCTAGGAGAGAGGGTTGTGGGGCAGATGAGGTGACATCTAATTCTGGTTCTTTCCCTTTGGTATTTTCTTACAAATTCATCATTTAACAAGGGCAGCTCGACGTTGACTATGTTGCATGCTTGATGTAGTAACATTGCACCAGAAAAGAGACTCCAAGAAGGTGAAAAGAGATGCCTATTTTGTTTGATTATCTTAATTTAGTGGCTTATTATACATGCAATTTAAGTTGATGTCGAGTTTTTCCTTTGAGAAAGAGTGGAAAAGTGTGTTTTTTGGAAAAATTTTAATTATGTTTTTGGTATGTTTGAGTAGAAGATGGCCTCGGAGGCTTGGTTGAAAAATAGCTTCCCTTTTAAATGGATTTATTTGTGAAAAAAGTAGGGAAAATGAGTTTTTTTATAATTTTTTTAATATAAGAAGGCATTGGTATCTTGGTTGGTATATGGATGAGGGGATAAAAAGCTTGGTTGTAAAGTGGGGCTTGTCACCTTTGTTGGATTGTGCTAAATCTAAAGCGTTGAACAAACAGTAATGATGGAAGTTTTGTTGGAGCTGTTACTTTGGATGACACATCGTGTTCTATTCCAGTGTTGTGTGCTTTGTGAGAGAGGTGGTGGGACACTACCCACACTTTTCATCTTGGCTTTGGGGAGGTGACTGTCACTCCTATAGATGTTTAGAAGCTGCTAGGGATTGATTATGAAGGGTTTTGGGGATGATGGCTTTTCTGGAGTTATTTCCTTGGGCCTTACTTTGAGGCTCTTACTGGTGACGGAGGACCTAATGGTGGACCCTAAGTTGGATACAATCACAGCATGGATGTCTTATCGTCACAGTCCAATGACGGTGATACTGTTAGAGACCTCAAACGGTCTTCATGCATTAAGGGAAGGTCACTATAATTTTTTGAAAGGGAGACCGATGATATTGTTCATGTGGTTGGCTGAGAGATTACGTATTGCAGTTCCTCTTGAGTTGTACCAAATTTTTTTGCTCGGTACTATATCAGTTTCAGCCCATCCATAAAGAATTGGGCTTATTGGGTCGTGGAGAACAGAGCCTGATGCCTTCGCTAGTGGGTGCCATGGTAGGGGGAGATGCACCTATTCTAAAACTGGGAGAATACTGGAATGTTCAGTTAATTGGCCTACGATAGACTTCATTCTATTCCCCTTGGAATCTTTTGCTCCAAGTCTGATAAAGAAAATAGTGCCTCCTCAAACACTGGACTTTTTTCTGGTAGAAGACTTGACAGAATCCATGCATATGAGGTTAAGCTCTTTGTGGGAGAATCGTCGGCTGTCAACCCATCCATCTCAATCCGTAGGCATGGTCTAGCATGTGTTCGAAGACTATCTGAAATGGATGTGGAAGCGAGTAGTTGCGAAGACCTTGGTGGAAGAGACCGGCTAGAGGTGGTCTGTCTTTTTTTACTCCATAGGCTTGGGTCTCCCTGCAGTTGCGGATAGGATTTTTTATGAAGCTGGGATTATTTTGAGTGAAGCTTTTGTGTGACTGGGATGTTTTTGGATTTGGGGTTTTAGGAATAATTTTATGAAGTTGGTTGGGTTTGTTTTAGCAAAATTTAAGTTAGCGGAGAAGGGTGGATGGTTTGACTCCCTTCGCTGATACTTCGTGTAATTGTATTGAACTCCCTATTTAAAATAAAAAATATTTTGATCATATTGTTGTGCCTTTTGATGATTTCTGCATTTAAATTATCTATACTAATCGCTAAGGCATACATAATCCTTTATTTCATGTAAATAATAAAATGAATTGTCGTTCTCAGAGGTAACAAAAGAGTATCATTTTGTGAAAAAGAAGGGGACCGCTCCCATGTAAAGCGTATGAGCTACCTACGTACCTCTGGGGGTTTTGAAAATTTATTGAGTTTCATTTTGAAATAGAAGGGTCAGCGCCGCTGCAAATGTCGGCGCCACTTCAAGTGCCAGCGCCGCTTCAAATGTCTGCGCCACTGCAAGTGTCAGCGCCGCTTCAAGTGTCAGCGCCGCTGCAAGTGTCAGCGCCGCCGCAAGTGTCTGCTCCGCTGCAAGTGTCGGCTTCGCTTCAAGTACCAGCGCCGCTACAAGTTCCAGCACCGCTTCAAGTGCCAGCGTCGCTTCAAGTGTCAGCGTCGCCGTAAGTGTCCGCGCCGCTGCAAGTGCCAGCGCCGCTTCAAGTGCCTACGCCGCTACAAGGGCCGACGCCGCTTCAGGTGCCAGCACCGTCGCAAGTGTCTACGCCACTGCAAGAGTCGGCGTCGCTACAAGTGTCTGCACCGCTGCAAGCGTCAGCGCCGCCGCAAGTGTCGGCCCCGCTGAAAGTGTCGGCACCGCTTCAAGTACCAGCGCCGCTGCAAGTACCAGCGCCGCCGCAAGTGTCCGCGATGCCGCAAGTGTCCGCGCCACTTCAAGTAACAGCGCCGTCGCAAGGGTCCACGCCGCTGCAAGTGCCAGCGCCGCTCCAAGTAACAGCTTCGCTGTAAGGGTCAGCGCCGCCGTAAGTGTCGGCGCCACTGCAAGTTCCAGCGCCGCTCCAAGGACCTGCGCCGCTACAAGTGTCAGCGCCGCCGCAAGTGTCAGCGCCGCCGCAAGTGTCAGCGCCGCCGCAAGTGTCGGCGCCGCTTCAAACAGCTCCGATGCAAGGGTCAGCGCCGCCGCAAGTGTCTACGCCGCCGCAAGTGTCAGCGCCTCCGCAAGTGTCAGCGCCGCTGCAAGTGTCAGCGCCGCTTCAAGTACCAGCGCCGCTGCAAGGGTCAGCTCCGCCGCAAGGGTCGGCGCCGCTGCAAGTGACAGCGCCGCTCCAAGTGCCTGCGCCGTTACAAGTGTCAGCGTCGCCGCAAGTGTCAGCGCCGCCCAAGTGTCCGCGCCGCTGCAAGTGTCGGTGCCGCTTCAAGTACCAGCGCCGTCGCAAGTGTCGGTGCCGCTGCAAGTGCCAGCGCCGCTACAAGTGTCAGCACCGCCGCAAGTGTCTACGCCGCTGCAAGTGTCGGCGCCGCTTCAAGTACTAACGCCGCTGCAAGTGTCACCGCCGCTGCAAAGGTCGACATCGCTACAAGCGCCAGCGCCGCTGCAAGTGTCAGCGCCGCCGCAAAGGTCGGCGCCATTTCGAAAGCCAGCGCCGTTACAAGTGTCTGCTCAACTGCAAGGGTCAGCGCCGCTGCAAGCATCGGCGCCGCTCCAAGTACCAGCGCCGCTGCAAGTGTCAGCGCCGCTGCAAGTGTCAGCGCCGCTGCAAGTGTCAGCGCCGCTTCGAGTACCAGCGCCGCTGCTATTGTCAGCGCCGCTGCAAGGGTCGGCGCCGCTGTAAGTGTCCGCGTCGTTCCAAGTGCCAGCGCCGCTGCAAGGGTCAGCGCCGCTTCAAGCGTCAGCGCCGCTTCAAGCGTCAGCGCCACTAAAACAAGGGTCACTACAGCAATAACATTTGAGAGGTGCCCGCGAGAGTCACCACAGAAGTCCAAAATTGAGAAGTACCACTGCAAGGGTCAGCGCCGCTGCAAGGGTCACTGCAGT
The DNA here is from genome assembly GCA_949130495.1 of Sambucus nigra. Classification (NCBI taxonomy): domain Eukaryota; kingdom Viridiplantae; phylum Streptophyta; class Magnoliopsida; order Dipsacales; family Adoxaceae; genus Sambucus; species Sambucus nigra. The sequence continues at coordinate 482,223,105 of OX422209.1, forward strand.
AATGACAGTCGAGAGAGTCAGCGTCACTGCAAGGCTCAGTGCCACTGCAAGGGTCACTGCAGAAATGTTATTCGAGAAGTGCTTCTACAGGGGTTTCGACAGAAACTCATATTGAGGAAGTAGCTATCGCGAACAACTCCTCATCATGAAACATCAGTCTCTAAATGAATAACATCACTAACACTTTACTTTCTTGTACAGGTTTCCTAGTCGAGCAAGCAGGGCTCAAACAGGCGCGTTGGGACCTCCTGGGAGTTTTGGCTTGGCGGCTGAGGGACAAGGTATGTTGAGCAAGCTCAACAACTTAACACTATAGGATTGAGAGAATACTAGTAGGAAGACCCAGAACTCACCCAGTCCTCACATACCTCACACTTAGTCACAAGTGAAGTGAGCAGCCAAAGGGCTGGCTGCTCACAAGAAAAGAACTGTGTATAAAATGATTTTAGAGGAGAGGGTCCTCTAAACCCCTCTCAAGAAAAATGATTTTAGAAGGGGGTCCTCGAGACCCCCCTCAAGCTTGCAAATATTTTAGAGGAGGTGGTCCTCGAGACCCCCCCTCAAGTTTACAAAGTTTATATCAAAGTTACCGTTTCAAAAGATATTTAGCAAATCAGATATTTTGTCTCCATTAGAAGACACATTTGCTTTTGAACTTTGGTCGGCGCCAGGGGGCATCTTCCAGAGGGGACAGGGAGACCTGCCTACAGGTAGGGACAAATAGTACACTGCAGACTTTGTCCCTCACCAACCCTCTAAGTTTTGGCTCCAAAAGTGCCAACCCAACCTTAGTGCCCAAGTATAAATAGGACCCCTGGGCAAGGTCATAGGAAGAAAAAAGAGAGACAATAGAAATTGCACTGTTACTCTGCCAAAATATCACCAGACCTACCTAAGTATTCTCTCCCTGCTCATTCTCATAGTGCTGAGTGCCTTGTTCCTTCACTCCCCACTGACAGCCATCACTCTCAGGTGTTTCCCTTGAGAAAATTGCTATTTTTGCTGTGAAAGTTCATCTTCTTGTAGGGAGTGAGTTAAAGCTTGAGTTCTATTGTTACCAGAAGGAGAAGTTTTCTTCAGAAGTTGCACCAGGAGACCTTGAAGGACTTGCAGGCAGCGTTCATTGGAGTGGGTCACGCCTCACCCTTTCCAGTTATTCATAGACCCCAGTCTCACTACCCTCCTACATTTGGCGACTCTACTGGGGAGGTATCCTCACTTCCATGGATAAAGAAGGTTTTAATGTTTCTAGGCAGCTAGTGTTTGAAGACTTTCCATCTGAAAATGGAGCTCAAAGAGACAAGGCCACTCAGGTGGATGTGGTGGTGACCGGAGCAAAGGTACTTGCTCCTCCGGGAGGGCAGACCAGCTCACCAGTAGCAGCTCCGGTGGTAGAGGCTTATGAGTATGTTTTTTGAGACTTGGCAAGTTTGGGTTAAGATTGTGTAACACCAGCAGCAACCCCCTCTGGAGGGGCAGCCGTTCCGACAGCGATTCCGGCAGAAGTAGCTCAACCACAAAGGACGGTGCTGGAGCAAGTTGTGACAATCGTCAAGTTCACTGGCAGAACCCCCGGAACCCATAGTGTTTGGAGAGGAATTCGGTATGATCGAGGAACTCCTCTCGCTCAATGATAGCGATGAGGAACCCTTAAGAAAAGAACCCATGGCAGCAGCAGCTAATGACGAGGGACCCTCGACAGTGGGTCCCATAGTGGAAATCCCAAAAGATGGAAAACCTCTAATTGGCAAGGGGGTCGCGAGGAACCCTTGGCCAGCAGCACGCCCCCGTAGTACCAACAGTCGGCGACACACACCCCGCCGCCAAGAAGGAAGTGGAAGTGGCGACCCCTGTAGAAACAACAAATCACTAAGAACCTAGGGGCGAGGAGCCCTGGGTACCTCTCGTCATCAATAAAGTGTCCATGGCAGCAGCAGCATACTCTCCATGACGCCACTGCCCAAAGCAACTAGGTCTTTCGAAGAATCCAAGGTAACTGGCGAGGGATCCTCGGACGTAGGGTCGCCTCGCGGCAAACCATGGGTCGAGACCCCCCTTTTTCAGAAAAAATCACGGGCGTCGAGACACCCTTCTTCAGTGTAAATCATGGGCGTCGAGACACCCTTCTTCAGTAAAAATCATGGGCGCCGAGACACTCTTCTTCAGCAAAAATCATGGGCGTCGAGACACCCTTCTTCAGTAAAAATCATGGGCGTCGAGACACCCTTATTCAGTATAAATCATGGGCGTCGAGACACCCTTCTTCAGCAAAAATCATGGGCGCCGGGATACCCTTCTTCAGCAAAAATCATGGGCGTCGAGACACCCTTCTTCAGCAAAAATCATGGGCGTCGAGATACCCTTCTTCAGTATAAATCATGGGCATCGAGACACCCTTCTTCAGCAAAAATCATGGGCGTCGAGACACTCTTCTTCATCAAAAATAAAAAAATCATGGGCGTCGAGACACCCGAGGTCGAGATGACCCCGTCAGTGCCGGTACATGTCGAGACACCCCCTTGCAGTGACGTGGAGCCCGTAGACGCGAGGCCAGGTCTCGAGACCCGCGGCCGCTGACGAGAGGCCACCATACTGCCATAGGCCGAAACCCCTATTTCTGAAAATTCAAAGGCGTCGAGACACACCCTCCCAAAGAAACTAGGGGTTTTGATGACTCCAAGGCAGCTGGCGAGGGATCCTCGGACGTAGGGTCGCCTCGCAGAAAACCACGGGTCGAGACCCCCCTTCTTCAGAAAAAATCACGGGCGTCGAGACCCCCCTCTCTCCAACACTGGTTCCAACAGACAAGGAACCCTCTGCGTCTAGACACTCATCACAGGTCGAGACACCCAGATAGGAAGTCGAGGAGCGAGGAACTCATGGGCGAGGAACCCTGGGTATTCCTCACCGCCAACAAAAAAAGTCATGGCAGCAGTCTCGATGAAGCGTTAGGTCGAGAGGCCCTTGGAGGTGAAGTCGACGCGCGAGGGACCCTCAACGTGGCACAAGGTCGAGGAACCCTTGATGAAATTCAATGTCGAGATACCCTCGGATATTGGGTCCGACGAGGAACCCTCTCCCACCTTAAGCAATGGTAAAAAACCAACCAGGTTCAAACCACAACGCGAGGAACCCAAGACCAATGGGATTTCTAATGAGGAACTGTCGGTGACAGCAGACTGTGACGAGGAGCCTATGTGCGAGGACCCCTCCCCCATCTCAAGAAGCAGTGAAGAACTCCTCACGCTAAAGTTCTTGGGTAGGAACCCCTTATGGGCAGTAATGCCATCGAGGAACCCGACGTGGTGAAAGGGGAAATTTTCGTCGCAAATGATTTGGACGAGGAACCCACCTTCACTACACCAAAAACAGCATTTTGGCACACCCTGATATTAAAAATCTGGCACGGTTTAAAACTGTGCCAGATTTTGGCACGGTTTAATAGAAATTTGGCACACTTTAAAACAGTGCCAAAATTTGGCACTGTTTTAAAGTGTGCCAAAATTGAGTACACTTTACTAGGATATAAAATACCTCAAAATTTTGGGACATTTTAGTTTCCCTCTTCTCTCTCCTTCTTCGTCTTCTCCCCCGCTCTCCCCTCTCTCTCCACCAAAAATCCAAGCCCTACCATCGGGTCACCAAAAATCCAAGCCCTACCATCCGCTCTCCCCCGCTCTCCCCTGCTGCGTCGGCCCTATTCCTGCCGTCGCCTCCCCCCTTGGGTTTATCCCCTGCCGTCGCCCCTATTTCCGGGTTTATCCTCCTCCGGTCACCTCCCCCGCTCCCCTGGTTCCGGCTTTTTGATATTCCGGTGTCGTGGTTTTGATATTCCGGTGCCGTCGCCCCTATTTTCTCAGTTTGAGGTATATATATATATATATATATATATATATATATATATGATATAAATATATATATATATATATATATATATACTGATATATAAATATAAAATCATATATACTGATATATATTATATACATACTGATTTATATACTGATTTATATCATATATACTGATATATAAATATAAAATCATATATACTAACTGATATATAAATATAAAATCATATATACTGATTTTTATATATATATATTCGATTAAACTCTAGAATTAGATTTAATCTAGAATTATTTAGAATTGTCTAGAATTATTTAGAATTATCTAGAATTAAATCTATTTTATTAAATCACTATATATTAGATTTAATTCTAGATAATTCTAGATTAAATCTAATTCTATATATATATATATATATACTGAGGTGGAATTAAATCTAATATATACTGATTTTTGGAATGTGGAGATAACTTTTCAATAGTCCAGTTTAGGAAAGAGAGAGCCATGTGCAGCTAACATTTTCAGTCTTGAGGTGGGTGATATAGGAGGTGATTGTGTTTTCTTGGCAAGATCTGATGGGGGTGATGGGATTTCCAAGCACTTGAGGTGATTGTGTTCTCAAAGGCCCAGTCAGGGCACACTCCCTCCAAGGCTGTTGTCGCCCCTCTAAGGTATTTCTCATATTAATTTTTTGAATGGGTTTTTTGTTTTGCAACAAAATGCATTTTTTTTGGCACAAAAATGGTTCAATGTGCACAAAATGCATTTTAGGGCATAATAATCTCATATTAATATTTAAGTGTTTAAATGCTAATTGTGCCTGTTCATGTTTGTGACAATGTTAATGTGCACATAGAGGGGTAAAGCTTGGATAGTCCAATTGTTAGCTGTGGCCTGTTTCTCGCTAGCAACGAAAATGGAGGGGATTGAAGTGCCTCCCATTGTTGATTTACAGGTGAGAGAAAAATTAATGTGAATATTTATTTATTTCATTATATATTGATCCATTTTCCTTTCTGATATGTTCTTATATGTAATGGACATATGGATTTTTGTGAGTAGGTAGGAGATCCCAAATTTTTATTTGAAGGCAAAACCATACAAAGAATGGCGCTTCTTGTTTTGAGAACCTTGAATGGAGATCCCAAGTTCTTTCATAGACTACTTTCTTAAAAAGATTAACCATGATCATCTTCCATCACAATCTTTGATCTCTAGATCAATTCAATACATCTTAAGCACAATCAAAGCTAGATTATTCACTATATATATATTAAAGCACAATATAACGCGTGTCCTAATGGCACATAATGATACCTAATTATACTCATAAAAGGGACATGTTATCAATTTCACACACGTGTGTGTATAATCATATATGGGTACTGTAATATTAAAGAGTTTGATACAGTGCTCGGTGGGAATTGAATGCAGGTATTGGGGAGGTTTGGAGATCAAAAGGCTAGCATAGGCTGCCAATGATTTGTTTGGTTTTGTTTTACAAATGTTCAACTCAGGCCAGTTCCATCCAATCTTAATCAAGTTACTACAGGTAACTATTATTTAGTACCCATTCATTAACCTTTTAAAATGCAATAAACTATTTCTACTCAATATTTATAGTTTATCTTTTTCATTCTATATCTGATCATTCCTTTTAAAGTTTGAAAATCACTTCATGGCTTACTTTATGAGCTTATTTAGTTAAATTGGTGGAAGGGACTTGCTGGTGGTTTGGTTTTGGAATTTGCTGTTGCTGTTGAGTTTATATTAAATGTTAAAACATGTTGGATTTAACGAATAAACAAATGAAACTATGTCAAAATTATCTAAAATCCATAAACGTTCAAAATTGATTAAAAACATACCGTTAGAGAATATGACGATATAGGAGGATATAGGAGGCACGAACACCTCGCACGGGACCAATGTAACTTGTAGGAACTGACCGTGTAGCCCCGGGTCCCCCGATTTGAGAGTATGACGATAATTTGGAAAAATCACACTTAGAGTTAAAAACATGCCATTAAAGGGTGAAAACCCAAACCAACCCCCAAACGATCCCGTAGGAGGCACAAACACCTCGTACGGGACCAATGTAACCTGTAGAAATTGATCGCATAGTCCCGGGTCTCCCAGTTTGAGAGTATGACGATGATTTGCAAAAATCACACTTAAGACTTAAAAGCAATCTGTTAAAGGGTGAAAACCCAAACCAGCCCCCGATCGACCCCGTAGGAGGCACGAACACCTCGTACGGGACCAATGTAACTTGTAGGAACTGACCGCGTAGTCCCGGGTCGCTCGGTTTGAGAGTATGATGATAATTTGCAAAAATCACACTTAGACTTAAAACAAGCCGTTAAAGGGTGAAAACCCAAACCAGCCCCCGATCGACCCCGTAGGAGGCACGAACACCTCGCACGGGACTAATGTAACTTGTAGGAACTGACCGCGCGGTCCTGGGTCGCTCGGTTTGAAAGTATGACTATAATTTGCAAAAATCACACTTAGAGTTAAAAACATGCCGTTAAAGGGTGAAAACCCAAACCAGCCCCCCAACGACCCCGTAGGAGGCACGAACACCTCGTACGGGACCAAAGTAACTTGTAGGAATTGACCGCGTAGCCCCGAGTCTCCCGGTTTGAGAGGATGACGATAATTTGCAAAAATCACACTTAGACTTAAAAACAAGTCGTTAAAGGGTGAAAACCCAAACTAGCCCCCGATCGACCATGTAGGAGGCACAAATACCTCGCACAGGACCAATGTAACTTGTAGGAACTGACCGTGTAGTCCCGGGTATCACGGTTTGAGAGTATGACGATAATTTGCAAAAATCACACTTAGACTTAAAAACAAGCCGTTAAAGGGTGAAAACCCAAACCAGCCCCCAAACGACCCCGTAGGAGGCACGAACACCTCGCACGGGACCAATGTAACTTGTAGGAACTGATCGCGTAGTCCCGGGTAACCCGATTTGAGAGTATGACGATAATTTGCAAAAATCACACTTAGACTTAAAAACAAGCCGTTAAAGGGTGAAAACCCAAACTAGCCCCCGATCGACCCCGTAGGAGGCACGAACACCTCGCACGGGACCAATGTAACTTGTAGGAACTGACCGCGTAATCCCGGGTAACCCGATTTGAGAGTATGACGATAATCTGCAAAAATCACTTTTAGAGTTAAAAACATGCCGTTAACGGGTGAAAACCCAAACCAGCCCCCCAACGACCCCTTAGGAGGTACGAACACCTCGCACGGGACCAATGTAACTTGTAGGAACTGACCGCGCACTCTCAGGTTGCTCGGTTTGAGAGTATGACGATAATTTGTAAAAATCACACTTAGAGTTAAAAACATGCCAATAAAGGGTGAAAACCCAAACCAGCTCCCAAACGACCCCGTAGGAGGCACGAACACCTCGCACGGGACCAATGTAACTTGTAGGAACTGACCTCGCAGTCCCGGGTCGCTCGGTTTGAGAGTATGACGATAATTTGCAAAAATCACACTTAGAGTTAAAAACAAGCCGTTAAAGTGTGAAAACCCAAACCAATCCCCCATCGACCCCGTAGGAGGCACGAACACCTCGCAAGGGACCAATGTAACTTGTAGGAACTGACCGCGTAGTTTCGGGTCTCCCGGTTTGAGAGGAAGATGATAATTTGCAAAAATCACACTTAGAGTTAAAAACATGTCGTTAAAGGGTGAAAACCCAAACCAGCCCCCCAACGACCTCGTAGGAGGCATGAACACCTCGCACGGGACCGATGTAACTTGTAGGAACTGACCCCGTAGTCTCGGGTCTCCCGGTTTGAGAGTATTATGATAATTTCCACTCATATATGTAATTTTATAGTTTAAGGAAAAAAAAAATTCAAATTATTGGGTTACTAATATCGTATCTTTTTTGTATCCTATTTTTTTTGCAGGATAACAGTTTATCGTTGGCATTTATTCACGTGGAACACACAGAGAACTCAATGGTTTACAGCAAGGGATTTATTCATGATTCCATTTTTTTGTGTCATGGCCGTGCGGTCTTTTGTTGTTTTATTGTTGAGTTTTATGGCCTCGCAGGCTTTTGTAAGTTAATTGTTATATTTTGTGGCCGTGCGGGCTTTATATTAGGCAGGTTTTGTATTAACAGGTTTTGGAATGTCCAAAAAATAGAGGAAACTCTGCCCAATTTTTTTTGGGCATGTAAACTATTAAAGACTTGTAATATTTTGAAGTTTGTATGTACATTAATTTATTAACAACGTGCAATATTATTAATTTGTGAATTTTGTGCTTTCAAATAATTTTTTTTTTATAAAAAATTTGGCACAGTTCAAAATCGTGGCAAAAGTGTATCATATTTTGGCACGATTTTGAACTGTGCCAAAATTTTTTAAACTGTTCTGAATCTGGCACAGTTAAAAACTGTGCCAAAAGTGTGCCAGAAATATCAAATTCTGGCACGGTTTAAAAGTGTGCCAGAAGTGTTCCTATTTGCCCAAATCTGGCATAGTTAAAAACTGTGCCAAAAGTGTGCCAGAAATATCAAATTCTGGCACGGTTTAAAAGTGTGCCAGAAGTGTTCCTGTTTGACCAAATCTGGCACACTTTTGAGCCGTGCCAGAAAAAAATTACCATTTTGGAACACCTGATTCTGGCACAGTTCAAAACCGTGCCAGATTTGATCTGGCACAGTTTTAAAGCGTGCCAGATTCCTGTTTTTGGTGTAGTGCTTGATTGAGGGTGATCGCGAGGAACCCGCGGCGTGAGAAACCTATCATAACCTCGGTAGCAGGCGATGGACCATTTGAAGTTAAAATAGAAAACAAGATACCCCTTGTGGTTAAAACTTCGCACGAGGACCCTTGATGAAAAATTATTTTCGGCGAGGAACCCATAAGTTCCAATCCCTAGACAGAAAAATGCGCCTCTCAACTCGAGTTGTAGGCGAGGAACCCTGAGCGCGCGAAGAGGCAGGCGAGGAGCCCGTCGTCGGCGATGCTATAAGCGAGGAACCCGGGATGACCAGAATCCCAGACAAAGAACTTTCCATGACTAATACCTTGCACAAGGAATCCCCCGATGCATTTAAACAAAAAAAATAGAAGCGACCGGAATGTAGACACAAGGGCGTAGAATTTCTCAACAAAAGGTACACCAGACTAATGCTTTCTCTTTCTTAATAGTATACTAGAACCTCTCAGTAGATTAGAAGAGGGCCTATGATATAAGTAACTTTCCTCATTATACTTGGGGATATATCCAACCCAAAAGTAAAAGTATAGTGAGTAAAGCCCGTGCAGACACGACAGGACCAGCAAGAGGTTATCCTCCTAGTAATAATAATAATAAAAAAAAAAAAATTCACTACATTTTTTTATTATTATTCCAATCAGATTTATAGCCTAGAGAACAAGTCTTAACCTCTGTTCTCCAAAAAATTGTAATTGACCAGTTTTCAGAAAATAGGGAGAAGCGGGTCTACCCCCCTCTTTAAACTTGTTATTTTTATAAGACAAAAAAGGTTCCTAAGAAAAGTTTGGAACAAGGACCCTTCAGACCAAGAGAAATTTTTAGTATAAAGAAATAATTATTTCTTTACTTATAATATATGTGAAATTTTATGCAAAGTTTGTGGGAAGGAGAAGTGCTAACCCCATCTCTTAGTTACTTTCCAAGAAATGAATATGCATAACAAAATACCCCAAAGTCACACGGGGTTGCGCTAAAAAATATAACTTGCTCAGCTATATGCAAGTACCCCGCAGTTAGGGGGTAGCGTCCAAATTTTAACTTGCTCAGTTATATGTAATTACCCCCAGCTAGAGGGGCTTCTTCCAAAATTTTAAACTTGCTCAGCTATATGCAAGTACCCCGCAGTTAGAGGGGCAGCTTCAAATTTTTTTAACTTGCTTAGTTATATGCAAGAAGTACCCCGCAGCTAGAGGGGACGCATCCAAATTTCAACTTGCTCAGTTATATGCAAGTACCCCACAGTTAAAGGGGAAGCTTCAAAATTTTAAACTTGCTCAACTATATGCAAGTACTCGCAGTTTAGAGGGGAAGCTTCAAAATTCTTTTAACTTGCTTAGTTATATACAAGAAGTACCCCGCAGCTAGAGGGGCCGCTTCCAAATTTTAACTTGCTCAGTTATATGCAAGTGCCCCGCAGTTAGAGGGGCAACTTCAAAATTTTAACTTGCTCATCTCATATGCAAGTACCCCGCAGTTAAAGGGGAAACTTTTCAAATTTTAAACTTCCTCAGCTATATGCAAGTACCCCGCAGTTAGAGGGGCAACGTTCAAATTTTTACTTGCTCAGTTATATGCAAGTGCCCCGCAGTTAGAGGGGAGCTTCAAAATTTTAACTTGCTCATCTCATATGCAAATACCCCACAGTTAGAAGCGGGAAGTTCAATCTTGAGGTTCTCATATAAAAAAGAGTAACTCAACGTATTGAGCAACTCCAAGTATAAATATAAGGTACGAAAGTTTAGTACCTAAGGCTCTAAGGGCACCGGAGCGCTCACAGTCTTGAGCAAGTGCCAAGTATAAACCTAAGGTGCTCCAGATGAGCACCTAAGGCTCCAAGGGCATCGGAGCGCTCACAGTATTGAGCAAGTGCCAAGTATAAACATAAGGTGCTCCAGATGAGCACCTAAGGCTCCAAGGGCATCAGAGCGCTCACAATCTTGAGCAACTGCCAAGTATAAGTATAAGGTGCGACAGTTTAGCACCTAAGGCTCCAAGGGCACCGGAGCGCTCACAGTCTTGAGCAAGTGCCAAATATAAATATAAGGTGCGACTGTTTAGCACCTAAGGCTCCAAGAGCGCCGGAGCGCTCACAGTCTTGAGCAAAGGCCAAGTACAAACATAAGGTACAACTGTTTAGTACCTAAGGCTCCAAGGGCACCGGAGCGCTCACAGTCTTGAGCAAGTGCCAAATATAAATATAAGGTGCGCCAGTTGAGCACCTGTGGATCCAAGGGCATCGGAGCGCTCACAGTCTTGAGCAAGTGCCAAGTATAAACGTAAGGTGCTCCAGATGAGCACCTAAGGCTCCTAGGGCACCGAAGCGCTCACAGTCTTGAGCAACTGCCAAGTATAAATAAAGGGTACGATAATTTCGTGCACAAGTCTCTCGACATTACAAGACACTTCTGCACGAGGGGGCTAATATTGAGAAGTCCTCAAGAAAGTGAACAAATAATAAAATAAGCTTGGAGGGTGGGGACCCACTTAGAGTGACTCCACCTGCCCAAGATTGCAAGTTTGATAGAAAATAGCCAAGGGCGAGGGACTCACCGCGAGCAACCCCTCCGCCCAAGATGAAAGGCCCCAGAATAAGGCCAAGGGCGAGGGGCTCACCGCGAGTAACCCCTACGCCCAAGAAAGAAGGCCCTAGAATAAGGCCAAGGGCGAGGGGCTCACCACGAGTAACCCCTCCGCCCAAAATGAAAGGCCATGGAAAAAGGCCCAGGGCGAGGGGTCCACCGTGAGTAACCCCTCCGCCCAAAAAAAGGAAAGGCCATAGAAGAAGGCCAAGGGCGAGGGACTCACCGCGAGTAACCCCTCCGCCCAAAATGAAAGGCCAAGGGCGAGGGGCCCACTACGAGTAACCCCTCCGCCCAAGGTGAAAGACCACAGAAGAAGGACAAGGGCGAGGGGCCCACTGCGAGCAACCCCTTCGCCCAAGATGAAAGGCCCCAGAAGAAGGCCAAGGGTGAGGGGCTCACCGCGAGTTACCCCTCTACCCAAGAAAGAAGGCCACATAAGAAGGCCAAAGGCGAGGGGCTCACCGCGAACAATCCCTCTGCCCAAGATGGAAAGCCATAAAATAAGGCCAGGGGCGAGGGGCTCACTGCGAGAAACCCCTCCGCCCAAGATGGAAGGCAGCAGAAGAAGGCCAAGGGCGAGGGGCCCGCCGCGAGCAACCCCTTCACCCAAGATTAAAGGCCCCAGAAGAAGGCCAAGGGCGAGGGGCTCATCGCGAGTAACCCCTCCTCCCAAGAAAGAAGGCCACAGAATAAGGCCAAGGGCGAGGGCTCACCGCGAACAACCACTCCGCCCAAAATGGAAGGCCACAGAAGAAGACCAAGGGCGAGGGGTGATGATGCTTGGATTTAGCACCACCGGGTAAGTGATAGTGAGCTCAAACTGTAGCAGCCATGGCAACCATAGAGATGTATAAGTGTATAAGTATGTAGAAGGGGATGAGTATAAGAGGAAATAAGACAATGATGTATAGTGGTTCAGCCAATTTGGCCTACATCCACTGTGAGTGTGTGGTCCACTAAGTATGGGCACTAATGGCCTTGGATACAATGCACATAACCCTCTCTCTCTCTCTTCTGTGTGTACAAGCAGAGTTTTAGCTAGGGCTACAGTTCATGGATCGATCCCCTGTAGGGTTGTAGGTGACAAGTATATATAGGTCTTGGGGGGTGTAGTGTACCCCCCAAGTAAGCATGGTGCATGTGCATAATGATCTAGCCAATTCCCTGTTGACACCTGTAGATGCCAAATGATGACATGATATTCCCTCACGCGAGGGGGTGATTCTGTTATAACGGTCTGCCACGTGTCATATGAGCCTGACGCGCACTGTTCCACGCGTCTCCCAAACCACGCGCCGTCATGATATCACCCTCGGCCTATGAGCCGAGGCCGAGGGCAAAGTTTCTTCCGGCAGTGAGCCTGGCTTAATTCTGGCCTCGTACTGTCGTACCCTCCTAGTGTCGTCTGGAGCCTGGTGGAGGGTCGGCCCCTCGTAGGGTCGTCTGGAGCCTGGTGGAGGGTCGGCCCCTCGTAGGGTCGGCTAGAGCCTGGTGGAGGGTCGGCCCCTCGTAGGGTCGTCTGGGCCTGGTGGTGTCCAGCTGGGGCCTGGTGAAGGGTCATCCCCTCGTAGGGTCGTCCGTATTGGAGGTAATCCTCATCCATGCTGAGGGTATAAACGGGTATATCAATCACCCCCCAGCCCTTAGTCATAGGTGTCATTGAGATGGCTGAGGGATATTTGCTGAATTCGAGACACGTGTGGTGAGTTAGGTGAGTGACACATGGGCAGGTACTCATTGCTATTTAAGTTCCCAAGGCAGGGCGGCTGCACACTTGCCTGGGGCTTTGTGCCCTGACTATTCCCTTCTTAGCAAATGTGCCCATTTATTGCCAATGTATATAAGCAATTTTTAAACTCTCTTTCCAACTTCTTCTTCTTCGCGCCTAACCATTTTCTCTCTCTAGAACCAGTCGCCATTTGCAGCCTTCAATCTTTCAGGCCTCACTGCGCTCTTGTTCTCTCATCATCAGGTAACCTTTTTCTCCCCGTGCCTTCTTTTGCCTTCATTTCTGTATAGTTTTTAGGGTCGTAGGTCGGCAGTTTCTTAGAGTTCCCCTATTGCCTTTTTCCGGTGTCTTCTCCGGTTGGTAGTTCTTGAACATTCTTGACGAAAAACATTTGAGTTCTTTGGTTTGATCCAAAAGTCAAACCTGGTCAATCCCCCAAGTGTTTGTAGTTGAATTAGCCAAGTCTAGCATAATTTCTCCAAGTGCAGGGTCTTCCCCTTAATGCTTAGGAGGCTTTACCACTTAGTGTCTGAATTCCCATCTCTGAGAGAGAAACTCTTTACCGAGATCAGACGAATAGAGGAGGAGGAAGAGAGGAGACGATGGGCCGACCCTAATTGGGTACGACCCATCTTTCCCATTCCTCTTGCCACCATAAGACCATCTGAACCCTCTGAGTCTTGTGGGTCGTCGTCTCGTCCTGCCGACACTCCCAAATCAAGTGAAATGGATGAGAGAACCTCCTCCCCAACTGGCGCTGGAACGTCTGGTAGAAGGGACACGTCAGACCCTAGCCCTCCCCGAGAGGCCGAGGGTACGATCCCCTCTGAGGCTGTCCTTGTGACAACCCTGTCCCCCAATGCCTTCCAAGTGGCTTTCCCTCAGGGTCCTCCTGCAGGTGATGAGATGGAGGGGGATGAGTACGAGGACGATGATACAGATGATGAGGTTGACACTTCCCACGCCTCATCTTTTATCTCCTCCGTTAGGGATAGGGACCTTCTGATATGGAGGCATACTTACGGAGTGCCCTCTGGGGTAACTATGAGGGTTCCCTCTGAGACTGAGAGGGTTTTTGAGGGTGAAGAGGGAGAGGTTGCAGTCTACGAGCAAATGTTCAAGGTAGGTGTCAGACTTCCCTTCCACCCTGCCATTTTCGATATTCTGTCGGCTTTGGGCGTCTCCCCCTCTCAACTTCCACCCAACTCTTGGAGGACGATTCTGGGTTACATTTCCTTGTGGAAAAACTCTTTTACTGATGAGCCCTCGTCCGACATATTCTTGGCTTGCTATAATATCACCTCTTCATCTAAACAGCCCGGATATTATCATCTTGGGGCGAGAAGGTTGGAGAAGAAACTTCTTCACGTGTCTCAAACTTCCAATCATGATTGGAAGAAGAGATTCTTCTTCATATCTGGGGCGTGGGAGCGCTCCGCCGAGGCGTCCCCTTCTGCCGATGGTCCGAGGGTCCCTAACAAATGGTCTAATCCCTCAATGAAAGCTAGGTCAGACCCCGGACTTAGCCTAGAGGAAAGGGATATTGTTGAGTATCTGAGGGGACGAGGGAGAGAGGGTGAGATCCCAAAGTTTGAAGATCTGATGAATCCTCGCTTCCTTAAAGAAGCTGGTCTGAGGGTCGGCCCTCTGACAGAACTATGTGAGTTACACTGAACATTTTCCCTTATTTACTTATTTTTGAAGTGTTCTCTCTTTATCTCTGAACTTTTCTGACATGTCGTCCTCTTATCAGATCGTCCTGCAGGTATACCAGACTACCTCTGGGAAATGACTGCTCCAAGCCTACTTGCTGGTTTGTCGAAGAAAAAGGGGAAGGAGCCTCAGCAAGCTCCAAAGAAGACGAGGGCCTCCGGGCCGACGGTTGTTGAGCCGACCTCTGATAGCCACAAGAGGAAGGAGCCTGAGACTCCTGTTGAGCATCGGCCTGTTCCAAGGACGAGGGCAAGGGTCGAAGCCTCTGAGGGTACGACCTCTTCGTCGAGCATGGGGGCCTTCTGGTCTCAGAATCTGTCCCATCTGAGGGCCGACCCCTCATCCCTTATTGCCAACTTGAGGGCGGCCAAGGCCTCGATGTTCTCTGCACCATCGGCCTCTGACTTCGAGTTCTTGGCAAAGATGCCTCCAGCTAAAGTGTACGACTTCGGTCTGCACTCCCTTGCTCAGGTATTGGTCTTGACCTTTAATTTCATTCTTTCATTAACTGTTCCCTCGGCCCCTCTTGACATTTGTTCATTTTTTCTTGCAGTCCGTCTGTGCCCTCACCTCAGCCACCAAGTGGATGTCTGAGAACCAACAGAAATTCCATGAAGCTGAGAGGGCCATTCAACAAGAGGCCGACCTACGGACAGAGTTGGACACTGCTAGGGCCGAGCTGGAGAGCACAAGGACTGAGCACGCTAGAGTCCTTGATGAGCTGACGAAGCAACATGACGCCGATCTGCAGGCTAAGGACTTGTTGATCAAGGACAAGGACTTGTTGATCAAGGACAAGGACGAGGCTCTGATCAACCTGGAGGCCCAGCATAAGACTGATCTGGAAGAAGCCATCAAGAAAGCTGAGGCTGATGCTGTGGAGGCATACAAGACTTCAGATGAATTTCAAGGCTTCGGCCTTGAATATCTTGAAAGTGGGATTAGGACGGCCTGCCGATGGGTCGTCCTCAAATTTGGCGATGTGGTTTCCTCTGTTCGCCCATCACTGGAGGGTGTTCAATTGGACGATCCCCTAATTACCGAGGCCCTCAACCAGGTGGAGTCCCAAGTCCAGCTCGAAGGGGTCGGTACATTTGAAGATCATCCGGTGCTGGTAACAGAGGAGACCATTCCCATTGATGTTGAGGCTCTTCCCTCTGATGTCGTCCCATAGGGTGGCTGCCTGTAGCCCATACCCTTGTTTTTGTATTTTTGTTCTATGTATTGTAAAACACTTGATGCTTTATATTAATACCATCGTCTCTTCCTTTCACAACTGTCTCCCATAACTGTTGTCTTCCATATTTAATTCTGTTATGGTTTGTTCCTTGCTAATTTGCTTCTTCGTTGATGATGATGATACTAACCCTTCCCTCGTCTTTTTGAGGACCAATGTGGGGTCGTCCCCTCATCAGGCCTCATTATAGCCGAGGGTTCAAATAATCAAATTAATGATTTTTAACGAAGTCTACCCTCGTCTTTCTTGAGAACAGTGGAGGGGTCGTCCCCTCCACTGGTCCCCATTATAGCCGAGGGTTCAACTTACCAAATTAATGGATTTTAACAGTCTACCCTCGTCTTTTTTGAGAACAGTGGTGGGGTCGTCCCCTCCACTGGTCCTCATTATAGCCGAGGGTTCAACTAACCAATTTAATGGTATATATGAAGTCTACCCTCGTCTTTCTTGAGAACAGTGGAGGGGTCGTCCCCTCCACTGGTCCTCGTTATAGCCGAGGGTTCAACTAACCAATTTAATGGTATATATGAAGTCTACCCTCGTCTTTCTTGAGGGCAGTGGAGGGGTCGTCCCTTCCACTGGTCCTCATTATAGCCGAGGGTTTAACCAACCAATTTAATGATTTTTAATTAAAGTCTACCCTCGTCTTTTTTGAGAACAGAGGTGGGGTCGTCCCCTCCACTGGTCCCCATTATAGCCGAGGGTTCAACTAACCAATTTAATGGTATATATGAAGTCTACCCTCGTCTTTCTTGAGGGCAGTGGAGGGGTCGTCCCCTCCACTGGTCCTCATTATAGCCGAGGGTTTAACCAACCAATTTAATGATTTTTAATTAAAGTCTACCCTCGTCTTTCTTGAGGACAGTGGTGGGGTCGTCCCCTCCACTGGTCCCCATTATAGCCGAGGGTTCATCTTACCAAATTAATGGATTTTAACAAAGTCTACCCTCGTCTTTCTTGGGGACAGTGGTGGGGTCGTCCTCTCCACTGGTCCTCATTATAGCCGAGGGTTCAACTTCTTTGCATGTATACTAGAACTGATAACCACTGGATGAGGGAAACACTGATACTTCTCATTAATCTTCAATGTGTTATGTCGAAACAATGCTTATTACAACTATGGCTTATCAAGACCTTACAACACTACTGGTAGTATTTTTTCAAATGATTTGCATTCCAGGGGTTTGAGAAAGGTTCCCCCTCCAGGTTTTCTAGCCTGTAGGTCCCAGGGATGACTTCATCGATGACCCTATATGGGCCATGCCAATTAGGGTGAAGCTTGTTTGGCTTTTGCCAAGTCTTCTTGAGGACCAAGTCCCCCACTGCGATGGGCCTATGTTTCACCCTCTGATTGTAGAACCTTGCGGTCCTCTGTTGGTAGGAAGCCTGCCTCATCTCAGCATCCTCCCTTCTTTCCTCAATCAAGTCCAGGTCAAGTCTCCTCTCTTCTGTATTTCCCTGGGGGTCATACACTTGGACCCTATGAGTGGGGAACTCGACTTCGGTGGGGATGACTGCTTCTGATCCATAAGCTAACATGAATGGGGTCTCCCCAGTAGAGGTCCTTACTGTCGTCCTGTACGCCCACAACACTGCATATAACTCCTCGACCCATCTTCCTTTTGCCTCCTCAAGCCTCTTCTTAATCCCATCTAGGATTGTCCTATTCGTAACTTCGGTTTGCCCATTGGCCTGAGGTCGGCCTGGGGTGGAGAAAAATTGTTTGATGCCTACCCTCTCACAGTACTTCTGCAGAGAGGCATTCTTGAACTGGGTCCCGTTATCCGAGATGAGGGTGTTGGGTAGACCATATCTGCATATCACATTCTTCCAGATGAACTGGAAGGTCTTCTGCTCTGTAATCGTGACCATCGGTTCGGCCTCTACCCACTTTGAAAAGTAATCAATGGCTACGATGAGGAATCGATAGTTATTGATGGACCTAGGCAAGGGTCCTACTAGGTCGATCCCCCACACTGCAAATGGCCATGGGGATGTAATGGAGGTGAAGGGCTGATGAGGTTGGTGAGGGATGGTAGCAAATCTTTGGCATTTATCACACTTTTTAACATATGCGGCAGCATCTTTCCCTAAGGTCGGCCACTAGTAGCCTTGGGTGATCACCCTCTTTGCTAAGGATCTACCCCCAATGTGGCTTGAGCACGACCCTTCATGCACATCTTGCAGAATGGAAGGGACTTCTGAGGGATGCACACACCTAAGTAAGGGGAGTAGGAACCCCTTTTTGTACAGCGTGTCTCTGATGACAGTGAACTTAGCAGCCCTGTATCTCAGCTTCTTCCTTTCTTGGCTTGCTTCTGGCATCTCTCCCCCTTTAATGTATCTGATCAGAGGATCCATCCATGACGGTTCTTGAGAAACATTCATGCAAATGCCAAGTGTTCCCTCGACGTCTTCGATAGCTGGCTGAAACAAAATTTCCACTGGGACCGTCCTCCTGATGTCTGTTCTTGTTGCCGAGGCCAGCCTAGCAAGGGCATCAGCGCGGCCATTATCAAGCCTAGGTACCCTCCTTAATTTCACTTCTCTGAAGCCCTTGAGTAATGATCTCACCTTCTCGAGGTACCTAGCCATCCTTTCGTCCTTAGCCTCGTAGGCTCCTAGTATCTGATTTACGACTAGCCTTGAATCACTATGGACCAAAATCTGGCCGACACTAAGAGACTTGGCCAAGGAGAGGCCTGCTACTAAGGCCTCATATTCAGCCTCATTGTTGGAGGCTTTGAAGTTGAACCTCAGGGCGTATTCGACGTCTGTGCCATCGGGTGCTGATAGTATCAGTCCAGCACCACTTCCGCTATCACAGGAGGACCCGTCAACGAAGAGGCTCCACGGAGTCTTTCCTTCAGAAAAATTTCCCTCAGAGAGGGACCCCTGTCTAAAGATGTATCTTCCCTCTTCATTTTCAGTCACTTTCCTTCTAGCGGTGCTCGTCTCAACCATATCTGCGGGTGTGTCTTTGGGTCTGTCTTCTGTATCTGCCTTCCCGAGGGTCTCACCCTCGGCCTCATCATCTTCCCAGGTGAACTCAGCCACGAAGTCTGCCAAGGCCTGCCCCTTAATGGCTGTCTTAGGCTGATACACAATGTCAAACTCCCCCAGCTCTATAGCCCAGGTCATTAGCCTTCCTGATTTTTCAGGCTTGTGTAGGACCTGCCTAAGAGGAGAGTCAGTAAGGATGACCATAGTATGGGACTGGAAGTACGGTTTCATCTTCCTTGAGGCATGGATCAAGGCATAGGCCAACTTCTCCATCCTCGGGTATCTCTGCTCTGCCCCCTGTAGTGCCTTGCTGTTGAAATATACGGGCTTCTGTATCCCATCTTCGTCTCTTACGATTGCTGCACTGGTAGCGGACTCTGAGACAGCAAGGTACACGTAAAGTCGTTCACCCTGCACGGGTCGTGACAGCAGCAAGGGAGACCCTAAGTATGATTTTAGCTCCTTGAAAGCCTCATCACACTCTTCGCTCCATTCGAAGGCCTTCCTGAGGATCTTGAAGAATGGTAGACACCTGTCTGTAGCCCTTGACACAAATCTGTTCAAGGCAGCCACTCTCCCTGTGAGCCTCTGAACGTCTTTAATGGACTTGGGGGTCTTCATCTCAATAAGGGCCTTTATCTTTTCGGGATTGGCCTCGATGCCTCTTTGATTGACAATGAACCCCAAGAACTTTCCCGCTCCGACCCCAAAGACACACTTGGCCGGATTGAGCTTCATTTTGTATTTGTCCATTGTATTAAAGGTCCTTTCCAGGTCTGCCACATGGTCCTCGGCCTTCAGACTTATAGTCAGCATGTCATCTACGTAAACCTCCATAGACTTCCCAATTTGGTCTTCGAACATTTTATTTACGAGGCGCTGGTACGTTGCCCCCGCATTTTTTAGGCCAAAGGGCATGACCCTGTAACAGTATGTCCCCTTGTCAGTGATGAAGGTAGTCTTCTCCGAGTCATCAGGGTTCATGAAGATCTGGTTATACCCTGAGTAGGCATCCATAAAACTCATGAGCTCGTGGCCTGCAGTAGCGTCTACCATCTGGTCAATGCGGGGGAGAGGGAAGCTGTCTTTGGGGCAGTGCTTGTTGAGGTCTGTGAAGTCCACACACATTCTCCACTTGCCGTTGGCCTTTGGGACAATGACTGCATTGGACAGCCACTCAGGGTAGATGACCTCTCTGATAAATTCAGCGTCTTCTAATTTTTTAACCTCATCCCTGATGACCTCATACTTCTCTCTAGAGTAAATCCTCCTCCTCTGCTTTACCGGCTTCACTCCCTCTACCACATTGAGTTTGTGGCACATGATTTCAGGGTCGATCCCTGGCATATCTACATGACTCCACGCGAAGACGCTTCGCCTTCTCCTCAACAGTTTGATGAGGTCTTCCTTGATACTGGGCTTCAGAGACTTGCCAACTTGGACGGTTTTTCCCGGGTCATCCTCATCGAGGATGATGGGTTCTACCTCCTCAGCGGCCTCCCCTTTTTTGAGCTTCGTCTCGTCCCTGGGGTCTAGGGTATCAATGTTATCAAGGGGCTCACGGCAAGAAACCCCTCCGCCCAAGATGGAAGGCCGCAGAAGAAGGCCAAGGGCGAGGGGCTCACCGCGAGCAACCCCTCCGCCCAAGATAGAAGGCCACAGAAGAAGGCCAAGGGCGAGGGGCTCACCGCGAGCAACCCCTCCGCCCAAGATAGAAGGCCACAGAAGAAGGCCAAGGGCGAGGGGCTCACCGAGAGAAACCCTTCCGCCCAAGATGGATGGCCAGAGAAGAAGGCCAAGGGTGAGGGGCTCACGGCGCGCAACCCCTCCACCCTAGAAAAAAGGCCACAGAAGCAGGCCAAGAACGAGGGGCTCACCGCGAGTAACCCCTCCGCCCAAGTTGATACCCAGATAAGGAGGTCCACTATAAGTGGCCTCATCTACAAAACTTGGGATGAAGTGACAGGACATTTAATGACCCTAAGGGGGAATGATGAAGGAACCCTAGGGTCCCCCAAAATAAAAAAATAAAAATTGACTTTATGGCGTACAAAGCTTTTTTGGTCTACCCAACCTAAAAAAATTTGCACGAGGGGCTAATGTAGAAGGGTGTCTACCTATAAAAAAAGTAAAAATAATATTTTATTAAAAATACTGAGAAGAAACCCAAGGTCCCGGCAGAAACTCATATTGAGGAGGAGCCACCCCAGGGTCCCGGCAGAAACTCATATTGAGCAGGAACCCCCCAGGGTCCCAACAGAAACTCGTATTAAGAAGGAACCCACCTAGGTTCCCGGCAGAAACGCATAATTGAGAAGGAACCACCCCAGGGTCCCGACAGAAACTCATATTCAGCAGGAACCTCCAGCGCCGCTGAAAGTGTCAGCGCCGCTGTAAAGGTCAGCGCCGATGCAAAGGTCAGCGCCGCTGCAAGGGTCAGCGCAGCTTCAAGTGCCGGCGCCGCTGCAAGGGTCGGCGCCGCCGCTTCAAGTGCCAGCGCCGCTGCAAGTGTCTGCGCCATTGCAAGGGTCAGCGCCGCTGTAAGTGTCGGCGCCACTTCAAGTGCCAGCGCCGCTTCAAATGTCTGCGCCACTGCAAGTGTCAGCGTCGCTGCCAGTGTCTATGCCGCTGCAAGGGTCAGCGCCGCTTCAAGTGTCAGCGCCGCTGCAAATGTCAGTGCCGTCCCAAGTGCCCGCGTCACTGCAAGTGTCGACGTCGCTTCAAGTACCAGCGCCGCTACAAGTGCCAGCACCGCTTCGAGTGCCGGCGTCGCTGCAAGGGTCGGCGCCGCTTCAAGTGCCTGCGCCGCTGCAAGTGTCTGCGCCATTGCAAGGGTCAGTGCCGCTGCAAGTGTCAACGCCACTTCAAGTGCCAACGCCGCTTCAAATGTCTGCACCACTGCAAGTGTCAGCGCCGCTACAAGTGTCTATGCCGCTGCAAGAGTCAGCGCCGCTTCAAGTGTCAACACCGCTGTAAGTGTCAGCGCCGCCACAAGTGTCCGCTCCGCTGCAAGTGTCGGCTTCGCTTCAAGTACCAGTGCCGCTACAAGTTCCAGCACCGCTTCAAGTGCCAGCGCCGCTTCAAGTGTCAGCGTCTCCGCAAGTGTCCGCGCCGCTGCAAGTGTCGGCGCAGCTTCAAGTGCCTACGCCGCTACAAGGGCCGGCGTCGCTTCAGGTGCCAGCGCCGTCGCAAGTGTCTACGCCACTGTAAGGGTCGGCGTCGCTACAAGTGTCTGCACCGTTGCAAGTGTCAGCGCCGCCGCAATGGTCGGCGCCGCTTCAAGTATCAGCGCCGCTGCAAGGGTCAGCGCCGCCGTAAGTGTCGGCGCCGCTGCAAGTGCCAGCGCCACCGCAAGTGTCCGCGCCACTTCAAGTAACAGCGCCGCCGCAAGGGTCAGCGCCGCCGCAAGGGTCAGTGCCGCCGCAAGTGTCCGCGCAGCTGCAAGTGCCAGCGCCGCTCCAAGTAACAGCTCCGCTGCAAGGGTCAGCGCCGCCGCAAGTGTCGGCGCCGCCGCAAGTGTCAGTGCCGCTGCAAGTTTCAGCGCCGCCGCAAGTGTCGGCGCCGCTGCAAGTGTCGGCGTCGCTTCAAGTACCAGCGCCGCTGCAAGGGTCAGCGCCGCCGCAAGTGTCTACGCCGTCGCAAGTGTCAGTGCCTCCGCAAGTGTCAGCGCCGCCGCAAGTGTCCGCGCTGCTGTAAGTGTCGGCACCGCTTCAAGTACCAGCACCGCTGTAAGGGTCAGCGCCGCCGCAAGGGTCGGCGCCGCTGCAAGTGACAGCGCCGCTCCAAGTGCCTGCGCCACTACAAGTGTCAGCGCCGGCGCAAGTGACTACGCCGCCGCAAGTGTCAGCGCCGCCCAAGTGTTTGCGCCGCTGCAAGTGTCGGTGCGGCTTCAAGTACCAGCGCCGCTGCAAGGGTCAGTGCCGCCGCAAGTGTTGGCGCCGCTGCAAGTGCCAGCGCCGCTCCAAGTGTCAGCGCCGCCGCAAGTGTCTACGCCGCTGCAAGTGTCGGCGCCGCTTCAAGTACTAACGCCGCTGCAAGTGTCAGCGCCGCTGCAAGTGTCTGCGCCACTGCAAAGGTCAGCATCGCTACAAATGCCAGCGCCGCTGCAAGTGTCAGCGCCGCCGTAAGGGTCGGCACCGTTTCGGAAGCCAACGTCGTTACAAGTGTCTGCTCAACTACAAGGGTCAGCGCCGCTACAAGCATCGGCGCCGTTACAAGTACCAGCGTCGCTGCAGGTGTCAGCGCCGCTTCGAGTACCAGCGCCGCTGCTAGTGTCAGCGCCGCTGCAAGGGTCGGCGCCGCTGTAAGTGTCCGCGCCGTTCCAAGTGCCAGCGCCGTTGCAAGGGTCAGCGCCACTACAACAAGGGTCACTACAGCAATAACATTCGAGAGGTGCCCGCGAGAGTCACCACAGAAGTCCAAAATTGAGAAGTACCACTGCAAGGGTCAGCGCCGCTGCAAGGGTCACTGCAGTAATGAAAGTTGAGAGAGTCAGCGTCACTGCAAGGCTCAGTGCCACTGCAAGGGTCACTGCAGAAATGTTATTCGAGAAGTGCTTCTACAGGGGTTTCGACAGAAACTCATATTGAGGAAGTAGCTATCGCGAACAACTCCTCATCATGAAACATCAGTCTCTAAATGAACAACATCACTAACACTTTACTTTCTTGTACAGGTTGCCTAGTCGAGCAAGCAGGGCTCGAACAGGCGCGTTGGGACCTCCTGGGAGTTTTGGCTTGGCGGCTGAGGGACAAGGTATGTTGAGCAAGCTCAACCACTTAGCACTATAGGATTGAGAGAATACTAGTAGGAAGACCCAGAAGTCACCCAGTCCTCACACACCTCACACTTAGTCACAAGTGAAGTGAGCAGCCAAAGGGCTGGCTGCTCACAAGAAAAGAACTGTGTATAAAATGATTTTAGAGGAGAGGGTCCTCTAAACCCCTCTCAAGAAAAATGATTTTAGAAGGGGGTCCTCGAGACCCCCCTCAAGCTTGCAAATATTTTAGAGGAGGTGGTCCTCGAGACCCCCCCTCAAGTTTACAAAGTTTGTATCAAAGTTACCGTTTCAAAAGATATTTAGCAAATCAGATATTTTGTCTCCATTAGAAGACACATTTGATTTTGAACTTTGGTCGGCTCCAGGGGGCATCTGCCAGAGGGGACAGGCAGACCTGCCTGCAGGTAGGGACAAATAGTACACTGCAGACTTTGTCCCTCACCAACCCTCTAAGTTTTGGCGCCAAAAGTGCCAACCCAGCCTTAGTGCCCAAGTATAAATAGGACCCCTGGGCAAGGTCATAGGAAGAAAAAAGAGAGACAATAGAAATTGCACTATTACTCTGCCAAAATATCACCAGACCTACCTAAGTATTCTCTCCCTGCTCATTCTCATAGTGCTAAGTGCCTTGTTCCTTCACTCCCCACTGACAGCCATCACTCTCAGGTGTTTCCCTTGAGAAAATTGCTATTTTTGCTGTGAAATTTCATCTTCTTGCAGGGAGTGAGTTGAAGCTTGAGTTCGATTGTTACCAGAAGGAGAAGTTTTCTTCAGAAGTTGCACCAGGAGACCTTGAAGGCCTTGCAGGCAGCGTTCATTGGAGTGGGTCACGCCTCACCCTTTCCAGTTATTCATAGACCCCAGTCTCACTACCCTCCCACAGAAACCAAAATGAAATCATGCCCATTTAAAGCTTTGGGTGTGACTTTCCCTATAATGTTAGTGCCCCAGGTGAACACCGGTTAGGGAGAAGTCATATTGTACAATTCTCGAGGAGCCAAGTGCTGGAGATTAGCAAACTATTGGCATTTGAGGCATCCTCATACATAGGCGATGTAATTCTGAACCATGGTGGCCCAATATTACCCTTGTCGGATAATCTTCTTAGCAAGAATATGACCATTCATGTTGGGTCCACATTCCCCTTTGTGGATATTCTACATCATTTTTCAATGTCAGCCCTTGCAATTCAATGCAAATGGGTTCCATCAAAGTTTCTCTTAAACAGTGATTTATCGCAGATGATGTACCGGGCAACCAGTTTACAAAAGTCGCACGATCTTTCTTATTGACGTCTTGGGCATACCTACTATACTTGAGGAGGCACTAAATATCGTAGTATCAGCATTTGTCCATATCGGAATCTTATTCTGTGACAAGCTTAATGTTGTAGCAGTGGGTTGGCATAGCTTATTTTTTTACTAGGAAAGGGAGAAACGTTATTACCTCGGGCATGTCGGTCATGGAGGTCAGGGAGCGAAGCTATTCTTTTCTCGGGGTAAGTAGTGGAAGTTGATATCTCGAAACTGGGATGCCAGCTCTTCTAGATGGGCGTGGAAGGGTAAGAACTTCTCATTTTTTACTTTCCTTGTTCTAAGGAGTTGACCAATGATGAGGATGGAGTCCCCACAAACATTTAGGTGTTTGATACCTTTCTTAAGGGCGACTTGGAGGCCTACGGTGCATGCCTCTTATTCGGTCATATTATTTGTGCAGGGAAAATCCAGGTTAATGGCAATGGGAGTGTGAGAGTCATCAGGGGCGATTAGGAGTATCACAATGTTGTATCCTTTCTTGTTAGCAGCGTCATCAAAGAACCTTTTCCATCAGAGGTCCTCCTGAGAGGTGCAGAGATTATCTTCGTCTGAGAATTCAGAGACCCAAACATCAACCTTTTCCATGGGGTAGTCAGCAAGGTAATCAAAGATAGCCCTACCTTTCATGGATTTCTGCATAACATACACGATATCAAACTCAGATAGCAGCATTAACCACTGGGCTATTTGGCTAGATAGGGAATGTTTCTTAAGAAAGTATTTGATAGGATCCATTTGGGACACAATTTTGATGGCGAAAGAGAGCATGTAGTGCCATAAATTTTGAGTGACCCAGACTAGGGCAAAACATGCTTTTTTCAAGGCATTTTAGTTGCCTTCATACCCGACCAACTTTCGACTAGCGTAGTAGATGGTCCTTGCTTTATGCGATTCTTATGGGTTAACAAATACCCTGCTATAGTATCGATTATGATCAAGTACATGAGTAGAGGGAGACCTAGTTGCGGAGGCATAAGCACCGAGTTCGGGTAAGATATTACTTGATTCTGTCGAAGGCTCCCTCATAGGCCTCATTCTAGACATTGGTAGAATCCTTATGAAGGATTTTAAAGATCGTCTTGCAAATGGAAGTCAGTTGGCTGATGAACCGACTGATGTATTGAAGTTTTCCTAAGAATCACCGAACTTCTTTCTCCGTTCGGGATGGTAGCATTTTGAGTATGGCTTTTAGTTTGGCAGGGTCTGCTTCGATTCCCTTCTCTCTAACCATGAATCTAAAAAGATTTCCTTTGGTGATGTAAAAAATGCATTTATGTGGGTTTAATCGCATATGGCATCACCGCAGTCGTTCAAAGAACTTCAAGAGGGTGGGAACATGACCTTCCCGAGTCTTAGACTTAAAAATCATATCGTCTATGTAGGCTTCGACCTCATTGTGTATTAGATCATGAAAGATGGTTATGGAGGCCCTTTTGTAGGTAGCCCATGTGTTCTTATGCCCGAATGGAAAAATCGTGTAATAAAAGGTTCCCTAGGGGGTGATGAAGGCAATTTTTTCTTGATGTTCAAGGTGCATCTTGATCTGATTGTACCAGCGAACCAATTGACGAATGACTTGAGGACATGACTGGTCGTGTTGTCCACAATCATGTGGATGTTAGGAAGTGGGTAATTATCCTTTGGAAATACTTTGTTCAAATCCCTGTAGTCTACACACAAGCGGACTTTTCCTCCTAATTTCAGTACGAGTATTGATGATACTGTAAACAACATCACTAGATAAAGAGGTAGTAGATCTCAAAAAGGCATAACAATGGCAGCAAATAACAACATCGATATGTAGAAGGAGATGAGGAGAAGAGGAGAAACACACCAATATAAGTGGTTCGGCAATTGCCTACGTCCACTGTGCAAGTGAGTGTAAGTATCACTATTAAAAGAGGGCTCTAATGGCTTTAGATATACAATCACTCCACTATCTCTCTCTCTACTATAAATGCACTAGAGTTTGCCTAGGGTTTGTCATTATCAGTCCCTTTACAAGGTAGAGGAAGACCTCTATATATAGTGCTTGGGAGGTGTAATTTACCCCCCAAGCATGCAATGAGCATGTGTATGAGGATCGAACCAGTATGATGATGACACCTGGATGATCTTTATGTAGATAATGATGACCATAATATTCCCTCACGTGAGGGGAATGATTCAGTTATAACTGAATTGCGACGTGAAGTCTTCCATGTGCTTGCGTAAGCTCAGACTTATTTCCCTGACTGATGTAACCTCGGTCAGGCCGAGTATGAGGTTGGTGAAGTCCGATGGTGTTATTTTGTCCAGTCAATCATTAATAGGACCTCGTCCTGGGAGACTGGCTGAGGTTTTGTATGAGGTGGGGTACAACATCGACTGATGCAAAGTATGAGCTCGGCAATAGCCTGGGCCCAAGTGACATCGTTGACCTCAGCTACTGTTCAGCCGAGGTTTCCCTATGAGGGGCCGACCTTCCAGAAGACGACCTTCCCGATGGCTGTTGTAAGCTTCTTGTCAACTCGGCTGTGCGACAGGCTGAGGTTAGAGACTCCGAGTAAAAGGGTGCACTTTGGGCATATCAATCACCCCTAACCCTTAGTCACCTATGTGAGTAGGTGATTGAGGAGTATGACAGGCCCAGACTGAGTTTTTTTTTGGTGCCTTGGGGCATGAGGTGATTCCCTAACACATGTCACTCATTGAGGTGGGTAATATGCTTCCCAAGGTGTGATAATTATGACTGCGCCCTTTGGGTTCTCTAGGGCAATGATGGGTGTGTTGAAATGTGGGCCCCATCATTGAGAAGGTTTAAAACCTTCCTATTTCCTCATTTTTTCTTTCTTCTTCCAATTTTCTCCCTCCTAAGCTTTCTGCAGCTGCCACTCTCAAGATCACCACCGTTGTACAGTGATCTAAGGTTTCCTTTGTTTCTTAACACCTTCCTCCCTCACTTACGACTATCCAGGTACTTCTTTCGACCTTTTTTTTCCATTTCTGGTCTTTGCTTTGTATTTTTTATTTTCTGGTGAGGTTTTCCTTTTTCGGTGAAGCTTTCCATCGTTGTTAGGTAGCTATAGGGTTAGGTTTGTATCTCCTATGTGACCTCGTTGCCATATTAGGTTGTCTTGGGGTTGTTTCTGCCAATAACATTAACTTTTAGACTTCTCGATGACCCTCCGATCGTCTTCTTCGGCGACCCTGTTCTTAAAGGTTCTTGAAGGTTCTTGAAGTTCTTGGTGAAAACCTTTTAGATCCCTAGTTTGATCTTTAGTTTAGATTGAACAAGTTGTTATGCCTATTTTCACTTTGAGTCAAGTGTATTGTCATTCTCCTTATGCTCAGACCCTTGGACCAACTCATAGAAGAGTTCCCAACTCTTAGTGAGAAGACCTTTGAGAAGATTAGGCAAATAGAGCTAGCCCAAGAGGAAGCTCGTAGGGCTGATGCCTTTCCCCTCAGACCAATCTTTCCTCCACCCCTGAAGGTTATATACCTTAAGCCAGCCGATCCTGCTGAGCCTGTAGAGGTTCCTGAAGATCCTGTAACAATGTTTGAGTCTAAGTCATCTTCCTCAGACACCATGTCAACGTCTGAAGCAGGAGAATATATAGACTCTTTTCAAGAGGCTATATACTATTCTCCTAGACAAGGTGAGGTTCCCAAGGAAGCCGAGGTTTCATTCGTGCCTCGTCCCACCAAGATGCTAGAACTTTTCATAGGTCTTCCTCTGTTGAAATCATAGTCCCCAGTGTGGCAATTCCCCCCATTATTGATGTCATTCCTCTATCGGCTGCCACCGGGGATGAGTTTGCTAAGAGGTTTCCCAGTGGTGCCCCTATAACTGCCCAGGCCGACGTTGCTGGGGATGGTGATGGTGGTGAGGAGAGTGAACTCGATACATCTTAGGCGGCCGAGTATGAGAGTAGAGTCAACGAGTACGACCTTCTAACTTTTAGACACCTCTATTCCATAAATTCTTCAATCATCCTTAGGAAACCTCTGAAGGATGAGAGGGCCTTCGATGGCCGAGATGGGGAAATCTGTGTTTATGAGAAGATGTTTAAGTTGGGCTTTTGTCTTCCAATTCACCCAACCATTAGAGCTATACTCTCCCACATATATCTTGCCCCTTCCCAACTGTCCCCTAATGCCTGAAGGGTTATGATTGGGGCCATCGTCTTATGGAGGTTTGTCCACCACTCAGACCTTCCAGTTAGAGTTTTCACTGGTTGTTTTGTTCCATCATCTGCCAAAAACCACCCTAGATATTACCACTTCTTATTAAGGAAATTAGAGAAAAAAATGCTCTTGGTTACCTAAACTTCGAATCATAATTGGAAACCTCGGTATTTCTTTATTTTTGGGGCATGGGAATTTAGTTCAGATGAGGCTTATGGAACGTCGGTTCTAAGGACCCCTATGAGATGGGGGAAGGTCTCCCTTGATGCCAAAGCCGACCCTGGACTTATCCAGGATAATTACAAAAATGTTAAAGGCCTTCGCAGTCAGGGCGAGAAGAGTCTGCTCGTTAAATATGAACATCTGATGAACCCCTACTACCTATCTCAGACAGGTTTAGGGGGTAGTCCCTTGGAAGAGCTTTGTAAGTCTTAATTTATTTTACCCAAGTTATACTTCTTATATTTTATATCTCTGACTGACTAACTCAGAGACTTGTCTTTTTGTAGAGCACCCAACAGGCATATGAGACGAGTTTTGGGAAATGTCTTCTCCTGGCCTTGTCAATCTCATGGAAAAAAGGGCTGGTAAAAATGTACCCCCACCTAACACCAAGAAGAACGTCGGCACCTCCAAGGTCGATTCCAATAAAAAGAGGAAGTCCACAGTTGACCCGAAGTATACGAGCCCGAGCAAGACCCAGGCCAGGGATCGTGCCATCCCCATTTCTACAGACGATGCCTTGGCTGCTCATTTATCTCAGCTAAAAATTAGAGATATCCTGATCGACCACAGTCTGAAGGCTGTCGATGCTATTGGCCAAATAACGACGGAGGAAGACAAGAATTTTCTTCGCACCTTGGATGTCCCTTTATTAGCCGAGTTTGCTCTTTATAAGTCAATCCAGGTATTAGTTTTTTGCTCATTTGCTCACAAGTGTAACATCGACTTTTTAGAAATTATAACTCATATGTTCATACGTCTGATCTTCTTCTGCAGTGCGTCTTGTCCTTCATTGTCTTGTTGATTGGACTTTGCAGAAGCTTCCCCTTATAAAGAAGGGTATGGAAGCTGAGAAGGTTGAGGCCTCTTTGAATGCAGAGGTTGCAAGGTTGAACGGGGTCATCAGGAAGAGGGACAATGACATGTCTCAGCTCAGGAAGGACCATGACAAAGCTCTGAAAGCCAAGGACGACGTTCTTTAGTCTAAGGTTGATGCTGCAGTCAAGGCTGCTTTAGAAGAAGATGCTAAGAAGGCCATCGAAAACTACAAGGTCTCTGATGGATTTGTCATCTTTGGTTTTGAATACCTTGAAAGAGGTATCAAGGAGACTGGAAAATGGGTAGCCATGAAGGAGAGCGAGTTTGGTGTCCTGACTGCGTCAGACTTTGTGGGTCTCGACTTTGGAGACCATCGGTTCGCTCAGACCTTGCAAGAAGTTGAGGAGGCCGATGTTGCTCTAGCCGAGACTTCTCTTCTAGAGGTCACTGAGACGGGAGACGCTACTCATCATGATGATGGAGTTGAAGTGACAAACGTCGGCCATGACCAGACGACTGTAGCAGCAGAGACATAGGCCCTTTTATTGTGAAGCTTTTCAATAGTTATAATTTTGATTCCCCCTTATGTCTGTAACTCTTATTTTTATGAACTCTGATGAAGGCCCTTGATACTCTGTTTTGTAACTCTGAACCCTTTTTATGATAATCATTAGTTCAACTTCTTCAGATTCTATTACTTCATACGATTTTTTGCTTAAAATTTATATGTTGGTGTTGCACTATAATTGCGGTGTTTTACCTCCTATTCCCACCAATCTAATGTTATTTGAGGCCTAAGGTCACCAAATAATGACGTTTCACCTCATAGACTTTCACCAACTTAATGACGTTTAAGGTCTGAGGTCACCACATCATGGTGTTTTACCTCATATTTTCACCAACTTAATGATGTTTAATAATTTGAGGTCACCAAATAAATGGTTTTACCTCGTACTTTCACCAACTTAATGATGTTTTAAGGTCTGAGGTCACCAAATTATGATGTTCCACCTCATATTTTCACCAACTTAATGATGTTTAAGGTCTGAGGTCACCACATCATAGTGTTTTAACTCATATTTTCACCAACTTAATGATGTTTAATAATTTGAGGTCACCAAATAAATGGTTTTACCTCGTACTTTCACCAACTTAATGATGTTTAAGGTCTGAGGTCACCAAATTATGATGTTCCACCTCATATTTTCATCAACTTAATGATGTTTAAGGTCTGAGGTCACCACATCATGGTGTTTTACCCTCATATTTCACCAAATAATGATGTTTAAGGTCTGAGGTCACCACATTATGATGTTTCACCTCATATTTTCACCAACTTAATGATATTTAAGGTCTGAGGTCACCAAATTATGATGTTCCACCTCATATTTTCACCAACTTAATGATGTTTAAGGTCTAAGGTCACCACATCATGGTGTTTTACCCTCATATTTCACCAAATAATGATATTTAAGGTCTGAGGTCACCACATTATGATGTTTCACCTCATATTTTTACCAACTTAGTGATGTTTAAGGTCTGAGGTCACCACATCATGGCGTTTTACCCTCATATTTTTATCAACTTAATGATGTTTAATAATTTCAGGTCACCAAATAAATAGTACTTTCACCAATTTAATGATGTTTAAGATCTGAGGTCGCCAAATTATGATGTTTCACCTCATATTTGTACTAACTTAATGATGTTTTAAGGTCAAAGATCACCACATTATGATGTTTCACCTCATATTTTCACCAACTTAATGATGTTTAAGGTCTGAGGTTACCACATCATGGTGTTTTACCCGCATATTTTCACCAACTTAATGATGTTTTAAGGTCTGAGGTCGCCAAATTATGATGTTCCACCTCATATTTTCATGTTTAATGATGTTTAAGGTCTGAGGTCACCAAATTATGATGTTCCACCTCATATTTCACCAACTTCATGATGTTTTAAGGTCTGAGGTCACCAAATTATGATGTTTCACCTCATATTTTCACTAACTTAATGATGTTTAATGTTTGAGGTCACCAAATTATGATTTTCCACCTCATATTTTCACCAACTTAATGATGTTTAATAATTTGAGTTCATCAAATAAATGATGTTTTACCTCTTAAATTTCACGAAATAATGATGTTTAAGGTCTGAGGTCACCAACTTATGATGTTTCAACTTATATTTTCACTAACTTAAATGATGTTTTAAGGTCTGAGGTCACCAAATTATGATGTTCCACCTCATATTTTCACCAACTTAATGATGTTTAATAATTTGAGGTCACCAAATAAATGATTTTTTACCTCGTACTCTCACCAACTTAATGATGTTTTAAGGTCTGAGGTCACCAAATTATGATGTTTCACCTCATAATTGACCAAATTAATGATGTTAAAAACATAATACAAGTATCAGTACAACATTGTTATCTTTTCATTAACATCCTTGGTATGACTGGTACATGTATTACAAAAAGATAAGAACAACTGCAACATCATATGTAATACTTCTTTAAGTTATCGGCATTCCATGGGTTGGAGAAAGGTTCTCGTTCAATATTTTCTAACCGGTAGGTTCCAGGAACAACCTCATAAACTACCTTATAAGGACCATGCCAATTAGGAAGTAGCTTATTTGATTTTTTCCATGTCTTCTTTAGGACTAGGTCTCCCACAGCTATGGGCCTTGACTTCACCATTTGATTGTAAAATCTCGCAGTTCTCTGCTGGTAGGCTATCTATCTTATTTATGCATCCTCTCTTCTTTCTTCAATTAAATCAAGATCAAGTCTTATTTCCTCCCCATTCTTCTGGGGGTCATATGTCTGAATTCTATGAGTAGGAAGTCCTATCTCTGTTAGGATAACAACCTCTGAGCTATGGGCTAACATAAATGGAGTTTCTCCTGTTGATGTCCTCGTTGTCGTCCTGTAGGCCCAAAGCACAGCATATAGCTCCTCTATCCATCTTCTTTTGGCTTCTTCCAACCTATTTTTTATCCCATCAAGGATTTTTCGATTTGTAACCTCATTCTGGCCATTTTCCTGGGGTCGACCAGGAGAAGAGAAGAATTATTTGATCCCTACTCTTTCATAGTATCTTTCTAAGGAGATATTCTTGAATTGGGTTCCACTGTCTGAGATGAGGGTGTTTGGAATACAATACCTGCATATGATGTTCTTCCATATGAACTAAAAGATCTTATACTCGGTGATTGTGATCATTGGCTCAGCCTCCACCCATTTGGAGAAATAATCAATTGCCACTATTAAGAATCGATAGTTGTTTACTTCTCTTGGAAAGGGTCCTACCAAGTCGATGCCCCATATTGCAAATGGCCAAAGGAAGCTGATACAAGTAAGAGGTTGGTGTGGTTGATGAGGGATGGTAGAGAATCTCTAACACTTATCGCACTTCTTCACATACGTAGATGCATCTTTGGCTAGGGTCGATCGCCAGTACCCGTGAGTGATTATTGTCTTATCCAATGGCCTTCCTCCTATGTGACTTGAACAAGAGCCCCCATGAACATCATGAAAGATGTGTGGAACCTCTGAAGGGTGAACACATCTGAGGAGAGGGAGTAGGAACCCCTTTTTATACAAGACATCTCCTACAATTGAGAATTTGGCAGCACTAAACCTCAACTTTCTCCTTTCTAACTTTGACTCTGGCAGCTCTCCCTTTTTGATATATCTGATAAGAGGGTCCATTCATGAGGATCCCATACTTAAATTTAGGCAAGGTCTGGCAACCTCTTCTTCTTAGATGGTCGTCTTCAGCAGAATCTCAACTGGTACTATTCTTCTTATATCTGTCCTTATTGCTGAGGCCAACCTCGCAAGTGCATCAGCTCGGCTGTTGTCTAGCTGAGGTATCCTCTTCATCTTTACTTCCTTGAAGCTTTCTAGCATCGTTCTCACCCTCTTCGGGTATTTGTTCATCCTTTCATCTTTGTCCTCATACACCCCCAGGATTTGGTTGACAACCAACCTCGAGTCACTATGGACTAGGAGTTGGTCGACACTAAGGGACTTTGCCAAAGAGAGACCTGATATTAACGCCTCATACTCTGACTCATTGTTGGAAGCTTTAAAGTTGAACCTCAATGCATATTCAATATCTATACCATCTGGTGCTGACACTATCAGCCCTCCTCCACTTCCTCTTTCACAAGACAATCCATCAACGAAGAGGTTCTAAATGGTTGCATTTGAAGAGAAGTTTCCCTCTGATAGGGTCCATTGCTTGAAGAGGTATCTCTCTTCCTCATTCTTAACTATTCTTTGTATGGCTCTGATTGACTCAACCTCGTCCGATCTTTGGACGACGTTTCTCTCTTATGGGTCACTTGCAACCTCTTGATTAATCTCAACCTCGGCCTCATCCTAGGTAAACTCGGCCATAAAATCCGTGAGTGCTTGTCCCTTGATGGAAACCCTGGGTTGATAGATAATGTCTTATTCTCCTAACTTAATATCCTAGGTCATTATCCTGCCTGACTTCTCAGGATTATAGAGGACCTATCTGAGTGGGGAATCAGTGAGGAC
Source organism: Sambucus nigra (assembly GCA_949130495.1). NCBI lineage: Eukaryota > Viridiplantae > Streptophyta > Magnoliopsida > Dipsacales > Adoxaceae > Sambucus > Sambucus nigra. The sequence continues at coordinate 482,257,835 of OX422209.1, forward strand.
AACCATGGAGTGGGCTTGAAAGTATGGTTTCATTTTCCTAGAAGCATGTATCAAAGCATAGGCTAGCTTTTCTATCCGAGGGTACTTCTGCTCAGACCCTTGGAGAGTTTTACTATTGAATTACGATGGTCTCTGCACTTCATCCTCTTCTCTTACAATCGTAGCACTGATGGTTGATTCTAAGACAGCTAAGTATACGTATAACTTTTCTCCCTGAATTGGCCGAGATAAGAGTAGAGGGGATCCGAGGTAGGACTTGAGTTCTTTAAAATATTTATCATATTACTCATCCCAATCAAATACCTTTCTAAGAACTTTGAAAAAAGGAAGACACTTATCTGTAGCTCTTGAGACAAACCTATTAAGTGCAGTAACTCGTTCGGTTAGCCTCTGAACATCTTTTATGGTCCTGGGTGTCTTCATTTCCAACAAATCCTTGATCTTCTCATAGTTAGCCTCTATTCCCCTTTGGTTGACGATGAATCCTAATAACTTTCCTATTCCTACCCCGAAGACACATTTGGCCGAGTTGAGCTTCATTCTGTTTTTGTTCATAATGTCAAAAGTTCTTTCAAGGTCGGCCACATGCCCGTCGGCCTTCAAACTCTTCGTCAGCATGTCGTCCACGTAAACTTCCATGGATTTCCCTATCTGATCGTGGAACATCTTATTAATAAGACGTTGGTAAGTAGCCCCTGCATTCTTCAGGCTAAAGGGCATGACTTTGTAGCAATTGGTCCCCTTGTTTGTAATGAAGGTTGTCTTCTCTGAGTCTGCCAAATCCATAAAGATCTGATTGTACCCTGAAAATGCATCCATGAAGCTATGTCCTGCTGTGGTATCCACCATCTGATCTATACGAGGTAGGGGAAAATTATCTTTTCGGCAATAATTATTTAAATCAGTGAAATCTACACACATCCTCCATTTCCCATTAGCTTTGGGCACAATGACAGCATTAAATAACCACTCTAGGTATATGACCTCTCCGATGAATTTGTCCTCTTCAAGCTTTCTAACCTCGTCTCTGATGACATCATACTTTTCCCTTGAGTATACTCTTCTTCTTTACTTGACGGGCTTAGCGTCTTCTATAACATTGAGTTTATGGCACATAATCTCAGGATCAATACTTGGCATGTCTGCATGGCTCCAGGCAAAAATACTTTATCTTTTCCTTAACAGCTTTACTAGTTCCTTCTTGACCTCAGGTCTTAAGGCTTTGACGATTTGGATGGGTTTTTTCAGCTCGTCCTCATTGAGGATGATGGACCTCCTCCACTTCTTTTCCCTTTTTGAGCTTTATTTCATCCCTATGATCAAGTGTGTCGATGTTGTACGTGGTTATTGCCTTCTTATGAGCCTCTCTCTCTTCTGCAAAGTTGAAGTAGAATTCACGTGTTGATGTTTGGTCACCTTGCACTTACCCTACTCCATAAGGAGTCGAGAATTTTAGCATTTGGTGGACCGTTGAAGGCATGGCCTCAAAATACTTGAGGGCTACTCGTCCTATGATGAGGTTGTAAGCTGAGAAGACATTTTCATCCATCACAAAGAAATTTATTTTCCTGTTCAACCTCTTAGGCCATTCATATCCCATTCTCACATCCATTTCATACATACCCAATGGATGAACCTTTTCACCGCTGAAGCCAATCAAGGGATGATAATAAGGGATAAGCCTAGCTCTGCAGAGGCCCAGGCTCTTAAAACAGGGCCAAAACATAACGTCTACAGAACTACCCCCATCAATGAGGATCCTCTGAACTTCACACCCATGTACCCTTGTGGTGATGACTAAAGGGTCATCATAGGGAGTTAAGATATCCTTTAAGTCAAGTCGTGAGAAGCCAACCATGAGGGGGTCCATATCTACCTTCTTTCTCTTCTCGCGCTTAACCTCCTTAGATGCTAAGTTCAAAACCTCGGCTTTAGTCACTCCCTTAGCCTCTGCCACATGAGCCTTGCGATCTGCTACCTATGAGCCACCCCTGCTAGTCCCCCACAGATAGTGTTCACACCGAAATAGATCATATCGACCCTCTTTACTGGAACATTATCATCTTTTAGTGGGAGGTCAGGGTCATCGTCGTCATCATCTGAGTCATCACCTCTTCTGGCAGGGATATCTTCCCAGCATTTATCATTTCTTTTCTTTTTAGGGTCGTCTATTCCCCCCTTAGAATCTCTACCATCCATATACTTTCTAAGTTTTCCAGACTTCAACATCTTCTCAATCTTGTCCTTCAGGGCGAAGCACTTGTCAGTCAGATGGTCGTGATCCTAATGGAACTTGCACCATAGATTCTTGTTTCTCTTATGTGGAGTAGCCTTCAGCTTCTCTAACCATCTCAAGGATTTATCATTCTTTATTTCGTTGAGGATATGTTAGCAACTCACAGTTAGAGGAGTGTAGTGTGCATACTTATCGTGTACAGTCCTCTTCTTTCCCACCTTTTTCCTTTGAAACTTCCCACTACTACTTCCATTCTCAACCTCATACTTCACAGCCATTGCCTCTTCTGCATTCATGACCTTTCCAGTTGTTGCTAACAGCTCGGCCATAGACTCGAGAGGGTCTTCAACAAGCTTCCAAAGTATCTTTCCCTTCTGAAGTCCTCCAATAAGGGTTGTCATAGCTATGCTCTCTTCATAATCTTCTACCTCAAATTTTTCCTTGTTGAACCTCAAGATGTAGTCTCTGAGGCTTTCATTCTTCCCTTGCTTTACATAAAGCAAGTGATCCATCTTTTTTTGAGGTCTTACCCCAAAACAGTAGTTATGAATAAATCGTTCGGCCAAACCTTTAAAAAATTTAACTGAGTTTTTACGAAGAGACGTGAACCAGATATGCGCAGCCCTAGTCAAAGTGCTCGAGAAATCTAGGCACCTCATCTCATCAGAGATTGAATAAATATCTGTTGTAGATTAATACATTTCAATATGATGGACTGGGTTAGTACTACCATCGTACTTGGGAGACACCACCGGGGGTTTGAATTTGGAAGGGGTTGGGAAGTTGACAATCCTTTCCATAAATGGTGAGCCCTCTGAAAACCCCCTTTGTAATGGGTCTTGGCTTTTTATGAGGTTCCCAATCTTCTCTTCCAACCTTTGGATGGAATCATTCCATGGTCTGGAAATGTCGGCTTGGTCGAGGTTGTCCCCAGCCACTTCTATAGGGTGAACTGAGGTTCCCCAGCTGCTACATAACATCGACTGTTGATCTCCCCCTGGCCACAGTCTCGGACATGTGGGGGTTGGCCATGGTGAAGTCGATGATCACCACCTTCCCTTTGTGAGCCAGCTATGCTTCTTGACCTGGATAGCCTCTACCTCAGATCATTAACTGGTTCGAGTATTTCAAAGGCCGACCCTTTACTTAAGCGATCAAAAGATGACCCTCTCTACCATACATCACCATCTCGTATTTCACACTGACCTCGGCTCTGCTGTATAGGACGTATAGTGTTGTTTGAGACCTCATATGGCTCCTAACTGTCTGCTTGGGCATCCTCCGCCTCAATCTTGTCGTATCTATCCTCAAGGAAAGGGTTTCCTTGCCTCCCCAGGTGCAAACGCCTAGGGTCAGCAACATCCCTCCTCCGTTGAGGAGTAGATTGGTCCTTTCATCGTGCCTGGGGTGGTCCCCTGGCCTCATATTGTGGCTGAGAAACTGCTGGAGTAATCATCTCCGGTGAGACTCCAGGTGATCTCATTATGTTTTAGCTTATCTGGGAAAATTACTCCCGCATCACTTGTTGAGTTACAGCCAAGGACTTCAAGGCTGCTGCCACCTCAGCCATCTCGAACTAGGGTGGTGCCTGACTAGAATCGAGTTCTCCAACACCAAATGGTGGAGGAGGTGGTGGTAACTCCGGTGGCATATGCTTGAGCTTTTGATGAGAGGACTATAGAGCTTAGAAAACTTAAGGGACCTCTTTCAATGGTGAAACAGCTCCACGCGAAGGGTGAGTCATGTTTCACCACCAGAGTCTCCAACGAGTTTAAGCAGAAAAAGAGGAAGAGATGAATCTTCTCGTTCCCACAGACGGTGCCAAAATAATGATGTTGTAAATAGCACCACCAGATAAAGAGGTAGTAGAGCTCAAACAGGCATAACAATGGCAGCAAATAACAACACCGATATGTAGAAGGAGATGAGGAGAAAAGGAAAAACACACCAATATAAGTGGTTCAGCAATTGCCTACGTCCACTATGCAAGTGAGTGTAAGTATCACTATCAGAAGAGGGCTGTACTGGCCTTAGCAATACAATCACTCCACTCTCTCTCTTTACAGTAAATGCACTAGAGTTTGGCTAGGGGTTATCATTATCGATCCCTTTACAAGGCAGAGGAAGACCTCTATATATAGTGCTTGGGAGGTATAATGTACCCCTCAAGCATGCAATGATCATGTGTATGAGGATCAAACCAGTATGATGATGACACCTGGCTGATCTTTATGTAGATAATGATGACCATAATATTCCCTCACGTGAGGGGAATGATTCAGTTATAACTGAATTGCCGCGTGAAGTCTTCCATATGCTTGCATAAGCTCGCACTTATTTCCTTGACTGATGTAACCTCGGCCGGGCCGAGTACGAGGTTGGTGAAGTCTGATGGTATTGCTTTGTCTTGTCAATCATTAATATAACCTTGGCCTGGGAGACTGGCCGAGGTTATGTATGAGGTGGGGTACAACGTCGGCTGATGCAGAGTATGAGGTCGGCAATAGCCTGGTCCCAAGTGACACCATTGACCTCGGCTACTGTTCAGTCGAGGTTGCCCTATAAGAGGCCGACCTTCTAAAAGACGACCTTCCCAATGGCTATTGTAAGCTTCTTATCGACTCGGCTATACGACAGGCCGAGGTTCGTGACTCCAAGTAAGAGGGTACACTTTGATCATATCAGGTATAATGTTGGCTAACCATATGGGATATTCGATCACCTGAATGAAGCCTACATTATACTGTCTGATTACCTCTTCCCTGCCTTTGAGCGACCATTCGGTGTGGAGCTTTCGCATCTTCTGTTTGACCGGTTTTCATTCTGGGACAGTTTGAATCTCGTGCTGAGCTATTTCGGGATCGATGTTAGGCATGTCGTCGTAGGATAATATGAAGCCGTCTATAAATTCGTTCAATGACTCTTCAAATTACGTGAACTCATGCTCGTCAAGGGTGGACCGTATCCTAATCTCCCGTTATTGGATACTAGAACCGAGATTAATAACAACAGTTTCATCCTCATTAATTTGAATTTGGTTATGTTATTTGTTATTAACCTTATTAAGATCGGTTAAGAATTGTTCATTTTCAAAATCATCATCATCAAGGGTTCGATTAGAATCAAGATAATTAATGTAAGGCACGGTAAGTAACTCAAAATCCTCGTTTATTTCACTTTCGAAAAAAATAGCTTTGAGAACCTCATTAAAAGAGGTCTCGATTACATTATTATCAAAAAAAAGAGGAACAACAATAGATGGAGAGATAGGGTAAATAGCCAGGTTGGGTCGCATCTCAGCAGGTGGGATGGGTACAACATTCCAATTGAGAAGAGGTTCATCGGTGGCCTTGATTAGAGTGGACGAGTTCGACAGTGTAGCATCTGAATGGATCATACAGAGTGTTACCCCAGTGTGATGATGATGGAAACAGCACCACCAGATAAGGTGTTGTCAAGCTCAAGCAAGTGATAACAATGGTAGCACATGAGGGTATATATATATATGTACAAGGAGGTGAGGAGAAGGGGATGAACACAGCAATATAAGTGGTTCGGCAATTGCCTACGTCCACTGTGCAGGTGAGTGTAAATATCACTATCAGAAAAGGGCTCTAATGGCCTTAGTAATACAATCACTCCACTTTCTCTCTCTACTATAAATGCAACAGAGTTTGGCTAGGGTTTATATTTCTATATCCCTTTACAAGGTAGGAGAATACAAGTATATATAGTGTTTGGAGGGTGTAATGTACCTCCCAAGCATGCAATAAGCACGTGAGAGGGTGATTCGATTACAACTGATTTTGTCCACGCGTTCCCAACCTTGCATGCGCTTATAAATGCTCGGCCTTGTGTCCTTGATTAGTGTAACCTCGGCCTGGAAGACTATGAGGTTCGTGAAGTCCGACTGTTGCTTTGTCTGAGGTTAATATCCATAATGACCTCAGGTCAGGTTGGATGGACGAGGTTAGGTATGATATGTAACGTCGGATGGGGCCGATGATGATGTTAGTAGATGATTGAACCCATGAGACATGTTTATTTGGGCCTTCCTTTTAGGCTTCCTAGGGTAATGATGGGGCATTGGGACTCGCGCATGAAAGTTATCACTTGTTTGTTATCACTTGCTTGAGCTTGACAACACCTTATCTGGTGGTGTTATTTCCAGTATCATCATTTTGGCGCCGTCTGTGGGAACGTAAAGATTCATCTCTTCCATTTTGCAGCTTAACCTCACAGGAGACTCTGGTGGTGAACCAGGCCTCACCCTTCGTGTGAAGTTCTTTCACCATTAAAAGATATCCTTTAAGGTATCAAGCTCTCTAACATTTTCATTGCAAGCTCTTTAGTCCAAACATATGGCACCGGAGTTACCACCACCTCCTCCACCATCTGGTGTTGGAGGACCTAATTCCATCCAAGCACTACCCAAGTCCGAGATAGCTGAGGTGGCAGCAGCTTTGAGGTCCTTGGCTGCAACGCAGTAAGCAATGAAGGAGAAATTTTCCCAGCTAATCCAAAATATAATGAGACCACCCAGGGTCTCACCGGAAATGATTACTCTGGTGGCTATTCAACCACATCCTAAGGCCAGAGGACCACCCCAGGCACTGCGAAAGGACCAACCTACACTTCAGCGGAGGAGGGACGTTGCTGACCCTAGGCATTTATGTCTGGGGAGGAAAGGAAACCTTTGCCCTGAGGACAGGTACAATGACATTGAAGCAGAGGATGATCCAGCAGACTGCTGGGAGCAATATGAGGCTTTAAACGACACAGTACGTCCTATACAGCAGAGCCGAGGCTGCGGAGCAAGAAGGGCCGAGATTGGTGATGCCCATCAAAGAGGATCAGCTTTTGATCGCTTGAGTAGAGGGTCGACCTTTGAAAGGCTTGGACCAGTTAATGATCTGAGGCAGAGGTTATCCAGGTCAAGAAGTGCAGCTGGCTCACAGAGGGAAGATGGTGAACATCGGCCTCACTATGGCCGAAATGGTGTCCAAGAGGTCAACAGTCAATGTTGTGCAGCAGCTGGGGAACTCAGTGCACCCTTTGGAGGTGGCTGGGGACAACCTCGTCCAGGTCGATGTTGCTAAACCATGGAATGACTCCATTCAACGGCTAGAAGAGAAGATATGGAAACTCATAAAAAGCCGAAACCCACTGCATAGGGGATTCTTGGAGGGCTCCCCATTTGTGGCAAGAATTGTGAACTTCCTAACCCCTTCCAAATTCAAGCCACCAATTGTGTCTCCCAAGTATGATGGAAGTACCAACCCTGTACATCATATTGAGATGTATCAGTCTACAGCATACATTTATTCAATCCCTGATGAAATGTGTTGTCGGGCTTTCTCAAGCACTTTGACGGGAGCTGCACACAGTTGGTTCACTTCCCTTCCTAAAAATTATGTTGAGAACTTTAAGGGGTTAGCTGAGCGGTTTATACACAACTTCTGTTTTGGTGTGAGACCTCAGAAAAAGATAACCCAACTACTCTACGTAAAGCAAGGCAAGAATGAGAGCCTCGGAGATTACATTGCAAGATTTAACAAGGAAAAAATAGAGTTGAAGATTACGAAGGGAATATAGCTATGACAGCCCTTATAAGAATACTTCAGAAGGGGAAGTTACCCTAGAAGCTTACTGAAGACCCTCCTAAGTCTATGGCCGAGCTGTTAGCAACAGCTGGTAGGGTAGGGGTGGCAATTTGGGTTAGTCATGTCATTTTCGGGTCGCGTTGATTTTTATTTTAGTATAAGCTAATCGGGTACTCTTAAATATATACAAGCTAATCGGGTCATGTTCAGGTCATTTCGGGTTATTACCATAAACGGGTTATCAGGTCAAAAATTGTCGGCTCTATGGTAGGGTCATGAACGCTGAAGAAGCAATGGCTGGGAAGTATGAGGATGAGAATGGAAGTAGCAGTGGGAAGTTCTAAAGGAAGAAGGATGGAAAGTAGAGGGCTGCAGGCGATAAGTTTTTACACTACACTCCTCTAACTGTGAGCTGCGAACACATATATAATGAAATAAATAATGACAGGTCCCTGAGATGGAAGGAAAAAACTGAAGGCTCCTCCGCATAAGTGGAATAAGAATCTGTGGTATGAGTTCCACCAAGACCACGATCATCTGACTGACAAGTGCTTTGCCCTGAAGGATGAGATTGAGAAGATGTTAAAGTCTGAAAAGCTCAGGAAGTATGTGGATGGTAGAGCTTCTAAGGGAGGAAGATATGACCCTAAAAAGAAGAGAAATGACAGGTGCCGGGAAGATGCCCCTACTAGGAGAGCTGAGGACTCAGATGATGATGATGACCCTGACCTCCCACTAAAAGACGATAATGTCCCAGTGAAGAGGGTTTGAATGATCTTTTTTGGTGTGAACACCATCTGTGGAGGACTAGCGGGCGGTGGCTCAGAGGTAGCCGATCGCAAAACTCGCGTGGTAGTGGCCAAGTCAGTAACCAAAGATAAGGTTGTGAACTTGGCATCTTCAGAGGTAAAATACGAAAAGAGAAAGAAGGTAGATATGAATACCCTCATAGTTGGCTTCTCAAGACTTCATTTCAAAGGTATCTTACCTCCTCACGATGACCCTCTCACCACGAGAGTGCATGGGTGTGAAGTTCAGAGGATACTCGTTGATGGGGGAAGTTCAGTAGATGTCATATTTTGGCCCTGTTTCAAGATCCTAGGCCTCAACAGAGCTAGACTTGTCCCTTATCATCATCCTTTGATTGGATTCAACGGTGAAAAGGTCCATCCACTGGGTATGCATGAGATGGATGTGAGAATGGGAGACGAGTGGCCTAAGAGGTTGACCAGAAAAATCGATTTCTTTGTGATGGATGAAAATGTCTTCTCAGCTTACAACCTCATCATAGGAAGAGTAGTCCTCAAGGAATTTGAGGTCGTGCCTTCAACGGTCCACCAAATGATAAAATTCTCGACTCCCTGTGGAGTAGGGGAAGTATAAGGTGACCAAACATCAGCACATGAATTCTACTTCAACTCTGCAGAAGAGAGAGAGGCTCATAGGAAGGCAACAACCACGTACAACATTAATACACTTGATCCTAGAAACGAGACAATGCGCAAGAAGGGAGAGGCCGCGAAGTGGTAGAATCCATTATCCTCAATGAGGATGAGCCAAAAAAAACATCCAAATTAGCAAAGACCTAAGACCTGAGATCAAGGAAAGCTGGTGAAGTTTTTGAGGAAGAGACAAATCATTTTTGCCTGGAGCCATGCAAACATGCCAGGTATTGACCCCGAGGTCATGTGCCACAAAATCAATGTTATGGAAGACGCTAAGCCCATCAAGCAAAGAAGAAGAGTATACTCAAGAGAGAAGTATGACGTCATTAGAGAAGAGGTTAGAAAACTTGAAGAGGCTAAGTTCATCAGAGAGGTCAAATACCCTCAATGGTTATCTAACGTCGTCATCGTGCCAAAAGCTAATGGGAAATGGAGGATATGCATTGACTTCACTGATTTGAACAAGTCTTGTACAAAAGATAGTTTCCCCCTGCCTCATATTGATCAGATGGTGGATGCCACAGCTGGACATGAGCTCATGAGCTTCATGGATGCCTATTTCGGGTATAATCAGATCTTCATGAACACAAAAGACTTCGAGAAGACAACGTTCATCACAGATAAGCGGACCTAGTGCTACAAGGTCATGCCCTTCGGGCTGAAGAATGTAGGGACTACTTACCAATGTCTTGTAAATAAAATGTTTGAGGATCAAATAGGCAAGTCCATGGAAGTGTATGTGGACGACATGTTGACGAAGAAGGCCGACACTCACGTGGCCGACCTTAAAAAAACTTTCAACACCGTGGACAGATACAGGATGAAGCTCAACCCAGCCAAGTGTGTCTTCGGGGTAGGAGCAGGAAAGTTTCTGCGATTCATCATCAATCAGAGGGGAATAGAGGCTAACCCTGAGAAGATCAAAGCTCTGTTAGAAATGAAGACACTCAGAACTATCAAATATGTTTAGAGGTTAATCGGAGGAGTTGCAGCAATTAACAGGTTTATCTCAAGAGCCACAGACAAGTGTCTTCCTTTCTTCAAAGTGCTTAGAAAGGCCTTCGAATGGGATGAGGAATGCGGCAAGGCTTTTAAGGAGATCAAGTCCTACCTCGGCTCTCCCTTACTCTTGTCTCGGCCCATTTTGGGGGAGAAGTTATATGTATATCTAGCTATTTCAGAAATATCCATAGTAAGAGAAGATGATGGAGTGAAGAGGCCAGTATACTTCAACAGTAAAACTCTTCAAGGGTCACAACAGAAGTACCCTCGAATGAAAAAGTTAGCTTATGCTCTGATACATGGTTCTAGAAAGATGAAGTCATACTTCCAAGCCCACTCTATGGTTTTCCTCACTGATTCCCCACTCAGATAGGTCCTCCATAAGCCTGAGAAGTTAGGAAGGTTGATGTCCTGGGCTATCGAGTTAGGGGAGTATGACATTGTTTATCAACCCAGGGTTGCCATCAAAGGGAGGCACTTGCAGACTTTGTAGCAGAATTTGCCTGGGAAGAGGTTGAGATTGAAATTAGTCAGAGAGATGCTGATGAACCAAACAGAAACATTTTCCAAAATTCGAACGAGGTTGGGTCAAGCAAACCCAGAAAAGTAGTTGAGAATGATGAAGACATATAACTCTTCAAGCAAGGGACCCTGTCAAAGGGGAAATTTTATTTAAATGAAGATGTTTGGAACCTCTTCATTGATGGGTCATCTTAAGAAAACGGAAGCAGAGCAGGACTGATAGTGTCAGCTCCAGATGGTACCGACATTGAATATACGCTAAGGTTCAACTTCAAAGCTTCAAACAATGAGTCAGGGTATGAGGCACTGATACCAAGTCTCTCCTGGGCAAAATCCCTTAGTGTTGGTCGACTCCTAGTCCACAGTGACTCAAGGTTAGTTGTCAACCAAATACTGGGAGTATATGAGACCAAAGATGAAAGGATGGAAAAATATCTGAAGAGGGTGAGAACGATGCTAGACAGCTTCAAGGAAGTAAAGATGAAGAGGATACCTCGGTAAGATAACAGTCGAGCCGATGCACTCGCGAGGTTAGCCTCAACAATAAGGACAGACGTAAGAAGAACAGTACCAGTTGAAATTCTGCTCAAGCTAACCATTGAAGAAGAAGAGGTTGCCAGAACTTGCCTCAACTTGAATATGGGAGCCTCACGGATGGACCCTCTTATCAGATACATCATACAGGGAGAGCTGCCAGAATCAAAATTAGAAAGAAGAAAGTTGAGGTTTAGGGTTGCCAAGTTCTCAATTGTAGGAGATATTTTGTATAAGAATGGGTTCCTACTCCCTCTCCTTAGATGTTTCCACCTTTTAGAGGTTCCACGCATCTTTCAAGATGTACATGAAGGCTCTTGCTCCAGTCACATAAGAGGAAGACCTTTAGCTAAGAGGATAATCACTTAGGGGTACTGGTGGCCAACTTTGGTAAAAGATGCAGCGGTATATGTGAAGAAATGCGATAAGTGCCAGAGATTCTCGACCATCCTTCATCAACCTCATCAACTTATGACATCAATCAGCTCACCTTGGCCATTTGCAATATGGGGTATTGACCTTGTAGGACCCTTGCCAAGAGCTGCGAACAACTATCGATTCTTAGTGGTGGCAATTGATTACTTCTCCAAATGGGTATAGGCTGAGCCAATGATCACAATTACAGAACAGAAGACCTTCCAGTTCATCTGGAAGACCATCATATGCAGGTATGGTCTTCCAAACACCCTCATTTCGGACAATGGAACCCATTTCAAGAATGCTTCCTTAGAAAAATACTGTGAAAGAGTGGGGATCAAGAAGTTCTTCTCTTCTCCTGGCTGACCCCAGGAAAATGGTCAGACCGAGGTCAAGAATCGAACAATCCTTGATGGGATAAATAAGAGGTTAGAAGAGGCCAAATGGAGATGGACAGAGGAGGTATACGTCGTATTATGGGCCTACAGGACGACAGTAAGGACACCGATGGGAGAGACCCCAGTTATGTTAGACCATGGCTCAAAAGTTATCATCCCGACGGAGGTAGGACTTACCACTCATAGATTTCAGACCTATGAACCTCATAGGAATGGAGAAGCTAGAAAACTTGATCTGGATTTGATTGAAGAAAGAAGAGAAGATATGGAGATTAAACAGGCAGCCTACCAGCAGAGAACTGCAAGGTTATACAACCAAAGGGTGAAATCAAGGCCTATAACTGTGGGAGACCTAGTCCTAAAGAAGATGTTACAGAAGGAAAATAAGATCCACCCAAACTAGCATGGTCCTTACAGAGTAGTTGATGAGGTTATGCCTCGTACCTACTGGCTAGAAAATCTCGAAGGGGAACCTTTCTCCAATCCTTGGAATGTGGACCACTTGAAAAAATATTACATATGATGTTACAGTTGTTTCTTTGTAATACATGTATCATTTCATGAAGAGGATGTTAATGAAAAGAGCAATGTTGTGCTGATACTTTTAGTATATGCTTAAAAATCATTAGTTTGGTGAAATTTATGAGGGTAAACATCATTATATGGTGACCTCATACCTTAAACATCATTAGTTTGGTGAAAAATATGAGGGTAAACATCATAATTTGGTGACCTCGGACCTTAAACATCATTAGTTTGGTGAAAAATATGAGGGTAAACATCATAATTTGGTGACCTCGGACCTTAAACATCATTAATTTGAAAAATAATATGAGGTAAAACATCATAATTTGGTGACCTCGGACCTTAAACATCATTAGTTTGGTAAAAATTATGAGGTAAACATCATTATATGGTGACCTCAGACCTTAAACATCATTAGTTTGGTGAAAATAATGAGGGTAAACATCATTTTATGGTGACCTCAGACCTTAGACATCATTAGTTTGGTGAAAATTATGAGGATGAACATCATAATTTGGTGACCTCAGACCTTAAACATCATTAGTTTGGTGAAAATTATGAGATAAACATCATCATATGGTGACCTCGGACCTTAAACATCATTAGTTTGGTGAAAATAATGAGGGTAAACACCATTTTATGGTGACCTAAGACCTTATACATCATTAGTTTGGTGAAAATTACGAGGATGAACATCATTATATGGTGACCTCAGACCTTAAACATCATTAGTTTGGTGAAAATAATGAGGGTAAACATCATTTTATGGTGACCTCAAACCTTAAACATCATTAGTTTGGTGAAAAGTATGTGGGTGAACATCATTATATGGTGACCTTAGACCTTAGACCATTAGTTTGGTGAAAATTATGAGGTAAACATCATAAGGGGGTAGTCTCAAACCTTAAGCAACATTCAAGCATAACATTGAAAGAAATAATATAATCTAAAAAAGATGGGATTAATGATTATCATTGAACATTCAAAAGTTACAAATTAGAAGTACTGAGATGCCATTAGAGTTCACCAAATTATGGGTGCAGATAAGAAAGGAAATTAAAATTACAACTTTTAAAGCTTCATAAGAAAAAGCCTAAGTCTCTGCAGCCGCAGTCGTGTCTTCATGGCCGACGTTGGTCACCTCGGTTGTATCATCCTGAGGATTAGCATCTTCAGTTTCAGTGACTTCCAAGGGAGCAGTCTCAGCAGGAGCAGCATCAGCCTCCTCAACCTCTTGCAAGGCCTGAGCAAATCGAGGGTCACCAAAGCCTAGACCCTCAAAGTCTAGGGAAGTCAGACTCCCTCACTCTTTCTCCTTAGAGGCTGCCCATTTGCTAGATTCTTTGATACCACTTTCAAGGTATTCAAAGACAAAACTGGTGAATTCATCAGAGACCTTATAATCCTCAATAATCTTCTCTGCAGCATCCTCTAAAGAAGCCTTGACTGTAGTATCCACCTTAGCCTATAGGGCATCATATTTAGCCTTGAGAGCTACATCGTGGTCCTTCCTGAGCTTGGTCATGTCCCTGTCTCTCTGCTGAATAACTTCCTTCAGCTTGTTAACCTCCTTCAACACTTCCTTCAGACGTTCGACCTCTGCATTCAAAGAGGCTTGGACCTTCTCAGCTTCTTGATCCTTCTTTATGAGGGGCATCTTCTTCAGGGTTCAGTCAACAAAATGGTGCATGGACAAGATACCCTGCAGTAAAATGTTAGATGTATAAGCACATGAGCTATAATATGTAAAAGTCGAGGTTACACTTATTTGAGAAGAAAATAATACCTGAATTGACTTGTGGAGAGTAAACTCGGCCAGCAACGGGACGTCCAACGAGCATAAGAAACGCTTATCCTCTTCAGTTATTACTGCACCGATAGCGTCGGCAGCCTTAAGACTATGACCGATGAGGCTATAACTAATCTTTAACTGAGAAAGACGAACTGTCAGGGCCTCATTTATAGATATGGGAATGGCACGATCCCCTCTCTGAGTCTTTCCAGACCTCTGATGCTCCGAGTCAGTTGTAGTCTGCCTCTTCTTGGTAACATCGGCCTTGGATGTGCCGACATTATTTTGGGCTGCAGGAGGAGGTACATTTTTTCCACTCCTCTTTTGTATCAGCTTGACAAGACCTGGGGCAGACATTTCCTAAAGGTCGTCTGAAATGCCTTCAAGGTCCTCTGTAAAAAAAAGAAAAAAAGAAGTATCTGAGTTAATAAGTTAGAAATATAAAAAATAAGAGGTACAACTTATAAAAAATGAGACTTATGAAGCTCTGTCAATGAACCACCCCCAGGCCTGTCTGAGAGAGGTAGTAGCGGGTCATCAGATGTTCATATTTTACTAGAAGACCCTGCCCCCCCCCCCCCCGATCGCGAAGATCCTCAACCTTTTGAAGATTATCCTGGCTAAGTCTAGGGTCAGCTTTAGCAGCAAGGGAGACCTTCCCCCATCTAAGAGGGGTCCTTAGAATCGACGTTCCATAAGCCTCATGTGGGCTAAATTTCCATGCCCCGAAGATAAAGAAATACCAAGCTTTCCAGTTATGGTTTAAGGTTTGGGTAACCATCAACATTTTCTTCTCTGACTTCCTAGCTAAGAAGTGGTAATAGCTAGGGTGGTTTTTGGCAGAGGAAGGGACATAACAACATGTGAAGACCCTAGCTGGAAGGTCTGAGTGGTGGACTGCCCTCCAAAGGACGATGGCCCCAATCATAACCCTCCAGACGTTAGGGGATAATTGCGAAGGGTCTTGATTTATGTGGGATAATATGGCTCTAATGGAAGGCTGGATAGGAAGATGGAAGCCCAACTTGAACATCTGTTCATAGACGCAGATCTCTCCATCTCGGTCGTCAAAGGCCCTCTCATCCCTCAGAGGTTTCCTAAGGATGATGGAAGATCCTATCGAATAGAAGTGCCTAAAAGATAGAAGGTCGTACTCACTGATGGAGCTCTCAATCTCGGCCATCTCAGATGTATCTATATCACTCTCTTGACCATCATCATCATCCCCGGCAACATCGGCCTAAGTAGGTGCAGGGACACCTCCAGGAAACCTCTGAGCAAACTCAATAGAGGTGGCGGCCATCAGAGGAATTGCATCAATGGGTGGGGGAATGGCCACACTTGGCCCAATGATATCAACATCTAAAGACCTACGTGAGGTGTTAGCACCCTGATGAGATGAGGCACGACTTGAAACCTCGGCTTCCTAAGGGATCTCACTCTGCCTAGGAGAGTAATCCATAGCCTCTTGGAAAGAGTCTACAAACATGGGGTCTGAGGAGGACGACTCAGACTCAGACATTGGAGTTGGTTCCACTAGAACCTCTACAGGCTCAGCTGGCTTAGGGTAGATAACCTTCAGAGGTGGAGGCAAGATGGGTCTGAGAGGAAAGGCCTCAGCCCTACGAGCTTCCTCTTGGGCTAGTTCTATTTGCCTAATTTTCTCAAAGGTCTTCTCACGAAGGGATGGGAACTCTTCAATGAGTTGGTACAGAGGTCTGAGCATAAGGTAGACGACACAACACTTGGAGTCAAAACTATAGACAGGAAAACTACTTGGGTTATTTAAACTAAAAGATCAAAAAAAGGGAGTGGAAAGGTTTCAAACCAAGAACACTTAAGAATAAGGTCATCGAAAAATGCAAAACCCTCATCGAAAAATAAAAAATCCTTGCCGAAAAATACAAAAACCCACCGAAAATTCTGGAAATGATGAATGTAACTGAAAATGGAAGGAAGAGGATGAAGATGGTTACCTGGATAATTGCGGAATAAAGAAGAAGAGGTTTAGAAGCAGTGGAAACCTTCAAAGACACCCAACACAAGGTTTGCAGTTACAGTTGCAGAGAGAGAAATCTCCAGTGGGAAAATGAAAAAAAAAGGAGAGAATGGTGATGATACGAGAAATTGTAATAGGTAGATCTCGTGCCAACAAGTCAAGTATGAAGTGTAGAATAAATAGATAAAGCAAGTAAATAGTGATAAGACAAGATATAGAGTGGTTCAGCCCCTGAAATGGGCCTACGTCCACTGTGTTTCTCCCTTCTCATTATGTGCGTTGCATTGTACAGTATAATCGTGCCTATAGAGGCATACAAGTATGAGAATAAAGGAGAGTACATGATAGTATTTGAGATTCCGGTAAGCCCGTTAGGTGGCTGTGATGCAGATCCTAGGCCTCCAAAGCCTATGTTGGGATGATGTAGAGAGGATTTTTGTTGTAGTGCCTCGGGTGTCTCCGGACCTTTTTTTACTTCCAGGTGTGATCCTCTATTTATGAGGAAGTGTGTTGAGTCACGTGCCCTGAGCACGTGGCGTATACCAAGTCTGCAATAGATGTAGATGAGGGCGTGCGGCCCAGAGTGGCAGAGCTGTGCTGTTGGAGGGGGACCGCGGACCCTAAGCTGGGGCGCCGCGGCCTCTGATGGGGAGGGCCACACCCTATAGGAGTTCTGACCGCGCCCTATTGGTGTTCTGGCCGCGCCTTGAGTGAGGTACCGGCTGCGGCCTGTGTGGCCTGAATGCGATTGTAGAAGTACTGCCACGGCAGGGTGCTATACTTGTACTATCAATAAGCCCCCAAGCCGTAGTGCCAAGGGAGATATATTGGGACTGCGACTAAGTAGCCTAGGTGCCGCGATGCTTTCAAAGCGATGATTCGTCTCCTTATATAAATTGCTTCTGGCCGTGGACTTCATTACGTTTCTAAAGCTTTTGAGAGCAAATCGAGAGAAAACCTTGTTCTTTCTTCCTCAAGCATTTTTCGGCAGCCTTCCAAGGTGGTTTGAAGCTGCGTGTGGTGTTTCCAAGGTGGTGTGAGGCTGAGCATCGCTGATTTCTTCATTTCCAGGTAATCTTTCGATCCATAGACTTCGTAGTTTGTATTTCTTTCCAGTTTTTAATAATCGAACGTCTGGATCGCACACCAAACCTACTTCTAATTTTCATGAACAAACCCTAGCTGTTTGATAGGAATCTAGGGCTTCAATTTAAAATCTGCTTATTCCCTCAGAATCGAACACATGAATGCTGAGTACCTCAATAATTGCTAGGATAAATCTTCATATGCTGAACTGAACTGAGATGCTATGAAAATCATATAACTGTTATTGCTGTTCTTGATGCTTTTCACCAAGTTCTTCATATTCCACGAATTTTGATCTTTAAAATGATTAAACGTTATATTCATAAACTGTTTTAAGAGTAAGGCCGCGACATGATGCCCCAACTTTAATCTATTCCCATTTTGGTTCTTGTGGTATACCGTGGACGTCGGCCGCGGTCTCTTAAAATCTGAGATTTCCCTTTGGGAAACAAGAGTAGATAACTGCAGATATCTTAACAAATACCAGTAATGTTGAACCCCGTTCTGGAACCAAATCGCGGCGTTTAGTAGGCTGGCTTAGGACCCTTAGGCTGATTTATCCTCCTTGGTTAAATGAGGGCCGCGCCCTTTGATATGGAGGGTTAGATGGTCACCCTTTTAGGTTCAATCAATAGTAGGCAATTCATGTAAATGATCTTTCCGCGGCTTCTTGGTCTTTTCCAAACCATACTGGCTGCGGCGCCTAACTGCGGACTCTGCTTTTCAGGTACCGCTGCAGCCATATGAACCTTGACCCAGACGAGTTCTTGAGAGGCTTTTGGGCGAAGAATTTTGGGTCCTCTCCTCCTGAAATTTCTTCCGTGCATCCTCTAAGGTCAATAGGCCCTTACAAATTAAGAGATTGCCCGAACTGCATCAGACTCGACTCAGACTCCGCGGACTCCTCATCTGGGAAGGCCTTCCGATCTCCGCTGATGGAAGAGCAAGTCAACTCAAGTACCAATCCCATGGGTGAAGGAGATATTACCGTGGCTACTATAAATAAGCCTGGAGGTACATCAGGCAGGGTTGCGAGACCCTTGGCCGCGCTTGGTATCCGCAGCTTAATGACCCAAAATTGGGTTGAGCAGGTGGCTGAGGCCTTCGAATTTCCAGAAAATTTGATGTGTTTAGCCCCCGCCGCAAACCAAAGACCGTGCACGATTCTTTCTGATGACGGAATCTGCTTCCCCCTGCACGCGTTCATTTACGGGCTGCGGCTACCTATCCCAGTTCCTATCCATCATCTTTTCCAGACAATGAAACTGGCCCCAGCCCAGTTAGATCCCAACGGTTGGAGAGCTGTTCTTGCCGCGGTCGTGCTTTGGGAGAACTTGTTCAAAAAGTACATTACTCTCGCGGAGTTCTTTCATTTTTACCGCCCAAAAGAGAACTCCGTAAAGTTCGCAGGATACTACTACTTTTCACTCCACGACAGGAATGAAACCCTTTACACTGGGAGGCCGACCAGTGTAAAAAATTGGAAAGGAAAGTACTTCTACATTTTTGGTGAAGGGTGGGAGTTCCACCCTGAAGAGAATGAGAGGGAAAAGTCATTTCAAATGCCGCGGCAATGGGGAACTCCCTCCAAACTAGGTAATTTTTAAATGTTCGCGTCCCTTCCGCATATTTTGTTAAATATCTGCTAACCTTTGGATTTATTTTTCTTTAGTCCTTAATAACTTGACTTCAAACAAAAGGTAAGAAAAGAGGGTTGCTGAGGCAGCGACGGTACCTGCTGAACACAAGAAGTTCAGCACACTAGTTACATCAGCGAGCATATTCGAAGCAGGTTTCTTCCCCAACAAGTCAATTCCCCAGCAAATGGCCGCGGAAGGTAATACTAATAGTCCGCGGAGTATAAAATATTTCTGCAATTTTTGTTCAAATACTTGTGTTTACAGTTGCTTCTCTTTTTTTTTAGGTGAGGAAGTTGATAGGGAGCTTCTGGTTGCCCAGCTGGCGAAAATGGACGAGGACGCGGTGGTTCTCAATAATACCGCGCGAAGCAGGAAGAGGAAGAGGTCCAAGGCCAAGGGATCTGTCGCGACCCCCTCTGAAGACAAGGCAACTGATCCTGCCGCGGATCAGGTGGTTAATGACGAAAACCCTGCGCATCATGAACACTTTGATGACGACATAGGGGAAAATTTGGCCGCGGCTGGCCTGATGTCAGCTGAAGTCCCCCTTCAATCGTCCTCTCCCCCACCGCCAACTGTAGTGGCGGTTAATGCGAATTTGCCACCTCCCCAATTCCGCGGAGAGCCTGGGCCAAACAGTAGGCCAAGGCCTCAATTAAGGCAGCCTGACCCAAATTCCTCTTTGGACACTACTGCAAAGGCTGCGTGGAGAATGAAGCGAGCCTTGGATACCGCGGACCTCGACAGGCTGGTTGGGGAGGATCACGAAGATCTGGAGGACTGTGGCCTCCACAGCCTTCTGAGGGTACATACTAGTCATTTAATCTTTGCATCTCATATTTTTCTGTACTTTTGCTAACGTCCTTTATTTCATACATGCCGCCGATGTGATTGTGGTCCAGAAGAGGAAGTATGAGGCTTTGTACAGGCTGAAAGAGGCCGAGAAGAGTGCTCATGCCGCGGACCTGCAGTTTGCACGGACCTCTTCTTTTGAGGTAGGGAAAGAGTCCGCTGTCGCGGCCCTCCAGGCAGCCCATGTGGACTTGGAGAAGGCCAACAAGGACAGAGAGGAAGCGGAGGAGAATTTTAATCAAGCCGCGGAATCTCTGAAATCATCACAGGCCCAGACAGCCGAAGCCGCCCGTGTTGCAGAGATTGCAAATACCAAGCTCGCCCTCCTCCAGCAAAAATATCAAGAGCTAGAAGCCAAGTCTGCTCAGAAGGATGAAGCCCACGCCGCGGCCATACAAAAGATGGAAGTTGATCATGGCGACGCCCTCTAGCTAGCCATAGATCATGCCGTGGAGTCATTCAAAGGCTCCAAGGATTTCTTCCTCACCAATAACAGGGCATACCTCCGCGGCTACCAGGAGTTGCGGCAGAGAATTATTAAGAACTTCCCTGATGCCAAGGAGACAGTCCTCGCTTGGAAATTAAGTGATGCAGAACATCAGGAGTGCATTGCTGAGCTGAAGGCCGCGGCTGAAGAGAGAGCAAGGCTGATAGCCCAAGCAGAGGCAGCGGCTGAGGACGGGGAGACAGAGACTATCGCGGGCGGAGAAGAGGCTGATGATGATGATGACGCAGCCTCTAAAATTCTTAATTTCTATTGCATCATCAACTTTTTGTAATCTTAAACTCTGTTGTGGCTACGGCCCTCCTTTCTGTAATCCAAGGCTATTAATACAAAGGTTGCGGCCATATTTTTATCACTGCTTAATATTCCTTGCTTTTCTATATTGCATGTTTTACATTGCCTGCTATAATGAATGGTTGCACGTTACTGCCACATTATTGAAAATGCGTCCGCGTCTCGATGACATCTCATTTCAAGTCCGCGGAAAGGGATCGACTTCAGCTGATTTTCTGTCAATATCTGCACCCAAACAAATTATGGAATCATCTAAGGTAGTTGCGTACAAGCCGCAGCCCTTCATCATGCCGCGTCATGCAAATATCTTCACTTGATTGCCGCGGCCTTGATTTCAAGGCTGGGACTTCCTGATTGCATGGGGTTAGAGATTGATTGGGTCAGGCTGCCTTCATCGCACCCAGTTGTCTGAACTGTTTATGTTTTGTCATCCCAAAACCCACGTGGAACATGTAGCGAGCTTCAAGATATTAGTGCCTTAGCACTTTCATGAATGAATGGCTCCCGAAGCTCTGCAGCCGTATCGGTGGTCTGCGGCGCACTTCAGGTTCATCTGAACATGGTACCTCCGTAGACATATGTTGGTGTTTCCAAGTCTTCTCGAGCTGGGCCATGTCACCAAGCCCTAATATGCGAGACACTATCAAGCTTCTCCAGTCTGGGTTATGTTATTAAGCCACCCACAGCTAATATGCGAGACACTATCAAGCCTCTCCAGTCTGGGTTATGTTATTAAGCCACCCACAGCTAATATGGGAGACACTATCAAGCCTCTCCAGGCTGGGTTATGTTATTAAGCCACCCACAGCTAATATGCGAGACACTATCAAGCCTCTCCAGGCTGGGTTATGTTATTAAGCCACCCACAGCTAATATGCGAGACACTATCAAGCCTCTCCAGGCTGGGTTATGTTATTAAGCCACCCACAGCTAATCTGCGAGACACTATCAAGCCTCTCCAGGCTGGGTTATGTTATTAAGCCTCCCACAGCTAATATGCGAGACACTATCAAGCCTCTCCAGGCTGGGTTATGTTATTAAGCCACCCACAGCTAATATGCGAGACACTATCAAGTCTCTCCAGGCTGGGTTATGTTATTAAGCCACCCACAGCTAATATGTGAGACACTAGAGAGCCTCTCCAGGCTGGGTTATGTTATTAAGCCACCCACAGCTAATATGTGAGACACTATCAAGCCTCTCCAGGCTGGGTTATGTTATTAAGCCACCCACAGCTAATATGCGAGACACTATCAAGCCTCTCCAGGCTGGGTTATGTTATTAAGCCACCCACAGCTAATATGTGAGATACTATCAAGCCTCTCCAGGCTGGGTTATGTTATTAAGCCACCCACAGCTAATATGTGAGACACTATCAAGCCTCTCCAGGCTGGTTTATGTTATTAAAATATCCACAGCTAATGATATATATAAAGCCATCCCTGGCTAGATATTGTAAGCCTCCCGGCTCGATGACGCGTCCCAAAAGCTAAGAACGGGCATTATAAGCCCCCGTGGCTAATAAAAGCTCCTTGAATCCTCAGATGCCTTTGCAGATACGATCATCAGATGATAAGATGTAGTTGCACATTGCGAGGGGGACTTCTGGGCTAATGAAGGTCGTAATCCATCCATAAGTGCATCCCGAAGTAGAATAATCCTTCGAGATAATTTTGTTATATTTCCATTGGAATCTATTTGAGACAAAAGGTCTTTTTGTGAGATAGCAGGTTATGAAACCAAGAGAAATATCAGATATAGCTAAACTTGTTAGTTCATATATTTATATATGTATGCTACAGCTAATGACTTTGTTAACAAAACATAAAGTCTCGAGTATTAAGGCTACAGTGAGCTTCATAAAACATAAATAGAAATAGTTGAAATTAGAAAGACTAAGGATGAGATGCGGTATGCAGCCTCTGCTAGGTCTGGCTGAATCCCTTATGCATTCTTCAGGAATCGCTGCAGCATGCCTTGCCCGATTAGCCTTTCAACTTCATCCTTCAGAGCATAGCATTTCTCTGTGTTGTGGCCATGGTCTTGATGGAATCTGCACCAGGTAGCTTTGTTCCTCTTCTGGGGTGGAGCTCTCAATTTTTCTGGCCACCTCAAAATCTTCTCCCCTTTGATGAATTCGAAGATCTCTTCAATTGGGAGGCTCAACTGAGTATAGACACCCGACTTTTTCTACCTTTTTTGACCTCCGACAGTTGATCATGTGGTTTCATTTAGTGCCGCGGCAGGCAAGGTTGGCTTTGTTGTTTCCTCCACTTCCGCGCTTACATTTTTAGATGTCGCAGCCTCCAGCATTAGCACCCTCTGAGTTAGAAAATTGACCTGGGTCTGAAGTGAGGCGTGGCTGTCAGAGAGGTGATTAAGGTGATTGTATAGTTGCACAATCTCATCCCTGACTTCTGCACTCCGACTGGATTCTCCTTCCATCTCTGCTTTTGTTAGTCTTTATAAAGTATACAGAATCTGAGACAAAACTTAACAGAGGTGAGTGATCACAGAAGTATCAGGAAGGAGGGTTTAAATTGCTCCATGATTATGCTGCTGAGGCCGCGGCCAGTATGGCACATAAGTGCACTGCCGCAGCCTTTCAATGTTATTCACCAAGGTCGATCCAAAGGCCACTCAAATCCCTCCCACGATGATTTTGAACTGTTTTGGCAGGTCCGCACCAGTAGGGGTCGCGGCATGAGATACTGCTGACCTTACAGGTCGCACCCCTGTCTAGGCAGGGGAGAAATCCCAAGACAGGAGCTGATATTTTCTCCCTCAACACGTAAAAAAACCTACTAGGGTCCATTGATGAGAGAATTTCCTTACGGCGCGCAATATGGCACAACTTCAATGGAAACCCTAGATCATAGGTAGAGGACAACAAAATGGGGTAGATACAATCCCTCCCTAATCATTCATCTTTTTTAGGCAAAAGCCCGTCATGCTTTTTAGATGAAATGATATCATAGGGGTATGCAAAATAGATCCAAAGCCATTAAGTGAAGATCCAAAGATAGATCCAAAAATATGAAATTCCCGTTAAAGGGGGCGAATGTGATGCAGAGTCCAATAACCAGTAACCGACCCGCGAGGAGATGATCCAAAGGACCCTCAGGGATCGAATAAGGTGTTTGAAGAACTCATATATGCAGAGAAACAAGATTGAAGTATCTCGTTCCCACAGACAGCGCCAAACTGATGATACGAGAAATCGTACATAGGTAGATCTCGTGCCAACAAGTCAAGTATGAAGTGTATAATAAATAGATAAAGCAAGTAAATAGTGATAAGACAAGATATAGAGTGGTTCAGCCCCTGAAAAGGGCCTACGTCCACTGTGTTTCTCCCTTCTCATTATGTGCGTTGCATTGTACAGTATAATCGTGCCTATAGAGGCATACAAGTATGAGAATAAAGGAGAGTACATGATAGTATTTGAGATTCCGGTAAGCCCGTTAGGTGGCTGTGATACAGATCCTAGGCCTCCAAAGCCTATGTTGGGATGATGTAGAGAGGATTTTTGTTGTAGTGCCTCGGGTGTCTCCGGACCTTTTTTTACTTCCAGGTGTGATCCTCTATTTATGAGGAAGTGTGTTGAGTCACGTGCCCTGAGCACGTGGCGTATACCAAGTCTGCAATAGATGTGGATGAGGGCGTGCGGCCCAGAGTGGCAGAGCTGTGCTGTTGGAGGGGGACCGCGGACCCTAAGATGGGGCGCCGCGGCCTCTGATGGGGAGGGCCACACCCTATAGGAGTTCTGACCGCGCCCTATTGGTGTTCTGGCCGCGCCTTGAGTGAGGTACCGGCCGCGGGCTATGTGGCCTGAATGCGATTGTAGAAGTACTTCCACGGCAGGGTACTATACTTGTACTATCAAATGGGGTTTTAAATTTAAAAATAATGATGGGGCACGAGTCCTAATGCCCCATCATTTCCCTAGGAAGCCTAAAAGG
This sequence comes from Sambucus nigra, assembly GCA_949130495.1. Classification (NCBI taxonomy): domain Eukaryota; kingdom Viridiplantae; phylum Streptophyta; class Magnoliopsida; order Dipsacales; family Adoxaceae; genus Sambucus; species Sambucus nigra. The sequence continues at coordinate 482,282,647 of OX422209.1, forward strand.
CGGGCTGAAATCATCATGTCTCATGGGGTCAATCATCTACTAACATCACCATCGGCCCCAATCGATGTTACATCTCATACCTAACCTCGGCCATCCCACCTGACTCGAGGTCATTATGGATATTAACGTCGAACAAAGCAACAGTCGGACTTCACCAACCTCATAGTCTTCCAGGTCAAGGTTTCACCATTTAAGTACACAAGGCTGAGCATTTATAAGCGTATACAAGGTTGGGAACGCATGGACAAAATCAGTTGTAACCGAATCAACCCCCTCAAGTAAGGGAATATTTCATCATCATCCTCTACATGTGACAGTGACATATGGATTCACTAGATTGTCTAGATCATCACACACATACTCATTGCATGCTTGGGGGTACATTACACCCCCCAAACACTATATATACTTGTCTTCTCCTACCTTGTAAAGGGATCCAGAAATATAAACCCTAGCCAAACTCTGTTGCATTTACAGTAGAGAGAGAAAGTGGAGTGATTGTATTACTAAGGCCATTAGAGCCCTCTTCTGATAGTGATATTTACAATCACCTGCACAGAGGACATAGGCAATTTCCGAACCACTTATATTGTTGTGTTCATCCCCTTCTCCTCAACCACTTATATTGTTGTGTTCATCCACTTATATGTATATATATATATATATATATATATATATATATATATATATATATATATATATATATATATATATATATATATATATATATATATATATATACCCTCCTGTGATGCCACTATTATCACTTGCTTGAGCTTGACAACACCTTATCTGGTGGTGATGTTTCCAGCATCATCACAGTGTATGCAGATTGAACAAGCTTTTTGAATCACTTTTCTCGGAGACCTCGATAATGGCTATAGCTTTCTTAGTGAGAGGTTGCACTTGATGCTGGCAGTCTTTGACCCAGGAGTAGTTATCTTATAAGAAGATTGCCACTCCTGGCTTCATCTTCTTATCCACATAATCATACCAAGGTTCAGTAAAGCCACATAAGGGGAAGTCTTCACCCTCTTTGATGAATCTCCCGTTCAAGGAATTTCCCAAAATATTCTTGGCATCTTCTAAACTCCTTTTTAGTTGTGGTTGGCGGAGCATTATGAGCTCTTCTACTGAAGGCTGATAACGCCGACCATACTGGGGAAAGGCCTTTTTTAGGACTATCAATTCCAGTTTCCTTATTGACATTGCCCCAACCCTAGTCCGGGCATAAAGTGCATATTCTTGATTATTTGTATCACTTTGATATTACCATGAGGGTTGTACTCTAGACAGACTCAGTCTTTAAAATTATCCCCTGCTAAAAGGGGAAGTGGATCAACCCTGAAGCCCAAGAGAAGCATATCATTCGTCATATGTTGTATATCTAGTACTGGATTACTGGTGCTGACATTTTCAATACTGTCATCATCCCCTAAAATGTAATGACTTGCCCTTAGCAAAGAATTTCAACTCTAATAAAGGGAGGAAGATACCCTACAGATGCTATGAATCCATGGTCGACCAAGTAGCAGGTTAAAGCACGCGGGTATATCAATAACTTGAAACTCAGTAACAAGATTGATAGGGCCATCCCCTTTTATGAGTGTTATAGATCCCATCACCTCTCGGTGAGTATTATCATAGGTACACACTGTGGCAAAAGTAGGAGTCAGGTCACATAGTTTCAAACCCAAGCAATTGAAGGTTCTTAGTGGGAAAACATTGAGGGAAGAGCTATTATTGACGAGTGAGAGAGGGATTGTCTTTCCCATTACTTCAACAGAGATATTGAGCGCATAGTTATGGTTAGGGTCGACCTTCGAAATTTCTTCTTTGGAGAAGGAAAAGAGTCTAGTAGTTGTCAAGGATCCAACGAGCTTTATACATTCTTCTAGAGTAGTGGATGAAGGGGCTATGGGCCTAGTGAGAAGATTTATTAGAGCATTTCAATGTAATTGGCAAGACATAATGAGTACCAACAAGGTAATATTAGCTTGAGTCTTCCTGAGTTGATCGAGGATCTTGCTCTCTTTAACGATCATTTCTGGCATGGGAAGTTCTTTGGTAACTCCCTTTCCCTTATCCATTCTTGATGACTAAGGATTTAAATCCTGATAGTGCCTTCCTGATCGGGTCACGTGGTTTACGAAGGTGAGGAAGAATAAGAACCCTGTGTCCTCATCTATTTCTGGTTGAAGGTCTACTTTACTGATTTCCCCTAACAGGTCCCCAAAATATATCACCCGCACATGTTGATCACCGAATTGACCTTTTCTTTACTTGGTTGGTCATTAGAGCTGTCAAATTCGTCCCCCCATCTGGTGGCGATGATGTCTTCCTGCTAAGAGAAATTTATGCATTCCAGGACCTCAATAGCTTCTTCATATAAATCTTCCCACTCAATGGTGAAGTGAAAGAGTGAAGGGACCATCCTCTTTGAAGCTTCAAAATGGGGAGTAGATCAAAAATATTATAGATCTCACCGGTCTGTCGGAACATGTCAGCCATAATTTGTATTATATTGTTCAAACTGACTTCATCAATGGGTACCACCTAATTATCTGACTCCCAAGCCCACTTTCGGGATTCCATGAACAGGTTGTTGAACTTGTAATATTTGATGGACATTTTAGCCCAAAATACAAAAGATGGTTCAGTACTACTGATAACTCCATATCTTTCCCGTTGACTCGAGTACGAACAATAATACAATCCCTCAAGAGGAGTGACAGAGCTTGGTCACTAAAATAGGTAGGGTGTAAGAGAAAATATGGGCAAACTTTGAGAGGTTTGGGTGAGATTATGGGTATGATGGGTGCTTTACTAGGCACAATTTGGGTATATGGATCGAATTTTGGGTCATTTTCTAAGAAGATGGCATTTGTATGGGTTGTGAGTGGTGTTGGGTTTAATTTTGGCTGGTGGGGTGATGATACCCCAGTCAATTAAACCCTGGATTACATTTCGGAGATGAAACCACTGATTAATAGTATGGCCGACAGACTGGTGGAAATCACAATCGACATCAGTTTTGAAGTTTTGGGGAAGTGGGTTTGGTAATGGACAAGGGCCCAGAGGTTTGATGAGATTTCGGCTTAACAAGGCTTGGTAGACTTTAGAGGGGGAGCCTGTAGCTTGGTGTATTCCTTTCTGGTGGGGTTAGGGAAGATTTTTGGTACCCAAGAGGTACCAGGCTGGGAGATATTGTTAATGGTTGAGACTATAACTTTGGCAGGCTTCTTATACTTTCTGGGGTGAATTGTCCGGACACTTTCTTTGGCTTAGCTTTTATCGTGATAACACTTTCTTCAATCTCCACACCCGTTTCCCAGAGGGCTCAGAAATGTGGGTAATACTGACCTCCCATAGTTTCTCGGATATGGGGCAAGAAATTTTTATTCACGATGCTGACATGTTCTTATTTAGAGAGTCTGTTGGTCGTAGTGGCAGCTTTCTCCGTCCACCTTTCTATGAAGTTGTTGATAGTTTTTCAATAATTCTTCTTGAGAAGCACTAGATCACGGCGTTTAACCTCTATTTCTTCATTATACTTGTATTGTGACATGAATTCTCGGACAACATCTTCTTAGCTATGGGTTATGTGTTCTTCGAGGGATAAGAACCAACGGAGACTGCTATCCTTCAAAGTTTATTAGAACATAGGCTCATTATCTCTTCAGAGGCTCCAAGGAGAGTAATGGCTCAGTGATAGCTTCTAAGGTGAACAAATAGGGGCCTGCTGCCCCCCAACTTCTCGATGGCTGGAATCTTGAATTTCTCCGATAATTTTGCTTTAGGGTAGGGAACATGTGGGTGTAGTCCATGTAGTTCCCGAATACCTTAACTTAGTCAAACTTCTTCGACAATATCTTGAGGTCTTATTTTACCCTATTAAGTTCTTTCTTTTGGGGACCAATGGGTACTGGCAAGTTAGCCCCTAGATGAGTAAGGTTTAGCATAGGGAGTTGGGTAGGTGGTGGCCCATTGGCAGGCGGGGCACGTGGAGCGTGCTAATATTCTTTCGGGAGAAGGTGGACCCATCACACGAGAAAAGAGAACCTTAAATTCTTTGAGAATGTGGACTCGATTTCACTACATCTCATGAACCTCAGTTTGAAGGCTACCAATCTTGGCACTAAGTTGGACTAGGACTGCCATCAGATCAGGCTGCATGTTCGGTACTAGATCGGCATTTTCCATGGACGACTGGTGAAGGTAGATTCTAGACTCAAATGGGCGAAGCTTCGGGACAGTTTGACGAAAGACTGAAGCCAATAGGGAGCCAAGCCAAGAATCGGGTATGCGAACGATTTGAGAAGGAAAGTAATTCAAATTTATTATTGAAAAGGGAAGAGAGAATTATTTTTTCGTATTTTTGAAAAGGATGAAATTTTTTTGACATTTTGGTAAAAAGGAGCAAAAATGTTTTTGGTATTTCAGTTTTTCAAGAAAAAATAAAAAAAAAAAAAAAAGTCTTAGCATGATTATTATTATGTTGTTGTTTATGTTTTCACTTGTATTAGGTTGACCTAAATGCAAAAAAAATGTCGGATAGGACCCGAGCCCGAAAAAATTAGGTTTGAAAAATAGGTAAGATAAGGTTTGACTTATTTCCAGGCTCAAGGACAGGGTCCTTTTTTGAAAAAGATGAAATCGCGCAAAAATTTGGGCACCATGTCGACCTGACATTTCGACAGAGTTTCGTGTGGCAATCGACAAACTAAATATGAGTGCCCTAGGTTTGACGCTTATATGAGGTTTATGCAGTTCTTGGGTTAGTGGAAAGGTTCCCCCCTTTGGCATGACTTCCACGATATACTTCTTACTTTTGAGGGTAATCGGTACGTGTGGACAAGCCATTTGATATACCTGAGTTTACGTGAATAGCCTCACTATATACGTCGTGGGGACAGTATGTGTGAGAGCGCATTTAATATACTCGATGCACGTGGACGAGTTCCCTGCAATATACCTCCCGTTGTGAGTTCGGTCAAGTGGTTCGATGCAGGAGAACCGTTCTAGGCCAATGGAAAGTGAGAGTCATATTTTCTAGGCTAACTGCAACCTACTGGACCAGCACCCATCACAAAGTAACCCCCTAGTACGGGACAAAATTTTGGTCAATAGACTTGCTCTTGGTGATGTAGTGTGCAAAATGCATGATTCTTGATTAGTATATTATGGAGAGAGCATTTTACTTGTCATGATCATTAAAAGAAGCACTATACTAATAGGGAATAATGTATAAGTGTCATGAAAAGTAAATCTTGCATGGAGACTATACTAAGCATGGATACATGTGAGTGAGTGATTATATCTACAAGTTAGTGTGTGGTAGTGAGACTAAGCATGGATCAACTACAAGTGGCGTGTGATATGTGCAAGTGAGCATGGATATATACAAGTGTGATAAGTGGAGGTATGTGCTAGTGAAACCTAAGCATGGATATTTTAAGTGGTTTGTGAAACATGTGGGTATAAGTGATCCTACGTACAAGTGTAAGTAGTGTGAGGTGTACATGGAAGATATTTATAAGTGAGAGAAAGTGAAAAGTGAGTGATAGGTGATATAAGCATGAGGTAAATATATACAAGAAGTAAATGGAGGTAAAAGGGAACAAGGTAGGTGCATACGCACCCATGCAGAAAATATAACACCCATACAAACAGAGTCTAGCCCTCTTGTGACAAGTAATTCCCCAGCGGTGTTGCTACTGTGACCATCCCGTTTCTTCCCTCCTCGGGGGGGCGCTTGCGCGTGCAGTTGGAGAGAGAGAAAAGGCCTTACTCCCTTCCTCGGGGCACTTCGGCCATCGTTATTTGGGGTGAAGTAAAGAGATAAGATCACCAGCCTATTTTGCACAAAACAGGCAAAAGAAGTGTTGTCGCCTCGAAACAACGGCATCAAATACATATTGATGCCTGCGAAACCAATTGGCTTAGAGGTTCTGGGGCTAAGTTACATAATGGGAAGGTGTTAGGCACCCATCTGGCCCTTTCGGTCTCTCATGGGCATATGTTATTATTCTCCTTAAATAACTCTCTGAAGTATGTGCGTGTGTATATATAAATAGAGAATGGAATTCCTCGACTCGAATCATAGAGAAAGGCGAAATGAGGTCATCCATAGGCGAGTTCTCAAAATAACCATAATAATAATAAATATGATGAGTGCGTTTGTCGGATCACCGATCGTTTATAGAAAGACAACAGTATAAATTAGACAAAACGCAAGCATGAATCACAAATATAATATATGGAAATAATGTATGAATCAGGATGGGAAAAGTGGGATATTAATATGTGCAACACTACTAATAAAAAGTGGGATATTAATATGTGTGGACTAACAAAGATGAAAAGTTAAAGTAAAAATTAAATAACTAATGCGAAAATAAGAAAATTTAAAAAGAAATAAGAATGTTTGGACCTTCTTTCGAAACTTGGGGGTTGATAAGGAAGGGATGACCTTATAAGTGGATGGAGGTGTAGGAGGAGAGGGAAGGGATTTTGCTAAATTGGGTGTGAAAGGGATGGAAAAGGAATATAAGGAGATGTTTCAATAGGGAAACCACACTGACTTTGGGAGAATGTTGTTGAGATCACTGAGAGGGATGTTTCTGAGGTGCATTTCGAAGTGAGCTCATGCACTCCTTATATAGGGTAAAGGGAGTGACGATTAGCATTGTAGTTGACCTGCCTATCGGCAATCATCCCCAGACACTATCATTCAATAGTCTCATGAAGATTTCTCAAAAAAATGATCGTAAACGCAATATGTAAGTCCAAATCACGCACGGGGCATATCATTGGAAAGGATAATCAAATATCTTTAAGAATACATTGGGTCGCCCTGAGGTTCGAGAGTTGATTGTGGTCAAATGGGGCTCAGACATGCCCGGTGATCTTTTGGACAAGAGATTCTCAAAGGAAAATGGGTCATTCGTCTAAATCGTAAGGCCGATTCATGCACGGGATGGACCATTTGAAAGGGTATTTAGAGCTCTTCAAAGATTCATTCTGGAGAGTTAACCTTGGTCAAATGGGGCCCTTCAGAGTAAATTGGGTTGTTCATCTGTACCGTAAGGATGATTCATGGACGGGGCAAATCGTTGGAGAGGGTTTTTAGATCCCTTCGAAGATTCATTAAGTCTCATTCAAGATGAAGAGTTGACGAGATTTAAATGGAGTTCGAGAGTGCTCGATGGCCTCTGGTTCAATTTTTGATGCAAAATGGACCATTCTTTCGAACCGTATAGATAATTCATGCACGGGACAGACCGTTGGAAAGTGGATTTAGATCCCTTCAAAGATTCATTATGCTTTCACTCAAACAAGAAGGCTGATCGGAGTCAAACGGGGCCCGAGAGTGCCCAGTGGCCTCCAGATTGATTTTTAACAGTAAAATGGACCGTTCATCCAAACCGTAAGGTTTATTCGTGCACATGATGAATCATTATAAAGGGGATTCAGAGCCCTTCAAATATTCATTAATCTCTCACTCGGACAAAAAAGTTAATCGGAGTCAAATAGGGCTCAGGAGCCCCCGATGGCCTCTAGATCGATACTTAGAGCATAAATTAGGGTTTATGGTAAAGGAGGAAGTGCTAGGGACTTAAGGAGGGTCCTAGAATGTGGTGTCTACACTCCTTAAATATTTTTCTTTTATCTCATCTGAACATTTTATTCATTCGGCTTTGTAATATTTTTGGAATAATGTTTGTACAACTTATTCTAAATGGGTTTAATTGTTTTCTTTTTGTAATTCTTTTTTTTATTCTTCTTGTATGAATGAATCATCTTGTCATGTGTGAAAGAACAACTGCTTGTTAGGATTTTAATCGATCATTAATATCATAATTTTTTAACTATCTAGGTTGAGATTTCAGTGTTAACCAGTAGTTAATAATTCATAACTTAGTAAATTTTGAAATGTGAATAGACTCAGGTGTTCAGTTTTAACCAGTTGTTAGTATGTAATAATTTTTTTGAAGGATGACTAGACCATGGTGTTCGGTGTGAACTAACCATCAGTTAGTCATAAATTCTTTAAAGGTGACTAGGCTGAGGTGTTCGATGTTAAATAACCGTCATAAAGTCATAAGTTCTTTGAAGGATAACTAGACTGAGGTGTTCAGTGTTTATCAACCATCAATAAGTCATAAATCAATAAATCAATAAGTTCTCGATGGGAGACTAGGTTGATGTGTTTGGTGTTGATCGGCCATCGGTAAACTAAACTGAGGTGTTCAGTATTAACGGGTCATACGCAAGTCATAACCGGCCACTAGGCCATATACCAAAAATAGTCACGGTTTTGAACCTTGACCAATAACTTGCGTCACAATTTAGGACAGTGAGAATTTTAAGGGTGATCATTTTTGGGGTCACGGTTCAAAAACGTGATCACAATATAGGGTCATCGCCTAATGCTCGAGGAATGGTCACGATAATGGACCGCGACCACTGGTCATGGTTCATAACTGTGACCCCAACCTTGACTATCTTCCCTGGTCACGGTCTGGAACCGTGACCATATTCCATGATAACCTACCGTGAAATTTGATTGGTCACAATTCTTAATCGTGAGAACCTACCGTGAACTGTGATTAGTTGGTCACGGTCATAAATCATGACCCCTAATCGAGACCATAGGTACTGTGTTCACGGTTTCGAAACGTGACCACCTTTTAACCCATTGGAACTTTCTCACGAATATGGTCACGATTTTGGACCGTAACCAATAATGAATTTATTATAAAAAAAATAATGTATTTCTTTGCTTCTAAAAAAATTCATGTACATGTTTTCAAAGGTGTATAAAATTTCAATATGTATATAGTAATACATCAATCAAAATGCAATAATACAAAAATTATTAAGCCATTAAATTTATTACAATAATCTAATATAAATAAATATTATAATCATCAAAATGATCCTTCCTCGATACGTATGCAAAATATTTAAAGTGTTACTTGCCCAACTAAACCTACAAATATTTAAAAATGTTTTAATGATAAGAAAGGATTTGAATCCTAAGATGACTTCGAGACGCCTACATAGTCAAAATGGCATCAAAGTCCACGTAGTTCCTAAGATCAATAAGCTTGGAACCCATAATCCAAATCTAGATTGTCTCTTTTGATTTATGAAACTATACATGAAATGTGTTGAAATTGTAGAAAATTGTGAGAACACTCTAAATTTGGAATTGTTCAATAAGCCGCCATTTTTTTAGATTTTTTATTTATGAAAATGGATGTGAGTGTATATATGATAATAAAAAGAGTAAGATCAGTGATAGAAATATAATAAACAAGATACAAATGGATTAAGAACACTAAAATATGAAAATAACATTTATAGGACTAGTGAAACATAAAGGATATTACAAAATGTGAGCGAAAAGGAAGTAAGTGCAAGAGAACTAAATATATAAGTAGAGATGGTAACTAGATGACTGAGATTTGTGTGAGTAGTTTTTGTGTGAATATCCTTGAATAGTTTCTTAGATGTCTAACAAGCCTAACGCATCCGGGGTTCCTAATTTCATAATAAGACTATGACATAACCTTGTTAGGCTTGAAATGAATTAGATAGATTAGACCCCCAAGAAACTATTCAAGGGTACTCGTACGAAACAAAGTTATAAATATTACAAAATGTATTGGACATAATTTATAGTTATTTATAAAATGTAAATAACAACCAAACTCGAACCTTTATCTTAATAAGTTTATTAAGTATAGTGCATTGATGTGAGTACATATAAGAAGAGAAAGTAAAGAAATAAGTTTACGTAAGAAATTACTCGAATCCCAATTTGACTTCACGATGCCTACATAGCCATATAAACTAGGATCAAAGTATGTGTACTTCAATCATAACACAAAATTAGAATGTTAATGCCATATTGATAATTTGATTAACATTTTTAATGATCCATATAGTAAAGAAAAATTCTTGCCAACATAAAAAAAAGTGTTGTTCTGGGGGAGTTAACCTTGTTGGGGCATCAAGAGTGGTTCAAATTGATGTTGTGTGGAACCCATCAGTTGAAACACATGTCATTAGTTAGTCTTATAAGCTTGGCTAAATTTTAGCTATACACAACCTTATTTTTTCCAGGGCTATAAGCCCGATTAATAGCATGTTTCACCCAACGGATTCTAAAAATTGGGAATGCGATTTTTTTATGTAAATATTGGTATTGATGAAGGCTACTCATAAATCTAATTTTATTGTTGTGCCAGTAAACTTGAACTTTTTCTGCCAAACCTAACTAGTCAAGCTCACTAGGTGGTCCCTAACATCATAACAAGACTATGACATAACCTTGTCACAACTTGAAACACCTGATGAGTCCGATTGGTTAGATTTTGAAGAAAAAGTTCAAGGGTACACATACAAAACTAAAATTAAATTTGGGAGTATCCTTGATTAATATTAATATTTTGAACAAAATAATCACATTCCTAATTTGTTCAACCCTTCAAGTGAAACGCATGCTATCACTCGAGAAAATAGACCTAGCCAAAATAAGGTTTTGCATAGCTACAATTTGACAAGCCTATAAGACCAACAAATAGTATGTGTTTCAACCGATCGGTTCCACACAAAGTTAATTTAAACACTCTCGATGCCCCAATAAGGTTACTCCCCTCTGAAAAACACTTTGTCGATCCTAGGAAGATTTCGGCTTCACTATTTGGATTAGTGAATACATTAATCAAATTACTAATTGGACACTAATTTCTAATTTGGTGTCGTGTTATTGTGTCATGTTGTTCCACTCAAAACGGGTTATTTTAACTATCATATCATACATAAATACACAAATGTAAATAAATACAAGGGTTTTGTTCCAATATTTATTCATATAAATATGATACAAATAGGGTTGTTGTACAAGAATTAAGTAAATAATATTTCAAAACTCAATCATCGTCTAAATCAAGTAAAAGATCCTTCAAATTAGGGTTGTCATCAAGAGCAGACTGAAACTCTATAAGGCCTTTAATGAGTTTATGGATTAGCTAAACCCTTTGGTGCATGCATAACAAGAGACCAATGTAACACCCGTCTAATAAAATACCGGGTGATCATTCCTATATCAAATTAAACAGGAATCTCATTTCGTTCATTCTTATCATCATTATCGAAATTTTTTTAAAACTTACTAACCACCAAGTATTCAAAATACATGGTGTCAAATTTTATCTTTTTATTAAACATCACTAACAACAACCGAAAGAATATATAATAAACCATTCACACAATCACTGGATCAAACAATACTAAAAATGAATAATTACAATCTTTGTCGAGAAAACCACCGGCTACAAACCAAATACAAAAATATAAATACAAGAATGATAAAATGAGTACATCGTCTGGCTGGAACAAAAGAAATAACTAGGGTGACATGCCCAAAAGAAATATTGGTTGCTTCCTACTCTATAAATGAAATGACTGAAGAAGCTAAGTCAAGGTCCTGCAACACCCACATATGCCGCAGCTGCATAACCCTGGAATAGAAGTAATTCTGGCATTCCTATGGCTAGACACCTAAAAGGTTTTGAAAATATTCTATAGTAAGTGTTAGAACCCAAAACATTTTGAAAATATTTATCAAGTGAATTAAATTTCAGTAAATTAAAATGCATGAATGCTCTTCATATTTAACCTAGTGTCGCACTCCCTTGAGGACCCGCTCACCCCTCAACTATTGTGTATGCCTAACGCTTCCCTATATAACCCATCTAGTCACCTACCCCGCAACTAGTTCTTGATGATATCCTTCCTGTCACACTACTCTAGCCCGAGTATGTTAAAAATACGATTTATAAGTTATTTATCACATTAACTTAATCAATCATCAATCGTTAGGAACCATATAGCATTCTCACAATTTATATACCATCAATACAATTCAACACATGTATTTTACCCGTATATATTTATTCGCACCATATATACGTATCAACTATTTACAATATTCACACACATATAGTAAATATATATATATATAACCATCCTCCCGAGTAGTCACTCACCGGATGTTCTCTAAAATGCAATCATCTCCAGGTATACTCATCCACCTGGACCCCTGACACGGTTAGCTCCCCGAATCAGTAAAAATAACATAAATGCATTGGAGACGGCCATAGTTTTCCCCGGAATGAGACCGAATCATACCCAAAGCATATCATTCTTGATTTTGAATGCTATGACCTGGGAGCTATACTCACCCTGCTCCTCAAGCCAATGGATTCACCCACAACGCGTAACCTCCCATGATAGCACTAGAGGGGTATGTTTTCCTATAAATATTATTCACACAAATATTTATAAATCACACAAATATATATATATATATATATATATATATATATATATATACACTGCACATCACCACATATATATATTTAATTAAATCCAGACTACCCTTGTACAATTACCGTAACACTAGCCTAATAATCCCAAGCCAATATACCGACTTGTTATTTAGATAATTTCCACAATTATTTATTTATCACTCAAGTTGTGTCACCCAACTAAATTACCCGAACTGGCTCCTTCGGACCAAAATTCTCATCTTGTAGAACTTATTCCTCAAATACCACATATTAAGGTTAACACCCTTTTTATTTTGAATATTCCATAATTTATTATAAAACCTTATAATAAATTAACTCGACCAAATCCATGCCTAAACACTCGTAGCACTAGTCCAAATTTCACCCGACTCAATTGAATCAATCACGTATTAATTTATTTATTATCTGGTCGTAACTCAACCAATATACCCGAACTCACTCACTTGGCCCGAAAATACAATATTTAGAATTTACTATTCAAATTCTCCTTAATTAATTTTGCACACTTATTAATCCAAGATTTTCAATTTACTCAACTCCAACCTTAATTCCCTTATGGATTATTTTCTCAATTATCCCTATACTTACTTGTCTCACTTTATGTCAACCTAATCACTTTTTAGGACTAATGTCCTTATTATACAACAACAATCACAATCAATCAATCTAGGCAACCTCAAATGGAATAACAACTAAAAATAACATTTCTTAAAACTTGCCCCACAAATCTGTCCAGATTTTTAAAATGTCGTTTTAAGGCATTTTGGAGCCCTTTTTGGAGAAAACGTATCAGTGAACAAAATGTAGAAAACGGGATTTTCTACGAGGCTATGCAGATAGAATCACCATTTTCGAAACCAAAACGTCTAAAAACAGTTTCTAAAATGACGATTTAATTTACCCAATTTCATAGACTTCTTCAAATTCAAGAAGTTGTTCTACAATTCAACCCTACCCATCAAAACCTAATTTAGATATCAACTAACCCAAAAACCATATCATCTTATCACACCCACTATGATATGAGTAGAAATTTGCAATTAATTTAAAATCAAGTTTAACCACTTGCCTTAGGGTTCGTAGTGTCTGAATCCGTTGGTGTAGATGATGATTATTTGGTGAAGAACACACACATTTGTTCTTGATTTTGGCTCCCATGGTTTCTCCCACTTGCACCCACTTTCTCTCTCTAATTTGGGTTTTGTAAAATGTGTTATGGCTGTCACACCCTCTCACATTTAGGGTTTAATAACTCAATCCCGTTTTTAGGCTTGTGGGTTTTATAAAAAGGGCCCAAACACTCTTTATGTGGACTCAAATATGCCTAAAAATACCCCGAGACCCATTTACTATTCCTGAGTACTCTTTTTCAACTATTTCGATCCATTCGGACTCAACTGTGCACTCAGAATTGCCATCTGAATTAATTTATAACACTCTTAAATTTTTTACCTCACAAATGCGACACAAAAATACTCTGAATACTTAAATCTCAATTGGCCAAATTAAATAGATCCTCTAATTTAAAAAAATTCTAAATCATAAATTTAATTTCTCCCAATAAAATAAATTCTTTTTCTCCCAAAAATAATTAAATTAAAGATCCTTGAATTTACGGGGTGTTCAACCAATTGTCATCATTTATGCACTTTGAGTAGAATAACTTCTTCAACTTTTGAAAGGCACAAACAAAAGGCTCATCGATCGATCGATTTTTACCCTTCATCTTAGATAAATATACCATGACAAGTTTTGAGGCAGAATCAAATTTATAATGTCCTCCACCTTCACCTAGACTCAATAGAACACGATTTCTTTAAAATCTAAGTAATATAGTTCCAAGATTTCTTGAAATATCCCATAATAGGTCAACACCATGTCCTTCATTTTTTTATCGCTTTTACGAGACACGTAAAAAGTCAAGGAAGAAATTAAAATTCCACTATTTTGCATCAATTATTTTTCCTCGCATGGGTATGAGATGAACCGTTGGCGCGAAATTAATTAAACTTTTTGCACGAAAATTGGGACCTTTAGCTAGGCGTTCAAGCCTTGAAGAGACATCACCTCTTTTTAAAAGTTGCATTTATTAATGGATTTGTATTAGGGCATGTTATACAACACATACATAAGTGATCGCAATAAAAGGGGTGACAATTATACCCATGTCCTAAAATCATTTATCGCGTTCGTTGAACTTTTTTTAGTCTAATTTTGGGTAAATTTTATCTCACACTTCCTATACGTGTTCATAAAATTATATAATTTAGATGATAATATAGATAATACAGATAATCAAACAAAACTACGTTATATATAGGTACTTACTCTCTCCAATATTCAACTCCATCTTATAATTCGAAGACATAACGAGTTGGTTGCTCATATCGCAGATTGGTGAGTCTCACCTATTTAGGGTTCCAGAAAGGAAATTCATCCTCAAACTCATCAGATTCCTCGACCATTTATTCGCCGTGAGGATTGAACCTCCTAAGCCCTTATATGTTCCCCAGTGTATACCTCAAATGACCCTCTAATATATCATGTATTCTTAACGTAATTTTTGACGATTTTCATCAAGTGCTCCAAAGGTTACATCCAGTGATACCTGACGGGTCCACACAATAAAGCCTCATAGCATAAATGCATAAGCAGGTGGACGCTGATGTCAAAAAAATGGCGGAGGAAAATATTTTTCTAAGACACAAGTCGCCTCGACTAAATTTATTTTCGCAATCTTAATATGCATCACGTTTACTACTTTTGCACACCGTAAGGTTAAGCACAAACTAATCTGTATAATTTCCTCGCATAGATGTTTGTGGTCAGAAAACCAATTCCTAAACAACATTGGAATTAATTGATTGGTGACATGCCAGGTGTGAGACTTGCATTGTTTCAGGTCATTTGTTTGGTAGTTTACAACCCTGTGCAAATTACCGAAATAATCAATCAGAGTCTTCAAGTTAAACTTGTCTAGGAGGATCTTTTTTTCACTAGTAGTCAAAGTGAAAGCACATGCATGAATCAAATTTCTTCTTATTGTAGGATCGTTTTTAACCATAATTTTTTTCATCTCCTTTATACTACAACGTACCTTCTCTCCATCTTTCAAATGAGATCCACCCATACATGCTCATATCAGATGTTTCGCAAAATTCTTCTTTATGTGTATCACATCAATTACATTCTTTACACGGTTCACTTTCCATTGAGGCTAGTTAAATAATATTTTCACCTGGACCATGCCTGTATTTTACTAAGATCTTTCGAATCCTCCCAAGATTTTCTCTTATAGCCTGCAAACTGAGGTTGTTTGCTTACAAACTTATTCCTTAAAGTCTAAACCTTCGCCTTCTCCTCTACTTGATAACCACAAAGTTGAGCAGGCTGCGTCGTACACTCGTGACCGGTAGGTAAAAATTGGACTTTTCGTTCCTAAATGGGTGACTATTTAGTAAAAATATACAATGACCAACATAAATTATCTTACCAATATGATGTAGCCAAGTTGGATCAATTTTCTATCCATAAATGGGACATCCATAATAACCATAAACATTGAAACCCCACAAGGTCCCATAGGCACGAAAGTCGTGGATCGCCCACAGCACCATTACTTTAAATATGAACTCTTCATCCTTATAAATGTCAAACGCCATCATGCCTTCATCCCACAACTCTGTAAGTCTTCAATTAATGAGTCTAAGAAAATATCAATATCGTATCTAGGAGCCTTTGGCTCGAGTATCAATAAGGATAATAATGTAAATAATTTTCTCATGCACAGTGTCGGAGGGAGTCCTAACGGTGCCAAGAGAACTGTCTAATAACTATAATTAGTGCTTAAATTACCGAAAGGGTTAAACTCACCGATTGATAATCCAAGGCGAACATTGCATGGCTCTTTTGTGAATTCAAAGTGTCGTGCGTTTAAAAGTTTCCATATGATTGAATCAGCGGGATGACATATGAGATTCTGACCCACCTCACTTCGAGCATGCCATGTCATGACCATTGCTATCAACGGTACAGTGAAAAATCTTTTTATTTGTCGCCCAAGG
This sequence comes from Sambucus nigra, assembly GCA_949130495.1. Classification (NCBI taxonomy): domain Eukaryota; kingdom Viridiplantae; phylum Streptophyta; class Magnoliopsida; order Dipsacales; family Adoxaceae; genus Sambucus; species Sambucus nigra. The sequence continues at coordinate 482,299,097 of OX422209.1, forward strand.
GAAAATAATTCAATACCTTATGCAAAACTTATGAGTACTTGCAAATTTTTGCAGGCTTTTCTTTTCCACTCCCATAAGTCGTATATTTTGGCTCATTGCATACAGGACACTTATACTTTAGTTCGTTCTCAATGCGGTACAATATGCGGTCATACTTTCATGTGTGAATAGATTTTTACTTTAAACCCAAACCCTTCAAGATCTTCTTCACGGTCGTATAACGATTATGATAATGTATTTTCTTTCGGGAGAATGTATTTAGCCTACTTAAGAATTCTATTTACGTTGTTGCCCGACAAACCGAATGATTCTTCAAATTATACAATGGATCATTTCATATAATATCGAGTGATCTTTATCGCAGTTTTTATATAACGGTCCAGCCGCAGCGGTTTTCAATTGTATGAATTCTCGATCTTCATCTAATTAAGCATCAACTTGTTCATTGAATTGGTCACACATTATCCAAATCCATAGTCTGTGGGTTTTTATGGTGGTGGACTCCGAAAGCATCATCAATTAGGTCGGTCAAAGAACGATATGCTGGCGAATAATTCACCACTTCCACCCAGTCGGGTACTGATAATTCTTTTGGAATATATGGTAGATTATTTTCCCCATGAAATGTCCATATCTTAGTCTTGCGACATACCCCATCTTAGAAAATGCAAATCAACGTCTTCCAAAGAATTAAATTTGTCATTTATATAAAGGATGCATGGACACGGGATCTTCTCAATGTTAAGATTTCTATCTGCATATTTAATAAATTTACGAAGTCCCTTTACATTATTATTATACACTCTATTACTATGTCTCATCAACTCTTTATATTTTGGAAATACATTAAAGAGTCTTAAAAATTCAGTTCACATATATAAATAGGTTGAAACGAAGGTCATGTTGCATACAATAACTCTTACTTGATAATTCAAGCAAATTCATTCAATCGAAGCATTCAATCAATATGAAATAAAATTGAACAAATTAAGTTTTCATTAAACTCGAGAAAATAAAAATTAAAATAAATTAAGATGTCAGCTCATGTCCCATGAAATTAAAATGATTACAAACTTGTCCCAAAATAAAATATTGTTCATTGTTTAATCTTCAAAGCAAATAAACTTGTCGGGAAATATATGCATTATTATACTCTTGTAAATTAGCCCACTCATTATGGTCAAAATGCATAGGCTCCTCTCCGCAACCCGAGTATATGTTATTAACCAAAATCTTAGACTCTCCTACTTACAAAGAGTTACTGTGCACATGTTCTTTAAGTCATAGAAACGAGCGTGAACGTGCCAATGACCCATGTATTGGTCAAGTCCCTCATATAATACTCCTCTCCATAGTCACCGTGAATGGACAATGATAATGCTCTAAAAGAGGGTGCAATAGGTGGCTGAGAGGGGAATATTGGAGGAGGCATTTGGGAGGTGAAACCTTGAGAAACAAGAGAGGTGAAACCCTGAGATATGAACTAAGATTTGTCTTGTTGTTGTCTAAGAAATTGACACAATCCTTTGATCGCATTCATCAGTTGTCCCAAAGTATTGGTAACATAGCTCATGTACTTCTTAAGACCTGACACTTCTTCATTTATATTGCCATGTTCTTCGACATGGCTCAACATGTGACTCCTCATTAAAGAGAACTAATCCAATACAGGTGCGGTGTGCTGTAATTTGATACATGGAATCCTGGATCGCACACCTCTTTACCTCCCCCTTTTAATCCTTCCTTAGTACCTTGGATAGGGCTTCTGAGCTAATGTCATAAAGCCTACACTCAAACTCACTGCTCGCCATGCCTTTTATCATTTCCTATAGTAAAATATTATATTTAAGATTATAATTTCAACATTATTTTATTATAGTGTCTATATATATGATCATTAAATTCAAAATCACTAGAGTCAGAGCCATTTTGTCTATCAATTTTTGGGTTTGCTTATCCCATTGGGCATGCAACTACAAGTTGACCCAATTAGGATATTTCCCTTCTTTCAGAGACCTCTTGTTCCTTCCACCCATTAACCCTTCAAACTATCATATGATTTGGACCCAAGATTGTATATATCAACTTTCCTTGTCATATTCTGTCAATTTTCTCCACTTGGAAAAGTTTTTCCTCCCTAACCTCTTTCTCCAAGAAGTTATTCCATATGTGGATGGACATTGCAACATTTAACGGAACTTTTTATTTTAACCCCAAAATGTCAAAACTTGATTTCCTCGTCGAGAAGTGAACCTTCTTAAGTTTATTCCGATAGGTTTTCGTTATTCAGCTACTCAAGAAAGAACAAATGCCTTCAAACCGGGAGGGAGTGTAATTTGTTTACAAAGTTGACCTCACACATCATCCTTTATGTTACGATCAACGTTCTTCCAGTTGTCTGCGTCCTCGATGCCCATAATTATCTTTCTGAGAGACTAACAGCGGGTTTTAGCAATCTGGACATCATTTTTAAGCGGTAGGATTCCCGATAATGGAGAACCCGGTGTGCTTTTTATCTTGTGTTTCGGATTACTCGGTAACAGAAGTTGGCGGAGTAGTATTAGTAGGGTTTTTTGGATTTTGATGAATCGGAGACAGTGTAAATGGAGAGCTAGAATGATCCTGAGGCAAGGTAAATTATTGAGAGCTCACGGGTATCGATAATTCAGTCGGTGGTTTAATTGAGGATTAAGTTGGAGGAGGAATTTCGTTATGATTATCAATGTCCATGTTCTATATTTCTAGTAAATAAGTAAGTCAGATAAGAATGTATGGCAATCATATTTAAGACTATGTATATTCATATATGCACATATATGTATATACCATTTCAATAGCTTTTAAAACATGCTCGATGTTTGTGATTTCCATACCATTGGTACTATTTTTTTATAAATTTTTGAAAGGATGCATGTGGCCAACTAGGTGAAAGCATATCTATGATTGTCATATAAATGTCCGTGATAGGAATTCGAAAGCCTTTCTTCTTCAAGTTTTTTACAAGCTCACAATCAATATGCATATGTTGTGAGACGTAACAATCCGGGTGAATGGTCCATTTATGAAATTATATGCACATTATATGAACATTTTTTTGTCCTTTTCTATAGTGTCACTAATGTCAGTGCACAATCGAGATTATGAATGCAAAATACAGTATCTGTTGCTTCATCCTAGCATTCTGACAAGGAAAATAGAATATGATTGAACAGGTATGGTTGCGAGAGATCAACTCCATTATTTGAAAGGTAATTAAACTATTCAATTTTCCTATTATCATACTAGTAAATACGAGTTACCTCGATATGGTGCGCACTAATAAAAGATGTTTTAGTGCAGTCCAATTGTAACCTCTCGATCATCTGTGGGAAGTAATTATTACCGTGATTCATTTTTTCTGAGAAAATATATAAAAGGAGGGTGTGAATATGACCAGTTTTTTCTAACATGAATGAGAAGACAAAATTGTACAAAAGGTTTTTACATGTGGAATAATATATAAATACTAGGAGTAAAGGCTCTAATTAATCTTAAAATTATTATGAGTCCCTCAAATAATTAATGTTTTTCAATTAATCAATTAAACACAACAAGTTCAATATTAGTTCATTTTAAGTAAATTAATCCTAAAATTATTGTGCATCCACCAATGTGCAATCCCTTCTATCAATTTTTGTTTACCCATATAGAAACCACTTAAGGAATGGGTGAATACGGCCACAACAGTTAATCAAGAAGATATATGCACTAATATTCACCTGCACAATATCAACATCAACTAATTAATATTTTTCAATTAATCAATCATACATAACAAGTCCAAATTTTGTTCATTTTTAATTAAATTAATTCTAAAATTACTTCGTGCCAACTAATCTGTAAGACCTTCCACACATTTGTCTTCACCCGAATAGCAACCACTTAAGAAAGAGGTGAACACATCAACAATAGTTAACCAAAAAGATATATGCACTAATATTCATCCGCACAATATCAACATCAACTAATTAATATTTTCTAATTGGCCAATCATACACAATAAGTCCAATTTTAGTTCATTTTAATTTAATTAATTCTAAAATTACTTTGTCCATCAATTGGCAATCCCTTCCACCAATTTGTATTCACCTAAACAACAATTACTAAACGAAGGGTAAATGCAGCCACAATAGTCAACCAAGAAGTTATAACTACATATAAGACTATATTACATAAAAGAAAAGATAAGTAAAATTACTTGAATAAAGAAAGCATCTAGAATCATTTGAGCTTTAATAATTGTTCTCCAATTGCTTGCGCACATGAAACGAAAAGAAAACAAGCTAACATATTATTCAATCTAAAATGTTAACATATTACTCAAGCACGTGATGAAAAATTAGGGCTAAGTAACTTTTTTCAATTTAATAATCAACAACCAATCCATTAACTAATTATAATCCCACCAATCCATATCCAACCCAATTACGAATAATCCCATCAAGTATAGGAGTTCCTAACTTTTTTATAACTAATTAGGGTTCGATTTACATTAATAATCAACAACCAATTTACTTACCTCATTTATTAGCTAATGGGATAATTAAGGTAATATCCTAATGGGATAATTAAGACTTTCATGAAATTACTCCATTTACATATATTTAAATTTGTAACGTTTATCTTATGTAATTTCAATAAATCTAAGGCGGTCAATTACATAACTTTAATAGTTCAAGTAAAGGGATGAACAACATATGAAAACAACATAAACAACTTGCACCTAATAACATTTATGGATTAAAATCCCAATTCATTTTAATAGAATAACTACTATCAAAATGTTCCCATTTAATTAAATTCTAATGTCTTAAACCATTTTCATATAAGATTATCATTAGGATAAATCAAGAACATAAAAGGGTTTAAAGCAAAATCATTTTCCAATAAAAAAAGTAAAATATAAATCTGAAATTTTACACATATTCCCATCATTTTATTTTCCCTAACACATACACATACACCAATCCATAGAGGTAGAATATACCAAATTTGAAATAAAATACGTACCAAACACATATAAACAATAAAATTACATACCAAATTTGAAATCATACAAATAAAATACATATTCATTTGCCCTACCCATAACATTTTCCCTAACACATACTCATACACACATATATACATACACATAAACATATACATATAAAAACATGTACATACAAAAACATAAAAATAAGTGTATATATATATATAAAGAGAGAGAGAGAGAGAGAGAGAGAGATGTACTTGAGTGAGAGACTAATAGAGAGTCGATGAAGGAGATGGCGGTGCCGAAAAAGAGAGAGAGAGTTTCGATGGTGGCGCAATCCGGTGCTGAGAGAGAGAAAGGGTCGAGATTTAACGGAAGAGTGGGACTTCACAAACGAGAGAGAGAGGTTTGAGTGAAATAAAAACAAAACCCTAACGGTATTTATTTATACATGAAATCTGGTCACGTTTTGGTCTATGACCAATTTGAATTAATTTAAATGGTCACGATCCAGAATCGTGCCCTAAAAAAATCACTAGCGATTAGTTACAGTCCCCAACCGTGACCCCCCTAATGTGACCATTTTGAATTAAAAATTTGTTACCATATTGAGTCATTGTTGTGAATCGTGACCATGTTTCACACTAAATGGTCACGGTCATTTCATGTTGGTCAAGGCCCAAAATCATGACCTCTTACGTGACTATTCTAGAGCCATTTTTCCCTCCATTAGGTTCACGGTTTGGGACAATGGCCATGAGGGTCATGGTTTTGGATCGTGGCTATGAAGGTCACGGTTTTGCACCATAACCAATTGATAGTGTAGGTCACCCCTAGATGGGGCCACAAACTGGGTCAAAATTTGGAAGGCTTGATCACGGATTTGGATCGTGACCCCCATGGTTGTAAATTTGGACCGTGACCACCGAATTGTGACCATTTTTTATTTTTGGCATAATGGGCCATCAGTATGTCACAACTCAATAAGTTCCTGAAGGGAGACTAAGATGAGGTGTTCAGTGTCAACCAACCATCCACAAGTCATAACTAATTAGTAGTTGATTTGTTATATAATTATAGACTAATGAATGACTATGTCCCATATCCGCTTTAAGCTAAACAATTGAATGATCGGGTTCACCCTTCTTGACTTAGAGTGCTTATATATCCATTCATCATACACCAAACCGCACTAGTCAGATGGAGCAAGTCTGATGGGATCGACTAGATAAGGTGATCAGCCCAACTTTTTTGAGACTGTCATAAGTCTAAAAAGTGCATCTGGGATCCTATCAGTGTTTATTTTTCTAGGACTTATGAGTCTGGAGTAATAATTATGGGATAAGATTCGATGTTTATCCTTCGGCCTACCATTTTTTTGGTGTTTACTGTTTAATTAAGAATTTATCGAATAATTTATGTGGGCAAATATACGAACACAATCTTGAAGGGGATTTGATCATTTTATTAAAATGGTAATTCCAATGTTGTTCATTGACTAACGCTGCTAAATTATAAGGAAAAAATAAGAGTACATGGTTGAAAGCAGAAAAACTAAGTGATGAATGTTGTTCATGTCGCTCGATCATTCATTGATAATAGATCTTTGAATTCTTAACATTCTATAGGCAAGGGAGATTTTGGCCTTCGTAGCTTCTCAGTTTGTATGTCCCTGGTCGAACGATATGAGTGATAACGTAGGGGTCTTCCCAATTGTCTACTAATTTCCCGTAGTTAGGATTTTTGGTTACTGCATCGCCTTCCAAAGAATGAGGTCGCCTACTTTCAGAGGTTTTTTCTTGAGCCGTCGATTATAATACCTGGAGGCTTTCTGTTGCATGGAAATCATTCTTATTGCCACTTCCTCCATTTTTCCTTTTATGGCATCCAAACTTTCTATCATTCGTCCGTCTTCCTTTCTCATTCAAAGTTGTGTACCGAAGCCTAGGTAGTTCAAGATTAATTGATTTCCCCAGTGGGTCCCCGAGTGGTTGTTTGGTATGCCCATAGAACTGAAATCATTCATTCCACCCATAAACCTTTTGAATTCTTTAGTTCTATCTTCGGCCCATGCAGAATCGTATGGTTGGTAACTTCCACTTGTTACATATTGGGTACCTAATAGTAGAATAAAAGTGTTTGATTCTAAACTTAAATCAGTCATTATTTGTGATTATTACATAGGGTATACCAAACCTACTTACGATGAATTTCCAGATAAAGGAGTGGACCTTCCGATCAGTGATCTGCACCAATGGTTTAGATTCTACCCACTTTATGAAATAGTCTATGGAAACCAGGAAGAACTTACATTACCCCTTTTCGATTGGAAACAAACCCAGAATGTCCATTCCCCATATAGCAAATGGCCACTAAGATACCATAGTTGAGATTTTTCTGGCTAGAAGGTTTATAAAGTTTATTATTTGTTGGCATCGATCACACCTTCATACATATCTTTATGCATCTTTCTTCATGGTCAAACAGTAATACCGTTTGTTACTGCTCTTTGTGTCAGACTCTTTTTTTCCTGGATGCCCTCCAGATACTCCTTATGTAGGCTTCTTGGGACTGAGATTACTTTTGTCGGGTGTACACAGCGAAGGATTAGTCGTGTGTATCCACTAGTGTTCCAAAAGGCACGTCTAGGCATGAGCTATTTTAGAAATGCCACACATAAGGCATAGTCGTGGAAAAGGTGTGGTCACCATGCTTGTAAGGTGGTCATCGGCCCACACGCATAAGGCATGTAAAAGGCGCACCTTTTTCATTTAAGGAAACGGCGTCATTAAGGAATTCTTTTTTTCCTTATCAAAACCCACTTAAACAACCTAAAGAAAACCCCCAAACCAAATCGCACCCACCCCCACCCCGATCAAATTCTCTTTTCGTCAAAACCAAACCCCCAACAAGAGTGATATTAACTTATAGAGCATACATATGGTAAAATGGCTACCAAACATACGGATATATTTTCAAATTTTAATATATGTATTATTTTATTATTTTACTAGCCATGGTATAATTAAAAAATATTAAAAAATAGAAAACACCTTTTTACACCTAGGCTCCTAAGGCTTGAGGCTCGATAACATCTCACACCTTTTAGAACCTTGGTATCCTCTCATATACAAGATTCCATAATAGAGTATGTGTTTTGTAGCTTTAGCTCGTATCTTCTTGGCCTCTGAGCGATCCTATGGACGGACCATATCCCTAATATATTTTACGAATATTACCATCCAATTGTGTATTTTTAAAGTAAAATAAATTTTAATTTTCTAGAAATTAAAATCATACTAAAAATCAAATTTGTGAATTTTTACCTTAAGCCCAAAAATCAATTTAATACAAGTCCTAGAAATTTGCCTAACAATAAATATTTAATTTTTGCAAATTAGGCCAAACCAAATTTTACCAAATTAAGGTTAATGACTTGAATTAAATTAATTAAATTATACCCAAACTAATTTAGCACCAAATTAAACAAGAGTAGTGAATTAAATCATATTTTATCTTTTAGTCCTAAGCATGCATTCTAGGTGATTTTGCAAGATAAAATAAATTCACAAGACACTACGCGTGATGTACGAGCAAAACCCACAACGGGAAAAACCTCGGACGGCCCCTAGCCATAAGTCAACTAAGTACGGAATTTTACAAATACAAGATAGATGACTTACACAACTCGACTCGACTCCCTTCAAGCCCATGGCCCATCTTCTTGTATCAACCTTTGCATAGACGACAATCCCGGACTCCACCGGAACCTTGGAATCCACCGTCAACCACACATGGTGCCTTTCACAATGTGAGAACACCTCAGAAAAAACAAGTCTTCTTATTTTAGGGATATATAAGTAAACCCAAACTTCTTTTCTTTGAGGTGTAAAGAAAAACCTGGGGCCAAACACTCCAAGCAAAGATATATATGAAGAAACTTGTAATAAACAAACTATGGGTGTATAAACCTTGATCTTGTTCTAAGGACTAAAATATTTTAACAAAAATCAAGGGGACTTTTTCTTGGAAGAATTTTCTCTCAAAAACTATATTAGATGTGTGAAAAGGTCTTAGAAAAAAGTCTGGTCCCGAAGTATATTTATTTGGCAAAAATATAGTGGGACAAAAAGTGGGAAAATGGGATAAAACTGTCAAAAAAATTGTTCCCGCCAATTTTGTTCGAACGACATTTTCATTTGAACGACATTTCGTTCGAGCGACACTTCTAACGATAAGTCAGAATGAAAAAAATTCTCGTTCAAATGACTTTGGATCTTGTTCGAACGAGAATCAATGTCGTTCGAACGACCTTTCATGATTGTAGATAATTTCGATACGAACGCGTGGCAGCCAGTTTCGTATTTTTTTATTATTTTTTTGGATTTGATATGATTTTTCTACGGAAAGGTGTCCGAGAACAAAATCTTTAGAACTATGAATTCAAAAAAAGTTTAACAAAAAAATACTAACACCCAAAATAAATTTCCAAGATCCTATATATATATATATATATATATATATATATATATTTATGCATTCATACCTTTAGGAGACATTGGAATCCACATATTGATGATGTGAAACTTGGCACAAAAATCGACAAGGATATATTCTTCAATTTATGACCGCTACATCTTCAACATAAACTTATCAGAGGCTTGAAAGGATACAACATGAACACTATCCTATGACTCAAATGTTTTTGTCCAGAATTGAGCCAACACTACATAAGACTCAATTGAAAATTTGTGTCCTTACAAATCTCCCCCTTTGGCTATTCCGGGACAAAAACCAAACAAAAATCCTAAAGGGACGTCAAGCTCAACCAGACTCAAAACATCCCACTCAAAATAAAAAATACAAGCTTGACTCAAAACCCAAGGATGACTATCTTTGCCGATGAAAGTTATCGCTAGAATAATTCATGCACACTTAAGCAAAACATTAAACGCATAGGTAATATCAAAATATTAAATGAATTTAAAATAAATACTCCCCCTAAATTAATTCCCCTATATCAAATGTGATCTACCTAAGAAGGTCGCGACTCCCCCTAAGTTAAATCTCCTAAACTAAGATACGATTATAATAGGATTAGATTCCATTTCTCCCCCTATCAGACACCACCCTTATATCTCCTATAAATAGAGGTGCTCACCTCATAATTAGAAAAACCAATAGGAGAATTACCTGCCGAAGCCCTGCCAAAATATCTACACTACCTCTCTTTATAGAGCTACAACCACCTGGGGGCTTACCAGGCCACAGCCAGTACCCAAACTGCCTTACAGTTCACATTCGGTCTATTCGGATTCATTGTTCTCATGTATTATATTCTCATCTCTTACTTGTATGCCTCTTTAGACCCAATCATATTTTATTGTACAATGCATATAATGATATTATGGCAACAAAGTGGATGTAGGCTCATTTTTATAGCCGAACCACTCTATATTTCGGGTTTTTTTCCTTATTTCTTACTTTACTTGTATTCTACACTTGATATGATGCTCGAGAATGACATGTGTTCGATTTCTCGTATTATCATCTTGGCGCCGTCTGTGGGAAACGGGGTATTTCTATCTTGTTTCTTCTTATTTAGGTTTACAAATACCTTATTTCATCTACGGGGACCCATTGGGTCATGATCCCTTGAGTGAGATTTTGGTTATAAAATGCTTTTATTTGTGTACAGCCCGATGAGGGGATTATTCTTTTTCAGATCTGTTTATCGCTCTTCCTTTTTATGACCATAGATCTATTTTCTATACCCCGATGGCGTTACCTTGCCTAAATAGTGTTGAAAAACACAAAAGGCGGTGACCTCCTAAAGGTAGGTAACTAGGGAAGAGTTATATTCACTTATTTCTATCTTTTACGCCTATGATCTAGGGCTTATTACCAAGTTGGTGCTACTTTCACACCTGAAGGTTGTGTTGCCCTTTGTAAATTCCTAATAGGCACATTATGTGTATATTCTATGAATTGATTTCAAGTTTTTATCCCAATGTTAGGGTAACCCCCTTGCCACCTGAGGGATGCGGCCAGGCAATTTTATTTCCATAATGTCGTAGCATTCCTAAGATAGTTCGGTATTTATAGCTTCTACGGTTCACCAGGGAAATTCCCTTTGATATGACTATGGCAGTACTTGCATATGCGCCTCAAGTCACGGTCACAGCAGAATAATGTTGCAGATAGAGAAAGACTGCATACTTATCACTATGCTTAGTTTTTCTTGAATTCCTTGGCTTTTCACCATTGTCTGGTTGATCTCTGAATATATATTTCTAAAAGACTACCACATCAGAAGCCATGGAGGTAACCTTAAAGACAAGCACAGAGCAGAGTGAAGAAGTTTCTCACTTGCTGAGCTACATTGATCACCTATATAACTGTCAATCCACACTCCAGGACCATGTTAACTTCCTGATGCAGAGATTTCCAATATTGGAGGCCGCAACCTTCACCTCAGCACAGGCCGCGGCAGCAGAAGCTGTAACTTTCACATCCATAAAAAGGCCATGACAGAAGCAGCAATGGTCGCTGCCAAAGTTCAAAAGAGGAAGCTAGAGCAGCCAAAACTAGAAAAAGGCTGTGAGACCTACAACCCACTGATTTACCAAATTGAAGACATTTTGGATCTCATCAGAGAAGACAAATTACTCCATTGGCCTGAGAAGTTGAGGTCCCCTCCTCATAAGAGGGACCAGGCCAATGGTATAGTTTCCACAACGATCATAGCCACGACACGAATAATTGCCACCTCCTGAAGACCGAGATCGAAAGGCTCGTCGGGAAAGGAGCGCTTCAGCGATTCCTGAAGGATGCTTAGGGGGTACAACCGATACTTGGGAGGCCACTTATCAGATTTCAGCCTTATTTTCTACTTGTTCCCATTTTCCTCTTCTTGAACTCTATTTGTGAAGTTCTTTATAGCTATATTTCCCAGACTTTTGTTTTTTGTTAAAGTAATATATATATATATGGCAATCGTTAGTCATATATATTCTTACTTTCCTGCTTAAAAATCTAATGAAAGACCTTCGTCTTAAACAGATTTAATGGAACGTGATGACCAATTATCTTGGAGATTATTTGCTTATTTTGGGAGGAAAAGTCTATTGAGGAGATGGATTTGGTTGGCAGTTGCGCCCCTCACAAAGCGAGGCCACGGGGGATTATAATGTCGGTTCTTAGCTTATGGATGCTTCAATTAGCCACGGGGGCTTACAATGCCCGCTCTGAGCTTATGGATGCTTCAATTAGCCACGGGGGCATTCTTATGGATGCTTCAATTAGCCACGGGGGCTTACAATGCCCGTTGTGAGCTTACGGATGCTTCAATTAGCCACGGGGGATTACAATGCCCATTCTTTGCTCATGGATGCTTTAATTAGCCACGAGGGCTTACAATGCCCGTTCTGAGCTTATGGATGCTTCAATTAGCCACAGGGCTTACAATGCCCATTCTTATCTTTTGGACGCTTCAATTAGCCACGGGGGATTACAGTGCACGTCTACATTCAGGATACTTCAAATTAGCCATGGGGGCTCATAATACCTAGCCAGGAATGGCTTGATATATATCCAATTATAGTCATGGGTGGATTGATAATGAACCTAGTCTAGGGGGGTTTGATAGTTCCCTAAGAAACATCAGCGGATGATGGATAAAGAATGTGAACCAGAGACAAATTTGTTCTGGAAGGGATTCTCAACCGCCAACAAGTCCAACAATCACTGTTATTTTCTCCCAAATATTGCAGAAAATAAATATGGGCCAAAGATCTAATTGTTCGTGGCATGTGAATTTGTATCAATTGAATTTGACTACAGCATATACAAAATATGTTAATGCAAACAGCTGCAGCCTCCTGACATCTACATAAAGTCCAAAATTCTAGCCAGCATCAAGGGACGAATAAAAGCTACAGCATTCAAGTTGTACTACAAAGATGCACATTCAACAGGAAAGAAAGCAATAAGTGAAAGGCTTTCGCAGTCCTATGATTATGGCTGCAGCCAGTTCAAGGTCGGAAATGTTTGCATTGTCAAAGTTTTTGAGTTGCGGCCTCTTGGGATAAAGTCATTTTTAAGAAAGATCCAAAAGGAGATCCTTGCAAAAAGATAAAATTAAAACATTCAAGAATTAAACACACACAAACATAGAGTAAAATAATATGCAAATTGTGGCTACCAAATAGTGATTGAAGGATGCAGCCTTTCAAAAAGTGGCCTCAGCCCTGAATGATTACAATGTGATGATTAATGTTGAGTATTGCTAATTGTATGGGGGAATTACAAAAATTTGATGGTCAAGTCATTACAAAAAGCAAGAGATTATAAGGACAGTCAACTATGAGGTTGCATCATCTTCCTCATCTTCAGCATCATTATCTATTGCAGTCTTTGTTTCCTCACCTGCCGCAGCCTCAATCTCCAGTTGGTTGGCTCTCTCTTCTATTGCTTCCCTCAATTCGGCCACGCATTTTAAATGCTCAACGTCCCTAAGTCCCCAGGCGAGGACTTTTCCTTAGATTCAGGAAAGTTTTTTACCACCCTGTGCCTAAGCTCCTGGAAGCCGTGGAGATAGTCTTTGTTATTTGTAAGGAAGAAGCCCATTATTTTTGTATGCAGCTACAGCATCATTCGCAACTTTTGTCAAGGCTGCGACATGAGCCTCCTCCTTTTATTATAAGACTGCGGCATGATCACTATCTTTCTGTTGGAGTGCGGAGGTGCTGCTGTGCTCCAATTGATCGTATTTCTATTGGAGAAGGTTAAGTTTACTCTTAAAGGAGGTGGCTTGGAAGATGATTTGTTTCCTACCTCAAAAGAGGTGGCCCTGGAAGTCTCCAGATCAGTCATATGAACTGAATTCACAGCCCAGTATAACCTGAACTCGCCTTCGTATTTTTCCCTCTGGGACATTACAACGTCCGCAGCCCAAAACTTTTAAAGAATGGTTAGTACAAAAGAAATAAATAGAGTTAAATAAAATAAATTTCTTACCCGAAACAGACTGTGGAGGGCATATTCCTCCAAGTCTTCATGGTCTTCTTCTACAAGGCGATCCAGGTCAATGTTGTCTGCTAGTTTTCTCATTCTGCTAACCGCCCTAACTGTTGTATCCCATGAAGAATTGGGATCAGGTTGCCTCAGTTGGGGCCGTGGATGACCATCAGGGCCCACTCTTTGCCGGTTTGTGGGAGTTGGAAAGTTGGCATTAATTGTCATAATATTCTGCGGCGGCGGCAGAGGAGATCCAAAAATGAAAACATATAGGGGGTTGTGCCCACCTTAAAAGTCCCTAGGGGACATTCTTCCTGTCATGGTAAGCTGATCAGCAATGTCATCGTCAACTTGATTTTCCCCTATCGCAGTAATATTATCAGGGGCTGTAGACTTTTTTGCAGAAGGTACCACTTCAGTCCCTGTTGCAGCAGTCTTCTACGGAGGCTTAGCAGTTGGTTCATTTACAGGGGTTTCTTCCTTTTGTGACTTGTTCCTTTTTTCCCTTTTTTCTACAGTTAAGGATTGCAGCATCCTCATCCATCTCTAATAATTAGGTCGCCAGAAGATCACGGTAAATCTCCTCACCTGAGATTATGAATAGTTGATTAAAAATGTGAGGAGGCTGCGAAAAGAATAGTAGAATGAAATATTGCAAGTGAATTTTACCTTCTGCAATCATCTTCTTGGGGATATCCTTGGACGCAAAGTATCTTTGTTCAAGAATGGAGGTATAAGTGATTAGTTCAGAAAACTTCTTCTCTGAATCAGCTAAGCGGGTTGCATCCTCAACCTTCTTCTCCTGATTGTCGCCAAGTTTTAGGTTATTAATATCTGCAACATAAGATAATATGAAGTGTTTATATGAGCCAAAAGATTAAAATCTCAAGGGTTAATGTGGGCCTCAGACAGTATATACCTTTTTTGGAAGGACGTCCCCATGTTCGCGGCATTCTAACCGTTTTTTCCCTTTCAGTTTCTTCGGGGAAAATTTCCCAACTGTCCCTAGAAATAAATAAATATTTGCCTTTCTAGTTTTTAACACTGGTAGGCCTTTCGGTATACAAATATTTATCCCTACTCCGCAGCGTGAAATAGTAATACCACATGAAGTATTTGGAGTTTTCCTTTGGACTATAAAATTGGAAGAACTCCACGTGTATGATATCTTTATCAAAGTGCTTCTGCCAAAGCACCAAACCAGCTAGGATGGCCCTCTAGCAATTGAGATCCAATTGTGTTGGGTCACGAGGCCCCTAATTTTAAAATTTTACAAAAAGTAATTTTCTTTTATAGAGATGCGAAAGCGAGATGGTTCAACACAACACAAAAACAAATTTTAATTTCTTTCAAATTAAAATTAAAAAAAGTGAAATTAATGTCATATTTTTCATTTTTAACAAATTTGTCCAAACCAATTTTATCAAATTAAATTAAATGACTTGAATTAAATTAAATTAACTAAACATTACCCAATATTTAATATAGCAACAAATTAAGTAAGTAGTGATTAATACCAAATTTTATCTTGAATCTCCTAAGCATGCGTTCTAGGTGAGTATAGCAAGATAAAAAAAATAATAAATCACTACACCGCGATGTACGAGGAAAAACCCACAACGGGAAAAAATCTCGGACGGCCCTAGCCTTAAGTCCACTAAGTATGGATTTATAAATTACAAGATAAAAAGACTTACAACACTCGACTCGATCCCTCTCAAGCCCTGACGCTTCTTCTTGTAAACACCTCCGCCTAGTAGACAACCCCAGAGCTCCACCGAAATCTTGGCCTTCACCAATGAGACATACGTACATCGTCAACCACACATGGTGCCTTTCACCACATGAAAATGTCGCAGCAAAACAAGCTCTTCTTCTTTATGGGATTTAGAAGCAAATCCAAACTTCTCTTCAAATGGATGTAGAGATAAACCGGTGCCAAACACTCCAAGCAAAGTATATATATATGGAACTTGGATTAAACAAACTTTGGGTGTAAAACAAGTGTTTAAAACATTTTTCTTGAAGAATTGAACACTCAAAACAATGAACTTTTTCTACTTTTAATCTATCTCTCAAAACACTCTCTTAGAGGTTGTAGGATATGAAAAAGTTGGTTCTAAAAGTTGGTTCCCGCACCTTATCAAATCTGGCAAAAGATAGTGGGGAAAAGTAATGGAAAAAGTGGGAAAACCGACAAAATTAAGGGGAAATAGGGGTTCAACGTCCCCGGGAGGAGATTCACTTGGCTTTTGAGAGTTCCGCTAGGGAAATAGGGGTTCCGTTTGAGGGAGTGCGAAATTGTCTTGGTGAAAATGTTCTAAATCCTTTTCGGGAATTTTCTGAGGATTTTTTAGGGTTTTTTGGTATTTTTGGGGAGTTTTTGTACGAAAATTTAAGGGGGGTGCCGGTCGGCATGGTGTGGAGGGTGCCATTCGGTAGTCGAGGAAGTCTCTTTATCTGGAGGCGGTGCGTCAGATTTTGAATGGCCTTAACAGTGATAGGGTAAGATTTTCTTCTTCTTCAGTCCTGGTCTTTTGTGTGCTCTGATTCTGTATTGACTTATATCTGCTGGGGATTTTTCAGGTGACCTTTTACCCTTGGGGGACGACCGTTCAGGACATGGGATTGATGGGAGTGAATGCACAGATTAGGCATTTTCTGGCGCATGAGTTTGGCCACTCTTGGTATCTCGGGGAAAGGGTGGTCCGACAGATTACTGAGGAGGAGGTGGTGGTGCCACCTGCGAGGCCCCCTATGTCTCTGAGGCGGGAGAGGTTGCTTCCATAGGATGCGAGGATCGCGACGATGATTGGCGAGTCCTATCTGCTGTATGTCGATATGGCTGTGCAAATGATTATATAGACTTCGTGATGAGCTGGCTGATGGCGCCCAGCATATATGATTCACTTCCCTTCCCTCCTGTGGGTTCTAATCATCCAGTGGGGTCCTCCCACAACGGTGGCGATTCGTCGACATCTGCGACAGCGGTGACTTCGGAGCTCCCCTTTATGCAGTTGCATACCCCTTCATACAACATTCGGCGGGCTGATGGAGGGATGGTGCCTATGTTGCATCGTCCTCATGCGATGGACCCGGAGGAGTTGGGCTTGACAGAGGAGGTTCTTCGTCCTTTGGTATATCTTTTTGTTCTACTATTTTCCTTCTTTTTGGTTTCTTTTGATCTATTCTATTTGATACTGATTCTGCTTTTTTTTTTGCAGTAAGTTCGGGTGTCCACCACTTGGCTGAGGGACATTAGGGATTGGATATCTTCGGCGACTGCCCATATTCGAGACGCGGTTCCTCTTCCTTCTTTCTTGGTGTCATCTGCCTCATCCAAGGAGGAGTCTGGTTCAGGTAGCAGTGGTGCATCATCTCGCCGCAGGGGAAAGAGAGCGCGTCGTAGGGATGGAAGCTATTAGGAGAGAGAGGGGGAAGGGTAAGTGAGAGAGAGAGAGAAAGAGAATGTAGGTTCGGGCTGAGTCCCGTTGTTTTTGCTTTTCTTTATTTCCTGCAAGATTGATGTAACACAGAAAAATATCTATGCAATGCAATGAAGTTTTTTTATTATCTTCTGTTAATGATGAATGAATGAATGCATATGCACTTTTTTACTTTGCTGTTGAGACCGTGAAAAAAAATATTTTTGGGATTTGAAGGAAAGTTTTATTCAAAATGAGAATTTATATAAAGATGGAAAGGGGATTTTTGAAATTTTGTTGAGAATATCAACTTATTTATTGAGTTTTCTGATTTTGACAAAAGAAGAAAAAGGTAAGGTTCTAAAAATAGGGGGTTACCGATCAGTAAGCACCTTATCCTGCCTATCGGTTGGTCAGTCCAATCCCATCATTTCAAAGCGTTGATTGGTACCCTCTTCAGCCTTTGGTACCTTATCGGGCAGGTTTCCCTCCGATTTCTACAGGGATTATGTTTTTTTGTGAGGGTTTTTAAGTATAAAAAGGGGTAAGGGTGGAGTGTTTTCATTACACCTTTACATGCCTACTTTCTTCTTTTGTAAGATGGCTCTCCCTGGTAGTGTTGATTTTGCCAACTACCTCAAGACTTTGGAGGCAATGTGCTCCTACAACGCTGACTATGATGCTTTCAACATGCGTCGAGTATCTTTAACGCGTAATCGGTCCATAGAATGGAACATGCTGATAGCATCGGTATAATTTTGGTACCCCGAAGACCATGTATTTCATTTTGGCTTGGAAGAAGTCTGTCCGACTTATGAGGAATCTTTTGCCATGTTGGGAGTAAACCCTAGTGTCACGGATGCTATGCTTGAATTTTATCGATCTCCTCGAGAGCTGTTGGTTGGACTTCTCCGTGTCTCGCACTCGATGGGTAGATCCTTGGTTACTGGAGGAATAATTTATCTTTCGACGGTGTTGCGGTTAGTGAATTTTCAGGAAGTTGGTGATGCTGGATATGTCGGAGCCGTCATTCTGGGCTTGGTTTCAAAATTATTGTTGATGATCGGGGAGCTACTGGTGGACCCATAACTTGCATTTATTACTTCATGGATGTCCTACCGTCGCAATCCTGCGGCGGTGATACTGGCGGAGACTCTGAATGGCCTGGATGCCTGGCGAGAAGGTCGTTCAGAATTTCTGAGGGGTAGCCCTGTGATGTTGTTCATGTGGCTATCTGAAAGATTCTGCCTGGTGGTTCCTCCAGAATATCCTTTTTCGATTGTACCCAACTTCTTTTCGCGCCATTTTATCAGTGTTAGTCTAGATATCGAGAGCTGGGAGAACTGGTTTGTGGAGCAAGGGGCTCTAAATATGTACTGGTTAGTGCCTTGGTGGGGATAGTTGCTGCCTATTCTGGAGTTGGGGGGATACCCGTACGTCTGGCTGGTTGGTCTCAGACAAACCTCTTTTTATTTCCCTTGATGACTTCTGCTCCAATTTGGCTGGGAGCAGGTCGTGACACCTCGGACACTAGATTTCTTTCCGGTTGAAAATCTGACAGAGTCGGCGTCCGTCAACCCATCCTTCTCAGTCTGTTGGGAGAGTATGGCACATCCCTGGGATTATATGAAGTGGTTGTGGATAAGTGTGGTCAGCAAGATATTCGTAGTGGAGACTGGACAAAGGTGGCTTGTCTTATCTGATACCATGGAGGTAGGTGTGGTAGTTTTTCCAAGGCTGGTTCGAGCTTATCGGTCCATGGAGCGTCTGTGGCATTCCATTCAGGTAGCGGAAGCTTGGGGACCCCAGGATGTAGATGATGATGATGGAGCGAGATCCTCTGGCAGCTGTGGGTAGGACTCTTGAAGAGTTTGTTTTGTAATGGGGAATAAATTTGGGGATTTTATTTGGCTTTTTAGGAAGGTAGGGGGAAGGGAGTTATCCGTTTCTTTTCTTATGTAATTATACCGTAATTTCTTATTAGTGAAATAAATAAGTTTTTGATAATCTAGTCGTTCCTTTTGATGAATTTTGTATTTTGAATTATCTATACCGATCGCTAAGGCATGCGTAATCCTTTTGTTCAAGTATATGTTAGAATGAACTGTGATTCTCGGAGATAAGAATAGTTTTTTGTGAAGAAGAAAAGGGTCGTGCTCATGCAAGGCGTATGAGCTGCCTACGTACCTCGGGGGGGTTTGAAAATTTTTAATTTTGTTTGAAAATGGTTTTTTTAGAGGATCAGGCCCACGTAGTTCTGGGTAGAGGGAAATGACAAAATTTTTTTTTTTAGAATAGAAGGGAGATGAGAAGAGTCGTAGCGCGTCGAGATTCTGGACTAGGGGTAAAATTTCTTAAGACAGTCCAGATTGACTGAACGAGCCATCTCTTCTCCATCTAAGTCGGTGAGCATGGCGACACCTCCTGATAAGATCTTCTTCACAATGTAGGGGTTGCTCTAATTGGGCTTGAATTTCCCTTTGGGGTCCCAGATGGGTTCTACTATTTCTTTGAGGTCTAGATCCCCCTCTCGGGCACCGCGGTCCTTGACTCTCTTACTAAATTATCGCGTTATACGGCGTTGGTACCCATGTATATGGTATAGAGATTTTAATCTCCTTTCATCTAGGAGGGTCAACTGGTCAAGACGGCTTTGGTACCAGTCTTCTTCGCTGACCTTGATTTCAATCATGACGCGCAACGAGGGTATTTCCAACTCCACGGGTAGGACTCCTTCCATGACGTAGACTAGAGAGTAAGGGGTAGCCCCAGTAGAGGTTCGGATTGAGGTTTGGTATCCCCAGAGGGCGGAAGGGATTCGGTCGGCCCAATCTTGACAGCTTTCGGTCATCTTACTGATGATAGTTTTGAGGTTTTTGTTGGCGTCTTCGACTGCACCATTGGTTTGAGGCCGATAGGGAGAAGATTTGTGTCTCTGAATCCCATAATCATTGACCACTTCTGTGACTCTGCCTCGAAACCATATTGGCAGATGATGTTTTTCTTGATGAATTTGGCGACTTTCTTGGCGTTCAGGATTACATTTGACTCGGCTCCAATCCATTAGGTGAAGTAATCAATGTCAACTAGGATGAACTCATGCCCATTGGAATCCTTAGGTGTAACTTTCCCTATGATGTCTATACCCCAGGTGGAGAACGGCCAAGGATAAGTCATGTTGTATAATTCTCGCGAAGGCAAGTGTTGAAGGTTAGAAAATTATTGGCATTTGAGGCATCTCCGGACACAAGCGGTGCGATCCTGGATCATGGTGATCCAGTTGTATCCTTGTCGCATGATCTTCTTGACAAGCATGTGACCGTTCATGTGGGGCCCGCATTCCCCACTGTGGATTTTTTGCATTACCTCTTCAATGTCAGCCCTTGCGATGCAGCGTAGATAGGTTCCATCGAAGTTTCTTAAATAGTGCTTTGTGACAGATGATGTACTGGGCGGTCAGTCTTTGGAGGGTTTCTTGGTCTTTCTTGTTGGAACCCTCGGGATACCTACCATGCTTGAGGAGGTGCCAGATATCATAATACCAGCAATTGGCTAGCTCGGGATCTTCTTTGGTCATGAGCCTAATGTGGTAGCAATGGGTTGGCTTATCTTACTTTTGAACTAGGAAGGGGTCCATTGTTATTCCTTCAGGCATGTCTACCATGGAGGCCAAGGTAGCAAGGGAATCAGCTAGGTTATTCTTTGCTCGAGGTAGGTAGTGAAAGGTGATATCTTGGAATTGGGAGGCTAATTCTTCTAAGTGGGCATGGAAGGGTTGGAGCTTCTCGTCCTTGACTTTTCATTTTTTGAGCACTTGACCAATGATGAGGGCGAAATCCCCATAGACATCTAGGCATTTAATTCCTTTCTTGAGAGAAACTTTGAGGCCTACCATACATGCCTAATATTTGATCATGTTGTTGGTGCAGGGGAAATCCAACTTTATGGCAATGGGAGTGTGGGAGTCATCTGGGGCGATCCTAAGTATCCGAATGTCGTATCCCTTTTTATTGGTCGCACCGTCAAAGAACATTTGCCATCGAAGAACGTCTTAAGCAGTGCAGAGGATGTTTTCATCTAGGAATTTGGAGATCTAGTCATCAGCTTCTTCTGCGGGTAGTCAGCAAGGTAGTCAGAGATGACTCTTCCTTTTATGGCATTCTGCGTGATGTACACGATATCAAATTCACCTAAGATCATCAACCACCGGGTCATTCGGCTAGATAAGGCGGATTTCTTAAGAAGGTACTTTATGGGGTTTATTCGGGATACAAGTTTGATGGGGAAGGTGAGCATGTAGTGTCGCAACTTTTGGGTGACCCAGACAAGCGCGACACATGCCTTTTCCAAAGCATTGTAGTTGACTTAGTACCCAGCCAATTTGCAACTGACGTAATAGATGGCTCTTTCTTTACGGGAATCTTCAAGGTATTGGGCTAACAAAGCCCCAGCAGCAGTGTCGGTTATGGTTAGTTATAGAAGAAAGGTGAGACCAGGCTGTGGTGGCATGAGTACCAGAGGTTGGGTCAGGTATTGTTTGATTCGATCAAAAGCTTCTTGGCAGGCCTCGTTCCAAACCTTGGTTGAATCCTTTCGGAGGAGTTTGAAGATAGGTTCGCAAATGGAGGTTAGTTTGCTGATGAACCGGCTGATGTATTACAATTTCCCAAGGAAACCACGGATTTCTTTATCCGTTCGGGGAGGTGGCATCTCAAGTATGGCTTTCAGTTTGACAGGATTTGCTTCTATCCCTTTATTACAGACCATGAATCCCAAGAGTTTTCCCTTTGTAACGCCAAAGACACATTTCTGTGGATTGAGTCTCATCTGATATCATCGCAATCGTTCGAAGAACTTTTGGAGAGCGGGGACATGACCTTCTCTAGTTTTGATTTGATAATCATATCATCCACATAGACCTCGACTTCTTTATGAATCAGATCGTGCAGGATGGTAGTGGTAACCCTCTGGTAGGAAGCCCCAGCATTCTTGAGACCAAATGGCATAACAGTGTAGCAAAAGGTTCCCCATGGGGTGATGAACGCAATTTTTTCTTGGTGATCCGGGTGAATTTTGATTTGGTTGTAACCGGCAAACCCGTCGACGAACGACTTGAGAGCATAACTGGTTGTGTTGTCCATGATCATGTCGATATTGGGTAACAGTTAATCATCCTATGGAGAGGCTTTGTTTAAGTCCCGGTAGTCTACACACATCCGAACTTTCCCTCCTGATTTTGGCACAGGCACTATGTTGGCTAGCCATATGGGATATTCGATCACACGAATGAAACCCACGTTCAGCTGTGTGACCACCTCTTCTTTAACCTTGAGCGACCATTCGGTACGGAGCTTTCTCAACTTTTGTTTAATCGTCTTGTAATCAGGAAGAGTGGGGATCTCATGTTGAGCTATTTCAGGATCAATGACAGGCATATCGTCATAGGACCATGCGAAGACATCCACGAATTCCTTAAGTAATTTCGCGAGTTATGTGCGCTCATGCTCGTCGAGGGTAGCCCCTATCCTAATCTCGCGCAGTTGGCTACTAGAACCGAGGTTAACAATAATAGTCTCTTCTTCATTAACTTGAATGCGGTTATGTTGTTTGTTATTAACCTTATTTAGATCAGTTAAGAATTGTTCATTTGCAAAATCATCATCATTAAAAGTTTGATTAGAATCTAAACAATTAATGTAAGGCACAGCAAGATACTCAAAATCTTCGTTTATTTCATCAATAGGAAAAACAGCATTGAGAACCTCATTAAAGGAGATTTCGATTACATTTGAGCAAGGATAGAAAATAGAAGAAGAAATGGGGTAGACATTGGGGTTAGGTGGGATTTCAACAGGTAGAACCGACGCAGCATGCCAGTTGAGGAGAGGTGTATCAGCAGCTTTAGTCAGGTGGGATGGATCCAGTGATGTAGTGCTTGAATGAACCATGCAGAGTGTCATCCCCAGTGTCTGTAAGTTGAAGGAATCTTCGGAGTTACTTCCCTCAAAATTTTTGGTATCTCTGATGAGCGATTGTACATGGTGTTGGGAACTTTCGACCCATGGTTAGCTGTCTTGGAAAAAGATCTCCATTCCAGGCTTCATCTTCTTGTTTGTATAGTCATACCACGGTTCTGAAAAGACACAAAAAGGGAAGTCTTCACCCTCTTTGATGAATCGTCCATTCAAGGAATCACCTAGGATAGTCTGGATCCAATCGAATATTCTCTTTGGTAGAGACTGGCGGATCATCCTGAGCTCTTGTTCTGATGGTTGATACCCCAAACCACAAGGAGGGAAAGCTTTTTTAAGTTCAATGGGCTCAATTATCCCTTGTTGTCTTTGTCCTAGCCCGAGTCTATGCATGAAGTGCATGTTTCTGAACATCTGAATCACATTGATGTTGCCATGAGGGTCGCATTCTGGACAAACCCTTTCTTTGAAATCGTCCCTTGCTGGGAGTAGAAGTGGTTCAACTCGAACTCCTGATAGGAGCATATCATTTTACCCGTGATGTATCTCAATGATTGGACTGCTGGTGCTTGCACCCTCGGTATTGTCGTCGTAGCCCAAAATGGTGATGACTCGTCCGTCGGCGAAGAATTTCAATTTCTGATGGAGTGAGGAAGGCACACCCTTGATACTGTGGAGCCAGGATCATCCGAGCAACAGGTTGAAGCAAGTTGGATTGTCAATAACTTGGAATTCAATGACAGGGTTTATAGAGCCAGCCCCTATTACAAGTTTTATGCATCCCATCACCTCCCGACGAGTATTATTGTAGGCACGTACAGCAGTGGAGGTTGGACCGAGGTCACCTTCTTTCAGTTCTAAGCATTTGAAGGTTCCTAATGGGCAGACATTCAAGGCGGATCCATTATCGATAAGAGAGAGTGGTACGATCTTCCCCATAACTTCGACGGAGATGTTGAGTGCATGATTGTGGTTTGTCCCAATTCTGGGGATTTCTTCTTTAGAAAAGGATAGCATTCGGGTAGAGGTCAAGGATCCGAATAAATTTACCGCTTCTTCTGGTGTGGTGGAAGGAGGAACTGTGGGTCCAGTGAGATATTTGATCAAAGCATTTCTGTGTAGCTGGGAAGACATGAAAAGCCCCCATAGAGTGATGTTAGCTTGACTTTTCTTCAGTTGATCGAGGATCTTGCTTTCCTCGAGGGTCATTTCTGGCATAGGAAGGTTTTCAACACCCATCCCTTTATCATTGGCTGGTAGTGAGCTTGGGATCTAGTAATGCCCCCCTGACCTGGTCATGTGATTTACTGAATAAGGGAAGAACATGAACTCTGTTTTTTCGTCATTCTCGGGTTGTTCTGACACTTTGTTTATTTTTCTAAGGAGTTCTTCAAATGATATCATCCCACACATGTCGGCTACCAGACCAGTTTTCTCTAAAGCTTGCTCTTTATTTGAATCCTCGAATTCTTCCTCCCATTCGGTGGCAACAATTTCGTCTTTCTATGTAAAGTCAATGCATTCCATAACTTCAATGGATTCTTCATACAGGTCTTCCCATTCTGTGGGGATAAGTAAGGGTGAAGGGAACAGGCTCCCTTGTAACATCAGAGTATCAAGTAAATCGGTCATACTAAAAATATTGTTGGTTTGCCTGAATGATTCTTCCATGATCTGGATAACGTCATCTAGGTTGACTTCATCTGTTGGTACCACCAAACTGTCTGACACTCAGGCCCATTTCTGTGCTTCCAAGAATAGCGTACTGAACTTCTGCCAATCAATGATCATCTATGAGGGCCATTTCAGCCCGAACTCTAGGAGTTGGTTTAACACTTCTGATAATTCCATACTTCCATCTTCGAAATGGGTACGGACAGCGATGCATGCTCTGGTAAGGAGTGATATTGCCTGATCAGTGGGGCTAACAGGGTGTAGGAGGAAATATGGGTAAGTTTGGAGAGGTTTGGGAGAGTATATGGGTGTTATTTGAGTTATGGGATCAAATTCTAGGCTCTCTTCTAGGAAGATAGCATTAGTATGATTTGGGAGTGGGTTGTGAGTAGTGTTTGGCTTAGGATTGGCTGGTGGGGCAATAGTACCCCAGTCAATTAGACCTTGGATTATGTTTCGAAGGTGAAAGCATTGGTTGGTGGTATGGCCAGCAGTTTGGTGAAAGGCACAATGGACATCTGCCTTGAAGTTTTTTGGAAGTGGATTTGGTAATGGACGGGGGTCCAAGGGTTTGATAAGGTTTTGGCTTAATAGGGCTTGATAAACTTTGGAGAGGGGAGCATAGATCTCGGTGTATTCCTTTTGAACTGGGACAGGGAGACTTTCTGGTGCCCACGAAGTGGTTGGTTGAGAGATGTTGTTGATGGTTGAGACTGCAGCACTGGCAGGTTTGTCATATTTTCTGGGGGTGAACTGTCCGGACACTTTCTTTGGTTCAACTTCTGTTTTAGCAAGACCTTCCTCGATCTCTACTCCTACTTCTCTGAGATTTCATAAATGAGGATAATATTGTCCTCCCATTGACTTGTTCTTCCTCGAATGGCCGATTGGTCATGGTGGTTGCCTTTTCCCTCCATCGGGCTATGAAGTTACTGACTGATTCCACAGAGTTCTGTTTGAGCAGCTCTAAATCACGGCGGGTGACCTCAAGCTCTTCATTGTATTTATACTGCGTCATGAATGCTCGGGCTACATCCTCCTAGCTACGGATTCTGGACTCCTCGAGAGATAAAAACCATCGGAGGGTGCTATCCTTCAAAGTTTGCTGAAATAATTGGGCCATCACTTCTTTAGAAGCCCCTAGGAGAGTCATAGAACAGTGATAAATGCGAAGATGAACAATCGGGGGTCCACTTCCTCCAAATTTCTCGATATTTGGCATCTTGAACTTCTCAGGTAACCTCGCCTTAGGATAAGGAGACACGTGGGTGTAGTCCATGTAATTTCTAGAGATTCTGACTTGGCCGAACTTCTTTGTTAGCATCTTGAGATCTTCTTTGACCTTGTTCAACTCTTCCTATTTTGGATTAATGATCATAGGCAAGTTAGCCCCAGGTTGGGCAAAGGTTTTGGCATAAGAAGCTGGGCAGGCGGCGGTCCATTAATAGAAGGGGCACGTGGAGCATGCTGGTACTCTTTAAGAACACAGATAGGCTTGGGTGGACCCATACCACGAGAGAATAGGGCCTCGGGCTCTTGAGGAACTGGAACCTAGTTTCGTTGTATCTCTTGAACCTCAGTCTGGAGGTTGTCAATCTTGGACACGAGCTCAGCTAAGACTGCCGTCAGATCTGGCGGTGCAACTGGTACTTGATCTGTGTTCTCCATGGAAAGTGGATGGATACCGGACTCAGAAGAGGTAGCAAGGGAACAGACATAACTCTGGGGTGATTTTACTGAAGACCGAGGCCAATAAGGAATCAGGCCAAGGGCGTGCGATCAACCTGAGAAGGCGTTAAATGGGATTTATTTTTTACCAAAAAATAATGAAAATATTTTTGACATTTTTTTCTTTTTGAGATCAAAAGACAAAAGATTTTTGGATTTTTGATAAAGAAGGGAGAAATGTTTTTGGATTTTTGATAAAGAAAGGAAAAATGTTTTTGGATTTTTGATAAAGAAGGGAGAAATGTTTTTGGATTTTTTATAAAGAAAGGGGAAATGTTTTTGGATTATTTATAAAGAAGGGAGAAATGTTTTGGGAGACGGGTCTCAGCATGATTATAATAATTATTATGTTCTCACTTGTATTAAATTCTCCTAAATGCAAAATGAAATGTCGGACGGGACCCGAGCCTGGAAAAGTTGGGTTTGTAACATATGCAAAGATATGGCTGGACTTGTAACCAGGCTCACGGGTAGGGTCCCGTTTTAAAAATGCACGAAAATTTGGGTGACAGGCCGACCCGAAATTTTGGCAGAGTTTTGGCTCGAAACCGACAATCTAACATGTGTGTCCTAGGCTTAACACCTATATGCGGGTATGCATTTGGTTGGGTGAATCGGAAAGGGTTCCCCCCTCTGGCGTGGATTCCATGATATACGTCTCGCTTTGGAGGGAAATCGATACGTGTGGACAAGCCATTTGATATACCTGAGTATACGTGAATTGTCTCACTATATACCTCGTGGGGACGGTACATGTGAGAGCGAATTCGATATACTCAGCGTACGTGAACGAGTTCCCTGCGATATACCTCCCGTCATGACTTCGGTCAAGCGGTACGATGCGGGGGAACCGTTCGATATACGTCAGAGATACTTGGCCAATGGAAAGTGAGAGTCATATCGCTTAGGCTAACTGCGCCCTGCCGGACCAGCGCCCATCACGAAGTGACCCTCCAGTTACTGGACAAAATTTGGTCAATCACAATGCTATTTGGTGATATCGTGTGAATCATGCATAATTCTCTTATTTAGTATCTTAAGATGAGAGTATCTTTCTTGATCATGACCAATAGGGAGCAAAGTATAAGTACCAAAGCTATACCAAGTATGGATGGGTGATGCATGCAACATGTGGATACACGTGATCCTAGGTGCACGTGGTGTGAAGTGTACATGGAGAATCTTCTACAAGTGTGTGAATAGAGGCATAAGCATGGGGGACACATGGAAAAGGGGAACATACAAAATCGGGGAAAATATAAGCAAATATAACACCCACGTAAATAGAGTTTAGCCCTCAAAATATGTGTCCCCAGCGGAGTCGCCACTGTGGCCATCCCCCGATCCTCGCAGCGTGAGGGACGAAGAAGAGGGGTGTCTTTAACGTCAAGAGGATCTTGGTCCCGCGCATCCCTCTCGGGAGCACTTCGGATGGCATCGTTTATGAGGTGAAAATGTAGAGAGATGAAGTCGCCAGTCTATTTTACTCAAAACAGACAAAAGAAAAGGGAGTCGTCCCGAAAGACAGCATCCAAAGACATACTGATACATACGAAACCAAAATGATTCGAAAAGGGTTCAGAGGCTAAGTTACGAAATGGGAAGGTGTTAGGCACCCATTCCGCCCTTACGACCTCTCATGGGTTATTGTTATTTTCCTTTATTTCCTCGTGATATGTGTGCATGTGTATATATAGTGCAGATATCAATCATCGACTTGTATCATAGAAGAGATAAAGTGAGTCATCCGTAGGAATATTTCTAAATATAATATTAGAAAATAAGATTTACGCGATTATCCTAGCGTTGATCATTATGAGGGAACGATAACGCATACGGAATCATACGCCATCAAGAACAAATATATAGAGAGAGAGAGAGAGTTTATGAGAGTTAAGTTTAAAGAGTATAGAAAAAATAGGAAAAAAGTGGGAAAATGACTCGAGTCTCGGGTTTTATCCCGAGACGCCTACGTAGCCTATAGAAGCATCAAAGTCCACGTAGTTCGTATGCAAAGTGAGGGGTGGGATTTATCCCATAAATCCAATCGGAGACTTCTCTTATATGTGTGTGTGTGTGTGTGTAAAAAAGTGTTTTAGTTGTGAGAAAAGTGTGAGAATTCCCTTTTGAAATTTATGAGCAAACCCTCTTTTTCTTATTTTTTGGGTTTTATTTGTATGAAAATAAGAGATGTGCAATAATACTAAATAAAAAGTATATTTGGATATGTGAGATAGAGAGAATAAAAGTGTTAAGTAACAAAACAAATTGATGCGAATTTAGGAGAATTTAAAGAGAGAGTTGAGGAGGTTGGACCTTCTTGAAGATCTTGAGCTTGATCTTAGATGTTGGAGAGAAGCCCTTGCACTTGGGTGATGATGGAGGGTAGTTAATTCACCAAGTCTGATGGAAAAGATGATGAAAATTGAAGGTTGGAAAGGGATTTGGATATGGAAATCACGCTGACTTCGAGAGAGGTTTTCTAAGCTCGCTGAGAGTGATAGATTTTAGATCTTGTCTTTGCAATGAGGCCAGGCCCTCCTTTTTATAGGCCCAGGGAATTACCAACTGGCATAGCCCTGGTCCTTCCAATCGGCAGGTGTGTTTAGGCACACTGCCGATAGGCAGGATTTGAAACCTGCCGTTTGCCAGTCTCTTTTAGGTTCCTTTAAAAAATCAGTCGTAGAGCGCAAATCGTTGATCCGAATCATGCACGGGGCAAACCATTGGAAAGGTACTTCAGATACCTTCAAAAGTCTTTGGGACAGCTCCCGGGTCTGATAGTTGACTTTGGGTCAAATGTGGCTCGGAAGCGTTCGTCGGTCCTTTGGACGAGGAATCGTTGGACGCAAACGGATCGTTCGTCCGCATGGTAAGTCAGAATCGCGCACGGGGTGGACCGTTGGAAAGGTTAGAATATTTACTTCGAAATTACAAAGATTTTGACTCGGTTCGGGAAGTTGACTTCGGTCAATCGAGACCTGGAAGCGTTTGATAACCTTTCAGAGTAAAATGGATCGTTCGTCCGTACCGTAAGTCAGAATCGTGCACGGGGCAGACCGTTGGAAAGGGGTTTCAGTGCCCTTAGGAGATTCATTTAGTCTCGGTCGAGCTGAAGAGTTGACTTTGGTCAAACGAAGCCTGGGAGCGTTCGGTGGCCTCCTAATCAAGTTTCAGGGGAAAATGGGTCGTTCCTCCGCACCGTAAGTCAGAATTACGCACGGGGCGAACCTTTGGAAAGGGTTTCAGTGACCTTTAAAAATTCATTCAGTCTCGATCGAGCTGAAGAGTTTGACTTTTGGTCAAACGGAGCTTGGGAGTGTCTGATGGCCTCTAGGTCAGTACCCGAGGTATGACTTAGGTTTGTAGTGATGAAGGGAGGTGTTAGGGACCTAAGGAGAGTTTAGGGGGTGCTAGAATGGGGTGTCTACAATGTGTTCTTGGGTTCCAAAACAATTCACATAAATAATTGGGATCTTGTGAATTGAAAACAAAAGGGATTAAAACCCTAAACATGAGAAGACAAAGTATTCTGCCAAAGCAGTTTCGTATCTGTTCAAAAACGTAGGTCTTATTCTCAAAAATGAAGTTGGAAAACTCTATTTATAAAAATATCTAAGGCGGCGCGTCGCTCGAACAAAACAGGGTTGTCTCTTGAACGATGCTAGATGTCGTTCGAATGACTTTGCGCGAGATGCCCCTATCGCTCGAACGACTAGAGCATAAATTAATTATTTATTCCAGTTCACCTCAACACTTAGAAAAAATATTTTCACGAAAAACTCCGCTCCAACACTTCAAAAAAAATTTAGAAAAATTATCCCAACACCTTAAGTGAACTGTTAAGGGACTAAAACACAACCTTACCAAAATCTGTCTCGCGGAGGCTTTTCTTATTGAAGAACTTGATATTCGAAATTGTCTTTGATGCATATGTGATCTTGAACATTCTTCAACGCTTGTAGCGGTATACGATATACTCAATTGATAACGGACATTTATAAAATCATGTCCTTACACAACTCATAGGGCCACATCAAGACCAGAATAGTAGAAGGACTTCGCAGTTAGGTGCCGCAGCCACTATGGTTAAAATAGCCTCATAGAGGCCACGACAGATACAAGCAATATAAAATTGCAGAAATTATTGTCTGTTGTAGCCAACTGATTCTAAAAGGCTACAGTTAATTGATGTAATCGCCATTTAAAGCCAAAAACTACAAATCCTAAAGGCTGCAGCTAATTACTCTAAGGACCATAAGCAATTTTTCAAGTTCAAGATGTAGACTGCAGCCAAGATAAGGAATGGCAAGAGGCCGCAGCAAAGTAGAACAAGCCATACTACCAGCCGCAGCCAAATACACAAATAGGTAATTTTGGATGAAGTACGTTTTCGCAAAGATTAAAAACCCATGATTCTAGAGTTTTGGCCAAGAACATCAAGAACTTGTTCTTGGTTAAAAACAAATTCAAAATTGGGTCAAGGTGTGGATCAAAACCCAAAAAGTCAAATTTTTATCCAGCAATCCAATTCAAACACCTCAAGTTATCGAACATATGTCAACCTACAAAAGATTCAAGCATCTATCAAAAAATCCAGAAATGGTACTAGACAAAGATTAAGGATTACAACAAAGGTTTCCCATATTAAATCTTATATGTTTTAGAAAAAAAGCTACTAGTCTTATTAAACGGTCCATCGTCATCAAACCCAAGTTTCTGCAATAAATTCATAAATCAGAACCAAACAAAAAGGGTTCTCAATATAAATTCAGCCATACAAATTCGTATGATATACCGAAGATATAGTCAGAGTGTTCTTGTAAAACCAGTTTACAATGGCAGACTACAGAAAGGTGAGAGGCTAATACAAAAGGTTACCTGGAAATGGATGAAAAATGGAGGACCACTGGTTGCTCAGCTTCAGCTCCACCTCAAACCGCCTTGTACCACCACTAAACACTCGTCGAAAAACTCTAAGTTGAAAACTGACGGAACTTTGCTCTCGATGTGCTCTCAACGTTTGGAAAAGGGTAATGATTGGCACGGCCATAACCCATTTATATAAGAGGTCACAAGAAGATGAAGTGCAAATTTGCACTAACCGCGGCAACTCTTGGTACCACGGCTTGGAGGCATATTGATATGGCTAATATAGTCCCTACTACCGTGGAGGATTTATCAAGAGCAACTACCTGGGCTTAAACAGGCCGCAAAACCATACAGTTAGCCTTTGACTTACAATATCCGTACTTGGCCTCAGACAAGCCGTGACACCCCTTTAGCATGGCCGCTGCCTGGGATCTAATAGGCCGCGACACCCTTCAGACTGGCAGATGCCTGAGTTCAAACAGGCCGCAGTTAGTACTCATACACGATAGTTTTTAGCTATCCAGCTTGAAAGATTCCTCATTCTTCAGACTTATCCATATGTTACGTGGCCTAAGCACGTGACACCACCCTTATATCTCCTATTAATAAAGGTGTTCACCTCATGATGAGGGGGACCAAGAGGATAATATCCTGTCAAAGCCCTTCCAAAATCTCTACACTACCTCTCTCTACAGAGCTACACCCACCTGGGATCTTACCAGGCCGCAGCCAATACCGAAACTGCCTTGCAGTTCACATTAGGTCTACCCGGATTCGCTATTCTCATGTATTATCTTCTTCTTTCTTACTTGTATGCCTCTTTAGGCCCAATCATATTGTATTGTACAACGCATAGAATGAGAGTATGGAAACAAAGTGGATGTAGGCTCATTTTTATAGCCGAACCACTCTATATTTTGTGTTCTTTTCCTTATTGCTTGCTTTACTTGTATTATACACTTGATATGATGCTCGAGAATGACGTGTGTCCGATTTCTCGTATCATCAAAAATAGTTACCCCAAATCAAACTTATCACCCATTAAACAATTATCGTGTTAAAACCAATTAACTAATTTTATCATAAGCTAAACATGAATCTAGCCGGAAAACTCTAAGCAGAGCAACCAGTGGTCCACCGCTTCATCACCACAACACCACATCAAGGAGTCCACCGCGCATAAACAGAAAATACGGAGTCCACCGTATGAAAAAATTCTCAACAAGATGAAGAGAATAAACCTTGGTTCTCGCAAACTATTTCTCAAAGTATATATATGATGAAACACTTAGACCTTTATACAATTGGGTGTAAACTAAGGTTCTAGTTGGATAACATGATTATGGAAGATCAAAACCTTTTGAGAGATTTTTGAAATAGTTTTATGACTCTAATCTTATGAGAAAGACTCTTTTGAAACTGCTACTCTCTACTCCTATTTGTAGGAGGTCTTCAAAAAATGAGGTAAAGGCGAAAAACAAATTTTGCATTGAAAATGCATCGGGTCATTCGAACTAACTCAACCTCATTCAAACGAAGACACGGTTCTCATTTGAACATCTTCTAATGAGACTTCCAATGAGAAACCAGTTCAAGCCAATTTTGTCTCCTTCAAAGTTCGTTAGATCAGGTTTTAATGAGGTTCGTTCTAACGACATGCCTAGTGTCGTTACAACGACTTTAAAAAACTATCAAACTTTTTAAAACTATTTTAAAAACAACACCCTAAACAATATGAATCTAAAGATCAAAACATATAGCATTCATACCTAAGAGATCCTCGAAAACTAAAGACTAAAAGAAGGCACAAAACCCGGCACAACGAATGTGGTCTCTTTATTGTTTGGCCTCTACGTATTCAAAAAAACACGTCATGAGCTTCGAGGGAAACATAAACAAACCCTAAACCTATGGTTCAAAATGTTCAAAAATAATCCAATACATACAAATTGACTCTATCGAAAATTTGTCCTTACAAATCTTCCCCTTTGGATATTCCAAGACAAAATAAAAAATAAAAACCTATGGTTCGTCAAGCTCTCTAAAAGACCCAGTCCCCAACCCCAAAAATAAGAATTATAAATACTTGACATACTCAAACGTTGAATATCTTTGCTCTTGTGCAAACTTTATCGCATCGTTGCAAACATGTACACTTAAACACACCATCAAATGCAAAGAGAATATATAAAAATATAAATTCGATTAAGAATAAACCATCCCCCTTTGTCTAATAATCTCTACCTAAGTTAGATCATCACCCCCCCCCCCAAAAAAAAGTAAAAATCCCCCCCCCCCCCCCCCCCCCCCCCCCCCACCCGTCGGAGTATAAAGATTGAGATACCATTTATCCCCCTTTTTGTTCAAGAATAGACAAAGTGAAAGAAGTATAATAAAACCATTTCTCCTCAATATAATCAAAACTCCCCCTAAATGAAACATGCAATGGTGTAGGCATGAAGTAAAAATAAGTATATCATGCAATGGTGTAAAGTGCAACGAACAACAACATATACAACTCTGTAACACAAGCCTAAATAATCCAAATAATGAACAATTGATACCAACTCGAATATGAAACAAAGCATGAGATACCAATGTAGACAAGTAAAAAGAAATACAAATATAATCATATATCATACCAATTTGAAACCACTTGAAACTCAAACAGAACATGTGGTATACATGGATTAAATGCAAAATGCAAAGACTTAAAACAAAATAATATCATATATATAAATATGCAAAAGATATCAATGGCATACATGCATCTATACATATATATATATATATAGGCATAAACACCATAAAAATAAGCTTTCCACAGTAGCATAGTATCAATGTGTCTAAACAAAGATGGTATGGAGTGAAGGGGCATGAACTAGCAACAATCGAAATATGACCCAATCACTCAAAAATTCCAAGGATTTCTATTTGACTGGATTAACTTTATCAAACAAAGATTTAGCCACATGGTGACAAATAAAGTGAACTTATAAATGGACAAACAAACACAATGTACACTGACCTAGAAAATATTTATGATTCTCAAATCAA
Organism: Sambucus nigra; assembly: GCA_949130495.1. Lineage (NCBI taxonomy): Eukaryota > Viridiplantae > Streptophyta > Magnoliopsida > Dipsacales > Adoxaceae > Sambucus > Sambucus nigra. The sequence continues at coordinate 482,333,857 of OX422209.1, forward strand.
TACCATCAAACATGAATTAACTAAGACCCATTTTGCAAACCCATTGATCATCGACTTATAACACCCTCAAAATATAGATTTATCATTTTTCACTCTCATTTTTTAAGATATCACACTTTTGAAGAATCAATGATAAAAAGTGGCATTGACAATATTTTCTCTTCTTTGCCTCTTAAGTTTTTAGGCTCTTGCCAACGGTGGCCTTTCACACAAGGAGGATTACTCCCTTTGTAGCCCTTTCCCGGTCACACTCATATTTTTTAATAAAATAGCAAACTCACGGGCAATGGTTCTTACATACAAAAATACCCCAATCAAATATATATATTAGTTAAACATATCACTTAGCTTATGTAACATATGAAGTTAAAATCCAAAAGAATTCTCGCATGTGTGTGCAGAGGCATGCAAACGAAATCCGTTAAGCAAATAAATTTTGGACTACTCCATGCAAGCATTATTAAGAACAATCTAAGCATTAAAACTCATAATCAAATGTCATATCCATATGGATACATGGTATGAGCTGGGTTCAAACACATCAATATGCAACACAAAATGTGTAAAACTAAACTACACGTAAACAAAAATCTTTGGGGGTTTTAAATAATATTTTTTAAGAAAACAACACATGAAAACAAAAGATAAAAGACAAATAAAATCTTTTTGTATATTTTCTATACGACCCAAAAAGGAAAATCATAATACAAAAGACTCAAACATCATACAACTAGTAAACACATATAACATGAAGTACAAAAGCTAGCGTATGAAAACATGCAAACGCAATCAACCGTTAGATTTAGCATGAGAAATATCATGTGCAACCATTCCAGAATCAACAATTCTAACATTTAAAGCCTCCAAATATGATTTTCTAATGCAAACAGGGGTGACATGACGCTCTTGAGTCTTGGGAACCTCGATGACTCTAGACTTAGACTTCCTAGGACTATTTTTAAGATCAAAGAAAAAATACTTAAGGTGACCTTTACTACCGTAATGTGTGCATGGGAAGACATGATGAGGAATGCTACCTAAGGATTAACCTTTTCTAACGCCCCTAGTAACGATTGAATCTCTCAAAAGCATGGTCTTGGCTTTAGTAGCGAAAGCATCTCGATCATTGAAGCTAGTCCCACAATTGTCATCTTTGATTCGGACGGTGCCTAATATTTTGTCCAACTTTTCTCACCTAGACTCCAAATTAAACTTGATATTACTCAGGGCTCTCAATCTCTCTTTTAACTCCACAATCCTAGATTCGATCAAACTACAAGACTCGTCAAAAACTAGAGAGTCCTTTTTCAAAATCTCCATCAAACCACAAAGGTTATCTCTCTTCCCCTCAACAAACGCGAGTTTCTCCCTAAGAGTCTTCTCACGTGCCATAATATCCTTAATCATAATACCCTCATCATTACCTACTGTAAGTTCTTTTAACCTAGCTTTCAACTTCAAGTTAGCTTTTTTCAATTTCATCGTCTCCACATCCAACTCTTAAAAGGCAACTTGATGCTCATTCTCCTCGTACTCTTCATCATCATCTTCCTCTTCTCCACTCTCTCCACCATCACTCACTTGCGAGTAACTAACAATGTCATCAAAATTGTCATGCTCGTAATTATCTTCATCGGAAGATTTTTCATCAAGGCTCGCATGATTAGCTATGAAGGTGGTGTAGTTGCGCTCAATGAGGGAATCGGATTCCTCTTCCGGTTCACTATCACTAAGGGTGGCATTATATGCCTTCACTTTCTTTACATCCTTCCTTAGTTTAGTGGGACACTCAGCTACCCTGTGGCCATAACCCTCACACCCAAAGCATCTATCCAAATCATCCCTTTTAAAATTATCATAACAATTTTTTGGGAATTTTATAGTCTTGTAAAATTTGATTTTCTCAAACTTCTTTTCATCTTTCGATTGTTTTCAAACTTGAGTAATTTTTTAAACATCTTTGCAAACATGGCTATATCATCAAAATCGATATCAGACTCATCATCCAAATCAAGTGTTTCCTCCTTCCAGGCTTTCAAAGCAATGCCCTTATTCTTTTTCATTTTTTTGAGGAAAAGATGTCAAGCTCTTAAGTTTGAAGATCACCTGTAAGCTCTTCGAGTTTCGTAGAGTCTAAAGTACCCAGGGAATTCAAAACTTTCACTTTTGAATTAAATCTTTCCGGTAAAGACCTTAAGATTTTCTTGACTACATGGGTTTCGAGTATTCTTTCTCCCAAGCTAAAAAATAATTTCACAATATCTGACAGTCTAACATAGAGCCCATCGAAGGTTTCATTCCCCTCCATCCTATTGGTTTCAAAATGAGTTATAAGGTTTTGGAGTTTGAAACTCTTGACAGCACTAGTACACTCATGGATGAATTGGAGTATGTCTCAAGCCTCTTTAGACGTTTTACATGTCATAACATGGCGGAACTCCTCCAGTGTGATGGCAAAAAATAAAGCATTCAAACCACGTGAGTTATAATTACACAACTTATGCTCGTCCTAACTCCGGTTTTCTACGGTTTGGGGTACATGAACTTCACCTACTAAAGTCATGGGTGGGGTCCATCCTCTAATAACCGCTTGCCATACCCACTTATCTACCGACTTATGTGTTGATTTCATACGCATCTTCCAACAAATGTAGTTAAACCCATCAAACAAAGGTGGTCTAAAAAATAATTGACTCCATATCAAAACCACTGAGATTTATGCCTAAACAAGGATCAAACACAATAACTTTGTGTTTTCGCTCTGATACCACTTGAAAGTCCTATCCGATAGGGTTCTAATATGGAAAAAGGTACAAAAACTAATAAACCACTATTTTTAAATTTTCTCAATTTTAAGTTCAATTAAACAAGTTAACCCAAATTAAACTTAGCACCGATTAAACAATTATTGTGTTAAATTAATCAATTTCATCTTAACCTAAACATGCATCTAGGTGAGTACTGGATAAAATAAGGCCAGTCACATAATACATTGATGTACGAAGAAATCCTATAACGAAAACAAAATCAAGGATGGCCCAACCACGCAAATTCATTATGTATGGACCTATAAAGGACACAACAGTAGACATACAACACAAACTCGACGCCATCTTAAGCCTTGACGCTCTTCGTTTCTCAATCTCTGCACAGTGACACGTAGGATTCCACCCACTCACCATCCACAACGTGTGAGTCCACACACGCCTCAGTATCCACCGATAAGGCTCAGCAATCGTCTACGAATTGAAACACGAAATCCACTACTTCTTCACCGCAACACAATAACACAGAGTCCATCCTGCATAAACAACAAATATAGAGTCCATCGTATCAAACGATTCTCAACAAGATGAAAATAAACTTTGTTACCCACAAACTAGATCCCAAAGCATATATATCTTTAAACAGTTGGGTGTGAACTAGGGTTTCAATTGAAAAACATTACATGGAAGATCAAAACCTTTGGAGAGATTTTTGAAAGACTTTTATGACTCTGGGCATATGAAAAAACCTCTTATAAAACTATTGTTATGTGCTCTTATATATAGGAGGTCTTCAAAAAATGAGAAAAGATGAAAAAATGAAATTTTCATTGAAAAACGCAGTGCATCATTTAAACGAACTCAACCTCGTTGGAACAAAGACACAATTCTCTTTCGAACGACTTCTAACTAGATTTCCAATTAGAACCAATGCAAACTATAAGAACTTTGTCCTTATAAGTTCCTATAATCGTTTGATATAGGTAATCATATTCTTCCTTTTGGACTCATATTCCCCATTCACTTGGCCAGCAATCACCTTTGAGTAGCTCAAAAAACTACACATAGTCGGTCGGAGGGATAGTGCAAGTCGCGCTCCAATGATTAGTACTTCGCACTCGGCGTCGTTGTTGGATGCCTAAAAATTAAATCTCAAAGCATACTCCACGCTTGAATAGTCAGGTTTATCAATAATCAGTCCTTCTCCACTTCTAGTCTCATTGGATGACCCGTCCATATGAACAACCCAAACAGGTTGTTAAGTGTTCATCTTCTTAATGAATTCACTATCTTCTTCTAGGTTGGTGAATTCTGTAAGGAAGTCCACAATCGTCTGACCCTTAGAGATACATGGGGTATGTATTAAAGAAGAAACTCCCCCAGTTCTACCGACTACTTCATTAACTGACCAGAAACCTTTGGTCAGTGAAGGACCTATTTGAAAGAATAGTCAGTAGGGACAATTATAGTGAGGGAGTGGAAGTATGGACTCAACTTAAGAGTGGAGATAATGAGTGTAAATGCCAATTTTTCAATATTGGGATATTTTGATTATGCCCCTCTAAATGATCTACTTACATAATACATTAGTCGTTGTATCTTGTTGTCGTCCCTGATGATGGCATAGCTAACGGTTGTGGAGGAGACGGACAAATAGAGGTATAACAATTCACCTGGGAATGGCTTTGAGAATAGTCGATCTTCAGCCAAATACGTCTTAAATTCTTAGAAATCCTATTCGCACTTGTTTGTCTAGACAAATGCCTTTTTCAGTGTCTCGAAGAAAGGAAAACATTTATATGTTGTTATGTTGATAAATTTGTTTAGATCTTCCACCCGTCTGGTTAATTATTGTACTTCTTTAACCATCTTAGGACATATCATATTCAAAAATGCCTAGATCTTTTTGGGATTTTCTTCTATCCCTCTAAAAGTGACTATTGACCCTAGGAATTTTCCTGATGACACCCCGAATGACTTCTCAGGGTTCAGCCAGAATACTGAAGGTCTCTTCAAGATCATTAATATGCCCTTCCTTCTTTATATACTTCACTAACATATCATCCACATATAACTCCATTGATATTTATGTTTTATTCTCAAACATAGTGTTAACAATTCTTTGGTACGTCACTCCAATATTCTTCAGTTCGAAGGGCATTACTCTATAGCAATACATCCCTCGATCGGTTATAAATGACGTATTCTCCTCATCAATCGGGTTAATTCAAATTTAATTATAAAAAGAATATGAATCCATAAATAAAAGCATATCGTGCCTTACTGTAGCATCTAACAACGCGTCAATTATAGTAAGTGAGTATGAGTCCTTTAGACGGGCCTCATTCATATCTAAATAGTCAACGCAGAGATGTCATTTCCCGATCAGCTTTCTCATCATCACAACATTAGATAGCCATTCGAGGTATTTGCATCCTGAACGAACTTTACATCAAGCAGTAATGCCACCTTAGTATGTGCTGCTTGAGTCTTTTATAGGGTGAAGGTCTTCTTCTTCTGCCCTACCGGATGACTTTTTAGGATTAGCCTTCAAATGGTAGGTCATTACCGAGATGTCTATGCCTAGCATGCCTTCATAGCTCTATGCAGATGTGCTACAATGCTTTTACAGAAAGGCCACTAGTTATTACATATTATTATCGAATAAATATGACCTAACATACAGCATTCATTATAACCGAGTGTCAAATAGTGGAAGTTATACCAGATCTTCAATTGGCGACCCATTGGTAGGATCTTCTCTCGGGTCCAGTCCATAAATGTGGCTGATTATTTCCTCTTCTTCAGTGATGAAAAATAATAACTCCTTGCATGGGACTGGCTTTCGTTCACTTTTCTAATTTCACTCGGTGTTAGGAACCAAAGGGTTAGGAATGTAATTGAAAATATTACATCTAATCGGCTCTACACGGTCCGTCCGATCAGGGAATTACATGCTTATGGATATCTCAGTATCAAAAATTCTACCTACTTCATGGGGGATTTCGATCTCTTCCCTATGGTGAACGGTAGTTTGATTGCTCATTCGGGGTATATCTGCTCCCCAGCGAAACCTAAAAATGGTCCCTATACAGGTCTTAGTCAAGTGCCTCCTAGGTTCATCTGTTAAAAATAATCATAATAAATAATGTCGATTGAGATGCTCGTGTTTAATATAATTCTTTCAATGATCCAATTCGACATTAGGGATTCAATTAAAATGGGATCATCCCGTGGGGTGATCAAATCATGATATTCTTTCGGGCCAAAGGTTATACTCTCCTAATCCTAACGAGCCTTGTATGCTCAAACTTCCATCAGCTCCCGTTTTTTGCCCTTTTAGGTCGTTCGAGAGGAGGTAGATTATCCATTGATGGTTAATCCTCATAATGTCATGTTAAAACGTCAACCTCTTTATACGACGGTGACTTCCTTCAAACTATCTTGCTTATAATCACAATCCCTTATTGACTTTGGTAACGACTCCCATTTTCCCCATTAGTTCGATCATCTACCTTTCCATCTCTTCCTCCCAAGAACTCTCTCAAGTTCCCTCTCTACACTAGGTATTCTATCTCTCTCTTTAATAGAAAATAATTGTGTGTGGCATATCCGTAATCACGATGAAAGTTTTAATATAGGTTCGACATCCTTCTAGCCGGTCGACTCCTTGATCTATTTGCGATATTTCTATCTATTATTACAGTTCAACATCTTTAGGGCTGTCATGATGGACAAGACCCGCCCAACCATCATATTTAGTGGAGTAAACCTATCAAACCTCATTCGGTCTCTTGTAGTGTTCCCCTTCGGGGGAGCCCTTTTATTGGTCCGTTCATCTCCTTTCTTGTGCGTCTCTTTTTCCTGCTGAGGATGAAGACTGTAGACACCCCATTCTAACACCCACACACATTCCTCAATAGGGTCCAAATGAATTTCCTTCAAGACTAGGACCCTCGGTCCACCTCCAAACCATAATCAGAGAATAACCACACGCTCGTCTGAGCACAGTTTGAATTCCGTTAACTCTCTAACCTAAGAGTGTCTCAAAAAGAGTTCATAAAGCTCTGAATTCTCTTTTCAATGGTCCTGATCGTGCACGAATCAAACCTATGTTTCGTATTTTATGGTCGAAAAAATAATTATGCATGCCTATCGGTAGGACACCTCACCTACCTGTAGGCAAGTTGGAGATTTCTTGGCCACCCTATCGGTAGGAAAGGCACGGAGTCAATGCGGCAACTTTCATTACATAAATTTCACAACATTCCCTCTACATTCTATTACATCATCCATACCTCACCACTATCCACACTCAAAAATTAGCATACAGAAGTCCCAAAAACATAATTCAAGTAGTTTTGAGGGTCTAAATCCTTTTCATTCCATTCTTGCCAACTAGTTTCCATTTCACATACTTTATCATTTCTAGCATATTCTTATTTGAATTTTGTTTCCCTTATCACTAATCTCACCATTTTATTATATATATAGCCTCCAACTTATTTTTATAAATCAAAAAACCAAAAAAAAAAGTTATACCCTAGCTCCCAATTTATGGTTATCTCACTTTTTATCACACTTTCACTACACTTTACATACTTTTCCATAAAAATAAGAGATAAACTTTAGATTTGGACTATGGGTTAGACCACGCCCTATTTCCCCTATGAACTACATGAACTTTGATGCCATTTCCGGCTATGTAGGTATCCTGAAATCACTTTTTGGATTCCATTAATCTATATCCATTCTCTTTTATGTGCATATTTATGTGTTGTTATGCCACCCATACGCTTAGTTCATTTTGATCATATGATTAGTTCTTTTACATTTATCATTTATCAGCGGTTATGTGACATGCGTGTTCACTTTTCTATAGTGGCACAACGATTCGGTACACCACTCACATTTTAGTTATTTTTACTCTTTTTTTTACATGGCTAGTTTCTTTATGTTTATTATTTCTTAGTGGTTCCGTGACATGCGTGCTCACTTTTCCATAGTGGCGCTACAATCCAGTACACTGCTCACATTTTAGTGGTTTTCACACTTTTTAGTTAGTTTATCTCTTTAGAATGACTCGTACCCATCCTTCCTATGATGTGTATACGATGATTTCACTCCTCATATACTTTCGCACGTATACACATTTTCACTTTGTACACTTTGCACACATGGAACCTTTTATACTTTATACACATATCCATACACTATAGGAGAAGGAGAATATTTTGCTTTTCATGAGAGACTTAAAGGGTGGAATGGGTTCCTAATAACTTCTCATTCCATAACATAGTCTCCGAGCCCATATTTTGTTTGGTTTCACACGCAATAATAGTCTTGTATGTTGTTTATTTGGGAGATGGCTATTTCTTTTGTTTGTTTTGAGTAAAATAGACTGGCAACTCTAATCTATACACATGAACACACCTTGTATCATCGACTATGGACAATTCCATAGTCCCCCCTTATCTCTAAGGAAACCCGTGCGACACCTCCGGCGCACACGAGAGAGCGTCCGGGAGGGGTGGGTCTAGGATGGCCACAGTTGCAATTTTGTTGGGGAATATTTTTTAGGACTACTCTATTTATATAGGGTTTTGTTTTCTTTCTCCTACATCATTTTCTTCATGTGTATGTATTCTCTCACTTTCATATTCTTTTTTCTTATCATGCTCGCATGGTCTATATGTCATATTCATGTTACATTATCCATGTATAAGTCTCTCCATCTCATTTACATATATACTTCTTCATCACATGTCTCTCTCATCTTTTGTATCATATGCTTCATATTTCCTACATACATATCATCGCTTTACTCATGTATATATATTTACATGCTTTATTCCACTTGTAGATATCCATGTTTTATCCACTTGTATATATCACATGTTTCACATTACTTTTACATTACCTCTGTGTTCCTCACTTATACATTACCTCTATGTTCTTCCTCACCTGTAAGTTTTCTCCATGTTTCCTCCATTTGTACATATTTCCATACCACTTGTACATATTCCACATGCTCCACTTCACTTGTGTAGTTACTTCTTTATCGCATGTCACTTGTACATATTTACTAGCTTTACCCCACTTGTGTAATTAGCTCTTTTTATCACATGCCATTTGTATTTATTCCCCCGCTTTACTTCATGCTTAGTATTTGTACATATACCTCTTAGCGTACATAATACTTTGCATAAAGATACTAGTTAAGACTCGTTCGTTTGCACACTACATCACACTAGCATTGAGTATTGACCATATATATGTCCCGTGATGGGGAGTTTCTTTGTGATAGGTTACCGATTTTGCGGGGCATAATTAACTTAAGCAATAGGCTCCCACCTTCCATTGGGCAAGTACCCTCGATGTATATCGAACGGTTCCCCGCATCATATCATTTTACCAAACTCACGATGGGAGGTATATAGCGGGAATTCATTTATGTACGCCGAGTATATTGAATTTCCTATCATGCATACCATCACCATGAGGTATATCATGAGGCAATTGAATTACACTCAGGCACATCAAATGGCTTCTCCACGTGTATCGATGAATGATTACCCTAATAGGTCATAGGTATATCATGGAAGTCATGCCAAATGGGGGAATCCTTACACTAACCTATAATGCATAACCCTTAAATATATATGTCTGCCCTTAGACACTTATACCTAGATTGTCGATTTTAATGCGAAACTCCGTCAAAATTTTGGGTCATCATACCTCCAATTATTAATCTATTTCGTTTCTTTTTTAAAACAAGATCATGTCCGTGAGTCTGGAAACAAGTTAAACCGTGTCTTGCATTGCATACCTATTTTCTTCCTGACTCGAGTCTTGTCTGGCATTTCACTTGCACCCTAGGCAGAACATAATACAAGGGGAACCTAATAATATAACACTGAGGGTATTTTTATCCCTTTTTATTCCTTTTCAAAAATACCAAAAATATCCTCTTTTAAAAAATAAATAAAAATACCTTCTCCCGCTCAGGTGCGACAACATTCCCTTAGCTTCGCTTGACTCCCTATTGGTTAAGATTCGTTATTTGACCACCTCAGAGTTCTACTCCATCATCATCCACTTCATCAGATATAGAGTAATCTTACCGCAGATACCTCATGGAGAACCCTAATCAGGAAACCAATTCCTAACCCGATTTGATAATCTTACTTGCTTAACTCATCGTAAAGATCGACAACCTGAAGTCAGATATTCATAAGATGTAAAAAACATTGACCAGATCACAAAGATTCCTAAACCATAGATCATGCCTAATCCAAATGTTTCTTTCCCCCATGTAATGGAACCACAGATGCTCGAGCCCATATGGACCCTCAAATAATACCAACATGCTCCACATGCTGCAACCCCTCTACGCATCCCGCCCGTTAATAAGCCACCTCATGTTCATATGTCCATACCAAATCTTGCACAACCAGTGACTAACATGCATGTCCTTGTTCCAACCGATCCTAAAGAGGAAGAACTTAATAGGGTTAAGGAAGATCTCAAGATGCTCTCCTAAAAACTTGATCAAATGAAACTTTCAGGAAACTATGTAGACTATACTCACATGCCTCCCTATCCCGAGGCTCGATTGCCCAAGAAATTCAAGATTCCTGACATTGAGAAATTTGATGGGAACGAGACTCCCATTATGCATCTCCAGAAATACCATCACATCATGAGTCTACTAAGGGTACTGAAGAAATCATGACCCGGATGTTTCAGCAGACCCTCAAAGAGAGTGCCTTATGTTGGTTTCTATCACTAGAAGAGTCCGAATACGAAATTGGGAGGACGTTTCCAGAGAATTTATGGATCGGTACAAGTACTATGAGGAGTTGTAGGTAACCCATCGAGACCTTGAGATACTCAAACAGACCCTAAAGAGTTCGTTAACAGTTTCATAATAAGGTGGAGAGAGAAATCTTCCATCATGACCAACTGCCCATTTGAAGAAGAACAAATCAGTAAAATGAAGAAGAATTTTTTATTGCACATTCGAAACACCATGGGTAACGAGTTTCACCCCCATTTCAGATCCCTTTTGGAGGCTGGGGTAGAGATTGAAGAAAATGTTGCTAGTCAGAAAACAAAATCATAAGGGAAAAAGATAGTCGGTCAGTTTACTCCTCGGAAGTATGAGAAAACTGATGTTGCTGCCATCAATAAAATTTCTCTCAACCTACCACTTCATGGGAACCAGAAACTTGCCCTGTTGCCACCAAAAAAGAGTACATCGAGCTTCATGTTCCTCTCTCTAAGGTATGTCATCCCATCTTATCTTGTAACTTAATCAAGCCACTATACCTCATCCATTGCGACCCCCATCCAAAATATTTCGAGCATGGTGCGCATTGTGAATTTCATTAAACCGGAGGGCATGTCACCACCTCAAAAATGTTGTGAAATGCCTCATCGATAAAAGCATCATAATTCCGCCTGCAGGCCCAAACCTAAACACATGGAAGCCCAAAAATGGGCCCAATAATCCTATAAGTAGTTTATACCACGTAAAGAATTCAGCTTGGATACTATTTTTCAAATCCTAACATAAATCCTAACATAAGAAAGCATTAAGGAGGGAAATATATGTGAAGCTTATGATCTTCTCATTGCCATGAAGCAGAAGGAGTACTTAGTCCCTTTTCGGAACCATTTTTCTATAACATGGGTAGATTTATACTTCGAGGCACTTGAAGTTGTTGAATGCATTGATTTCTCCTACAACAACCAGATCATTTCCACGGGATGGGGTGATGACTCCGACCCCTCAGATGATTCATATGCAAAGCCCGATAATGAACCCCCAGTACAATTGCCTCCTTCTGCGGAGTGATTTTTTTCGAAGAACTTCTATGAGAGACCAATGAAGTTTTTTTCGCCCCTGAGATAGATGAAGAATTCATTTTTCTCTTCTTCGATCATTAGTAAACCATATTACTCGGTTAGGCTGATACTACAAAGATCCAATCATTTATCATAAAAAGTGCACTCGCAGATATGGGGAAAATAGTCATGGAAAAAATACTGATGCCTGATATGACCATCGAGGAAAGAAAGATCCTCGGGCAATTTAAGAAAACCCAAGCTAATATCACCTTATGGAGACTTTTTATGTCCTCCCCACTTCACATAAATTCTCGCACCAAGTTACTCAGATCCCCTAATGAGGTCATTCATATAGTTTGACATGAATCACAACTATGCTCGTAATATCTCAATTGAAGTTTGAAAAAATACGGTTCCATTGTTGCTTATTGATAATGGCTCCTCCATGAACGTATGTCCTCTCCAAATGCTCCGGTGTTAGGGGTTGCAAGTCCGTGATCTAACTCCTATATCCTCTGTAGTGCGTGCTTATGACAATACCCGCAGAGAATTTATGGGGTCATTTGTACTCATGCTAAAGGCTGGTCCAATATGCCCTCAAGTGGAATTCCAAGTGATGGACATTCCCACATGCTTCAATCTGCTTTTCTCGAATGCCCCTGGCTTCACAGCATCAAATGGGTTGCTTTTTCTCTTCATCAAAAATTAAAGTTCTTTGCAGACAATCGGGTCATTACTATCAGGGATAATGATAATTCAAATGGTGTCGGCACCAGCAACTCGATCCTAAAAATTCGGCACATAACTAATGACTTATTCCTCTCTGGTTTCAAGATTGATCAACTCCCTCTCCTGGATAGACATAATTTTTTTTTTTAAAAAGTGAGCCCTAAACAGATCCCTCATGGGAATGTCAACGTGATTCAAATGTTCGAGAAGATTCCTTTTCTGCCCAAAATGGAGCTAGGCAACCAGCAATAAGGGATCCTCGAGTCAATTGTACAGAACGAGATTATCCTCCACATGGTTTGGGATATCAGTCATCCCTAACTGAACTTCTGGATCTCCCGTCAACCATGCAGATAGAGGGTGTTAAAGAGGAAAGAAGTCGTTTCTAGAGATTCTCTGAATGGGCACTTTATCAAAAAGGCCAAAGATTTCCAATATTGTGGCTTTCCTGATCCTTGGTATAACATGGTTAAAACGAAACCGAAACCAAGGTTTGAGATATTCATAGGGGACAAAATACTTGGACCAGGGGATTCAAGCATGAGGTGAAGCCGCTAACCATCAAGGCATTAATTTGAGTTTCTCCAATACAGAAAGCATTGAAAGCACTTATAGCAACGAATCATTCGGTCTCACTGAACTAGGGATGGACCTATGCATAATTCGTGATGAGTTTGAGTCATCTGACCCAGAGAATCTCTCCTGCAACCAAATCTCTCGATAAGTAAAAAATGAAATAACTCTCTAAATTTTCCTTGAACACACTTTAAAGAAATATGAATTGGGTTTAAGAATAATTGTTAAAATGTGTAATAATCTCAATCAAAATATATCCAATGAAGAGATAGAATTGAATGCAAGATGTTTTTAAATATGAATAATGAGAGATATAAATGAAGTATGACTCTTCACGAAATGCTTCAAAATAATTGATAATAAATATGAACTCTTAGCGGGTCAAATTTGAGTTAAAATTCTTAATCGTCTATAACACTCATTTCAAATGTAAAAAAGTGAACCCTAACCCTAGAGCAGTTAATCTAATTCTCTCTCTCTCTCTCTCTCTCTCACAATATATATATATATATATCAAAGTGGGATATTTCTCTCTCTCCCCCTCTCCTTCTAATATGTTACTTTCGCTCTCATAATACATTGATAGGCTTCTCTCTCTCTGTCTTCTTCATATCAACATCTTCTTTGAAGATTTTTTATTGTTATTGATTTTTCTTACGGTTTACATCAGCCTTGAACAATTAATCTCCATCCTAGATTCAAGTCATTTTCCCAAAAGAATGAATCAGTTACAAATCATTGTTTTTTTCTATAAACTAGTATTACCTCAAGATTTTACTTATTCAAAGGTGAATATACCATCTTAGTTGGCATCTCCAACGCTCTTATAAAAAAAACTGGTTGCCCAACCCGAATCCAACCCACTCCATTTCCCAGTCCCTATTTAACCCTCCAAAATTCGACTCAACCCATTAATGACACGCTCCATTCCCGCCCAACTATTAGGCTACTCTTGAAAGAGCTTTGGAATATTTTAAATGTTTGATTTTCCTAAATGTTGGTTATGAGGAGGAAAATGGGTTCATAAACTCTTTTCCAAAAAAATAGTCTTTGGGACTTTAAAACGGTTAGATTTTTCAATCAATTAGGCACCTACTTTGGGGGCTTTAGGAGCATAATAATTCCTAGATCAAATTAGACGTCTAATTCTTGACTTAGCCCGTATATGCCGAGCGTTGGTTATGTATAATGTAGGTATAAAGATACTTCTTGATCAATTCCTAAAATAGTGTCGAAAGTATGGCCATTTTTAGTGGAAACTCAAGTCATTCCTATAACACTCGTGAAATCAAAATAAGCATGTGGTCTTAATGTGAATGTTAATAAAACACTCAACAACATGGAAGAAAACATGTGTGATGTCTCTCACTCGCCTATAAAGGGTTATTGGTTCAAGATACATTCATGACAATACATTGATATAATAGTGGAATGTTTGATATTCTCATTTATGTATTAGATTTTTGTGATATTGTTATGGATTCATTGTTGTCCTCGTACTCTTTGTATTTTCCATACCTTATAATGATAGCATTTATATTAACTGTATTTTAAAAACAGTGGGAGACTATTACCAATTTTGAAATTATGTGTTTTTGCTAATTTTACTCTTCTTGTAGAGAGAGAGAGAGATACAAATATGGGTATAGTCGTTGAAGTGTCACGAAGATGGAGTTAATAGAGTATATAACTAAAAGTCATACTAAACTATGGATCCAAATAGGCACGATCCAATGTCATTTGAATTGTTTCCCTAATAATGTTATCAAAGGAGAGTATGGATGACGTAATATAGTGGCTTTTGCTCTCCTAATTGGACTAAAGCCCCACTAGTTGCATGTTGTGAAAAAACAAAGTATAAGTGAAGTTTCTCAGCAAAAGCTTCTCACCACTGAATAAATAACACATTTTGAATTAGATATTCGACATTATTAAATGGAAACCAAAAAGCAAATTTCATAAATTTCGCAGTTTCTAACTTGGAGGGGAAAACTACTACCCAAAAGACGTGTCTAGAACTTACATCTATTATATACCTCTAATACGATAGTATTAGAGGTATAAATATCATTTAATGCATTTTTACTTCACTTTTAAAATAAACATAGTCTCTCTCTAACTAAAATTATTTGTCCTTTTGTTTTCTTTCTTATCTCTTTCATCCATCCATTCGTTTCCTCTTTCTCTTTCTCTATTTTCTTGCCCTTTCTATTTCTTCCATAAATTCTCAAATTCAGTCTCTCTCTCCTAAGGCACCTTATAAATTAACCCCCAACGACGGGGATGTGGAATAGAGCAGATCCTAATACTATATTGAGGGTGTTGTGCCATAACAAAGATGCAGTTGCAAATATATCACTTCTTGAAGAAAACATTCCGTTTGGCAAATAGGAGGTGATGAAGATGAATTCACGCAGGGGCGGAGCTACAGTGTAACGAGTGGGTGCGGGCGCACTCACTGAAATTCTGATTTTTTTTTTTTAAATATATATATACCTATGTGTAAGTGTAATAACTAAAATGTTGAGGTTAAAAATCATAATTTTGGAAACTTAACTTTATATCTACCAAAAGCAGCAGCCGGCCCTAATAATTTACAGCAGCAGCAGCAATTAAACAGCAACAGCAGCCGGCCCTTATCTCCCCTGCGTGGAGTGGAGGAGTCCAACTTCCAAGGTAACTTTCTTTATCATATCATATCTCCTCTCTCTCTCTCATAAATTATATGGATAATTCATAATATCATGATGGGTTCTTTAGAGAATGTGGATAAAAGCTGATTCGTGGGTTAACTTTTTTTTAGATGCTTTGTTCCTTCATTTCTTTAGAGGTTGTTTTAGAGGTTGTTTTTCAAGTTTGGTCCCTAGAAAATCTTCCATTTAATGTTTGGTACAATATATTTTCAAAAATAATTTTTATTCTTTAAAAAAAGTTTCATTTAATTTTTAGTCCAATACATTTTCAAAAAGTAATTTTTAGTCCCCCAAAAAATGTTCTATTTATTGCTAATCTCACTACTAAGGACTAAATGTTATTTTAAAAATATGTTGGTACACAATTATCAATCAATATTTTTTTGGTAGACAATTCTAATTGACATATACTAAATATTTAATTATGTGGTGACGATACACTGTTTTCCGTTAATAAAACTGATTTTAGACCTTTTTTTGTGTTAGTCATGTTAATTATGGATCTTTTTTTTTGTGATGATTGTGATATTACATTATTTTGTGATTTATTGGATTCTTTTTATAATATTTTGTGCCTTATTGAAAAACAATAATAATATAAAATTTGTGCCTTATTTTTTTTGGTGTATAAAATTGTTGGAAAATTGTTAAAGCATATTTTGAAATTGTTAAAGCACTCTTAATGTTATTGATGTATAACATATTCTGTTTTTAATATTATTGGTGTATAAAATTGGTGTATAACTTATTTATGTTAGATTAATTCTGTTTTTGCTATTAATTTCAGAATATGTTGAATTATTTTAAAAAAGCTAAAGAGTCATCCTCGACTCCGCCTCCACCACCTCCATCTTCGCCTCCACCGCCCATAGTGGAGACAAATTTTGAGGAGTATCCATCCGATCCGGGGTTAAGAAAAAGCATTCATAGCTTTGGTTCTAAAGAGAAAAAAAATATTCGAATGTATTACTTGCAAAAAGGCCCATGTCAACCTAAGAATCATGTGTTCCCTTGGCGTTTATGCGGCAATGAAAGACGTAGATTCATCTCATCATGGTTTAGCGATCACTCTTATTGGTTGGAATATAGCATACAAAAAGATGCGGCATTTTGTTTGTGTTGTTATCTTTTCAAATGTGAGAATGGTAATCAAGGCGGTGGTGATGCGTTTGTTGTTGAGGGGTATACAAATTGGAGAAAGAAAGATCGGTTTAATGTGCATGTTGGAGAACCCCTTAGTGTTCATAATCAATGTTTGAGGGCATGTCAAGATCTAATGAACCAAAAACAACACATTGACATTGTGTTTTCTAACCATTCCAATCAGACTCGAATGGACTATCGTATTCGTCTAACTGCAACAGTTGATTGTATTAAATTTCTTTTACGCCAAGGGATGGCTTTGCGTGGTCATGATGAGTCTCAGGAATCTTTTAATCAGGGAAATTTTCTCGAACTGTTACGATTTCTTTCTAGGCACAATGAGGAGGTCAATAGAGTGTCACTTCAGAATGCCCCTGGAAATCATACGCTAACATCACCCATGATTCAAAAAGACATAATTAGTGCCATAGCGAATGTGACTACAAGGGATATTCTTCGTGAACTTGGTGATGGTTTATTTTCTATCTTAGTTGATGAGGCGCGTGATGTATCAGTGAAAGAACAAATGGCCATTGCTCTACGGTTTGTTGACTCAAGAGGGTGTGTTGTTGAGCGTTTTCTTGGCATTGCACATGTTAGAGATACGACTGCCTTATCACTAAAGGCATCTATTGAATCTCTTTTTTCTCGTCATGGTTTGAGCATTTTGAGTTTACGGGGCCAGGGCTATAATGGAGCTAGCAATATGAGAGGCCAATTTAATGGCTTGAAAAGTTTGATATTGTTAGAGAATGAAGAAGCTTATTATGTACACTGTTTTGCACACCAACTTCAATTAACACTTGTAGCTGTCGCGGAAGGACATAGAACTATTTCTACATTTTTTGATATCATTTCCCTTTTATCAAATATTGTTGGAGCTTCATGTAAGCGAAGAGACATACTACGAGAGAAAAAATTTGAGAAAGTTGTTGAAGGAATCTGTAATGGTGATATATTGACTGGCAAAGGCATGAATCAAGAAATGGCAATAAGACGAGCTGCAAACACACGTTGGGGTTCTCATTACGGTACACTTTTAAGTTTGATTCATTTGTTCTCGTCGGTCATTGATGTTGTTTTAATTGTTGAGGATGAAGGGACAAATGACAAGCAAAGAGGTCATGCTGAGGGGCTTTTGAAGAATGTGCAATGTTATGACTTTGCATTCATTTTACATTTAATTAAAAATATTTTGTCAATTACAAACGATTTGTCCCAAGCTTTACAGAGAAAAGATCAAGAAATTGTTAATGCCATGAATCTAGTGAGAATAACAAAACAACAATTGCAAGATAATGGGTGGGAATTGTTAGCTGAAGTCTCATTATTTTGTGTCAAATATGAGTTGGATATTATACAAATAGAGGATTTGTATGGATTTTGTGGAAGGTCAAAGCGTAATGTTCATGGAAAAACAAATCTCCACCATTATCGAGTTGAAATGTTTTATGCGGTGATAGATTTACAAATTCAAGAGTTGAACAATCGTTTTACTGAGGAAAATACGGAGCTATTGTTGTGTATGGCCTGCCTTGATCCCTTTTATTCATTTGTTAAATATGATGCAGAAAAATTGCTTCGATTTGCTGAATTTTACCCATCAGATTTCACTCCTATGGATTTAATGCATATTAAGCGTCAACTTGGAACCTATATTATGGATGTGCGCTCTGACGATCGATTTGATAGAGTTGAGGGGATTGGTGGGCTAGTTAAAGTACTTGTTCAGACAAAGAAGCATACTTTATATCCGTTGGTATATTTACTCGTGCAACTTGCATTACTTTTACCCGTTGCTACTGCGACAGTTGAAAGAGTTTTTTCTTGTATGAAGATTGTTAAGACTTCACTTCGTAACAGATTGGGGGATGAGGTGATGAATGATTGTTTGGTGACATATATTGAAAGAGATGTCTTGGATGATATTGACACTGAAGATATCATTCAATTTTTTCAGAAAATGAAGTCTAGGAGAGTTGCATTGTAATAATTATCATATGATATTTTGATAATGGTTTTAATGTATGGTTTTTTTGTTGAAAATGAATATTAATGCATGTTTTTTTTAAAATTTACTTTAGTACTAGATTTATGCCTAATATAGTTAAATTATTCACGTGTATATAAATATTGTTTAAAATTACACCTGAGAAGAATTATGATTTTTACGGGGTCCAAACTGTGCAAAGAAAATTTATGAATCTTAAAAAGTACAGAAAACAGAAGGAAAAAATAAAGTTTATTAAAAGGGACGAAAAATTGTAGAACATTTTTTTTCTTCTTCCATCATGTTTTCTTCTATACTCGCTGAGTTTCATATATATAGTCGAGGAAGATCCATTTTATTGAATTTTTTTACAGTGATGTGATGGAGAAGATTTGTAACAGTACTCAAGTGCACATTTGAATGTGATATGTATGATGATATTGGTGGGGTTCAGAGAGAGAATTGCATAAATTTTGGTCATCATTTTTCAGGGTATTAATGTATTATCATTACTTACTGGTGGTGGGATGTGCAAATCGATACTTTTATTGGGTTTTTATATTTAGTACATGTTACGTGCAGCTCGAACCTTTAAAATTGTTCAATATCCTTGAAATAATGTAATTTGAGTTGATGATAAGTTTGTATAAATGTTAGCATGGTTAAGATTTCATGGAAGAAACATCTTCAAGTCTATCCTTTAATGTGAACTTCTATATGAATCTCATGATCGTCTTTTAAGTACCCAACTTATGCCATTCATATAGGCTAATTTACACGAGAGATCTGTGTACGATAACTGAAACATTGGATCTTCAATCCCAAACGTGTCACATTTCGAGTATCACGGTGGGCTACTTCCTGTTTGCCATTGTTTGGAAGATTCTTTTCATTGCAAAGGATATGAGGCTTCTTAATATCATTCTCAACCAACAAACACTAGATTGGATTTTTCTCAATTGACAGTGTTGGCTTAGATATCATAACTTTTTTCCAAGTTTCCTCCTATTGAATAGTAACAAAAACACTTGCAAAAGATGACAGTATGACATCCATGGGTATATTACTCCTAATGTATTCATATTGTTGATTCAAGTTTGAGGTATAAAAAAATTGTTTTCTTCTGTCCTTTTGAAAAATATCTCATCGCCGGTAGTATGGGGACGGTACATG
Organism: Sambucus nigra; assembly: GCA_949130495.1. Lineage (NCBI taxonomy): Eukaryota > Viridiplantae > Streptophyta > Magnoliopsida > Dipsacales > Adoxaceae > Sambucus > Sambucus nigra. The sequence continues at coordinate 482,353,779 of OX422209.1, forward strand.
TTCAATTCATCCCATAATTAACAAGATATTGGTCACTATACAAATCTGCAATTGAATCCCATAATTCTTTTGTCGAATAAAAAGAGGTAACCATGATTGATCAAGCAAAATCTAATCTTCATATTTTTGTGGATGTGGTAGGACATTTTTTTGTCACCAACCATAAAACGAATTTTTTTTTCTTGCCACCTAATGAAAACATTACGGCCCAGTTTGGTTGCGCAAATTGTTTGATTATGTAAATTGGTTCATTGTGAATTAGTGAATTGTAAATGAATGAATTTGAAATGAGTTAAATCCAATTTTACACAATGTTTGGTAATTTGAAATTGATGTTAAGGTTCTATGAAAAAAAGATAAAAACAAATCAAGAGAGCGGGGGGAGGGAAAGAGAGAGGGAGAGGGGGAGGGGGAGAGGGGACATGTACTTTATGTTACTCCTATTTTAAATGAATTCATTTCATTATTTTTGTGAAATGATCCAATTTCAAATTTTGCATATGAGTTAAAATGGGACAATTAATGAATCCTTTCATTAATGAAACCAAACATAATTAATTGGTCAATTTATTAATGATCCAATTTACAATTTTGGGACAACCAAACGGGGCGTACAGCTCTCGGGGATGGTATATGTTTTATTCCATTCAAGAGTGTTGAAGATTGTTAGAATACAGTCGGCATGTACAAAAATTGCAATTTTTTTAATGCAATTTTATGCATGTACCAAGCATGTGATGAACTAGATAATATTATGGTGTGGCCATTTTTCAGCAGTGACTTCTCATGTTGTGTTTTATTTTTAAGGGACATTGGTTAGAAGTGATGGTTTTTCTTAAATGTGCACTTTTTTCTTTATGTGCAGTCAATGTTATGAACGAAGGTAGTGGACAATCAATCTATTGAATGAATACTATAGACTTTATTAATGTTTAGAAGAAATTAGGCTATACACTTGGCAACACATTTTCTTGACCATTTCCCATTATCTCTCTCATTTAATCCAAATCTCATTTGGAGTTTTTAAAATTTAGTGCTCAAGACATTTTATCATCTCAATAAAAATTGCGTTATGTGTTCTATTTAATTAAACATATTGAATATCATCTTTTCGTTACGCATTTACTATTCTACTGTGCTACTTTGTCGCTTATTTTAATATAATTACTTACTTTCTCTATGACAATAAACGTATATTTTGTTCTACACATGTGCGCTCGCGCATCCCGCAGCTTACATGCTAGTAATACTTCTAAAACAATAGAAAGATAGTTTAATGAGTATTATTTATTGCCACTTTAAAATTCATTTCAATTAATTTCTTAGAAACCTCTCCTCTCAATCTTTTCGATTTCTAAAAAAAAAAGTGTCTCTCGAGATTGCCTCTTTACATTTCTTCTCCCATACTAATTTATCCTATATTTGTGCGATACATGAATTTAATTGGTTCATGTATAATGAAATTTATGTATTGAGGTTTAAATGGAGGTTCATGTATTTAGTCAATACATGCAATTAGTTGGTTCATGTATTAAAATGTTCTTGTATAGACATCTAAACGGAGTATGTTTTAGTTTAAAGGTTAAATGATATTTGAGATAATATAATATGTAGATTTTATTTATGCAAGTTATTATAAATATATTTTTGCCAATCAAAATTTATTGTTCGACTTAAATAATGAGTTTTGCTTCATTCATGTATTGTATAAGATATTAATTTGAAATTATTTGTATAAATTGATATTAAATATAAGGAACACAAAAACACAACATAAAATCAATTATGATTTAAACATGAATATTATTGATCGAATCGAACTAAATGAAAATAACATGATTTATCATATTGTGTTCGGGTCAAGCTTATATCAGTTTAGTCATGTTCGTGTTAGTTTTAAAATTACCACCCCGATATAAATACGTTATTGACCACATATATGTATCAAAATATGATAGAGAAAAAAAAACTATATGCGCCCGCGCATTGCGCGGGTTACATGCCAGTTGATTATAATTTCATTCGTTTAATTACCTTCACAAAAATGACATCAAGACTTCGCAGTTAGGTACGGTCAACTGCCATTACACTCAAATTTGTTGAATAACTTAGAATCTAACTAGATAATTTGCTCAGACAAATGCCGAGGATGTTCCATGCCCGCATGTAGTAAAGGATTGTTTATCTTATTGAACCTGTGCCGAGACTATGCTTCTTAAAACCAAAAGAGCCCGAAATGGTGATGGCATTACCAATTGCTTAGATATTTGGGATGCTCTCTCTCTCCACATCTCACTCCAAAAAATTGTTTATGAAAACATTTCACTTGAATGGTAATCAACTGGAAAAGAACGATACTCTCCAAACGAACACCATGATTCCAGAAGTGTATCAAATGATCTAAAAAGATGCAGCAACTCTTCACAAAGTATCACCAAAAACATATGCAAAATATTTTCCTAGAGCTAGCATTCCTTCAGACCATGAATAACCGGGTACAAAACGAGAATCACTTGTTATCGACCTCGTTAAGAAAATAACTCATTTTTCGCAAAATACTTGAAACAGATTGTTTTTTTCATAATACTTGGAGACCGATTATTTATCAGGTTGAATTGGAGACATTGTACGACATCATTATGCAACCACTTGCACAGCAAATAATTCAATCATGTTGATAGAATTTACAGGCAATTGATGATACCAGAGGACAGTTGTAAAATTGAGATAAATTGCAGGCTAGAAAGGCGTGCTAATGTTACATGGGATCACTTAAAATCTCCCCGTGCACCTCTGGTATTCCAACAACTTATTTCAAAGACTCAATGGAGCTCGACATTGAGATTCTTTGATGGCTGATGCATCAGCTCATGCCCTTCTTCATCCTGTGATAATATTTGTATGTCCTGTTAATGCGTAAATACAATCAATTACATCCTCTGACTACAAAAACTGCCAAGGAAGAAAAGGTTCTGTTGGGGAAGACATCATCCACCCTTTCATTATTTCCAAATAGCACATAAACATCATAAACGGGGAAAACAATAGAAAACAAGGATATCAGAAAGTACACCCAGCCTGCTACTTTATATACATTTTCTAAAGGAAAATATTATATGTAAAATCATTGAGATCTCTATCCAACGTAATCTGAAGACAGATACGTACTACATGGATATCAGTAAACAAGACAGACATGGACCAACACCCACAGAAAAATGTTTGTTCAAAATATCACAACCTAGGCAAAGGACCCGAGGCATTTGCTTGATCAAAGTAATTTAGTATCGATCTTTCAAGAAAGTGGGTTACTTTACATAATGTCGAAGTGACATAAACTACACCTCAAAAGGCCCAAAACTAAACAAACAACAAATTTTGAAAGAGAATCTACAATATCTTGTATTAAAAAATGGAGAAGTGTCCTCAAATGGGAGGGCATGGGTATTTACAAGAGGAAATTACTTGCTAGTCAAGTAATTACGCAAAATGACAAAAAATGACAAGTAATAACAAAAATATATGTAATTAGTTCCAAATATGCTTGAAGACCAATTAAAAGAGATAAGAAAATAAAATAATTAAAATAAAGGAAAAACTAATATGAGATCCTATTCCCATCACAAAGACAGTCCCCACTACTAACTTTTAATTAAAAAGTAAAAGGAACGGTCTAGATAATATAGCATGTCCAACATCCAGAATTAATGCTGCAGTAAGATGGGTTGGAACTTGGAATAAGTCATCTAACAACGCTAGCTACTTTGTCCAACTCTTCCTTGTGGCAACCACATATATTGGGTGAGCCAAAAAATGGTATTTTAGAAGTGATTGATCAACAAAAAAAATCTTATAAAGAAAACAACCTTAAGATTTAATAGCGTCCTTCAAGCTGGAAACAAGTTAGTGAAAATCCATTTATAGTGAAAATCGAAATCCCTTTATATATAAATTGTGGGCGTCTCCAATGATTGTGTAAACAATTTTTCATGTGAAAATATGCAGATTTTATAAGTTTGCTCCAACAGTGTTAGAGAATGTGGGAGCCTTAGCAATGAGTAAAAAAATGTGTATTTTACACACACTACATACCTACATATCATTTTTCTGTGACTCAACTCTCTCTTCAGTTATCTAAACTACACCACCACTATAACCCAACCTACTCATTTTCTCTCTTCTTTTATGAAGTCTTGCTATTAAATTAATATTCATTATACATGCTGGTAGATCATTTGTCAAAATTTGTATTCAAAATTTTACGCCTTGTCAAAAATTGTAGTTTAAAGAAGAAGACTTTGCATAATCGGGGAAATCACATTCAAGATGGCTGGGGCTGATTCAGGAAATTTGATAAGGTGGGTAAAGTATATAATATGTACTATATATATTCCTATCAATAGCAACAAAATTGTACCTTCAAAATTTTACAAGCGCTGAATAAACTATTAGCGTGATATAATATTTTATTTATTGGACCCGACCCAACCCACTTATTAATCTTATGTAGTTTAAATTTAGGTTCTTACATATCTAAAATAATGTGCAAGTGCACCACCATGATTGCAAACTTATATAATTAGTAACGGAAAAATATAACTTAAACCTATTTAGCTAAAGGTATTTGTTATTGTTGTTGTTATAATTATTATCATTATTATTATTATTATATTTGTATACAATTTTTTGGCTAAAATCTCTATAACCGGGACGTGTTGGGTTTTTTAACACCTAAAACCAGACCTGTCCCGAACCCGAAAAGATCCTTCCCAAACCCGAAAGAGATCTAATGAAATTGCCATCCCTGTGCAATAGAGAATGCATTGTATGCATATAACTAAACCTAGCAAGCAGTTGTGCCGTGTCAGGTTCGAGCATAAAGTGGTGTACGGGTTCGTGAGACAGCTCAATCCATTAATAACTTGAACATGTTAAAAATATATACGCCAAAAACACAGAGTTTATACTCTCATACTTAAAATAAAGTCATCCACGGGGATAAAAGTCATACTTTTATGTCAGTTACTTGTCTTATTTGTTATTGTCCAAAGTTTTACCCAAAAATAACAAGGCAGGGATGATGTAGATCTGCCCTGTAAGTCGATCTTTCCGCGGAAAAAAGCCCCACACACAAAAAAAAAATAATAATAACGCTTATCATTCACAATGACAGAATTAGTAAATACCTGTGTTTGTAGTAGCTGATGTGGTTGCTGATCTTGGGCCAAAGAATACGATTGTGGCTGAGACATACGGTAATAGGGCTCTTTTAGATCAAGTTTACAAGACGATGTTTGGAGTATTCCACCTTGTTCAGCACCAGGACCCCACATTTTAGCTATCCAAGTTATTTTATGACAAGTTAGATTATAAGTAAAATTTATAGACTACAAATATCAGATAACAAATATATACATATATATATATATATATATATATATATATATATATAGAGAGAGAGAGAGAGAGAGAGAGAGACCAACCTGACATTGTCAAGTGAATAGTATAACTCTGAGCATTGTGTGCAATCAAGTGAAGCTGGCCTGTTATTTCTTGTCCTGGCATGACGTAAATTGGTTGAGACAGAACGCAACGCAATTGATACCAGTGGGTTGTAGGGGCACCAGGAGAAGTGGTCAGCCACCTTTGTACAGTGCTGCGATCAAAGATTTTACAATAGTAAAAATCAGTAATGGGACCCAGACTTTCACAAAGTATGAAGGACGTAACTCAATGACAAATGCAAAAACAGGCATCATTACTCACAAGTGACGAACTATTACCTCCCATTAAACAATACATCAAACCAGCAAGCCAACCCATGAATTCTAGTACCCACAGAGGCTGTAAATTTCAAAGGGACATCAATCTCATATAAATCTTCTTCCTGTAGAACAAAATTAAAAAAAAATTACAATCAGCACCGCATTGTTTAACCGAGAACTAAGCACAAACAATTTTTTCCCTTATAACTAAATTCCTAGACAACCCGCAGATCCGATCTGATGATCTAAAGGAATACAATAACTTGTAAAAATGAAATCTCGACTTCAATAAAGAAGAGAGTACCTTAGGTGGTCCCAGCCTATACAAATTACAGTACTGTACATGACTAATATAAAGTAGTTGGAATACATTAGGTGGGTCCTTTGTTTCGAGGTTGTGGTTTCGACGAATCCTGGATTGGTAAATTCATATATGAGGTTACATGTGAATATACCAATTTAGATTTCGAACTAACTGATGTGTACACGAGATCTCAATGGCTTAATTGTTATCCGTACATTAATATTGTTTGTCGATGCAATGGCAAGCCATTTGGCATTGGGTGAGCCATTCCCTATCATTTTCTCCCTCATTCCAGTTGTATGTCATGACCACCTCTCACCTCTCTTTTTTCTCCGAACGATGTTTCGAGTTAGTTGCCTATTGTTGAGTCTTCTCGTGAGTACTATATTAGGGATTTCATCGATATCTTCATCCATGGTAGATGGGTCACTCGGACCAGGTTTAGAGATGCTCACAAAATACAATATATAAAATTGACCTTGATCCGCTTGAATTACCGAAACTATAGATCAATTTGCTTTGAGAATCTCTTTTCAAAATCCAACCTAGCTAGGTATTCATAATCAGCAAAATATATCAGCTCACTTGTTTTGATACTTTTTTTTTCAGTGTTTTCTTCTTCGAAAATACTAAAACAGCACAAGGAAAAACTGATTGTCAGCACATGGTTTCGGTGCCTTTTTCTCTTTACAAAAGATTAATGCAGACAGTTTGGTCGTAGTAGAAACGCCATCAACATCCACAGGACGCTTCCCTGCAACTTCTCTTGCAAGGTCTTGTTGTCACGTCGAATCTAGGGAGAATTGGGGCTTTCCCGTCAAAAGCTATGAAGCACGGACACCTCGCCGGAGACCCTGTACAAGTGTCGGACACTCCGATGACACGGACACGCAGGGGACACGGAGGAGCTAAAAAGGAAAAAAAATTCAAATAATGGGAGCCAATCTAAGACTTCATGGTTTACTAAATTACGTCACCACCACTTCTAAAATCGTACGGTTTAAACATTTGTCGCCACACCCTCTCAACAAATTTAATTTACTTTTTCAGAATTTTAGATCAAAGAGATTTAATTACTTCTTCGACAATTTATTTTTAGTAAGAAAAAAAAATTATTTTGTTATTTTTAGCTCCTGCTATTATTATTTTTTTGAAGTAATTATTTTAAAAGTTTAAATCGATTCAAGACTAATGTGAATTAGAAGTTTATGGGCTATTTTTAGGACTTTGTGGCATTTTTGTTATTTTCTTTTATTTTCCTTATTCGGTTGTATTTTTTCTTTTAGCAATTGTCTACTTGGTATTTAGGGAAGGAAGTAGTAAAGGCTACTAAGGGTATATTTGTTATTAGAATCATTGCTTGGAACCTAAAAGCTACTTCCCACCTATAAATACTCCTATTGTAGCCTCATTTGAGGTATTCTACCTATTTGAGAGTTTATGAAAGAGAGTTGAGACGAGAGATATATTCACCTTATTCCCCATTTGGCGTCATTTATGTCAAAAACTCTTATGAATTGAATATTTATACGAAAAACATAATCGTGTTCGTTTAGAACTTTAGATAACTATGTACAACTAAAATTTTGTGTTTTACTGGAATTATATATAAAATTATTAAAAAAATATCCATTGTTAGTATTCATTGGTTACCACGTCTCAGCTGTGTCATGTCCTAATTTTTTAGATTTACCATGTCGGCGTGTCCGTGCTTCATATGTCAAAAACGATGTGGCTGGCACCGAAAAGGAAGGGATGTAACAGTTGCTGCAGGACTCTTCCCGGTAACCGAATGTGCAAGCAACAACTCCCACATCATTTTTTCCCAAGCGTTCGATCTTCCGTTCTGATCAAGTGTTTTTACCACTGATCACTGATCTACAATATAAACAAGAGCGAATCTGCTTTGTACCAATTTGATCTCTCTCTCTCTCTCTCTCTCTCTCTCTCTCTCTCTATATATATATATATATATATATATATATATATGTATATATATGTATGTATATATATGTATATATGTATGTATGTATGAAAATGATAACATGTGCCGGGCACATGTTTTAAGCCTCAAAATAGGAAGTACGAGTGTTCTGCATGAGAATCTGTGCCCTATTAATTGTATATCGGCATTGTGTCTTCACTATTTTTAGGGTCTTAGTATGTGACCTTAAGGCACACGTTGTCAGGACCCATATATATATAATCACGATATTTCTCATTAAAACCTAACTTTGGCTTGTACATATTTTTCAGAAACTACCTACCTAAGTTAATTTCAGGGTTCTGCATGAAGATACGAGGATTCATCAAGAAGCCATAATCAATTTTAATTTTAACAAGATCGATAGACGGGTAGGACGTGAGCGCGTACTGAGAAATATTTGGAAATCTTTACGGAAGCGATTCGGGGGATTATTTTGAAGAATCCGGGCTACATAGCTAGGCACATTTTTCCTTCAAGAATTTAATGCCATGTGAATCAACCTGGTATGTAGGAAAGATTACAACTATTCTGAATTGTAGCACACAATACTCAGACGAACATTGAATGAGCCCATTGACACTTCATTAGATGTGCCCATTCAAGTTAGAATATACTCCTGCAGCGAAACAACCAATGGAGCACCACCATTTGCGTGAATAATTATAATAGTAATTATTATTATTGTTATTATATTTATTATTATAATTATTATGGTAAATTACACCAAACCCCTGAACTATTGATTTTTTACCCTCAACCCATTTTCATTAAAATAAAGTTGATAAAACATGATTTTATACATTTAAAAGTGTAAAAAATTTGTTGAAAAGAGGTGAGTGCAAAAAATCAATTGTTCAAGGGGGTTTGGTGTAATTTACCCTTATTATTATAGATGTCGGACTTGGTGCGATGGCAAGTGCTTTCCCGCCCAAAGCGATATGTGGCGGGTTCGAGTCTTGGAAGCAGCCTCTCCAAAAAATGAAGGTAAGGCTTGCCTACATCTACTTCTCACGGACCCTATGCTTTAGTAGGAGCCTTGTGCACTAGGTATGACATTTCATTAATGATTCTACACTGAAAATCTCACATATGTTTTATTATTTTATGCATAATAGTTGTATTTGCAGTGTGCCTGATGGAAATCTGTATGTTGTCAAAGTAGTAAATCATAACTAAGTGACCTAGTCCTCCCACCTAGGGTGGACGCACTCTGAGTACGACTTGGCTGTTTTTTGGGTAAGAGATTCATCACTTCAATGAAAAGTTGCTTTGAATATGTGACTTTATACGGTCAAACTTATGTCTTCAGATCCTCGGATTCTAGATAAGAGCTAAAGATGTGGTAATATTATCAAAATATTCTTGCATGTACTATGCCCGGATGGTACCCAATTGCATACCGTGTGGAATGTCGATAGAAAGTTACCATGAACAAAACTCAAATCTTTGACCTTGAGATTCATAAGAGAGCTGCTGCACACCGAACCACCTTAAGGTTTCACTTGTTTTGTTTTGTTATATACATTGTCTGTAAAACAAAATACTCATTCCATCTCCCAAATGATGAATGGGTCCGTAAAATATCTAACAAAATTAGAAAGAACTAAAAACTGTATCAATGTACATGTTACTAAAGGAGGGTAGTGATATATGTGAAGGATAATGAGATATTGCTCCTCGAGAGCTGAGATGTAACCCAAGAACGTACGCCAAGATGCTAGCGGAAAGGAAGGAAAAATAAATGGGCAGTGGGCGAATGAACAAGCACTTCTTCACAGAGAAAGATGGGGAGACATCCTTAGAAGTTAGTACCGTGTGGTTGATGATGCAGAGATGGTGGTTTTTATGGTAGCAAAGTTCAAAGAACATTTCATTGCTCGTTCATCGTCAAGTTTTAAGAAAATTCCGTTTTTCTTCATGTCAATGTCATGGAATCATTCCTTATAGATAGTTTGTCTTCGGCGTTGGAATTTGAGTTGTCTTGTTTTTTGGTGATTTAATGCTTTGTAGATGGAGCTTAGAGTCTCTTTTTTGGAGAGGGGTCCCTGCTTTGTTTCCCCTTTGTGTCAGTTTTTTTCTGATCGAAGTCTGTAATCTTAGAGTGGACAGCTTGTCCCCTTGTGATTTTTTATTATTTCAATGATATTTGTTTCTGATAAAAAAAAGGATTAACTTCTTTGGTGGGTTCAAAAGTTCTGCCGTAATAAATGAGGGTTGGACTGCTATTTATAGGGATGTGGGGTGTGGGTATGATCTGGTCCATTGATTTCGGTTAATGGACAGTGGCATGCTATAAAAGGAAGTCAGTGCTTTAAATGCAACATGATAAGATATTCGATAAGCAATGTTTTAAAAAATGTTAGTCGAGCGGCTGATGGCGTGTTTTTTTTTTTACATATGCTTTGAAGTTCATGTTATAAAGAATCGTTGATTTACACATGAACATTGATAACGATACTTTTAAGCCCGACACTTTTAACATTAGTAACATTCCTTTTAAGTCCCATCCATACATAAATAAAAGATTGCTAAGACTAAGAAAGAGAATAGAAATATTGCACCTGAAAATATTATGTGCAATTGGTATATGATTCCTAAAACACAGAATACAAATATTATTAAGGAAAAAATAATGCTATTGTCGATATAAAATTAAATAACATTTAAAAATATTACACAAAAAATGCAACTATATCATATATATATATATATATATATATATAAAGTCTCCTGTAACGACTCTTTTAAGGTGCAAACTCCGGTACATACTATTTTTTTAAAATAGTAAAAAACGATTTTTTTTTATGAAACTTCATGGATATGATCTCCACGGTAAGAAGATCATCTCCAATTTTTTCGTCAAAAAATTCAATAAAAAAACAGTTGAGATGAGGTGATATGTAAAAAAATGGTATAAATATGCATTTTCAACCGTCGAAATGTTGGGTCGGCGCCAGTCGCTTTAATGATTGAATTTTTTTATGAAACTTCATGGATATGATCTTCTCACTATCGAGATCGTATCCATTATATTTCATCAAAAAAAATGTGGGTGAAATAATCGTCTACATTTTAACGGTCGAAAATGCATATTTATACCCTTTTTTTACATATCACCTCATCTCAACGGTTTTTTTATTGAATTTTTTGATGAAAAAATTTGAAAATGATCTTCTCACCGTAAAGATCATATCCATGAAGTTTCATAAAAAAATTCATTTTTTTACTATTTTAAAAAATAGTATGTACTGAGGTCTGTACCATAAGGAGTCCTTACAGGAGAGGGCCTCTCTCTCTCTCTCTCTCTCTCTCTCTCTATATATATATATATATATATATATATATATATATATATATCCATATAATATGGAGCCATATGGAGATGGCAAAAGGACATGTATGATATTTTTGACATTTCATGGCCATGCATGAAATGTCATGCTAAAAGGATTTTTTTTTTTTTTTTTTTTAATAAATAGATATGGATTTTTTTTAACTATTTTTTTTCTTTCTTCTTTTTATTTTTTTATGGGCAGGGTTTTTTTATCACGGGGACAAATTTATCGCCGTGCGCTCGGCACGGGTATTCGCTAGTATATATATATATATATATATATATATATATATATATATGAATTTAATATATATTTCTATGTATACTTCTATGCGACTATAATACAATGTACCTTTTATGTCGAACTCGGCAAATAAATAAAAACTATGATTTTTTCACTTGGTCCGCTTTCTTGCCGCCTAGCCTCTAGGCGCGCCTTTTAGAACATTGGTTGTGGTTTGGTGTTAGGTTTTGTTGTTGGTGGGACGGCAGAAGGTGGTGCAAGGGTGAACTATGGTGGTGGAACAGCAGGGGTGGTTGTGGAAGACTGGAATGATGGTGGGTATAGGCTGCTAAGATTATTGACTTTTTCTATGAGGAGAGTAACGGTTTCCCCCAACCGAGTGACATGATGCTCGGCTTGGGTGGCTTCTCTTTACGATTTTAATGGTGGGGGTAAACGGTTAATTTTTATACCGATTGACGTAAGCGGTGTCAGTGGCACACAGTGAAATCACACTCAATACAAGAGTATTAATACTCCAAATATCAATTAAAGGAATGAATTGCCCTATAAGGAGTGTACAATATTTATGGACTAACAGGAAGGATCTAGAATGGCCTTTTTCTTGCTCCTAAGGGGATGTGCTAGCATTTATGTGATGTCATGGGTGACATCACCGAAGGATGGTCTCCACCATGATATCACATGGTCTAGAATATTCTTATTACATAGTATCTAAAATAGCCCCATACTAAACCTAATAACTACTAAAAATGGTAAAACAATAAAGAGGAGAATTGCAACCTAAAAATAAGAAAGTTGAATACGCCCAAAATACAATTCACATCACGGTGGTTTACATCATCATCAACAACGATAGCAATAATAGTAGCAGTGATAATAAACGGAGAAATTTATATTGATTAGAAAGTTGAATATTTAACATTTAGAGTTTACTATTACCTTTATAGTAGTGAAGTTTATCACATGGGATACTGCAGGAGCCACCAATAACCTTGGATCAAACGCATCCACCACTGGCTGTATAAAGCATAAAAAAGAGAGAGTTAGGGTAGGGAAGAAAACCCATGCGAGTAGTAATTACCATATTACTAAATAGCTTTTATTTTATGAAAATGAGAGATTAAAAAGAAAAATGAAGCGTCAACGCAATAGGAGGCATGCACATGCCTTGCAACTGATAATGTCAACATTCATTTCAATTTTACCCATCTGCAGCAACCTGAATCCGAAAGCACTAGCACTAAAATATCGTCATACATACCTACTCAAAGTCCACTGCGAAACCAACCCCTTTACTAATGAAGCATCTTTGTACTTTTGCGGAGTTAGTCGCATGCATTACTATAACAAGCATACACCAACCCCAATAACTAGATCCACCCAAGCCTGTCTCTTTGTGCTTGGAGACCACACCCTTTGTCAACTAACTTCCGAAGACGAACGACACAGATGGTTCTCCAGACCTCTGACTTCCATTAACATCTTTTAAACCATTGTGCAAGAGGAGAAAGACGAAAATTAACAGCTTGCCTTCCCCTCTTTATACGATATTCGTTAAAGCCACTCCAATTTCTAGCCACTAATGTTAGCAACAATTTCAGGAGTGATCGAAGATTAGCTAACCAACCTATCTTTCCACCAGTCGTAATCGGTTTGACACACGTGGCAGCACGTGAAGTAATTTTCCGGTCAATAAAGTTCACCTAATTCAAAGCATAATGGAAGTAGCACACCCCCTTTCACAATTTGCCATTTAATAAGATCGCGCTTCCATTTAATAAGATCGCGCTTCTTACCACAATACACCTAATAATGCTTTTTTCAAATCTCCACCTTCAAACCCAGATCTAAATTATGTTAGAAATTGATTAAAGATAATTACCCACAAAAGGGGCTTGAAACATGTGGGCAGCCACCTCCATGATGACCCATTGTGTGCATATGTGGGCAGCCATTTTCTATTGGATAGCAGCTCATGTGGGCAACCAACTTTGGTGGAGGGCAGCTCATGTGAGCAGCCATCATTGGTGGTGGGTATAATGATAAATGTCAAGTTGACATGATGCTATGTCTCCTCTTTGTTTTGTATAAATTCATGGGTTGAGTTTACAACAAATGTGTTGAGAAGGAGTGAGAACTTCGAAGTGTAGAGAGAGGAGTGTAATACTCTTGGGTGAGATATAAAGTTCATGGGAAATTCTATGTGGGTGGGTGTACAAGGGTTTGTGAGTCTTCGGTTTTGTTATTTAATTCAAGTGTACCTTGTACCATTTGTTTTCTCATAGTGAAGAACGTATATCTCTAGACGTAGGCAAAATTTGTCGAACCACGTTAATCTCATGTGCACTATTTTTAATTCTCTGTTATTCTTGACATTTCACTAAAGGAGGATCCTAGAGGGAATTCAAAAATTCCTAATAACTGGTATCAGAGCTTTGGTTCCTCGGTGTACAACTTTGGTGTGGTAGTGTGGATACATACGAAGTACTATTCATTTCTACGGTTTTGTTCACGTATATGGTTACTATTCACGTATACGAAGGTACTGTTCACAGAGCACTAGTACGATGCAGAAATGTCAGGTGTCAAATTTGATATAGAGAAACTTCAGAGAGAGAATCAATTCTGGCTTGTGGCAAGCACAAGTAAAGGATGTAATGATCCAATATGGGTTACACAAGGCTTTAAAGGGGAGGCCACCACTTGTTTGAGCGAAGATTCTACCAAATCCGATAAGAGCGATAAAGACTGGGAAGATCTGGATTTGAGAGCGGCAAGTACAATCTGTTTGTGTTTGGCCAAAAATGTTCTTACAAATGTGCATGGAATGTCTACGGCGAGGAACTATGGGAAAAGCTTGAAGAATTGTATCAAGCAAAATGTGTCTCAAATCATGTGTGCTTGAAAGCGCAGTTTCATTCACTGTGTACGAGTGAAGATTTCAGATCATCCGAGGGTTCTCAATAGAATCGTCTCTGAACTGAAGGTCATTGGAGTAAAAATTGATGATGAAGATAAGGCTTTAAGACTCATTTGGTCTATTCCATCTTCCTACGAGCACACTCCGCATTGGTAGTTGTCAATTGGAAAAAGAACTCCATGAAAAGTAATGTAGTCTGCTGGGGTGTGGGTGTGGACAATCTGGGCACCTAAAAAAAATTGTTTGAAAGGTGGAGCGGGTTCGACAAGTTGCTCCAAGATAAATACTGACGATGACACTAACCATGTGTCTTTCTTGGGAGACTATAGTAATGTCCTGTGAAAGGGCATGTACATCCTCATGGCATGCCACTAGTCTACATATGTTGCCATGAGAAGATGATGTGTTAGTGCTAGTGGATCCACAAATTTGCACCCATGCATTGGCTTGGTATAGATGCAAAGGTGTGTGGTGGAAAAGATGTCGATGGCTGATGAACTCTCTGGGAAACCAAGCGTGAGAGTTGCACCATAATTTTCAGCGGGCTAGTTCGACATGTGCCGAGGTAAAATTCTTAGAATTGGTGATTAATTCTAAGTCGTATACTCTTTATGGTGGAGTATGATAATTCTTTGTGTTGAGAATTATGACGGTAGGTAAAGACAGTGGCGATAGAAAAAAGCTATGTTTATTTTTAATCAAGGTGGAGATTGTTGTTAGAAATTGATTAAAGATAATTACCCACAAATGGGGATTGAAACATGTGGGCTGCCACCTCCATGATGACCCATTATGTGCACATGTGGGCCGCCATTTTCTGTCGGAGAGCAGCTCATGTGGGCAGCCACCTTTGGTGGTGGGCAGCTCATGTGGGCAGCCATCTTTGGTGGTGGGTAGGATGATAAATGTCAAGTTGACATGATGCTATGCCTCCTCTTTGTTTTGTATAAATTCATGGGTTGAGTTTGCAAGAAATGTGTTGAGTGAGAGCTTCTAAGTGTAGAGAGAGAAGAGTGGAATACTCTTGGGCGAGATTCTTGGGTGAGATAAATAATTCTTAGGAAATTCTGTGTGTGTGGATGTACAAGGGTTTATAAGTCTTGGGTTTTGTTATTTAACTCAAATGTATCTTGTACTATTTGTATTCTCATAGTGAAGAACATACATCTCTGGTGGACGTAGACAAAATTTGCCAAACAACGTTAATCTCGTGTGAACTATTTTTATTTCTCTGTTATTCCTAACAAATTATGCTTTTTTCAAATCTCCACCTTCAACCACAGATTCAAAAATCCTCCTACTTCCTTCCACTTCGATCACATTATGATAAACGGGAGAAGCCTTCAACATTTTCAACCAAATGCTGATTGCTGCATTAGATGGAACACTTGCACATAGTGCTTCTCTCAAAAATCCTCAACTAGAATGGTTTTTGAGACAACTGATTTGAATTAATAGATCATAGCATTATCACTACCTTTTATTTTTCTAATAGGCATTTGCACAAACATGTTCTTAAGATCTTTCCATAGAAAGATTGTGGCACAATCTACAGAGTTCATAGGTGTTGCAGGATTCTTTTCTCATAGACCGTAACAGTCATAAATTCTCCTTCAGATAAAGACAGAGAAGCTGCGAGACTGGCTAGGTCAGGAGCACTGGACCAGTTAAAAAGAGGAGAGAGAATGAACTCTCGAGCATAAATTTTAAATTTCAATGATTATTAAACTTTCAACTATATGAATTACATTTCATGTATCAAAAAACAAAAACACTAGGAAAGATATATGTCCAGAAAGTTAGAAAGTTATAGTTAATATAATTTTTAGTAAAAAGGGATTCTACAGCGAATAAGTAATTTACATTAAGCTTGATAGTTTAGTGACAAAACATGCATAATTCAGCAGACCACAAGCAGTGAGAAGATTCAACACGCGTTTCCAATAAATGCAAGAAAGCTCTACCTGAGAAAAATATCCTTGAAATGCAGTTCCATGCAAGGGCGTTAAATCAACCCCATAATAATTTTGTTGTTGCCAAAAGAGGGCCTGCATAACAAAGTGTAATGAAAATTTTGAACTTTTCTCATAAAGACTGATATTGTGAAGAATAGTTTATATCAAGCACCGGATATGGTTCTCTGAATAAAATCTACACTAAGCATAATAAAAAAGAAAAGAACCGAAGTGACGCTTTAAATGAGTATGTAGAAACAAGTGGCTGCATGTATATTAAACCTCATGGTTCAAAGACTCGGCCGAGTCAACTCGGAATTGGCCGACTTGACTCGTACTCAACAAGGGACAAGACGATACCGGGTCACGATTCGAAAAAACATAGAAAACAGCAGATATCGGCTTAACTCACCGATATATCGGCCGGTACGAAATGAGGACCCGATATATCGGCCGAGATGTAAAAAGGACGGACGAATCTCAATTATTTCTGCCAAAAAAAGTAAAAAATTGGCATTAAGTTGAAAAAACAAAAAAGTACTAACCTTTATTTGCTAATTTGAGAGGAGATGACAAAAATCCATCATGGATGGCAACTTGGCAAGTTTGCCCTGAAATTCCATCACGGGTGTCCAATATAGTAAGAAAGAAACCCTAGCTGGTCAAAACCTCCATAGATCCTCCTTCCACAGCTAATAAACCCTAAATCTCGCCGGAGAAGGAAGTAGCGTGGGTAAGCTGCAGGGTTTTTTCATCTCTCGCTCTTGACTGTGTTTTGTTTTGAAGAGTTGGTTGTTTTAATTGTGGGTAAGCAGCGTGTGGTTTTTTGTCTAGCTGTTTTGAAGAATACTATCCTTTATCTAGCTGTTTTGAAGAGTTGGCTGGTTTTGTCTAGCTGTTTTGTTTATCTAGTTGTATATTTTGGGAAAAAATATCATTTGCATGTTTTAATTTAGCACGTTAATGTTTAAGTTAATGTTTAGATGGGGCGTGCGTGTGTGTTTTTAATAGGTTTAAGTTAATGTTTTAAGTTGATGTTTAAGTTAATAGGTTTTAAATAAGGTTCTTTATTCTATAAATTATATTTGTATATTTTTTATAAAAAAATAACATTTGCATTCTTTTTTTTTTAAATAACTCTAAATTATAGTTGTATATGTGTGTTTTTTTTAAATAACTCTAAATTGTATTTTTTACCATAGTTAACCTTTTTAAAAAATAACTTTACTAAAAATAATAATATTTGTAGTAAAGTTATTTTTTTAAAACTTTGAATAAAAATAACATAATAAAAAAATAACATTTGTAATGCATATTGAATGATGGAATATTGGTTTACTATGGAATATTGAATTTGACAAGTCCGTCAAGTTTCAGTATAATCAATTCTAAAATGCAATGCATAGTGAATAATGGGTTTGAATGTATCTCATTGGTCCACATTGTTAATCATATTTTTTAATATTTTCTATATTTTTTCCGAAATTTTTTGCGCCCTCTAAATAGCGTATCTTTGCGTATCGTCCGATACCGCGACCGAGTTGAAAATCGGGTGTCCGATTCTGGTACCGATACCGAGACTTTGAACCATGTTAAACCTCAACATACAACTCATAGTATAACTGAAAAAATAAATTCCTTTTATGACAAATAAGAAGGATGACAAAGCCCATGTGAGCACTCTCAGAATTCATGAACCAAAACTACTGAAATTAACTTTATTAGGATTAGTTTGTGATACAGATTCTAATATAGTCAATCTAATTATAAAGATTTCCAAATGGCTACAGACAAAAAATTTCTTTTCAGTTTCTTACTGTTTCTTCTGATTATTTGACCTTATATACTATGATCAATAGTTTGGTTTGGTAAAATAAAACATATACCACCATCCAATTCCATATGTTCATAGTACTGCTCAGGCATTATCTTGACACGAATAAAAGAGAAAAATAAACGTTGATCAGTCGCAGACAAGCTCCAAAATCGTCAGATCACTTCGCTGAAGCTCAAGTCTATTAATAAGAAGTAAACCATCCTCCCACCACATACACAGAAAAAAAATGTAATAACAAGAACTTGAAAACCAGGCAAGATCAAAATTAACTCGGGTTCATACCTTATTTGCGATTTCAACATATAAATATTCATCGCTGAATGGTGCCATGTGTATTCTACAAGAACAAACTTCAAAACATTATAAACCAGAAGAAAGAAAAATGACAAATAACAAAGTATAAGAACAGGCATTGAAGAACAACCCCACCCCAAATGTGCACGGAAACAAATGAATGCCCACACCATCCTTTTTAAATTAACACCAGATGATGTGTTTACATGATCCACGTTGTAAAGCAAATCAGCATAAACATAATACAGTACATGTGCAAAAATACATATTACAAAGGAAAAGTAATAACAAAAAGAACAAGAACAAGCTACAGTAATTTCAGCTTTGGAGAGATATCCAATTAATAATAAAGAAACACTAGCAATTTTCTCGAGTAATCTTGATTAAGAATAAACTAATAAAGTAACACCAATAAATACTTGTTGCACAAAGCTTGAACTTTTACTCCATTATTGGCTGAATATTAGGGAATTACACAACATTCTAATATGACCCACAGGATGTAGGATGACGCTCAAAAAGAGTTGCATCACATAACTGTCATGGTGAAGAAAATGAGGCAAGTAAATGCAACTTCATAAACCAAATCCGGTAAAATGAAAAGGCTTCTTAAAATATTCACATGGTTGCGAGTCTTCAGAAATGTGAAAGAAAGCAGCTATATTTTTAATAATATCACCCAAAGATAAAGTCAGATGAATTGAATGAAGTTACTGTTGGTATTGACAAAGAAAAACCAAAGCAAGCTAATAATGAATGGCATAGTAAAATCAAGCAAGAACATAATTGCATTCATATCAGTTTAAGTATAATGATTCCCCTAAAATTATTTGAAAGGGGGAAAGGTTCAAGTCACAATCACCTTCCCACTGTAGGAAACATTTTTCCATTTGGAACAAGGAACCGGTCTCTTGCAATCACATAGGACTCCAGCATTCTTTCATTAACTAACAAGGTGCCTGTAAAGATAAAATTCCACTGAATAAGATTTCCTTCTTCACACACCAAGTGTATAACTGTATCATCATTACATAAGAATAAGTGTAGTACTCAACTCAACTCAACAAAACCTTTTCCCAATTATTTGGGTCGACTAAATTAACCATATTTTTTCATTCCATCTTGTTAATTGCGACGATATCATGTCCTTTTTTACAACTTCCCACCTATTCAGCATTACCATCAATATTAACTATATCACTCTTCCTTACATGGTTTATGTTTGACATTTACAAACCATCTTAGACGGTTTTCTCTTAATTTATATTCGATAGGAGTTACTATTTCACGAATATATTCTTTTTTAATTTTATATTTTCGCATTTACCACACATCCATCTTTAATATTCGCATCTCTGACGAGCTCATTTTCTTGGTTGCCCGATACTCAGCCCCATTTAACATGACAGTCTAATGGTTGTCCAATAGAATATTCCCTTCACGGGTATGCGCCGAAAATCATGCATATGCACGCCTTCTAGGAACGATGTCAGCAGGTGCATAAAAGCCACTTCCAAGACAGTCCTCAACCCCCAGTAGCAGCTAAAGAACAAGCTTATGGCAGTGATAGTAAAATCAAACCAGTAAAAGCAAAACAGATCCTCCCTCAGACTCTGTCGCTTCTAAGAATCAATCTCATATACGCCAACTTAAGAAAATCATGTCCCACCACTG
The DNA here is from genome assembly GCA_949130495.1 of Sambucus nigra. Taxonomy (NCBI): domain Eukaryota; kingdom Viridiplantae; phylum Streptophyta; class Magnoliopsida; order Dipsacales; family Adoxaceae; genus Sambucus; species Sambucus nigra. The sequence continues at coordinate 482,374,096 of OX422209.1, forward strand.
CAATTAAAGATTAAGGAATATTGGACGGTGATATTTGTTAAGAGTAGTGTATTATCGTATTTAGTGTTATTAGTAAGGTTGGTTTAGTACTTTTAACTAGTTTGGTCCCCTAACATTAAAGGCTATTTACTCTGCTCGTTTATTATACAACTATTATGACTTTCATCAATAATATAGACTTATCCCCCTTCGCCTTCCCTCCTTATTCACCTTTTTATTCATTGTATAATCAAAATTAATAGTTTTTACCTTAGCACTCCTCAAGACCTTCCCAAACATGATCGCCAAGGATTGGAGTAATCACTTTCGCATTAACCAATGGAATGAAAACAAGAATTGCATTTTCATCCCCAAAAACAGAAAGAATTCCTCGGTATTGAAAGTATCAATCCCATTGAACTTTATCTAGGAAGTCAAAATTACTTTAGAGAACACATCTAAGAAGGTTAAAAAGATGTTCCTCGGTCCCGCTTTGGGTAATGTTGAGAGGCTAGGAATTGATTATGACGGTGTGTCAACTTCCCAAGTTGCACCCGAGCCGGTTCCCGAGTTTGTGTTAGATCCATATTGCCCTCGACCCAACCCACCTAGGCGTCCGATTCCACGTAAGAGCGCGTCCTAGACGTCATGGTCCTAAACCCGTGTATGTTTGTTCCCATTGCAAACAAAGAGGACACCTTAGGGAGTTTTGTTTTAAGTTGGGTAGAGTGTCACATAGATATCTTCCACGACATGCTACTACACGTATTCCCGCACGCACTCTCACACATGTTACTCTGCATGCTCCCGCACATCACCTGAGAGATTTTGAGAGTTTTCGTGAGCAAGTTGAGTATTTAGTCAAGACTTCACAAGATTTGATGGATGTTTTTCATAGGATGTCATCTCCTTTGGAGAACTCCTCTGGGACTAATGATTGAGGTTAAGATTTTTTTTCTAGCATAGGATGCTTTTCATGTTTATATCATTCATGCCTATTGCTAGATATACTATCATTGTGCTTATATTTTTCATTTGATATATTTTTTGAAAAATTCAAAAAGATTTTTGTTTTTCTTGAAAAAATTTAGAAAGATACAAAAAGATTTTCGGTTTCCTTTTAAGAAAAAGCCAAAAAGATTTTATTTCTAATGAAAATTTTGCAAAATCCAAAGAGTTTTGTATTTTTTTTTACATCATGTGGTTGGTTGAACAATAAAGATGTCCGAGTCACCAATTCATTCCATATCCATGTGGCTATTTTGTAGTGTTTTGAGACGTGACATCATTTTATTATTGTGAATTATAATGTGTGGAGTCATTATGATGTGATATGATGACTACTTATTACATGTTTTACTCCTCGTCACCTTTAATACACATGAGCACGAACTTATTTAAGTACTGCACTTACGTTTCACGTGTCGATTGGAGTGTTATCATCTCAATCCTGCTTTTAAGACGAACCAAATGTGAAAAACAAGGCAATGAAAGTAGTGCTTGTAAGAACCATTGTCCGGATTGAAAAAATTGAAAATCATATCTCCGGTAAATTTTGGTATATTTAAAGCAACGGAATTGGGTTGCGAAGACAGGTTGTCTTTGCGTGAATAGCCACCATTTGTAAAAGAAAAGAGCCTGAAAGATTAAAGGCACATAAGAAGAAAAAGAAAGTTTCAGGCCATTTTCAAAGAACATTGATGCTTCGCTACATATGAGCATTAATTTTTTCAAAAAGATTTGAGAAAAAAAATTCAATATGTGAGTTTTGGAGGAGTTAAGTCGAAGATCAATGGGTGTGCACGTCCTAAAAAAAATATCGTAAAGCATTACATAGTTTTGGACGTTATTGGTGTGAATATCACTCACGATCTTGATTAGTTGAATAGGTTAAGTCAATTTCACTTGAGTTCACAATTTTTTTCACCCAAGGTAGACTTTGAGATCTTGCGTTAGTGGTGTCTCATTCCTTCGTGCACATATGTTATGTTTGTCTACGTTGATTAACCTATAGAATGTATTCACACCCCTACATTCCGTTTCCATGATTCGGTTATTTTTGTGTTTCTCCACGGAATGTTGTATTTATAAATTTTTTTAACTGAAAAATTTTGAAAAATCAAAGACAGTTCGTGGTGTTATTGTGATTATCATTGCATGTTTATTCATTCATATCTTATTGTGATAATATCTTGTTATGCTTGGTAATGTTTCCCTATATTTCTTGTTTAGTTTCTACTTCTTGTCTATTTCAGACAAAATAAAAGGGGGAGAACAAATTACAGGGGAGAGTTTGATATATGGGGGAGATTTTCATATCTTTATGCATTTTATTTGATATATTTCAAACTCAATGCATCACGGGGTATTTGCTTTGTTTCATGTGTGTAATTATTTTGAAAGATCATATTTGGATTACACTCCATGAAGACAAAGAGTCCAAGAAGAAGTGGAGATTTGAAGACTTTATTTTGAAGACAACTCTATCTAAGGATATTGTATTTGTCTTAGGGGATTTATTTGTAATTTGAATTTCGATTTTGTTTTTGTACCGGAATAGCAAAAAACGGGGAGATTTGTAAGAGCATAATTTGCTCATAGCTTAGGCTTACATAAGCTTTTGGCATATCCCGCTACCGTTTGATTCGAGCCGAGACGAAGTCCGAAGATCCAAACATCTCCAACATTCAAGCATCTCCATACTATGAAGGTATAATGCTATTAAGTTTAAATGTATTTCCCGAATTTATTTTGGGATGTTTGTTTTTATTAAAACTGGAAACTGGATTTTTTATTTAAAACTCGAGGCATTTTTCTTTATTGAAAAATTTTCTAAGTACGCATATCTCGTTCAAACGAGATGGGAATCTCGCTAGAAGTGGTCGTTTAAAGGTTTTCTTCAATCGAACATCTCACGAGGGCGTACTGTTTTACGTTCGAAGCTCGTTTGAAGCTCGTTCAAACGAGATTACGAAGGCTGAAGACGGAGGACTGAGGTTCTTGTGATTCTTGCGAGGATCATTGCTGAAGGAAGGTTGCGGGTTTGTGGTTCTTGAGAGGATCATAGTAGATTCCTTTATAGAATTTGTAAGTTGCGATTTGTAAATTTTATAAAGTGAATAAAAGGTTTTGCCCTTGGGGGATTTTTTCTGAAATTGACTTGTGGTATTTGCATGATTATTTTATCTACTTTATCACCTAGATGCATGTTTAGGATAATAAGATAAAATTTGGACTTGTGTGTATATAAATATTCCATTAAGATTCCGAGAGCGCACTCTCAAATGAATCAGTCCACTTATCGGGCCACATACCACCAAAATATAACCACTGGTTTGATCTCTCTTGGGCACTCTTTATCTTCAAACTAGGGCTTCACAGTGCAGCGTAACGGAGCAATGGAAGTAAAGGTCCAACAGTGAGGGGATGCTGACGATGAGGCGTCAGGTACAGAAAGAAGTTGGGACAAACAACTAGTAGACGGAAGGAAGGTCTGCGATTGCAGGACCGAAATGACAAGCAAATCTGACGGTGGTCTAAAATCTGATTTCTCAGTCTTCCTCTTATTTTCATCTGGTGACGAAGTTGATTAATAAGGGGGTTTCCGATGAGGACGTGGGAGAAGCGGTAAGGTTGGAAAGAGTGGCCAGGGTTCTGATGACACTTTTGAAGGTTTAAGATGCATTGGATCCGTCAGAGTAGCATTAGATACAGAATGATCAGCCCGGCAGGATGCAATTGTCAGTAACAAGGATCAATCTCAACCCCCGCCCTAGATAGTGGGGCGCTATCCCTCATCCACCCTACTATCTGCAATGACAATCTCGTCACCGAGAATACTTGACTTCTTCGGCTTTCAATCTAACACGTTATGATAATGACTATGAGGTTAGTCTGGTCTGATGGCAGTGGCTAAAGTCAATGACACTGATGCGATTAACAGTGGCTGAACAGCAATGGTAGCAACTTGAAACATTGGAACAGTTGTGCTCTGATACTAAATTGGTGTAGAACAAATAAAATGAAAGATATACAAACAAAAGAAAGCAAGTCTTCACAAAGTTAATATCCATACATTAATGTTAATCATTACGAAATGTGTTCTCTCCAATAATTTATAGGTCATGCGAAATATATATGGAGAAGGAAACTAATACTATTACCCTAGTCCTATTAAAATTCCAATTATAAATAAACCCAGTATTAGAAATTACATCACTTGCTTCCAAACGAATCCAAAATAAAGATTACTAAATTCTAAATACAAATTCCCATATTTCACAGTTCCTCTTCTTATGTTTCGAATCACAAAGCCAGTGCGTATTTAAAAACACTGTTTTCCTTTCATTCCATGAACCACAAACTCCACCATTGCCTTAAACCCCAAATTCTTAAGAAAATATTGTATCCCTCAAAAACCATGTGAAATTAAAATAATAAAAACTAAAATATTCGATAATAACTAACGAGAAACTGAAGATATCACTATCTAGAACAATATTTAAAATTTCAAAGAGGGTCTCAAAATAACCTCTCTAAATGAAGTTCACCTTCGATTGAAACGATGGACATAAAGATTACTAAATTCTAAATACAAATTCCCATATTTCATAGTTCTTCCCTCTTATGTCTCGAATCACAAAGCCGGCGTAATGCCTATTTAAAAACACTGTTTTCCTTTTATTCCATGAACCACAAACTCCACCATCGCATTCCACCCCAATTCCCAAGAAAATATTGTATCCCTCAAAAACCATGTGAAATTACAATAATGAGAACTAAAATATTAAGTAATCACTAACGAGAAACTGAAGATATCTCTATCTAGAGCAAGATTTAAAATTTCAAAGAGGGTCTCAAAATAACCTCTCTACATGAAGTTCAACTTCGATTGAAACGATTAACATCAGAAGTTCAACTTGCAATGGTATTTGCAATAAATGGAAACATTTTAAATGTGGTGATGAATTCCTCAAAATATGTTTACGTAAATGAGCCACAATGTAGATAGATCAAACAATATCAGTCATCAGCCTCTCCTGTCTTACTCTGTGCAATGACTTCATTAATGAAGTATACTCATGATTTAAAACTCTATGAAAGTTCATATAAGCAATGAATTAGAGAATTGTGTGTGTGTGGGGGGGGGGGAGGAAGGGGAACAAAGCTATTCCAAACGAATTTCGCGTTGAATTTTATCTAGCTCTATGGATAAGCCCGCTTTACAAGCCTGTTTGAAAAAACAAATAATAAAAAGGCTGTAATAGACCCTGAAAACATGTCTACTATGCTAAAAGATGCTTCCCTTTCTTATTAAAATAATGATTCACTCATCGTAACAAAGTTTTTTACGATTGTTAAAATTCAACGCGCATGTTAGATATAATAGAAAATGTAACCAGAATGAAAAAAACAAGTATGAACAACAAGCTTACCCATTGGCTCAGAAATCAGAATATCAGCTTTTTCAGGCAACTCAACTTCTTCAACTTTGCCCTTGATAACCTATAGTTTAGATGGCATAGTGGCCCCAAATTTGAGATAAGGAGTTGGCAAATATCATTACTTGCAACAAAACAAGGACACTCACCGTAATTCTTTGACCAAGCAATGGGTTCCCAGCAATAAGTTTACGAGCATATTCTGCCATTTCAGATGCTTCCACAGCATAAACATGTTTTGCTCCAGCCTAGTATGTGAGTGTGTGTGTGTGTGTGTGTGAGAGAGAGAGAGGGGGAGAGTTCAGCATTCCAAAAGAACTCAGAAAAATAATTTTTTTTCTCTGCTTCATACAGAAAGTAAAATGCTAATTAAATAAACTATGTAGGTAACTAAGGAACCTGAGCAGCAAATAATGACAAAATGCCACTTCCAGCACCAACATCAACTACTACACGACCAACAAAATCTGCACGGTTCTCGATGACTGCAGCGTAATAGGTTCCTGAAACAATCACAACTTGCATGTCATTGATCCTCCATGCAAATCCATAATGTTCAGCAGTACTATGTTTTTAGATACAGGACAATATAGCAGCTTAACAGGGTACAAAAGCCTTATGCCAAAAATTCAGTATAAGAGGCATGTGAGCTTGTTATATTGGGGGGAAAAAATATAAAAGTGGATATCAATGGCAAGATTGTAATGTGGTAAGATTACTGCTTTGTGATATTACCTGTCCTCACATAATCCTGTAACATATTTTGCTGATGTAATAGTTGCCCATAATAATGGAAATACATCTTTGCCGAAGATGCTTCTATTTTATCATCAAACTTGCATTTAGAAGCCAATACTCCATTTGGTAAATCTGATTCTGAAATGAGGAATAAACCACCAATAAGCTCCATTTTGCCATAATAGCTAACTGCTTGAATTAAGAATTTATGTCTTTATTAACTATTCTGTTTAGCATAACAGATGCCAGTCATAGAGGCAGAAAAAAATGAAGTATTGATGCAGTCAAGATGCACATTTAATTTGAGATAAAAGCGTCGCTTTATTTAAAAGTTCCGTGATTCGTCGTCTTTACAACCAAACTTTATACAAATTACAAGTACAGAACTTGCACTTAAAAACAACTAACATGACAAAGTCAAACCTAGTTGTACAACTGCAACAGCCGATAACATAAAACAATTGGACAAACAAATAGTGCCAATAATCATGGCAAAAAGTATTATTCCTTCGGTCCCCATATTAAGAGTCCTATTCTTTTTTGGTCCGTCCCAAATTAAGAGTCATGTTTTGAAAAATAGTACTCCCTATGTCCCAAATTAAAAATCTACTATTCCTTTCAGGGTTGTCCCAAATTGAGGGTCCACTTTCCTTTTTGGACATAATCAACGAACCAAGTTCCACGATGGTGAACAAGAGTTAATCTTGGCCATTGATTGAGTGTATCCTTAATTTATACAAAATAAAGACATGGAGTCTTAATTTGGGACGGAGGGAGTATATAGAATTAGGTGAAAGAACTAAAGTTACCCATCCCAGCATTACCTACATAAGAAAAATAATCCAAGGGCATGTGTTGCCTTCCAAAGGAATTCATATATTAGGATCAAATGGAAATAATTTTTTTCCTAAAAATGTTTGACTTTCAAACTGGGACTATTAATTGGGGACGAAGTGGGTATAAATGACCTATGTGACATTTTATATCAATGAGTTTTGTCAGGAAATTATGGACAGATTTCAAAATAGCACCTTGAACAACCACTTCCTTCTTCCATTGCTCAAATGCACAATGGAAGGCCCTACTTTCCTCGTCCTTTCTAAATTGAATGGTGATTCCCCTTGAATATGTTTTCTGGGTCAAAAGTAAAAAAAGTTAACAAGCATGGACAACCAACACTGTAACAACATCTTTTACACAGTATGGAGAATCAAAATGTATATAGTGAGGTACTTTCGTCGTGTTCAGTGGCAGCATCTTTAAAAGTGGAAATTTCATGAATAAGATAATATCAGGGATTCTATAGTGCCTTTTTTAATATTTAAGAGTGTGCAATCATAGGGGGCTCCACTAAACCGATGTAGAAAAAGAGAAACTCAAACCTTTGACCCCTCAATAACTTATTATCCCTTTAATAATACATTAAACCAACCATTGGATTTAACAATCACTTCACATTGATCCTGCATGTGAAGATTAAACTACTCGGAGAGTAACTGATGCCACATCATGAATAAAATGTTTGAACCAAAAACATGTAGTTAATAGAGTCATTACAAATATAAGTATATTGTGATATCTTGGGTGCATATTAATATTATACACGATAGGTATATCTAATCTAATGGTTAGTTTATTGAATTATGATTCAGATGAAGAGAAAGAGTTATTGAGGGTGTAAACTTCTATCCTTTGAAACCAGTGGAACCCTCCCCTAAAAATGGGGCTGTGTTTTTTTTCCGAACATTCCGATTTTTCCGATATCCGATCCGATATTTTCCGATTTTGGAACGTATATACGGTTTCCGATTTCCGATTTTCTGATTTCCGATTTTCCCGAAAAAAATCGGATCGAAAATTGGAAATAATTCTGAATTTCCGATTTTTCCGATCCGATTTTTTCGAAACTATGCCGATCCGATTTTCCCGAATTATTTCAGATTATTTCCGAAATATTTTCCGATTTCCAATTTTTCTAATTTTTTTAAACATTCTCATGTGTCCCACATCGGCTAGGAGAGGAAGAGAGACCCAAAAAAGTCCTCTATAAAAGGAGAATATCCATCTATCCTCTACACAAATGAAAAAAATGGTTAAATCCTTACATATTTACATGTTGGGTTAAATCTTTTTTTCGATTTCTTTAAAATGAGAATTTCGAGTAATCGAAAATCCTATATTAATTTTTTTGAAATTTTGGAATTTCCAAAATTTCTGAATTTTTAGTATATTTTTTGAATTTCCGAATTTTTCCGATTTTCCGATTTTTCCGAATTCGGAAACTTTTTTGATTTTCCGAAAAAATTGGATAGGAAATTGGAACAAATATTTTATTTCCGAAAAAATTGGATTTTTTTCCGAAAGATCATTTTCCGATCCGATCCGGCCGAAACACAGCCCTACCTAAAAATATATAGAGATACATACAACTTTAAAGAGTCTGCTACTGCCAAATCAATCTAAAAGTGAAAACTTATTTAGAGGGAAAACTAATTGTGCCACCAAATTCCAGATATTACCTCGCAAAAGAAATTAAAGCTAATAAGACCTAACGAATAACAAAATTCCATACCTCTGTTTTCTGAAAAAGATAAAAAGCATACCTCTTTGCTGGTTTCAGAACATTCAGATATGCAAAGTGATTGGATGGGACCTAGCTTGAAAAGCTGAAACCCCCAAACAAAAACAAAAACAAAAATGTAAATACAGCAGACAACCAAATTAAACTCTGTTTTACAGGTCTAATGTACAACCTTCCAAGCATCACAAAAATACAAATTTTTAAGGACTTCATTTTTATCACTATTTTAGTAAAAAGAAACTCCACTCCCCAAGACAATTACAGAAATAATGCATAAGAAACCAAATGTGAAATTAAAATGAAACGGTCTGGAGAGATATTTAACCTGAGTAGTTCGAAGATCGAAATTAACATCGTCTTTTGGTTGAGATTCTTGGTCGAATCGAAGCTCAGGGAATCCAGAGTCGACGCAGAACCGAGCAACAACAGGCGAAACACGAGGCTCTAGTGAAGAGGATAAAAGCTCAGAAATACGAGTTAGAGAAAACTCTTGCTGTTTCTGCTTTTCCCCTTCAGGAGCCTCCATTGTTGCTCTCTCCAAACTCGAACCTCGCAAAGATATAGTTTTTGTGTGCCTGTGTTGTGTGCGCGTTTGTAATTAGGGTTTGGGTGAGGAGAGGAAAAAAAAAAACGCAGTGGAAGAGCGCAGAGCCGCAGTCACTCTTGTTCTGCTTTATAAATGGACGGGGGAGTATATGTGCGTTTTTCTATTATAAAGCTTCCGATTATTTGTTGAGAAAAGGGGGTTAGATTTGTTGCTTTCTTTTATTTGTTATTTATCGCTGGTCTAATTTGGGAGTATGGTACAATTCATGACATATTGTTGACTAATGGAGGAGGTCACTTCACATATTCTTGAATTTGTGTTCTTCTATTGCAAACTAATAGATGCCCATTATTTGGTGAACATGTTATTTAAAGCTAGTTTTTCATATGAGTTAATTAAACTCATCTTAAATAGAAGATTTTTTTTTTAAGTGGGGATTACGGTTTGTTTTCTTGATTTAAAAAAAGCCAACATAAACTTTCTAAATTTTTTAACTCGTGATGATTTAACAAGCAATTCTTGATTACATATTTTTAACTTCTACGAAGTCTCAAAATACCTTCATCAATTATTTCATATTTTTTTGGGACAAAAATAGACCTCATAAACCTTACAAATTACTAAAAATCTAAATGTATAACCTTCATTTTCTCTCACAAATTTACGGAAGATCATAACCACTATCGCCTTATTCTCTCATCTACAAGACCAAGCCAATGCCCCCTTACCCACTTCATTTTCCTAACAATTGTCATTCTTTTTCTTCCTTTTTGCCTTTTTTAGATCATCGTTAGCAATTTATCATGTATCAAAAATGAGACTTCTTAGAGAGTTGAACCAAAAATAATCTTGTTTAAAACTATAATAACATGATCAAACTCTTACAAATAGATCTCCATGTGATAGTCTTGTCTCGCCCCGTCTTTTGAGAGAGAGAGAGAGAGAGAGAGAGAGAGAGAGATTTGTTTGCCTACACGGGGTAATTACTTATTTTTTTTTTTTTTTTATACAATGACCACTCATTTCATTAATAACATGTCCTTATGAGTTTTGTCTCGCTCCAATTGATTTAAAGGCTCCAAAGTCATTGATGTCTTCTCAATTATGTGGCATCCCGCCTAATAAAATACCGGGTGATCAATCTTATACCAAATTAAAACAGGAGTCTCATATGATTCATTCTCAGCATCACTGTCGAAAACTAATTTAATTACTAATAACCTATTACGCTGGCGTCAAAATTTTATTTAACTAATCTTTTTAACCAAACCATTAAAATAATTCAATCACAACAGTTTTTATGCAACAAATGAAATGAAATAAAAATAACCGAACTCTTGGTATAACATAAGACAACCAAATCGAATGTCGCACTAAAAGACGGTAAAGAATAAATGCGTACAGTTGGGCTATCGGCCCGAATATTTCTACAGTACCTCCTACATAGATTACAAGGATAGAAGCGTCTACAATAAACCTGCATGCATCCACTACTGTTGCAGTAAACCTCTGACTCGAAGGAATCATCATCCAAGCGTCCATGTGTCTACACACACACACACACACACACACACACATATATATATATATATATATATCAAGAGAGGGAAAAATAGAGAAACGGGTCAGAGCCCGAGTTTTGAAAATATTTAGCAAGTGCATAAATGTCATATTTTAAAATAAGAAAACTCTCATATTTAAACTGGTATCGCACTCTCATGAGATACACCTCACCCCTCTTCTAATAATGCACACCTATCGCATACGTTTTAAACAACCTAGTTAAGCTACCATGCATAACTAATCTATTTCACATGTCTTCTAAAAATCTTCATAAACCCGAGTACTAAGGACTGAACTTCTCCCAATTCCCAACATTGTGCTACGTTTCGTGCGTGGGGTGTCTCGCGATGCGAAATCCAAACAAGAAACCCCCCCGATACACTACTACCTGCCAATGTTGATCGTCGAGATACATTAGGCCCTCATTACATGACACATATATAAAAACTCGTATATATATAGTTCTCACTAAAACCTATGATTCATATTCATATAAATCCGGATATAAATCTACCGGAAGGGGAATAACTCTTATTCATTCTTTTCATTTCATATAAGTCTACTTTATATGATATCTCATCTTCATATACAAGCAATATACTATACGTAACAAGTATAATTATACCTATTACAATCATAAGTATAATAACCATCCCACCAAGCTATGGCTCGAGGATGCAGTCTCATAGTGCCTATCCGCATCCGGGTTTACTCAATCAACCACGGTACCAAGCCAGACTCACTCATGGTCATGGTAAAAATACACAACGGTGGAGGCGGTCATATTCCCTGCTGAAAGTGGAATAACGATATCGCACTCGTATGCAGAACGATATGACCTGGGGATATACTCTTCATGCTCCTCAATCCAGGTGATTCACCCACATCGCGCAACTTTCTTGGATCGCACTAGAGAAAATATATAAACTGATTGTCCAACCCTATGCCCGGGGAAGCCTGTGGAACCAGCCTCTATGATACAACTATACCAATTACACACATATATATTTATTTTCGTATCATCTCATACAGTAACAACTCCCGTATATAATATATATAACTTCTCAATATATATATATATATATATATATATATATATATATATATATATATATATATATATATATATATATATATATATATATATATATATATATATATATATATATGTGTGGCTATAATTGCCAATCTCTTACAGTGATAGCCAACAACCCTGAATGTTCCCATTCATAATTGTATATGAGTATTCTCACACTTATAATACTAAACTTATAAGTATTCTCTTACTTAATATATAACTCGCACCTTAATCACTTTTAAGGATTTATATATAATCCCGAATATACCAATTCGTAATAATCAAATAAGTATACTATCAACTTATCTTAATTCCATAAGTATCGCATCACCTATAATAGTAGTCGTCAATAGACGTATCGGATAACCGCGCAATTCTCTTGAGCCCGTATCCTAAATTCCATCCTAATCGCATCCTAGGATTTACTCAATTACAATCGGCACATATTTATTCTAACCACACAAATATATCTACATATGCTTGTCGAATACTTCTCGTGAATGTTATTCACACATTCATTAAATCCATATCCCGGAGTGTACACCAAATTAACCCAAGGTTCCCTCTTTCGAACCAAGGTTTACTCACCCTCAATACCATTATTTAGGAGTCCTAATATCACTTATAGAATCCCCTAAAATAATCTCCAAACAATTTTAGCCTTAATTCTCTCAATATCAGGTTTGATGTCTAGCTAACGATTTCGATCTCGAACAACCTTTCGTAGAAAAATCATTATAAATTAAAAAAAATCAGAAACATACGCGGTTCGCGCCCACGCGACCGTATCAAAAAGATCTACAAATTTTATTTTTTGACCAACAGTCGAATCGATTCGCCTCATAGCTGAATCGATTCGAAGGACGCTGAGTTACTATTCATCATCTTCTCCAAAATCCCAAATATCAATCAAACATCCATTCTTATGGTTTCTAATCTCAACCAACATCACCGCAATCATCCTAGCACTGATTTATAACTAACACATCAATTTATTTGTGGTATTAAACCATTTCTCTTAGATTTAAAACCTAAAACCATTAAAGCCCTAGTTTTATCATTTCTCCAATTTTCACACCCCATTATCATGGTTTTAACACTAGAAATCATTAAGAGTTTACCACACATCAATTTGTAAACTTAAACTCAAATTTCCCAAATTTATTTTAAGGGTTCTAACCCAAAATCATATAGTTTACTAACTATAATATGAGATACACACACTCAATTAAATAAAGCAAGTAAACACTTGTCTCGTGGATAAAATCCGACGACCTCGAATCGAATCCCGCGGAGTTTGGCCCTGAATCTCCTTTTCTCTATTCCTTCCTCCTCTTCCTTTCTTTCTTTCCTATTTTCTCTCTTTTTCGTCTTGTTCTCTCTCTCTCTTATGCATTTATAAGAGTGAATAAGGGTTCATCCCTTATAAATCCAAAAATGACTCATTTACTCCATTGCGAGTCCCTACTAGTCCAAAAATCTCCGGAACTTCTATTCTGACTATCTCGGTCATTCCAAAACCAACCGTACACTCGAAATCTCCATCCGAGTTACTTAACTAAAATTCACTATTTAAACTCAACACATCTCGATACGCGTTTTCTACAGCATAAAATAATTTCCGTCGCCTTACCCAGTTGCGACATATCATAAAAATATTCCGACTCATTTACTTAGTCCCAAAAGTAAATGTAACACACATCGGTAATAATCTAATACTCATAAATCCCAAAATTGCTTTCACATTAATTCATCTAATTACCAAATTACACCCACTTATGTAATTTAAATATATATAAAAATATGGGGTATTACATACTCCTCCCCTCACAACGGAATTTTGTCCTCGAAATTCAAATATAAACCCACCTAGGATCGTTAATCACACTATGTCTTAGTACACCAAAGTCAAATGGTACTAACACAATGGTACCCTACCATGCACTTACTCTTGGTACCCACCTATCTCAAGGCTTATACTATAACACACTAGCTTAACAACAAGCTTAACCAAATATCTATATGTTATAACACTACTTCGGTCGTAAGGTTAATTCTAACAACGATGCGTCGCACCTAGTGCTTCTATAACCGCATATAAAGAAAATGAGTCTATAATCGTCGCTCCAACTTATTGATCCGATCGAAGATCCACTACTCCAGGCGTCCACTCATCTACATCAGGAAACTACACTAGCACTTGACTATTCCCGTCAGTCTTCTCGCTTATCTTAGGTTTGCCAACTCTTGTTGCACCTACATAATTGGGTTATCAGGTGCCTCCTACGACGTTCAATCCAACCCATAACTGCTCCAAAGCATATTCTTAAGCTTTATATACTACGCCCCTCCTATTTCAGACAGTATATAAAACCAACTTACCAAGATGCTCATACACCTTTTAACCCGTGCCTATCTGCACAACCACTGTAAACGTCACACACTTAACACTCTCTCTTAAAATGGGCCTTATTTTCTCATCCTGGTACTAACGCATGGGTTTTCCTAACCTGAATAATTCAAAATTCAATTCTTCCTAAAACAGCGCCACGTGACTCGCTGGCCTTATCTCTCAGTAGTACTAAGATCAACGTGTTTCCTACACGCGTAAAATGAGTAATATCCTAACCATGTCCCCAGTGCCTAAGACCTCTCTCAAATTCTAACCTTTGCTCGATTTCATACGCGGGACATCTCGCAAAGCGAAATCCAAATAAGGAACCCTCCCGTTACACTACTCCCTCGCATCGTCGGTCATTGAGATATAACGGCCTAAGGCACACCATCGGGACGTTCAAATCCTACCTCGCTAACCTACTTACATATTTCTACCACTATGTCCTTCTATCTTAGCGAAATAGAAAGTCTAACTAATTGGGGCGCCTACTCTCTGCAAAAGTGTTATGAACATCATACCTAAAACAAATTTCCTCTGAATTTGCCTTCTATTCAAGGCCTGGCTATAAGCCTCAAATCAATTTCCTTTAGTTTGCCTCACCCGCATACTTGCAGTGAGAGAAACATTTCCAGTGCTTTTCCACAACACATCTACTTTTTATTAGCCCCTAATCATCACATGACTCTCAACTAATTTCACCAAAACCAGCATCCTAGCATACAGTGACATCTCTCCACTTCCAACGTCGTTAAGGTTCATGCGTGGAGTGTCTCTCAAGCGAAATCGAAACAAGGAACCCCTCCGATACACTACTACTTAACTTTATCGGTCGTGGAGGTATGTCAACGTAAAACATGTAAAATAATATATCCCGCGTATCCCCATGCACTAAAATCATGCTAATAAAACATCTACTCACCGAAGTTCCATCCAAATATATAATAAAGGCGAGCTCAACCCGTATCAAGGTGAGATATCGCAAAAACAACCAGTTCCACCCTGGAACCGTGGATACGATAGTCTTGCAATTATTAGCCGCCTGCTATCACTCTGATCATCCACAACATTAAACTTACAATAGTACCATACTCGTATAACACACACAAAACGAGCAGTACAAACCATATATAAATTCAAATATCAATACCCGCTTTTACAGCGAATGAAGAAAAATAGAACCCCGCTACCGTGGAAAATATAGATATACTCTATTATAATATTACCGATACCGCCACAAGCTCGAATTACACACACGAATCTGGGGTTAACAAAATACCGTGACTCTATATAGCCACACAAAATATACCTCCTTCATCCCAGGTGAAACTCATAACAATAACTTCGCCAATCTCCCTGACTGCTCCAATTGATTCCCGAACATAGTACACTTGTCCTAACTGAACCAAAAAACTACTTTAATCAATGCTCCATCTAAGCACTATACTCTTGCCCTTTAACTCATACTGGGCAAGATCAAAGCGTGTGGTTTTACGCTCCACACTATAATCCACCCTGACCATGTTAAGGTTATCTCTCAGACTCTATAGCCTCGATCCTAACAGTCACCCTCGTAGTTCCCTTAGCTCCTCCGACTAAAAGGAAACATGCTACCGGCCTCAACTGCCTTATTTCAATGAATCCTTGGGCGAATGTCCACCCGTGGGGTTCCACTAACACAAATTATCCATAAGTGTTAGCAACACTTACTAGTGAGCCTATCATTCCTCTGAAGAACTCTCTCTTCGTTGTACCTACCTTAATTTGGTACAAAGTTCACTTATCCATATAACTCTTTATTCACTATCGGCCTCTGACCGATCCTCATAAGAATAATTCATAAATTGCGTTCTCCTCATTTATGATAAACCAAAGGAACTAACGGTTAAAACCATCCATAAGATTCCTCCGTCAGCCAAAACATCATGCTCCCCCAAATATGGTGGCCACCGTTCCCACCATTTCAACATTGCTCCAACGAGTGAAAAAATTTCCCCAAATTTTCACATCAGGGTATTTATACACCCTGCTCTAAGCTAAAGCTTCTGAGCCTTCTACTTCCACAGAATAATGTTACACTTCCTTCGCATAACTTAAACTTCAACGAATGGTCCTTATCAAAGATCCTTTCAAACTTTTTCCTAAATTACTTCACTAGGTAATTCGTATTAACACCGTTATCTATACTATAGTGGTACGTAAATAAATATAACTACTATACTTTAGTAGTCGTTGCAGTAATCCTTGATAATGCCACAAGGGAGTGACCTCTGTTGCGGTCCTCGTCCCTAACTTCAACTTATAGCTCCAACTAAGCCCCACCTCCTACTGCCCTTATCACGGCCTTCCCTGATCGCCCTTCATCGATTAGCACACGAATCTCGAACGAGCGCGCGGAAGATTTACTATAATCTTACATAATAGCAGGGGAACGAAATCTCATAATAGGAATCAACAATCCGAATTATAGGGCTCTATATCACATCAAAAGGAACGCTGAAAGCGTAGTACGTCCGCATAAATTCCTAAGGACACTAGAACCTGATGCTCTGATACCATCTGTGACACCCCGCCTAATAAAACAGCGGGTGATCAATCCTATACCAAATTAAAACAGGAGTCTCATATAGTTCCTTCTCAGCATCACTGTCGAAAACCAATTTAATTACTAATAACCTATTAGGCTGGCGTTAAAATTTTATTTAACTAATATTTTTAACCAAACCATTCAAATAAATCAATCACAACAGTTTAGATGCAACAACTGATATGAAATAAAAATAACCAAACTCTCGGTACAACATAATACAACCAAACCGAATACCGCACTAAAAGACGGTAAAAGAATAAATGAGTACGGTTGGGCTATCGGTCCGAATATTTCTACAGTACCTCCTATCTAGATTACAAGGATAGAAGCATCTACAATAAACATGCATGCATCTACAACTGTTGCAGTAAACGTCTGACTCGAAGGAATCATCATCCAGGCGTCCCTGTGTTAGGACACCTATATATATAGTAAGAGAGGGAAAAATAGGGAAACGGGTCAGAGCCCGAGTTTTGAAAATACTTAGCAAGTGCATAAATGCCATATTTTAAAATATAAAATCTCTCATATTTAAACTGGTATCGCACTCTCATGAGATACACCTCACCCCTTTTATAATATTGCACACCCATCGCATACGTTTTCAACAACCTAGTTAAGCTACCATGCCTGACTAATCTATTTCACCCATCTTCTAAAAATCTTCATAAACCCGTGTAATAAGGACTAAAATTCTCCCTATTGCTAACATTGCGTTACGTTTTATGCGTGGGTGTCTCGCGAAGAGAAATCCAAACAACGAAACCCCCGATACACTACTACCTGACAATGTTGATCGTCGAGATACATTAGGCCCTCAGTACATGACACATATATAAAAACTCGTATATATATATATATATATATATATATATATATATATATAGTTCTCATTAGAACCTATGATTCATATTCATATAAAATCTACCGGAAGGGGAATAACTATTATTCATTATTTTCACTTCACATAAGTCTACTTTATGTGATATCTCATCTTCATATACAAGCAATATACTATGCGCGACAAGTATAACTATACATATTACAATCATAAGTATAATAACCATCCCACCGAGTTATAACTCGAAGATGCAGTCTCATAGTGCCTATCTGCACCCGAGTTTACTCAATCAACCACGGTACCAAGCCAGACTCACTCATGGTTATGGTAAAAATACACAACGGTGGATGCGGTCATATTCCCTCTTGAAAGTGGAATAACGATATCGCATACTCTCCCTGCTCCTCAAGACAGGGGATTTACCCACATCGCGCAACGTCTTTGGATCGCATAGAGAAAATATATAAACTGGTTGTCCAACCCTATGCCGGGGATGCCTGTGGAACCAGCCTCTAACATACAACTATACCAATCACACACAGATATATTTATTTCCGTATCATCTTATATATATTTACAGTAACAACTCCCGTATATAATATATATCACTTCTCAATATATATATATATATATATATATATATATATATATATATGACTATAATTGCCAATCTCTTATAGCGATAGCCAACAACCCTGAATGTTCCCATTCGTAATTGTATATGAGTATTAGCACACTTATAATACTAAAATTATAAGTATTATGTTACTTAATATATAACTCGCACCTTAATCACTGTTGATACCAAAATTAGTATGCTGATGTGGACGAATAATAAGAAGACACGTGTCAATCTACGTGGCACAATAGCAACGAGGAAGTTCATTCCCCCGACCAAGTCAGACTCACTCCGAGCAACAAGTACACTCCGAGGAACTCCAGCTCTCCGAGGAACTCCAACGCTCCGAGGAACTCTAACGCTCCGAGGAACTCTTGAACGACGAGCAACTAAGGCGGTTCGAGCTGCATCTCGACCGCAGCATTGATTGCCAGATAATCAACAGTTTAACTATTCATTGAATGCTTATCATCTTGACGCACACGCTTGAAGAGCATTAAATGAGTTGCCCTTTCATATGTATATCATTTAATGTATCACCCTTTCATGTACAACCTAAGGGCTATAAATACCTTGTATCACCCTCATTCAAAGGGACCGAAATTTCTTGATAGAACTTGTAATCGAGAATTCCCAAACACTCAGCAATAACATAACAGTGGACGTAGGCCATTCATATAAGGCTGAACCACTTTAAAATTCTTTGTCTCATTTATTTATCTGTGATTGAATAATTAGAGTAATCTAGTTTTTTACATCGACAATCATTTTTAAGGATTTTTATATAATCCCGAATATACCAATTCATAATAATCAAATAAGTATACTATCAACTTATCTTAATTCCATAGGTATCGCATCACCTATAATTATAGTCGTCAATAGACGTACCGGATAACTGCGCAATTCTCTTGAGCCCGTATCCTAAATTCCATCATAATCGCATCCTAGGATTTACTCAATTACAATCGACCCATATTTATTCTAACCACATAAATATATGTACATATGCTTGCCGAATACTTCCCGTGAATGTTATTCATACATTCATTAAATCCATATCCCGGATTGTACACTAAATTAACCCGAGGCTCCCTCTTTCGATCCAAGGTTTACTCACCCTCAATACCATTATCTAGGAGTCTTAATATCACTTTTAGAATCCCCTAAAATAATCTCTAAAAACTTTTAGCTTTAATTCTCCCAATATCAGGTTTGATTTCTAGCTAACGATTTCGATCTCGGATAGCCTTCGGTAGAAAAATCATTATGAATTCAAAAAAACTAAAAAAAATACGTGGTTGGCGCCCACGCGACCGTATCGAAAAGATCTACAAATTTTATTTTTTGACCAATATCCGAATCAATTCTCATCATGGACGAATCGATTCGAAAAGGACGCTTAGTTATTATTCATCCTCTTTTCCAAAATCCCGAACATCAACCCAACCTCCATTCTTATGGTTTCTAATCTCAACCAACATCACAACAATCATCCTAGCACTGATTTATAACTAACACATCAATTTATTTGTGGCATTAAACCATTTCTCTTATATTTAAGCCCTAAAACCATTAAAGCCCTAGTTTTATGATTTCTTCCATTTCTAACCATTCGCTACACTCCATTATCATGAATTTAACACTATAAATCATTAAGAGTTTACCATACATCAATTTGTAAACTTAAACTCAAATTCCCCAAATTTATTTTAAGGGTTCTAACCCAAAATCATAGGGTTTACCAACTATAATATGAGGTACACACACTCAATTAAATAAGGCAAGTAAACACTTGACTCGTGGATAAAATTCGACGACCTCGAGTCGAATCCCGCGAAGTTTGGCCCAGAATCCCCTTTTCTCTCTTTCTTTCTCCTCTTCCTTTCTTTCTCCTCTTCCTTTCTTTCTTTCCTATTTTCTCCCTTTTTCTTCTCTCTCTCTCTCTCTCTCTCTCTCTCTTATGCCTTTATAAGAGAGAATAAGGGTTTATCCCTTATAAATCCAAAAATGACTCGTTTACTCAATTGCGAGTCCATACTAGTCCAAAAATCTCCGGAACTCAAACACTACCCCAGGTACTCTATTCTGACTATCTCGGCCATTTCGAAACCAACCGTACACTCGAAATCTCCATCCTAGTAACTTGACTAAAATTCACTATTTAAACCCAACACATTTCGATACGTGTTTTCTACAACGTAAAATAATTCTCGTCGCCTTACCGAGTTGCGACATATCATAAAAATATTTCGACTCAATTACTTAGTCCCAAAAGTAAATGTAACACACATAGGTAATAATCTAATACTCATTAATCCCAAAATTACTATTCACAGTAATTCTTCTAATTACACCCACTTATGTAATTTAAATATATATAAAAGTACGGAGTATTACAACTTAGTGACTAGCTTCATGCATATGTAATTCATTTATTTAAACGTCATTTTTTTATGAACCTCCTTTAAAGTTTATACACGAAAGGTTTTATAATTGTAAGTGCTACATTACACATTGGTATTTGAGTAGATGAATAATTCAAATGCCGAGGAAATTTTGGTAAGTGAGCAATTTAAAATATATGGTCAAAAGGTGTTTTGGTAATTCTATGGGAAAAGTACATAAATTTGAAATATTGGGTTAGTTGTCATGGATTTAAATATTGGGAGGTTTATTGTTAGGTCTTCACATTAAGGCTCAACTCGTATACTCAATATAGTTTAGGGGTTGCTCCAATTTATCAAAAAACTAATATGTTTTTTCTAAAACTCTTAATAAGTTCAATCCTTTTTATAAACCTAATGGTTTCAACAAAGGATAATTTAATAAATATAACGAGAAAAACTAAATGAGGCAAGTTTAATTTAATATGTTTATTAAACTAGGCATTTTAAAACACCATCCATTATCAATAGTTAAAGTCCAACGGAAATCAAAAAGCAAACTAAACTAAGAGATTCGTCAAAATGAACATTAAAGAAAATGTAATAAAAAACTAAAATATATTTGGGATTTTTTATGAATTCTAAAATATATTTGCGCATATTTCATCAAACAAAATAGACGAGCATGTTTAAATCAAAACTTTTGGTTGAGTTGAGTATTAAAATAATCATTGAGTGTCTGTTTGGTTCTGTATTCAGAAAACTCGATTCAAACATTGTTTTTAAATACAGTTTTAAAATTCAATTTTTTGTGTTTATAAATATTGGTGCGTGTTTGGTAAACTTATTTTTAAATATAATTTTTTAAAAATTTGACAAAATTAGCATTCATTTATATTATACATATATACGTGCGTGTGTGTGTGTGTACATACATACGTACATCATAAATGCATCAATAGTAGGTTGGGAGAAAAGAGATTAAATGATCGGTAAGAATGGAATGAACGTGAGTTATAAAACATGTTAACATTAAATTTATATAAGCCTCATTAAAACATCAAATACTATCGTATTAGAGGTATATATATATATATATATATATACATACATATTCATAGTCAAACTCTTCAATATACCTCTTAGCAACATACCTATGAACATTACCCATTTAAAAAAAATAGTAAAAAAATGTATTTTTCAACTAAATTTGATATGCATGATCTACATAGTAAGGTCATTTACAAAATAAATCATCAAAAAATATAATACATGCATTAATAATACATGTATAAAACTATATATAAGTATCATGTATCTATAAATAATATTATTTAACATATGGATCTTAATATATTATACAATTTAATAAAATATAAATATACGTAATTTTGTGTACATGTACATATATACTTTTTATTTATAAGAATTACGCACATATTAATGTATTATGTATGTATATTATATGTCAATGTATAAATGCGTTAAAATATTAGGAATGAATAATTTTGAGTTGAAAAAAAAAACAGAAGCTATAAAACTCTCATTTTTTTTTTGAAAAACTTGATTATAACACAGAAATAGTATGATTCAATGTTTAAAAGCAGGTATGTCAAAGACATATTTTTATAAGAATTCCATTTAAATATAGAAAACAGAATTATAGTTCCAAACCAAACACGCTCCGAGTGTTTTAAATGGAAAAGGTCCACGACTGAGAAAGTGTGAAGATTTTACCTGTCTAAAAAGCAATACTTACATAATTTGTGAGTGAAAGCTTCCATTTCGAGTAAAATAACATATAAAAATTCTAAACTTATTTTTTAGTAAGAGCAAAGCTGTAGTTGAAAATTACATATTTTTAAGGAAAGCAAAAAATTTCATGAATTTAGCTTCCATAATTTATAAAAAAAAAAATCCAGTGTTCAAATTTCACCTAGTGAATTCTCATTATATTAATTTTATTAATATATTTATATCTTTATAATCTATTTTTTCAATCATAAATGACTATTGCCTTGAATGCATATCCTTTATAGTTTTAAAGTATTCAGAATAAACTTTAACATTGATATTAATGTTGAATTGCAATTGTATATTTTGTATAAATGTTTTATTTGGGGTTAATATACTTTATAATGCATAATTGCAATTATGTAAATTTTGATGGATAACAAGCCATATTTCTCATATGTGACACTACGCATATTTTAGCATTGGAGGTGGTCAGTCCTTATTACCAGACTACATCAGGCATAAGAAATTAAATACCATTATTAGCATTTGACAGAAAAATGAGACATCTAATTTTTTTTCCACAAGGTTAGATTTTAAAAAAATAAGGGTAATTTACTGTTTGGGGTACACTAGTTTGCATTATAGTTGGTTGAATGTTATTTTAACGAAAATTGTTAAACCTCCGTTTGTTACATATCATTCAATTGCCAAATGACCTATTTACCCATCTCTACTTTTGTAAGGATATGATTTTATAAATGTCCGGGGTAGAATCTAGGAATTTTCTGGTTTCCCTAGATCACAGTTTGTATGTCTGATACCGCTACATTCGGCACGTCATCACGATCATCCACGACAGCCTCTATCCGAACCCATCCATCCATGTTCACACGTGCATCATGTTATATGCAACGTGCTGCTTAGCTGTTTCCCACTACTCCACGATGCATTATTGGTAAAATGTCTTATTGGAGTTGTTTGTTTTTGCATATATAGTTGGAAAATTTTTCAGAAAATAATTTTTGAAGTCTGAAATATTTTTTTTATCAAAACCAGAATTTTTTCTAAGTGTAGAAGCGGAGTGCCTCGGTCGAAGAGCTCGTTTAAACGAGATTGCACTATCGTTCGAGAGAGACCAGCATCTCGCGTGAAGTCGTTCGAACGACATGTGTCCTTCGTTCGAGCAAGATGCCTATCTCGTTCGAGCGACGCCACCTCCTCGATTTTCGTATAAATATCAGTGTTCCTTCTACACGTTTTACTAAGTCTTTTTGCAAACATGAATTCTGCGAAAACTGTCCAGAATCAGACTTCACCTTTTAAGGTTTTCTTAAGCCTTTTTATTCACATAATCACTCCCATTTATATATGTGAATTGTTAAACCTTCAAGAGGATCATTTACTCTTCTGGAGTACTTTATGGAGAAGTCGCTCTCTTCTTCATTGCTGCCCACCTGGAGTTCCTGCGGGAGATTCCAGACGACGACATCAGAACCGACACCTGCGGGTATTTCTGTGTCACACTTATTTTCATTGTAATTCGTGTAATCATATCTTACAAAATTATAGTGAAAATAAAAGGTTTTGTCCCTTTGGGGGATTTTTTCTCATTTGTGTGTGATTAATTATTCTTGCATGATCATATTGATTTCAATCACCCTTAGATGCATATTTTAGGATTAAATTGAAAAACTGAGGTTTAATTAAATAATTTCTTAATTTGAACGCAAACGCACTCTTCAAATTGGTATCAGAGTAAATTACACAACTATACCGTGTAATTTTCTGTATAATTTTTCTAAGATATTAATTTTCTGAAAAAATGATTTTTGAAAAAAGGGCATGTTCAATGGAGAAATTATATAATAAAATGTCATTTTTTTACGGGACAAACTATGCATATTGGAAAGCCCGCATGAGATCTGCATTAAAAGCCATTGATGAACGTGTCTGGATTTTGGTTGAAAGAGGGTGGGCACCTCCCTCCATCACTGTTGAGAATGTGACTAGTTTAAAATCTTTAAATAGATGGACTGAAGAAGAATTTAAATGGTCATCTTTTAATTCAAAGGGTTTAAGTGCTATTTCTGGATCCGTCACACCTGACGAGTTCAAACGCATAATGACGCGCACCACGTCAAAAGAGGCACGAAGTGTTTTACAACTTACCCGTGAAGTAACCAATGCTGTGAAAGAATCTGAACTGCAAAATTTGACAACTCAATTTGAAACCATCACCATGCTTGAGACTGAATGTTTTGATGAATTTTATGCTAGACTGTCTGATATTGTTAACACTAGCTTTAATCTTGGTGAACACATTCCTAATGCTAGAGTTATTAAAAAGATTTTTAGATCACTGCCTAAGCATTTTATCCCTAAAGTCACTGTGATAAATTATATGGATAATTTAAACACGTTTAAATTGGAAGAACTTGTAGGAGACTTACAAACGTATGAAATTGATATGTTTCCTAAACCTGTTAAGCCTAAAGATAAAGGAATTGCATTTAATGCCCGGGAGAGATAGAGTGAGGGGTCGACAAGAAAGAGGGGAGAACCATCTAGAAAATGAGAGATAGATACGTCAGATTCTGAGTGTGACTTTGATTTAAATGATTTCATTCTCAAATTCAAGAAAAATGGTAATTTCAAAGATAAAAAGAAGTTTGAGAAAAATAAGTTTGAAAAGAAAAATGAAAAATGTATTAAAGATCCTCATAAGAAAGAGAGTGAGAGATGCTATGAGTGCGACGGTAGGGGTCATAGAGCTTTTGAGTGTGCTACTAGGCTGAACAGATAAAAAGGCAAAGCTGTCCTTAATGCTACCCTTAGTGACGATAGTGAGGTCGAGTCGGTGGACTCTGGAGATGAGTCACCACATGAGTGTAACTTCACAACATTCATGGCTAGTCATGTGAGTACTTCTAGTGCTCCTTACGACGATGAGGATGCTGCTTCACAGGGATACCTCGATAGTGAGAGTGATGTGAGTGAGGGGGATTATGATGCAAGTGAGAGCGAGAGTAATCTTCAATGCGCCTACGCTGAGTTATATAATGAGTCATTTAAAACTAAAAAGCGTAACAAAGCGTTATTACTTAGGATCATCGCGTTAGAGGAAGATTTAGAAGAAGCGAGAGAGAGAGAGAGAGTTTGTCTGTGTTGAGAAAGAAAGTTTGTTTAGGGAGAGAGAAAGACTGTTTGGAGAGAGAGAGAGTTGTTTTGAGAAAGAGAAAGGGGACTTGACTAAATAAGTGGCTAGTCTTAAGAGTGAGCTCCATTCCTCCCTGGAGACTCAGAAGAAACTTGAAGCCCTTGTTGCCCAGCTTACTCATGATCTTGAGAGCGCAAGGGAAGTCAAGGTTCAAATCGAGGACAGATCAGGAAAGATGGGAAAGATGCTCCTCGGCCCCGCTTTAGGTTTTGGTGATAGGTAGGGAATAGGTTATGATGGTGCCTCCATGTCCCAAATTGCACCTGAACCAGTTCCTGAGTTTACTACGACTCCATATGGCCATCGTAAAAAACCACGAAGAAGAGTTCGACCAAGAATAGCAAACCCAGGTTCGCCTAAGACTGTGTTCTTTTGTACGTACTGCAAAAGAAAAGGCAACCTCAGAGAGTTTTGCCATAGTTTGGGTTGGACACGACGTACTAACGCTCTACCACATCGTATTGATGATTTTACCAGTATGAGAGAGCATGTTGAGTTTTTAGCTGCTACATCACATAGTTTGATGGAGGAATTCCAACAGACGTCTTTGTCTTCAGTGAATGCTCCCCGCATCCCGGCTAAAACCAACAACAATAAGGGTAAACAAAAGGTTACCACTTATTGGGTACCTAAGAAAGATGAAAATGCCCTTCTTGTTCATGTCGGTCTCAAAGCACATAATACCTCACAGTGGTATTTTGATAGTGGGTGCTCCAGACATATGACAGGTGACGTCTCATTTTTTACCTTCCTAGAGGAGTATAAGGAAGGTAGAGTCACCTTTGGAGACGGGAGCAAGTATAGCATCGTAGGACGAGGTACAATAGAGTTACCAGGATTTCCTATGCTAAAGAATGTTTTATACGTCAAAGGTTTGAAAGCAAACCTTCTCAGTATTAGCCAACTGTGCGACGCTGACTTTGCCGTAAAATTTGACCGGGACGTGTGTAATGTCTATAATCAAGCCGATAAACTTTTATTGCAAGGGGTGAGGACAGAGGATAATTTTTATGGGATTATGCCCACATCCTCACTTGTTTGTAACAACGCCATGATCACTCCTATGGATTTGTGGCACCAACGTCTAAGTCATGTGAACATTAGAGATTTAACACGCTTAGCTAAAAAGGACCTAGTACGTAGCTTACCATCTCTTAGAAAGCTAACTTCCACGGTTTGTGGATCCTGTCAGTTGGGAAAGCAAATTCGTAGCCCCTATAGGAAGTTGCATTCCATTACCACCTCCCGTGTACTTGAGTTAATTCACATGTATCTTATGGGTCCTACTCGTACTGAGTGTCTGATTAGTAAGAGGTATATCCTTATGATGGTAGATGATTTCTCCAGATATTCTATTGTAGGTTTTCTGAGAGAGAAATTCGATGCTGTAGAGTTTTTAACGACCAAGTGTCGTGTCCTGCAAAATCAACATGGAGTCCTTATTAATAGGATATGTAGTGACAACGACACGTAATTTAAGGAAGCAAAGGTAGATCTTTACTGTGGCAGCCTAGGAATCAAACATGAGTTTTCTTCTGTGAAGACTCCTCAGCAAAATGGGATTGTTGAGAGAAAGAATAGGATGATTCAAGAAATGGATAGATCTATGCTTCTAGGTCGTAAGGTTGCCGAGAGATTTTGGGCAGAGGCAGTGTCTACTGCATGCCACACGGTGAATAGGGTTTACCTGCGTCCACACACACTTAAGAGGCCTTATGAATTGTGGACTGGCAAGAAACCCAACCTTGCATATTTTCGTGTCTTTGGGAGTAAATGCTACATCCTACGGGATAGAGAGCAATTAGGAAAGTTTAACTTCCGGAGCGACGAGGGAATATTGCTAGGATATTCATCAAATAGTAGAGCATACCGAGTTTTTAACCTAAAGAGCTCTAAAGTTATGGAGTCAATAAATGTCACTGTGCAAGATGACGACCCTTCGACGTTTATTGATCCTGGCCTTCAGTGTGAGGACAAGGACTTTTTCGACAGCGATTTACTTATCCCTCACCCACACCATGTGGCCCCTACTCCTGTGTTAGGGGATACACCTGCTTGGGTTTGCAAGAGTCATGATCCCTCTGCCATTTTTAGCGATCCCACTTTAGGGGTCAAGACTCGTGCTCAGCTAAAGAACGTTGTTAGCCATTTTTGGTACACATCCAAAGTCGAGCCCAAGAATCACAAAGAAGCACTCAAACATGAACACTGGATATCTGCCATGCAGGTTGAGCTGCTTCTATTTAAAAAGAACAATGTCTGGGAACTTGTCCCCCAACCTATTGAGACTAATGTGATAGGTACCATGTGGATTTTTAAGAATAAAATGGATGAAAATGGTACCATAATCAGAAATAAGGCTAGGTTGGTTGCTCAATGCTACACATAGATAGAGGGTGTAGACTTTGGTGAGACATTTATTCCTGTTGCGAGGCTTGAGTCCGTCCGCTTACTACTCGCCATCGCATGTCATCTGCGTTTCAAGTTATATCAGATGGATGTCAATAGTGCATTTCTAAATGACATTCTTTAGGAGGAGGTTTACGTGGAACAACCAAAAGGGTTTGAAGACCATAAGCATTCGGAGCACGTCTATTATCTGAGGAAAGCCTTGTATGGTTTGAAGCAAGCACCCCGTGCTTGGTACGAGAGGCTTACTTCCTATCTCTTAACCCGTGGCTTCAAGAGAGGAGGAATTGATATGATGTTGTTCGTCAGGAGAGATGACGGTGCTATTTTAGTTGCCCATGTCTATGTGGATGACATAGTCTTTGGATCCACGTGCTCCCAGCATGCTCACTACTTTGAGGAGGAGATGAAAAGTGAGTTTGAGATGAGCATAGTAGGTGAGCTTACTTTCTTACTTGGTCTCCAGGTTCGTCAGCTAGAGGATGGGATGTTCATCTCCCAATCCAAGTATGCTAGAGACATAGTGAAGAAATTTAGTTTAGACTCCTCTAAGCATGCACGTACACATATGAGTACCTCTATCAAGCTTATTAAGGACACTTCAGGCAAGGACGTAAAGTAAACCTTGTATCGGAGTATGATAGGTAATATTCTGTACTTGACTGCTAGTCGTCTCGACATAACCTTTAGCGTTGGAGGTTGTGCGCTATATCAGGCGTTCCCAAAAGAGTCACACTTACTCGCTCTAAAATGTATTATCAAATACGTGAGTGGGACTCTCTCATACGGTATTTGGTATTCCTTTGACACTGATGATCGTTTGTCCGCCTATTCGGATGTCGATTGGGCCGAGGATGTAGATGGTTGTAGGAGCACTTCCGGTGGGTGTTTCTACTTTGGTTCTTCTCTTATCTCCTGGCTGAGTAAGAAGCAAAAATCCATCTCTTTGTCCACCGCGAAGGCTGAGTATATCGTCGCCAGGAGTTGTTGCACGCAACTCTTATGGATAAAGAAAATACTGGAGGATTATGGGATCTCACAAGACACCATGACCATTTCCTATGATAACACGAGCACGATATACATATCCTGCAATCCAGTTCAGCATTCACGCACAAAGCACATCAGGATACGTGAGCACTTTATACGACAGTTAATTGAGGAGAAAGTGGTATCCTTGAGTTTCGTACCCACCGACCTTCAATTAGCCGATATATTCACGAAGCCTTTAGATACCCTTAGATTTGAGAGTCTTAGGAAGTCTCTGGGGTGGTTTTGCACAGTTGACTGAGGGTTTAATTCATGTCTAGGATATGATGCATTGTCATGTTCATATCATATGATTCCCATTCCTAGGTTGTATCATTATTTTTTTGCCTTTTCTATTTTTTTGAAAAATCCAAAAAGATTTTCTTTTTATAAAATTTTTAGAAAAGCACAAAAAGATTTTTGTATTTTATTTGCACCTTTTATGGATGAGCATAAGATAGCCGAGTCACAAATTTCATTCCATTTATCCATATGACTGTTTGATAGTAATTTGAGACGCTACATCATTGCATCCATGTGATTTACATTGTTTGGAGTCTTTGAGATGTGATTAGTGATATCTTTCTACATGTTTGGCTCCTTATCTCCTTTATTGCACACATGCACTGTTTTATTTTATTATTGTACTTGTCTATCACATACTGGCTTGAGTGTTTCCATCTCAATTTTGTCTATACAATGAACCATATGCGATAAAACTTGACAAGATTGGAATGCATGTAAAAAACCGTTTGGTGAGATTGTGTTTTTTAAAAAAAACGGTGAAGGGCTACAAAAGGTTCTTATCTAGCCTTTGCGATTAAGCCACCGTTAAATCGGACCTAAAAAATTAAGGAATTTTATTATCTGGGGTCCAAAGAGGTTAAAAGAGCCCAAAAAAATTTAAAGGCAATAAAAAACAATACATGCCAAATATGGGCCATTTAGGTTTCACCATCAATTCTCCAAAGTTTGAGAATTCAGATCACCTCTATTCAAAATATAAATCTGAGGGAGTTTGGCTGGAGAATTTAAACGGGTTTGCACTTCCTTGAAAGTCCTGAAAAAGCTTTAAATCATTTTAGACGTTATTAGTGTGGAAATCATTTTGAGCTTTGATTTGTTGATTTGATCGAGTCAATGTCTCTTATTTCCATCTTTTTACACCTAAGGAAGATGTTGAGTGCATTCGTTAGGAGTATTCCATATTCATTGTGCACATATGTCATGTTTGTTTGCACTGATTTTCCTATCGAATTTGATCACACCCCTACATTTACGCTATCATCGACTTGGTTGTTTTTCTGTTTGTTCATGGTGTGATTCTTTGTTGTATATTTTGAATGAAAATTTTTGAAAAATTCAAAAATAGATCTATTACCATGTGACATTATCCATATTTATGCTTCCCATATCTGTCTATTTGGGGGACAACGTAAAAAGGGGGAGAATGAATTTTATTAATTTATCAATGATTTGCTTAAGCTTAATTGATATTTGATTTTTGCATATCATTATATTTCAAACTGTTGCTTGTCACGGGTATTTACTTTTTCTCATATGTGTAGGTACAAAGTTGATTTATTTGATTGTACACCCCGATGAGAAAAGCTTTGGGAGTTTCTGAAGAGATGAATATTTTAAAGATGCCGAAGTTTGATTGAAGACGTGTAATTTAGTATTCTCAGTTTGAGGGTTTAATGGGGATATTATATGTATGTCATTTGTTTTAGGGAGATTGCATAATTCGATTTTTTATGTATGTACCGGCATAGACATAGGGGGTATTTGTAAGGACATAATTTTATAAATGTCCGGGGTAGAATCTAGAAATTTTTTGATTTCCCTAGATCACGGTTTGTATGTCTGATACCGCTACATTCGGCACGTCATCACAATCATCTACGACGGCCTCTATCCGAATCCATGCATCCATCATCTTCACACGTGCATCATGCTATATGCGACATGTTGCTCAGCTGTTTTCCACTACTCCACGACGCATTATTGGTAAAATGTCTTATTGGAGTTGTTTATTTTTGCATATATAGTTGGGAAATTTTTCAGAAAATAATTTTTGAAGTTTGAAACATTTTTTTATCAAAAGTAGAATTTTTTCTAAGTGTAGAAGCGGAGTGCCTCGGTTGAAGAGCTCGTTCAAACGAGATTGCACTGTCATTCGAGCGAGAACAACATCTCGCGCGAAGTCGTTCGAACGACACGTGTCCTTCGTTCGAACGACACGTGTCCTTCGTTCGAGCGAGATGCCTATCTCGTTCGCGCGACGTTGTCATCTCGATTTTCATATAAATATCAGTGTTCCTTCTGCACGTTTTCCTAAGTCTTTTTGCAAACACGAATTCTGTGAAAACTGCCCAGAATCAGACTTCACCTTTTAGGGTTTTCTTAAGCCTTTTTATTCACATAATCACTCCCATTTATATATGTGAATTATTAAACCTTCAAGAGGATCATTTACCCTTCTGGAGTACTTTGTGGAGAAGACGCTCTCTTCTTCATTGCTGACCACCTGGAGTTCTTGCGGGAGATTCCAGACGATGACATCAGAACCGACACCTGCGGGTATTTTTGTGTCACACTTATTTTCATTGTAATCCGTGTAACTTTATCTTACAAAATTATAGTGAAAACAAAAGGTTTTGCCCATTTGGGAGATTTTCCCTCATTTGTGTGTTTTGTGTGTGATTAATTATTCTTGCATGATCATGTTGATTTCAATCAAACCTAGATCCATGTTTTAGGATTAAATTGAAAAACTAAGGTTTAATTAAATAATTTCTTGATTTGAACGCAAGCGCACTCTTCAACTTTCATCTCAACAATTTGAATAAAATTATTTTATATAAAATTATACATATAAATTGTATACTGTTTACTAAGAAATAAAAGTACATATAAATTATTCAAAACAGTTACAAATATATAAAAATTATATTTAATAAAAAACAATTAAAAAAGTTGTCAAAAAATATTAAACCGTTTTTTTATTAAAAATATATAAAAAAAATGTCAAACAACCATAATATAACTGTTTACAAATATTAAACAAGAGAATATGAAAGAATTCCAGCATAAAATAAAAAATAAAATTGATGTAAAAATAATCTTACAACTACTTTTAAAATAACTTTTAAATGATGTTCAAAAAAAGAAACTGATTTTTAGTGTAAAAAAAATTCCACCAAATAAAACATGTGTTCCACCAAAAAATATTATTTTCAACAAAACAAATTTTTTTTCACCCCAAAAAATTATTTCCATAAACAAAAAAATAAATTCCAGCATAAAAAAAATAGTCAAAATAATATTTATTTCTCAAAAAAAATAATTTCCAATAAAAAAAACTATTTTGACTGAAATCATTCAAAAAAAAATCAGTATAAAAAAAATTCACCAAATAAAATGATTTTCAGCAAAACAAAATTTTTCCCCCAAATAAATGATTTTCGTAAAAAAAAATCAAGCATAAAAATAAAAAATAAATTGGTTTCAGTAAAAAATATATATTTTTAGGCAAAAAAGTGAAAATAACACTGATTCCAGTTTTAAAAAATTATTTTTAGAAAAAAATGTTTTCCACTTAATAAAATGATTTTTAAGAAAAGGTAAAAAAATTCTTCCCAAAGCAATGATTGCGAACTATAAATTTTTTTCCAGAAAAACAACTTTTTTCACGAGTGAAATAATATCCAGGAAAAAAAAAATCTCTGCCTAAAAAAATGCATAAAAAATGGTCTAACGAATTTTCGGCTATCAAAAACCTCCGGCCAACAAACCGAACTCCAAATCCCAAGCCTGGCCATGAAAACCCATTTAAAATCGAACTCCCAATCGAACTGCAACTCCCAAATTTGAAGTCGTAGGCGAAGAAGAAGAAGAAGAAGAAGGAATCGGCGTGAGAAGAGGAGAAGAAGAAATCGACCATGAAAACCTGGAGAAGATAAATCAACCATTGAGAGAGAGAGAGAGTATGATTAAATAATTGTGTGTGTGAGGGTATTTAAGGTATATGTGTGTAAATGTTACGGCTCTTACACGATCGTTAGTTCAAACTGTTAAAATAACACCCCAACCAACTATAATACAAACCAGTGTACCCCAAGTGCCAATTATCACACCCCAAGTTCCAATGAATAAAAACATCCACACAATAAAATTCATCATCATGCTAACTTCAATAAATAAATCTTACTCCAAAAGATAAAATAATAGTAAAATGAATAATCCAACTACAATATGCGATTAAAAGCCGTAAACAAGTGTGGAATCGAATTACCCAGGAAAATCCATAAATGACTGTCTCATAATAAGTACGATTGGAAAGGAAAATTAAACTATTAAAGCAAGAAAAGATAACTACAATTGCAGCTCCACACATCTCCAATCAATCATAGGTAACAACTCTAGTCCTTAAACCTGAAATGACAGTTAACGCAGTGGGTCAGACCCACCGTATGTCTCATAATAACTACAATTGCAATTTCACGAATCTCCAATCAATCCTAGGGAGCTACTTCAGTAATTAAACATGAAATGTCAGTCAACACAGTGGGTCAGAGCCCACCTTATGAATACCAGCTACTTTTCCTAAATAAGATTCGTGAATCCATACATAAGCATCACAATAGAGTATTTTAAATTAAAAGGCGATATAACAAGATGTGAGTAAAGTAAAACAATACTAACTACCCAAATAAACAAAACCATACCACTATCCAAGTTCAATTATGTTATTTTGACATTTAGTTATGTTTCAACTATCAACTTAGCTTAATGCACTTAACCCGTTATTATATTAAGCGAAACCATTATAGTCAGCTAACATTTTTACTGATCCTGCACATATTCGGGCATGCTTAAAATCTCAACACATCACAACACCTGCCCATCACTATAGCCAGACGTCCCAATTTCGTTAACCATTCACATAGTGATGTTTCATACACGAAACGTCGCTATAGCCAGACAAAGCTATTTCGTTATAATCACGTAATTGGAACGAATCACATTTTAGAAATTAAAATACGTAATTCGAATAATCTTTTGACTTGCAAAATTACGACATTGATGTGTGTATTGTAGAACATTATTAATTATTGTAAAACATCATTAATACTTATATTTAATTTGGATTATACGTTGAATTATTAAAATATCACTCGTATTGGAATTATGAAATTTGACAACTTGTACAACTATTTTGTAGAACTTGATTATTACGTGATTATATATTTTAAAGCACGCTCATCAATAGATTTTAAAGCACATCTCATTCTCATCTTCCAATAAGTGTAATTAGTGCCATAAAAAACAGGAGTTCGAGAAAATTCATTATATCCAGAATTTATCTTTTAAAACACACGGGATCACAAAACAAATAAAAAATGTTTTGTAGCCCTGATACCAATTTGAAAGTGTGAGTGGCCCGATATGTGTGTTTTAAACAAAACCAATTATTCTTTGAAAAAGATCCAACTTTTAATTATGCACCAACCAAGTTGTGAAATCCCAATCCTCACATTAAACCAATTTTATCTTGATTAATCCTAAACATGCATCTAGTGATTAAAACAAGTAAAGAATACTCACAACGCCGTATGTACGAGGAAAAAACCCAAAATGGGAAAACAACATCGGACGGCCCAAGCCAGACAATCACGATGAACAATGGTTTTACAAAGACAGATTAGCCTTACACTAAGACTCGATCCCCACGGGTCTTGACGCTCCTTCTGATCTTCAACCGTTCTTCAATATTGCCCACGTAGAAATTTCGTCTTCTACGATCTCTGTCCATAACACACGCGTCCACGTATGTCTCAGTGTCCACCGATATGGCTTTGATACTCTACGATGTCGAATACGATGTCCGTCGCTTCTTCACCGCAAAACCCTTTGTGTTCAATGTGTGGAACAAACAACTTAGGTGCAGCAAGATCACGTAAACATATAAGAATGATAACTCGGATCTTTGCAAACTCTAAGGATGTGTTTATGCTTTGTAAACCTTAGAAAACATGTGCAAATAAGGTTCTGTTTCGTAAAACTTTTTTCCATAAAGCACACTTACAAAATTCTGATGCAAACACTGTTTAAATAAGATTTAAACACCGCCTCGAAAAACGTGTCGTTCGAACGACTTAAGCATGTCGTTCACGCGATATGGTATCTCGTTCAAACGAGATCCAATGTCGCTCGAGCGACCTCGCGAAAGTTTGACTTTCTTTGACTTTCAGATAAAAACGTCTCTTAACAAAGAGATTCAATATAGTAAAACTCTATTTTGAGCTTATCATCATAAAACGAAGTTTAAACCATTAAAACACTTTTAAAACATTTAAAATCATTTTTTTTATAAAAATTACATCCTTATCTTTTATAAAATAATTCCGAGCACCATAAATTATACGCATTCATACCTGAGTGATCTCGGAATGAAATTAACTTTGAAGACGAGTAAACTTGCACCAAATAAACATCGTCATGATTATTTCTTTGAAGCTTTGCCGCAACGTCTTTAATTTCTTCAATACGTCATAGACCAAGTGGGATCGTGACAAAATAAAATTCTCCCTATGACATATTACAAACACAGTTTTGTTCACGGAATTAAGTCAAAACAATACATGTACTCAATTGGAAATTTATATCCTTACAAATCTCCCCCTTTGACTATTCCGGGACAAAACTAAACCAGTGAAATGCCTAACCGGACCGTCAAGCCGTATGACGCCTAAATCCCATCCCATAAACCCAAAATAAAAAATACAGGACACGGACTAATATATGTAGCACCGGCAAGCATGAACTGTCTGAATGTGATGTAGACTTGAAATCTCAAATCGCTGAAGCATACCTACACACATGAAACAGACAAACAAATACCAAGTGAAGTATGGAGGAACAAATGAAACCAATTTGTATATTCAATAAGATCATATCATTTGAAAACATGTGAGTAATTATTAAATACCAATTTGTTACCAATTTGAAACAAATATCATAAAAAAGCGCTCAACAAATCTCCCCCTACATCACATACCAAATCTCTCCCCCTTTTTGTCTCGAATAGACAATCCGGTGAAAAGATAAACCAATATGAAATATCTAGCATGAGACTATGATACCAAATTGAATCAAGTTGATACCAATTTTGAAAAATGAAAACCGCTAGATAATCATAAAACTACCAGCTAAATATGATCAAACAATGATAAATCAGTACCTAGTAAACCAAGGAATCACACATAGAGTATACCAATCAAATCAAGTGTGATAAACGGACTCATATGCAAAATACCAATTTGATTAAACGAACCTGAATATAAACCAATTAATTAAAAAAATGCTTCCTGCAGTACCAAAAATATATCAAATTAAGCCAGAGGACTGCAAACCACTCAGAAGACATTTTTCACCCTGTCGTTTGAACGAGCGAGGGACTTCGCTCAAACGAGATGAGGAAGTCGCTCAAACGAAGTATAGAAGTCGTTCGCGCGAGATGAGATGTCGTTAGAATGACTTCGCGCGACCTGTCAAAATTTCCCAGTTTCCCAAAAATATAATAAAGTATTGCTTAGTGAAAAAATTTCCACAAAAAAATTCCAGGAAGGGACTGACAGAAGCAAAACAGTGCTAAAACAGTAAGCTTTTAAAACAAAATGCAAAAAAATCATAAAAACTTAAAAAGCGAGTTACATGCAAACATAGTACCGATGTGCTCAAACCTGGACATGTAATGAATGGGCGTAAAATTACAACAAATGAGTCCCAATTCCAACACATCGAAACGATCAAGAAGCTCTAATTGATAGCGATAAATCATCAAACTTTATCATAGCCAAATGACAATTAAAGTGTGAACTTAATGAACTAAACATACTACATGCACACAAATCCAAAATTTTGACGATTCTACAAACAATAGTGTCAAATTGCAATGTTTCAACATTAGGATTGGTTGTGCAAACCCGTTTAAATTTTCTTCAACCAAACACCCTCATATAAATATACTTTTAAGTTCTTTTGAGGTTTCTAGCATTCTCAACTTAGAGAAAATCTTATTGGCCCGTTTCTTAGCATATTAAATTTCCTTTTGGGCTCTTTTAAACGGTGGCTTTCACGACGAGTTAATTTTGAACTCTCGCAGCCCTTTCCCGTGAATCACTCAACATTTTTACCAATTTTAAATCCTCAAGGTAAACGGTTATTTCATGCACACTTCTCCTTAAGTTTACTTACGCATAGACGACAAGATTGAGATAAGAACGCCTCACCAAATTTAAATATGCAAGAGAAGTCAAACATCCATGTAAACTCGTGCATGTGTGCGATGTTGGCATATATACAAAGTCGAATCAAGATGCATATCAACTTCGAAACAACCCCATATAAATAATCGTTAAGATCATTCTAAGCATAGATAATAATGACCAAATGTCCTAGCCACATGGATAATGAAACGATGGGGGGGGGGGGGGGGGGGTCCAAGCACACCAATATGCCACATCAAACATGTAAACTAAAAAACAAAAAATCTTTTTGGCTTTTCAAACATATTTTGACTTAAAGAAAAGCAATTTTTTTTTGAATTTTTAAAAGTTTTCTCAAAAACAAAATCTTTTTGTATTTTTCAAATAGGACTCAAACAAATGAAAACTATAACCCAAAATGATACACATGTCATAATACTAGCAATGAATATATCATGAAGCAAACTATCATATGACAAACATGGCAACACATCATCCTTTAGATTTAGCATGGGAAAAAATCAAGTGCACCCAAACGAGAATCATGAAGTTTAATTCCTAAAGCCACTAAATCCGATTTCC
The DNA here is from genome assembly GCA_949130495.1 of Sambucus nigra. NCBI lineage: Eukaryota > Viridiplantae > Streptophyta > Magnoliopsida > Dipsacales > Adoxaceae > Sambucus > Sambucus nigra. The sequence goes on from OX422209.1 coordinate 482,412,102, forward strand.
TAACCCAAGTAGGTGTAAAACGACACATCGGGGTTTGGGTAACCGGGGCAACTTTATTCTTAAACTTCCTAGGAGCTTGTCTAAGGTCGTAACAATAACGCCTAAGGTGACCTTTCTTACCACAAAACGAGCAAGTGTAGCAGTGGAGAGAATGATTACCTTTATGTGGACCTTTTCTAACCAACCTAGTGTTTCTCACACGTACGGGGGGAATGGGAACAAATCTCTCACCAAAACCTATACCTCCCCTATCTCCCTTAATTTGGACGGTGCCTAGGATCTTATATAACTTCTCTGACCTAGCCTCCAAATCAAACTTGACTCTAGACGAGTCTTTCAACCTTTCCTCCAACTCAAGAATCCTAGATTCGAGTAAACACCTAGTCTCCTCAAACTCTAAAATCTCCCTTTTCAAGGACTCCATCAAACCATGGAGATTATCTCTCTCTTTCTCCACAAACTCTAATTTCTCCTTAAACTTCTTCTCTCGTGCCCTAAGATCCTCAATCAAACTATCATTATTTTCCATGGCACGCTCATTCAACTTCGATTACAATTTTGAGTTAGCCCTTTTCACCTTCATCGCTTCGGCATACAACTCATTAAAAGCATTTTGTAACTCTTTCACATCTATCTCCTCATCGTCACTCTCTTCACCCTCACAAACATGGGATACACTCAAAACCTCCTCGAAAGTGTCATTCACATGAGTATTGTCGTCGTCGCTCACATGACAAGCCATAAACGCAACAAAGTTACGCTCAATGGGGGAACTCTCTCCCTCTTCCGGTTCACTATCACTTAAGGTGGCACTATAGACAATGGGTTGCTTGCCCTCTTTCTTAAGTCTAGTGGGACACTCCTTAACCTTGTGACCGTACCCCTCACGCCCAAAACACTTATCCGACTCATCTCTCTTAGGCTTTTCGAACTTATCCTTAGAGGTGGGATCCACTTTATTGTTCTTGAATTTTTCAAATTTCTCGGCATCTTTCGATTGCTTTTGAAACTTAATAAATTTTTTAAATTTCTTTGCCAACAAAGCAACTTCCTCAGAATTGGAATCGGAATCGGAATCTGAAACTTTAATTTCCTCCTTCCGGGTTTTCAAAGCAATACCCTTTTCTTTCTTAGGCACATGCTTGGAGGTAATCATGTCGATATTATAGGTTTGTAAGTCACCTACAATCTCTTCTAATTTCATTGACTCTAACCTACCCAAGGGGTTTAAAATGGTCACTTTCGCATCAAACCTACTAGGCAACGACCTAAGGATTTTCTTAATGACACGGTTGTTGGGAATTTTCTCACCTAGGTTAAACGACGAGTTGACAATATTGGACAACCTAGCATAAAACTCATCAAATGTCTCACTCTCTAACATCCTAAAGGTCTCAAACTGTGTAGTGAGATTTTGAAGTTTTGACCCCCTAACCGTGCTAGTGCCCTCGTGAGTGAGTGCCAAAATATCCCAAGCCTCTTTTGATGTTTCACAAGTCATAATTCTATTATATTCTTCCTGTGCGACATGTGAAAAAATAACGTCCAAACCTTTGGAATTATATTGTGCAAGTCTTTGTTCAGTTTTGGTTCATGACTCAACAACCTTTAAACTAGTGACCTCACCTACAATAGTGACAGGGAGTGTCCAACCTTTCTCAACTGTAAGCCAAACACGCTCATCAATAGATTTTAAAGCACATCTCGTTCTCATCTTCCAATAAGTGTAATTAGTGCCATCAAAAACAGGAGTTCGAGAAAATTCATTATATCCAGAATTCATCTTTTAAAACACACGGGATCACAAAACAAATAAAAAATGTTTTCTAGCCTTGATACCAATTTGAAAGTGTGAGTGGCCCGATATGTGTGTTTTAAACAAAACCAATTCTTCTTTGAAAAAGATCCAACTTTTAATTATGCACCAACCAAGTTGTGAAATCCCAATCCTCACTTCAAACCAATTTTATCTTGATTAATCCTAAACATGCATCTAGTGATTAAAACAAGTAAAGTAAAGTAAAGAATACTCACAACACCGGATGTACGAGGAAAAAACCCCAAAAATGGAAAACAACCTCGGACGGCCCAAGCCAGACAATCACTATGAACAATGGTTTTACAAAGACAGATTAGCCTTACACTAAGACTCGATCCCCACGGGTCTTGACGCTCCTTCTGATCTTCAACCGTTCTTCAATATTACCCACGCAGAAATTCCCTCTTCTACGATCTCTGTCCATAACACACGCATCCACGTATGTCTCGGTGTCCACCGATATGGCTTTGATACTCTACGATGTCGAACACGATGTCCGTCGCTTCTTCATCGCAAAACGCTTTGTGTTCAATGTGTAGAACAAACAATTTTGGTGCAGCAAGATCACGTAAACATATAAGAATGATAACTCAGATCTTTGCAAACTCTAAGGATGTGTTTATGCTTTATAAACCTTAGAAAACATGTGCAAATAAGGTTCTGGTTCGTAAAACTTTTTTCCAGAAAGCACACTTACGAAATTCTGATGCAAACACTGTTTAAATATGATTTAAACACCGCCTCAAAAAACGTGTCGTTCGAACGACTTAAGCATGTCGTTCGCGCGATATCCAATGTCGCTCGAGCGACCTCGCGAAAGTTTGACTTTCTTTGAGTTTCAGATAAAAACGTCTCTTAACAAAGAGATTCAAAATAGTAAAACTCTATTTCGAGCTTATCATCATAAAACGAAGTTTAAACCATTAAAACACTTTTAAAACATTTAAAATCATTTTTTTTATAAAAATTACATCCTTATCTTTTATAAAATAATTTCGAGAACCATAAATTATACGCATTCATATCTGAGTGATCTCGGAATGAAATTAACTTTGAAGACGAGTAAACTTGCACCAAATAAACATCGACATGATTATTTCTTTAAAGCTTTGCCGCAACGTCTTCAGTTTCTTCAATACGTCATAGACCAAGTGGGATCGTGACAAAATAAAATTCACCCTATGACATATTACAAACACAGTTTTATTCACGGAATTAAGTCAAAACAATACATGGACTCAATTGGAAATTTATGTCCTTACAGTTGATAACTCCCGAATCCACCGTAGTCTCGGAATCCATCGATGGTGCAAATCAATCGTCAATAATACACGAAGCCTTTATCCTTATGCGCATCACGAAATAACAAACATGGACTCCTCCGTAGGAAACTTCCTCTTTTGGGGAAGAGATGAATCCCGATGCTAACAAAATGATCTCAAACAAGTATATATATTGAAACTCGGATCATGATAAACTAGGGGTGTAAACTTTGTGTTTTTGGTAGAAATTATACCATAAAAACTATCAACACAAAAGGGACTTTTTGGATGAAGATTTTTTCTCTCTCAAGCTCTTTGAAAGTGTCAAAAAGTCTCCTTAAAAACTTTGTTCATGCACATATTAAAAGTGGTAAAACAAAGTGGGGAAAGTGGGAAGTTAAAAAAAAAACTAATGAAAAACTGCAAAATCGCCCAGGTCATTCGAACGAGATTACTAACGAGAAATCAGAAGAAAACAGTAGAATCTCGTTCAAACAAGTTTGTTCGAACGATGTCGTTTTAACGACATATCTAACCAGAAAATAGAGAAAATAAAGAGTCTTATTAGAATGTTTGTTCGAACGACCTTGGAATCTCGTTTGAGCGCGATCCCAATTTCGTTTGAACGACTTTTCAGAAAATTGAAATTTTCTTTCAAAGCTCCAAAACTTATATTATAAGATTTAAAAAGATTTTTTGAAAAAATATAAAGTCATTCTGACAAAAGATTTATAAAGAGGCACCCATAAAAATATCCAAGTCTCTCTCTATATTAAATGCATTCATACCTTTAGAGACATTGAATAAATTACGAGGTTGATGACGATAAACATGGCACAACAAACCGACAATGATGATATCTTCAATTTAAGCTTGGTCACCATGTCTTCAACCCAAACGTCATAGGCTTGGAAGGACACAACAAACTTCTATCCTATAACTCAAATAGTTTTATCTGGAATTAAGCCAACACTGCAAATTGACTAAATTGGAGATTTATCCTTACAACATACTAAAAATCGGACTCTACAAAAATGTTAAAAGCCTAATAAAATTTGTCCTAGAAAGTTAATATTGAAGCCCAAAGGCCAAGTCTCACGATCTTGTGCCATATCGGATCAGGTCAGGTTGGGCGAGCAGTACCCGTGTGTGAATTTAAAAGTCAATTCAAGCCCATGTAGGTCCCCCACCTTCAAAGTTTTGGGTAACCCTAAGGCCAACAAACTTATAGGTCAAATTGGATAATAATATACTACACCCATTTCTCATATTTTACCAATGCGGGACTTTAGCTTTTCCATAACATTTTAACTATATTTCATTTTACAAATGAATATTTTGGACAATAATTTATCATTCATTAATTTTTTATTTTATATATGTGAGTATAGCACGTTCTACTCCTCTGGGTGAGAACGCATTTTGACTCGGAACCATTTGGAAGACGAGTTATCTATGTATTAAGTTAACCTCAAAGTTGAATAAAATAGGATTATATCAAACCAAATAAATCATAAATTCTAATAATCCCCCACACGATTGAAATTTGGTTGGATCAACATGTAAAGACTATTCATACCTGAAAAGAGTTTCAATTGGAAAATTCCTGCAACGGAAGAGATAGATTTTAGCCTTTAATTTTTCCTAATGAAAGATTACAGTATTTACTAACTCATTAGTGAAATCAATGTCTTGATTTGTTGAGTTTTTCTTATAAGTTAAGATAATAGACTTCACACAGTAATTTCTTGAACAATGTTGGTTCTTTTATTATATTTATTTTGACCCTGAACATTTCATGGTTTCATGAGTGCTTTAGAGAATTTCATTTATTGAAATTCTCATAGAAGTGTCACTTTCACATTCACATACGTGACTTTTCATTTAAAGTATTCTATAATATCCCACTTGGATTTTCAAGATATAAGAGTCTTAAATTTTTTTTAATCATAACTTACGTTGTAGGTAGTATTTTTTTACCATAATAATATGTATGAGTTTAAGAACTCATTAGTTCACAATCAAAGAGTCAGTCAAGATTCGATTGTCCCTGAATATATATATTGGGATCTCTAGTTAGCTAGGTAGGGTTTCTATCAAGATAACTCTTTATTTTGTATTCTATAATCGCATTCCCCTCAACAAATGATATACTTGCTCTTTATTGAAACCTTTAGTTAACAGATCAATGATATTAGGCTAAATATAATAAATGGAATTGTCCCATTAGATAGCAACTTTTTTACAGTATTATGTCTTGACGTATATGTTGAGCTTACCGTTATACATATTACTTTATGATTTGCCAAATATTGATTGGCTATCACATTGTATGCAAATTACGGCCACACGTTTTGTCCACATTGGAATATCCTCTAAAAAATAACGAAGCCACTTTACTTCTTCTCCAACATTATCTAAATTTATAAATTAAAATTCTATGTTAGCCCGGCAATACAATTATATTTTTGAGGTTTTCCAAGAGACCGCCTTCGAGTTAGATATCCAGTTGGCGTCACTGTATCCTTCAAGTACAACTGGATATTTTACGTAGTGAAATCAATAGTTAAGAGTATATATTAAATACCTTAAAACCATTACAATATCTTTCCAATGATATTCCCTTGTATTATTCATATACCTACTTAATTTGCTAACTGAGTAAGGTGTTTTAGCTATGTTATTACTACATTTATTGAACTTATCGAGTATCTTCTCAATATAATAATACCAAGACAAGGTAAGTCCATCCGATATTCTAGAAATTTTAATTCCTAATATAACATCTGCAATACCCGTAGTTTTCATGTCAAAATTACTGGACAATAATCTCTTACTAAATTTAATGATAGCCTTATTACTTCCAATAATAAGCATATCGTCTACATAAATATAAACCGTGACATAATCACTTTGAGTTTTTTTAACATAAATAAATTTATCACACTCATTTATTTTAAATCCATTTGACATCATTATGTTTTCAAGTTTATCATTGTTGATGTAAAAAACTAGATTTGATTTAATTATTTAATCACAGATAAAATAAACAAGACAATAAATTTTTAAAGTGGTTCAGCCTTGAAAGAATGGCCTACGTCCACTGTTTGTATTATTGTTGACTGTTTACAGAATTCTCGATAATGGGTTTACCAAGAAATTCCGAGTCCCCCGCTAATGAGGAGGTTACAATGTATTTATAGCCTTGAGGCTGTACAAAATGAAAGGACAACGCGCTGTTATCTAATAGACATGTACGTCTGTATCATAATAAATGAGCATTTAATGCACAATCTTTTCCTTTGATTCTCTTGATTTGGGTGCGCTGTACGCTTAAGTTGCTCGGACCGTTTAAGTTGCTCGCACCGCTTAAGTTGCTCGTCGCACTTAAGCTGCTCGGGGCCCCTGAGTTCCTCGTGGCTTCTTAGTTGCTCGGTAGTCTTGAATTGCTCGATAGAAGTATACATATTTGCCATGTTAACAGACACGTGTCAGTAAGTGAGTAGTCCATGTCAGCAGACTAAATTTGGTATCAACAGAATCCCCCAATGTTTCACAATTCAAGGTTGAGGAGGAGTGTGGAACATTCTTCTCGAAATATGGCGGGATTATTTAATCACCCTGAATTTTAGGATTGTTTTTCTTGTATTTATTTCTTATTTGAATTCATAGAATCAAACTTCACGAATATTTTGAATTTTTCTAACTACTTCGGTTTTCGTGCCCCTTTTCTTCTTTTAGCCGCCGGATACGCAAACGTCTACCTTGGTAATCATTGCTTTTTCTATTCCCGAGGTAAAGTATTTAAACGCGACAGAAATCCTATCGTCTTTTACTTTTCAAATCTGCGTCTTTAAACTTTTCATTTCTTATATATCTTGTGCGTTCGTTTCTTTCCTTGTTCGTTGTCAACTGGTTCATTCTTCTCCTGTAAGATCTTCTTCCTTCTCTTTTATTTTGCTTTGATCATCATGGTTTATGTTGTTGAATTGCTTGACAAATTTCGTTCTGAATTTTCAATTCCTTCATGGGTCATTTTGGAGGAACTCTCTGAACCTTTTGACTATTTCTCTTTGGCCGAGGGACATTGGTTCCCAAGTCTCTTTGTGGCTGAATGTGGCTTTTCTTTTCCTCTAAATCCTTTATGTTTGGAATTCTGTCAGTATTTTGACGTTGTTCCTGCAAAAATAGCACCGAATACGTGGTGAATAGTTAATGGAGTCCATAGGTTAAATCAAATCCATGGAACCCGTTTAGGAATTCCAGAAATTATGTTTTGTTACAGATGGGTTGTCAGTGATTCTACCTTATATTTAAAAACTAGGTTTTTGAATAGGGCTTTAGCTGTTAATCTTCCAGACGCCAATAGGGATTACTTTGAACATGGGGTTGTTATAAAAAATTAGTAACATGCTCCTTTGAATGGAGATGCTGTATATCAGGGTCCTAGGTGTCCCCCTTATGGCAATGGAATATGTTGTTTTTGTTTTTTGAAATCTTATTTTCTTTATGTTTGATGAAACGTCTCACTGACATTTGTTTTTGTTCATTACAGTTAACAGCAAAAGAAAATCTTCAAAGGAGACAGAGGTTAATTTAAAGCACTTGAAACTTATCTGGAGTTTACACCAATCCGTTGCTGACGAACATATCAGATCAGCATCTTATTTGTTACAGTACAGGAGCTATACTTCATCCTTCACTGCTCGTCCAGTGGTAGTTGACACCGACCAAGTACCAGCTGCTGATACTAGTGTGGAGGGTTGTTCTTCAGAGTTAAATATTCCTATTGATGACATAATGAAGAGAAGAAAAGTTCCCTCTTTTTTCTACAAGTCTGATTCTCCTGCTGTGGAGACAAAGAGAAGTAAAAAAGATGTCCCGGAAGAGAGGAGAAAGTCTGCTGAGGTACCCTCTTCTAATGCTACCAAAAAATTCAGCGAAAAGCCCCCTGTGGCTCCGAGCAAAGTTTTCGCTGTTTCTCCTCCAAGTGAGGTTATTGTTATATCACCAACCAAGACAACATCTTTGGTTGAGAATGTTCCTGCTCCTTCGAGGAGGTTAAAGAAAATTTCTTCTGAGAGACCAGAAAAACCTGTCTCTCAGTCTTTGAATGTTGAAGGTGGTGTTCCCACTTTTGTTCCTCCGAGATCTACTATGGGCTCGGTGAAGTCTTGGATTATCCGAGAGGTCCAAGGTATTGAAGATACTCTTACTCGTGACAGGTTCACCACCTTGGCTGCTCAACATATTGCCTCATAAGTATTATTATTATAAGCTTTCATTTTTTCAATGCTATGTCCTCGCACTGACTTAAAGTTATTTTCTTTTTTCAGCTGGTAACATGTTTCAACACTATTCTGAAGAAGGATGAAGCTATCAAGGCTTCAGTCTCCTCGGGAGGTGTAGAGGAGGCTTTTACTGGATTAACCCAGTCTTTGAAAGATTCTCATCAGAAGTATGAAGAAAATAAAATTGCTTGGGAGAAGCAGGTTAAGTCTGTTGAGCAGGAGAGGGATCAACTTGTGGAAGCCTCCAAGGGATTGGAGAATAAATTGAAAGAGTTTGAGAAGAATAGCAAAGAGCTTGAGGAGAAGCTCAAGAATGCTGCAGAGCTTGAGAATAAGCTCAAAGCCGCTGAAGAGGAAATTGGGAGACTTCATGACGTTGAGCGTCAAAAACTGGAAGTGGAGGAGAAGTTGAGGGTTTTCGAGGAGCTCCTTAGGGAAAGGACCTCTTCGGAGAAAGTTAAAAGGAAGAAGGTTGTTAATATATCATTCAGCGTAGGTTGGGATAAGGGCTGGAATAAGTGTTTGGCTGCTATGTCCTCACAAATGGAATACGCCAGCCTTAAATATTTTAGGGATGGATGGGTGGCAGCCCTACAAGAGCTGAAAGTTGCTAAAGATTCTGACCTATTTCAACAACACACTCATGGCCCTCCTCCCTCTTCTGGAGAAGAAGAAGAGGACGAAGCTGCCTCAGAAGAATCCTCCATGGTAATTGGAGATCAGGCCCTTATTATTCCAGCTGTTCAATCGTGCTCCGAGCAACCCCAACCAATCATTACTACTGTCGAGCAGCTACTCTTGTCTACCGAGCAACCAGTCTCTTCCTCAAAACCTCCTGAGGAAATTATAGTAAATAAAGAGAAGGTGTAGAGTAGTTTGGGTGTTTATTTTGTCACTTTATTGGATGTAACCTCAACTTTTATATTTTCCTTTATGATGAAATAAAAATTCAAACTTTTGGTTGTTTGTCTTAACTTTTTCTTCTACTTGCTCTATCTGTATTCTTATTGATTCTTTATATCTCTTCTCTTTACTAGTTTATGGCTAGGATGGAGCTCTTGTCAGATCACGATACTGAACTGATGAAAAAATGCAATGACTACTTCAAGGCTAGCCATGCTGACCTGGACGAGGCTCAAATCATTGACATCCTTGGTCCAGATGCTTCTAAATGAGCAATCAAAGCTTACATCTGAAGAGCTTGCTCGATCGAGTTGTTGCCAATAATGTGGCTTATTATGAGATGATCGAGGATCTCCAAGGAACTATAGAGGAACTTCAACAGCAGTACAAAGAATCCTCCACACTTTTGCACCAAGGGTACGAGAAGAAATATCAACAACTCAGTGCTAAAAAAGGATATGATAAGTTCATCTCTGCCCACAAGAAGAAAAAGAGCGTTTTGAAGCTTGAGGTCGAGGAGCATAGGCAAATCGCCAAGTTGCTGGAGCAAGAGAACATTGTCTTGCAAGAGGAAGTAAAATAACTCAAGTCTGTTGCTTCTTCCTCTAGGTCCTTAGTTCCTGTCAATGCCGAAGGTTTCTCCTTCTTAGAGGTCGAAAATGCCAACTTAAGAGATGAGTTAGAAATTTTAAAAAGAGTTGGGCCTTCCACCTCTGCTCGCGGACGAGCAAGATCTTCTTGGGGATGAGCAAGAGCTGCTCGGGTTACTGTTAAAGAGGCAAGAACTCAAGCATCCTTGGAGAATCAAGCATTCCAGTTGATGACGAAGAATCAGGCTTTGTCAGAGATGTCCAAGAAGATTCTGAACCTCAACGAGCAACTTTCCATACAAAACTCTGCCTTGGAGAATAAAGAACTTCTAGTGAAGAACCTCCATGAGCAACTGAAGAGATTAACTTACCAGTTTCATAAACAGCCCAGGGAGTTTTGGATGGCAGGATACAACGAAGCTCTTTATCATCTCGATGATCGGATCCAGCAGTCAAATAACGAGGGTTATAAGCAAGGATGGCTGAATGCACTGGGGGTGTTACAGTTGGAGCAGGGCCACTATCTATGGGATTATTATGATCCTGGATTGCTCGAGTTGCCCGTGCCACCTTTTAAACTTGATATAAGCTGGATTCCTGCTCGGGCAATTCCCTAATGTTTAATTTCCAAGTATCTCGGCGACTACAGTCTTCATTCTAATTTCGAGACATCTCGCCCGCAGCACTTACTTGATCGGCCATCTGTGATGAATGTCAGGATGCTTCGAGATCTGAAATTCATAAATTCCCCTTACGCCTTAGATGATCCTCCTGCTGGAGTAGAACCTGTTTCAAAGGCAGAGGGAAAGAAACACATAGTAGGATTTTTATGTAATAACTTATACTTTTCACAGCATATGTAATCCATCTCGATTTGAATGAAAAGTTTTTATCTTTTGCTATTTTATTTTCTTTTGAGTATTTTGCAGAATGTCTTTGTTTGTGAATACATGCATATATACCATTCTGTTTTTTATTTTTATTTTTTATAGTGACTTATCACTCTTGATTCTAAGCAATGAAACAACTTACATTCCATGATTCTGCTTAGTTTAACCAACCGAAGTTGGTGGATTTTATATTACCGACCAACTGTAGTTGGTGGATTTTTGCTTACCGACCAACCGTAGTTGATGGATTTTCATTTACCGACCAACCGTAGTTGGTGGATTTTTATTTACCGACCAACCGTAGTTGGTGGATTTTCATTTACCGACCAACCGTAGATGGTGGATTTTTATTTACCGACCAACCGTAGTTGATGGATTTTATTTTACCGACCAACCGTAGTTGGTGGATTTACATTTACCTACCAACCGTAGTTAGTGGATTTTTAATTACCGACCAACCATAGTTGGTGGATTTTTATTTACCGACCAACCGTAGTTGGTGGATTTTATTTTACCGACCAATCGTAGTTGGTGGATTTTTATTTACCGACCAATCGTAGTTGGTGGATTTTTATTTCCGACCAACCGAAGTTGAACTTGATGTGTAATGTGTAGCACTAATACTCCGAAAAAATTTCATCAAAAGGAGAGAACTGGGTAAAAATTTCAACTCTTTATTCATTCGAAAGAAACTGCATTTACATAGGAATCTCAACTACTGATAATACTTGCGTAGATGTTCTGCATTCCATGCATTCTTAAATTCTTCTCCTTCCAAGGTTTCTATCCTGTATGTCCCTGGACGAACAACCTCTGTTACACTGTAGGGTCCATGCCAATTAGCTTCCAGTTTGTTGTGCTTTTGAATTACTTTCTTCAATACATAGTCCCCTTCTTTCAAATCACACTTCTTTACCCTCTTGTTGTAGAACAGAGTTGTTCGTTGTTGGTATGCAGCATTCCTGATTGCTTCTTCTTCTCTAAATTCCTCGAGCATATTCAAGTCTAATCTTCTCATCAAGTCACTGATAGGAGAATTGAAATTCAGCACTCTGTGTGTGGGCAGACCCAACTCAGCAGGTGTAACTGTTTCACTTCCAAATGCCAGCATGTATGGAGATTCTCCTGTTGCTGCTCGCGATGTAGTACGATAAGCCCACAGCACATAATGTAGCTCGTTAATCCAATCTGCCTTTGCATCGTCCAGTCATTTTTTCAAACCATTCAGCAGCGTTCTGTTTGTCACTTCAGTTTGTCCATTGCTCTGGGGATGGCCTGGTGCAGAGTGGGTTTTTGATATATTTGACTGATGACAAAATGCAGCAAACTCCTCGTTGTCAAACTGGGTTCCATGATCTGTGATGAATGCATGGGGAAGACCATATCTACAAATGATATTCGTCCAAATAAATTGATACACCCTCTCATATGTCATATCAATAAGAGGTTCAGCTTCTACCCATTTAGTAAAATAATCCACAGCGACCACAAGGTATTTAAATCTTCCTCGGGTCGTTGGAAGTGGCCCGACCAAATCTATTCCTCACATGGCGAATGGCCAAGGGGGCGTAATGGGTGTCTACAATGATTGGGGAGTTCTTTGGATAGAAGAGAAGCGTTGACATTTGTCACATTTTTTGGCATAAGTTACACAATCATTTCTCATCGTTGGCCAGTAATACCCTTGCGTTGTCATTCTTTGCAAGAGTGTCCGACCTGCTTCATGGGCTCCACAAGACCCTTCATGGACCTCCTCAATCAAATTTTTCACCTCGGAGGGGTGGACACATCTTTGCAAACTTTTTATAATTCCTCGTCTATATAAAATGCCATTAGTTAATACATAACGAGCAGCTTTAAACTTTAGTTTCTTGGCTGCGAGTTTATCAGTTGGTAAAGCCCCCTCCTCAATATAGGCCCTGATAGGATCCATCCATGATGGTCCTAAATCAAGGGAAATGAAGTTCATCATCAGATCTTTGTCAATGCTCCGACTAGCCAAGATTTCTATTGGGATTATTCTTCGTAGCTCGGTGCGCGTGGCTGAGGCTAACCGGGCTAAAGCATCTGCTCTTGCATTCTCCAATCTTGGTATTCTAATTAACTGTACTGCGTTAAAGCTTGATATAATATCCATTGCTTTTGCATGATATTGGATCATTACTTCTCCTTTTGCTGCATACACTCCCAACATTTGATTTACAATGAACTGTGAGTCACTGAATGCAACGACCTGCTCTGCTTTCATAGTTTTAGCTAGACTGAGACCCACGATCATAGCTTCATATTCAGCCTCATTATTTGAAATTTTAAATTGAAAATGCAAAGCATACTCCATATCGATCTCATCGGGGCTATTTAAAAGAACTCCTGCTCCACTGCCCGTAGTGCAAGAAGAGCCATCTCCATATAAATTCCACACAGGTATCTCATTATCAAACTCTTGGTCAGACATAGTTCCTCGATGGAATATTTGATGCTTCCTCATATCCTCCTCTAGTACTTCTTGCTGCTCGTTGACCATCTTCTCTTGCTCGTCTACCGACTTAAGTTGGTTGGGGTTTAAATTTGATGATCATGTAACATCCACAGGCTAGTTGGTTTTCAACTTCTATTCTTTGGAGGTTTCTGGATAGGTGAACTCTGCGATAAAATCTGCCACTTCTTTCCCTTTGAGTGACAACCTAGGCTCATAAATTATATCATATTCACCCAATTCTACAGCCAATACATCAATCTTCCTGATTTATTCGGCTTGTGCAGAGCTTGCCTTAACGGCATGTCTGTATACACAACTATGGTATGAGCCTGGAAATACGGCCTCATCCTTCTGCTTGCTTCAATTAGTGCTAGTGCCAGCTTTTTCAGCCTTGGATATCTGATATATGCTCCTCGGAAGGCCTTGTTAGTGTAATCGATTGGTTTTTGCACTCCATATTCCACTATTATCAACGCCGAGCTCACTGCATTTTCTGAAACTGCCAGATACAAGTATAGTCTTTCTCCCATCACTGGTCTGGATAACAATGGAGGTGCTCCCAAGTATTTCTTTAATTCTTGAAAGGCCTTCTCGCATTCATCATTCCACTCAAAAGTCTTCCGGAGTGTTTTGAAGAACGGGAGGCATCTATCAGTTGCTCGTGACACAAACCTGTTAAGTGCTGCAACTCGCCTTGTGAGGCTTTGTACTTCCTTCTTCGTCGTTGGAGATCGTAACTCCAATAGAGCCTTGATCTTTTTAGGATTCACTTCAATTCCTCGTTGATTAACAATATATCCGAGAAACATGCCTTCTCGTACTCCGAATATGCATTTGGTGGGATTCACCTTCATTTGATATTTTTCTAATTGATCAAAGGTCTGGCCCAAGTCAACTAGATGATCATCAGATTTCTTGCTCTTCGTTAGCATGTCGTCAACATAAACCTCCATGTTATGACTGATTTTCTCTGTAAACACTTTGTTCATCAATCGCTGATAGGTAGCACCTGCATTTTTAAGTCCAAAAGGCATAACATTATAACAATAAGTTCCCCTCGGGGTAATAAAATAGGTACTCTCCCTATCTTTAGGCTTCATTTTAATCTGGTTATAACCAGAATAAGCATTCATGAAACTTAATAGTTCGTCCCCCGAGGTAGCATCCACTAGTTAATCAATTCGGGGCAAAGGAAAATGATCCTTTGGGCATGCCCTGTTAAGGTCGGTAAAGTCTACACACATCCTCCACTTGTTATTTTTCTTTTTTACCATCACCACATTTTCTAGCCAGTCAGGATATTTAACATCCTCAATGAAAGAGGCTTGTTGTAGCTTCTCTACTTCCTCCTGTATAGCTTAATTTTTCTCAGGGTTGAACACTCTTCTTCGCTGCTTTACTGGCTTGATTTCCTTGTTTACATTGAGCTCGTGACATAAGAAATTTAGATCTATCCCTGGCATGTGTTTATGACTCCACGCAAAAGTCTGCTTTCTTCGCCCTAGGAATGCTATCAATTCTTATTTTATTGATTCATCAAAGGATGCACCAATTTGAGTTGTTCGTTCTAGATGCTCATCGTTCAGAATGACATTCTCAGTAGCCTCCATAACCTGCCCTTTCACGAGTTGGGTCTCGTCTCTAGGGTCTAATGTTTCAATCTCCTCATCTTCTATTCTGTAGGTAGTAGTCTTCTTTCTGGATTCTTCATGCTCTTCCTGCTCGGTAGATGAATAGTAGCATTCTTGAGCTACTTTTTGGTCGCCTTTCACTACTCCTACTTTAAAATTGGTTGAGAATTTTAAACATTGATGCACAGTAGATGGTACTGCTTCGAATTTATTTAGTCCTACCCTTCCCATAATGATGTTGTAAGCTGCTTGGACATTTTTATCCATTATAAAGAAGCGGACTCTTTCTGTTGGACAAGCAGGCCATGTACCCATAAGCATATCCAACTTGATCGTCCCAAGTGGAAAAAGCTTTTCGCCAGTGAAACCAAGGAGGGGATTATGATATGGTTCCAACTGGGATAACTTCAAATTCAAACTTTCAAAGCATGGATAGAACATGATATCTGCCGAGCTATCATTATCCACCAGTACTCGAGAAATCACCACTTCCTTCATTCTCATCTTGATCACCAACGGATCATCATGAGGATATAATACACCTGCCAGGTCGTTCTTAGAGAAACCAATGACTAGTTTATCCTTATTCACCTTCCTCGGGAGATCATCTTCAACTAGATTTATTCGCCGAATGTATGAGCAAGCTTGAGCCTCGTTGAGGTAAGCTTTTCTCTCGGGAGTCATATCTCCCCCTCTTGCATCTCCACCTGTAATGACATTACATTCAAATGATCCAAAACGGATAGAAAATACCTCACGTTCTGGTTGTTTTGGTCTTTTGAGGAGATCGGGGTCATCTTGGTCATCATCCAGGTCTTCTTCATGACTTCTCTTCTTATCTTCTTTTACTCGACGAGGAGATCTAGACCTTTACCTTGCTTGGTCGTTGCTCTTTCCACCATTTCGGCGATCCACATATTTGTTCAATTTTTCACGCCTGATGAGCTCTTCAATTTCATCCTGGAGAGCTATGCAGTTTTTGGTCGTATGACCATGATCCTTATGGAACTCGCAATATTTGGACTTATTCCTCTTGTCAGGACTGTCTTTATTTTTTCAGGCCAGTTTAGCTCCTCGTTGTTCTTGATTTCTTCCAGAACGTGGTTTATATCTACTTTCAAAGGAGTATAATTTCCAAATTTCTTCAATTGTTCCAATGTTTGCTTTGCTTTTGACTGCCTGTTACCACCATTGTTCTTCTACTCCTTCTTCTCAGCCTTATCACCCTCAACTTTGGTCTCTTTGGTGTCTAAATTCTTCTTCGCAGTCATGGCTTCCTCGGCGTTCATAATTTTGGCTGCCTTTGCCATTAGCTCTGCTATGGTTGTAGGTGGATCTTTGGCTAGAGTATAGTACAATTTATTTGGCAACAATCCACTCATCAGAGCAGTGATTGCTGTCTTCTCCTCGTAATCAATAACTTCGAGCTTCTCATTATTGAAACGAGTAATATAATCCCTGGTACTCTCACTTGTCTTTTGTCTAACACTTAACAAGTGTGCTACTCGTTTAACTGGTTTTACTCCAAAACAGAAGTTCCCAATAAAGAGCTCGTCCAGTTGTAAGAAAGTTACAATCTTCCGACGAGGAAGATTGTTATACCATATTTGAGCAGATCCGGTAAGAGTTCCTGAAAATGCCCTGCATCGTATCTCGTATGGAATAACATAAATATCAGCAGCTGCCTGATATTGCTCGATATGGAGAACATGATCACTTTTTTCATCATATTTTGGTGTTACCACCGGGGCTTTGAATTTTGACGATGTGGGGAAATCCATAATTTCTTGTGTGAATGGTGTTCCTCGGACAAAAGTTCTTTGTAAAGGATTCTTGGCCTTAGCCATTTCCCCTAACCTGTATTCCAAATTCTGAATAGATCCCTTCCATGCGCCATTGCCTTCTTCGATCCTATTGGTTCGAGCAAGAGAGCGTGTTAAATTTGCCTCTTAGGATCTTTCACGACGAGCAGCTGGTCGTGATTGGGCAGAGCCTTCCTTTAAATCAGAGGGTTGTTGAGAGTTCCTCGTTACAATCCTAGGGGGACTTCTATTCCTCCTAGGACCTAAACGATCAAAGGGAGAAACTCTACTTAATCTTTCAAGAGTACTTGTCCTCTCTGGAGATAGAGTGATGTTTTGTTGAGTGTTTGTAGCTCGTACCGAGGAAGTCCGTCCAGGATGATAAGAAGGATCATTGGATCTCTCAGTACGATATGAATCGGTGCGTCTAGACTGAGATTCCTCTGGGAATAACGTTCGTCTAGTTCGGGAAGAAGGTAATCGGGTATTTCTCTGAATGCTTCGTTGTCCTGACTGGGCTGGCGCTCCACCCTGGATAGTTTGCATGAGTTGTCGCATGGTTTCTTGCATGGCGGTCTGGCCCTGGGCCAAATTAACCATTATACCAGCCAAATTTTGGACATTTGGGGGAGTAGATGAATTTGGAGGGATTCCAGCATTTCGATTGCTGGATTCAGGATGATCAGTCATTGGTGATGAAATGTTTTGGTGAAAAACGATAATCACAGTCGATTCCCACAGACGGCGCCAATCTGTTGATGTAAAAAACTAGATTTGGTCTAATTATTTAATCACAGATAAAATAAACAAGACAATAGATTTTTAAAGTGGTTCAGCCTTGAAAGAATGGCCTACGTACACTGTTTGTGTTATTGCTGACTGTTTGCAGAATTCTCGATAATGGGTTTACCAAGAAATTCCGAGTCCTCCGCTAATGAGGAGGTTACAATGTATTTATAGCCTTGAGGCTGTACAAAATGAAAGGACAACGCGCTGTTATCTAATAGACATGTACGTCTGTATCATAATAAATGAGCATTTAATGCACAATCTTTTCCTTTGATTCTCTTGATTTGGGTGCGCTGTACGCTTAAGTTGCTCGGACCGTTTAAGCTGCTCGCACCGCTTAAGTTGCTCGTCACGCTTAAGCTGCTCGGGGCCCCTGAGTTCCTCGTGGCTTCTTAGTTGCTCGGTAGTCTTGAATTGCTCGATAGAAGTATACATATTTGCCATGTTAACAGACACGTGTCAGTAAGTGAGTAGTCCATGTCAGCAGACTAAATTTGGTATCAACAATCATACCATTGTTTACGTGTTTATTTTGACCAAGGTTCTAAAAAATGCGGGGCATGATCGAGGCGTGGAGGCCAAGCCTTAAGCCTTAGAAGCCTAGACGGGCGGCCTTAGGAGTACAAAGGCGTGAAAATGCGTTTAGACATTCTTAATATATTTTAATATTTTTGAACCATAACAAGGCTATTAAAATACAAAACTGTACATATCATATTAAAAATATGTTTGAATAGTTGCAAATTAAAATATTATTTGATTATTTTGGATGAGATAATGGTCCGGTTTGTAAAAAAATTCTTTAAAAGGCAATATCGTTTCACTAAAGCAATGTTGTTTTTAAAAAAAGTGCACCGTAAGGGTTTTACCAAGAATAAGGCATAAAAAGCTTAAGGCGGGGCGTTTCTCCTAAGACTCAAGCCTAGGCGGGTTTTTTAGAACAGTGATTTTGACCCATAAAGAGATTTAATAGGCATATACACTTTCCTCTCTTGTCCTGGAACTTAATATCCTTTTAGTTGTTCTATGTATATCTTTTCATTTAATTCGCGAGTTATGAATGTGGTTTTAATATCCATTTAATGTATCTCAAGATTATGCAATGCTGAAATAACTATTAAAATTCTAATGGATGTTATTCTCGTAACAGGTGAGCATCAAGATGATCCAATCCTTCATTTTGCTTAGAGTATTTAGCCATAAGTCTTGCTTTGTATTTTTAAATCGATACATCTACCTTAAATTTTTTCTGGAATGTCCACTTACATCCAAGAGGTTTATTTCATGGAAGGAGATCTAATAATTTCCAAGTATGATTTTGCATGATGAATTCGATTTCACTATTAATAGACTCTTTCCAAAATGAGCTTTTAGAGTTGACATTTATTCATTAGAGTTTTAAGTTTCTCATTTTAACATATAAGTTAGGGAATCTAGACCAAAAGACTTTGAAGTCTTTGTACTTTTATTGCGTTTAGGTTTAATATCATCATTTTTATCAATATATTTTTTTATATATATTCTCTTTATGACTACTAGAGGCAATGTCATAAGTTCTTTTATAAGTAATTGAAATAAGTGCCTTATTATGAGGGAATATATATTCGAAAGAATATGCATTTCTAGATTCAATGAATTTGTTTAGGTGTGTATTAGGAATCTTTGATCTATGAACAATAAATCGGTAGGCACTACTATTAGTTTCATAGATGATGAAAGTGAAATCAATAATATTTTGTCCTACTTTTACCTTTTTAGGAGTGGGAACCACTAACTTTTCAAAACACCCTTACGCTTTAAGATATTTGTAAGAAGCTCTTTGACTTTCCACAATTCATATGGTGTTTTATTAGTTTTCTCATGATGACTTTTATTAAGAAGGTAGTTAGAAGAAATCAAAACTCCCCACCCCCACAAGTTCTAAAATAAACTCGAATTTCACAACATAGCATTTATCATCTCTTTTAGTATTCATTTTTTGTGCCTGATAGTAACTTTAAATTAAGGTGCGAAAGTGGCACCAGTAGGGGTGTTCAAAAAACCGATTGGACCGGCGGACCAAACTGGACCGAACCGAACCGCCCTATTTTTACCTATTTTTTTTATCACCGGTCCGGTCTAGTTTTTTTCAGACCGGTCTAGTTGGTCCGGTCCTCGGTCCACCACATTAAATAACCTTTTTGGACCGACCCGGACCGGTTGTTCATATTACTATATATTTATATATATAAAATAACTTAAATAAAGGGGGAGGGTACGATCGTAAAAAAAAAAAAAAAAGCCTAATGAACTAAACCTAAAAACCTTCCCTTCTTTTCTTCATTTGTACCCAACCGTTTTTCTCTCTAAAGACCTATCCATTCCATTCCCTTCCCTTCTTTTCTTCATTTCTTCATTGAGTTCATTCTCTCTCCGCCATTACCTTACATCTTCATCTCCGCTGCCGCCGCTGCTCTCGTCTCTCTCCGCCGCCGCTGGTTCTTTATTGCAGCTGGTAGGGTCGAATCGGCGCAGCCTCACTGGTGCAACCTCCCCTCATCGCAGCTGGCGTAGCCTCCCTTCCCCTCATCGCAGCCTCCCCTCATCGCATCTGGCGCAACCTCCCCTCCCCTCATCGAATCGGCGCAACCATAGTGTATGTAAAGTTTACATACCCAGAACTTCTTTACATAATGACTTTTGGACTGATTTTACATACACAAAACTTCTTTACATACAATATAGCTTTTGGACTGATTTTACATACACAAAATTTCGTAAGAGCTCTCCAAAATCAGTGTATGTTGATGCTTCACTTTCTATACTATAGATAATATTTTATTCTTATGGTTCTGTATATATGGTGGATAATAATTTGTCTAAATTTATCTTGTATATTGTAGAAAATGGTTGCTCAAATGGATGAAAATGAAGGTGGCCTTCCCTCTACTCAAGCTGTAATGCAAGGCACAAATCCACTTCTTCAACCCCCTGAAAAACCATAGGTAAAATCTTCGAAACGAAAATCGTATGCTTGGGATCATTATACTAAAATTGAAGGTTGCGATCCAAATGACAATTTATGAGAATTGTTCAACCAAAATTTACAAAAATCCCAAGCCGTATTACGGTTGCAAGAGATTGCTTAGCAATATATTTGAATGAGAAAGTGAAGCTACAAAGTGATTTAAAGGGTAAAAGAATTTGTATCACGACGGACACATGGACTTTCATTCAAAATATCAATTATATGTGCCTCACGGCTCATTATATTGATGATGAATGGAAGTTGCAAAAAAAAATTCTAAACTTTTGCCAAGTTTGTAGTCATAAGGGGGAGATGCTACGGAAGGTTATTGAATCATTGATAGTGGAGTGGGGGATTAATACCATTTTTACCGTAACTGTTGACAATGTTAGTTCTAACAATGGTACCATTAAATATTTGCAAAGAAAAACCAAATCTTAGAAAGGTACTATTTTAGAACATGAGTATTTGCATATACAATGTTGTGCTCATATCTTAAACTTAATTGTGGGTGATGGGTTAAAAGAAATGGATGAGTCGGTTGTTAAAGTGAGCAATGCGGTGAGGTATGTGAGGTCCTCCCCGTCTAGGTTGTTGATGTTCAAAATGTGTGTAGAGAAAGAGAAAATTGAGAGTAAGGGTTTGTTGTGCTAGGATGTTCAAACAAGGTGGAACTCCACATATTTAATGCTGGATGTAGCCGAAAAATTTGAGAAAGCTTTTGAAAGGTTAGGAGAGGAGGACAAAAATTATGCTTCCTACTTTAATGGAGAATTTGAAATCCAAGAGGATGGTGAAGTGAGGGGGAGGGGAAAGGGTGGAAGGACTATCTTACGGCCTCCTTTGAGTTTTGATTGGGAGAAAGTGAGGGCACTTGTGAAATTTTTGAAGATATTTTACAATGTAACTTTAAGATTTCGGGTTCATTATTCGTCACTTCAAATTTGTTTTTCAATGAGCATGTTATAATACAAAACAATTTGAACCAATTGAAAAGAAGTGGGGATTATAACATAACTTCGATGGCAGATAACATGGTTAAAAAAATGGATAAGTATTGGAATATTGAAAAGATAAACTTGTTGTTATTTGTAGCGATCATGCTTGACCCTAGATATAAATTGGGTATGTGTTATATTGGTTTGATAGCATGTATGAAAGTAGTGTGGCAAAAGAGATGACAAGGAGAGCAAAAAATGTACTTGTACGTTTGTATGAGTGGTATGGTGACAATAATGTACAAAATGGTTCACAAAATGCATCTCAATGTGACGTCGTTAAATTAGTAGTTGATGGTGGAGATGATGATGTTGACGGACATGCTTTTTCAGCTACCCAATTTAAAAAACATTTAGAGTCGGGAGATAGTGTACGGCGTAGTAAGTCGGAGGTGGAGAAGTACTTGATTGAGACTAATGAAGATGCAACCGATTAAAGCTTTAATGTTTTAGTGTGGTGGAAAAGTAATTCATTTAGGTACCAAGTTCTTTCTCGTGTGGCAAGGGATGTATTGGCAATTCCGGTGTCTACCGTGGCCTCGGAGTCGGCATTTAGTACGGGGGGACGTATACTTGATCCATTCTGTAGTTCACTTTCCCCCAACACGGTGGAAGCCCTTGTTTGTACTCAAAATTGGCTCAAGTCTTCATCAAAATCAATTAGTCTTAGAGATGCCATGGATGAGGTGGAGCAACTAGAACAATTAGATGGAGGTAACTAACAACTAACATATCATATTAAATACTTATTTTTTTCATGTTAAATATTATTAACTAACATCTTTCATATCATATTATTATTTCAGATTTGTTGGAAACATCACCAAAAATGGATTGACATTATTTGATATGGATGAGCTATTGAGGTATAGTCAGTAACTAAATTTTTTTTCAAATATATTTTTGCATTTAATTTGGACAGTTTTTTATCTATTTGAAATTTTTTGTGATGCATTTCAGGTTGATGGAGATCATTTTGGGCAGCGTTATGGACACTTTTTGGAAATATCGCGGACTTTATTGTGGACATTTCATTTATTTTTTTTGCTTTTTATTGTGGACTTTATTATGGACTTGTACCGCATTTTAAAGTTTTTGGACAACCCTCTTTATGGCTCTTTCTGGACTGCATTTTATGGCTTTTGGATTGCATTTTGGACAGCTCTTTTTACGACTGTTTTGGGACAGTTTGGGCAGCCTTCTATGGCTAATTTTGGATGGCTTGGATAGCCCTTTATGAATAATTATGGATGTTTTGGACAACTTGTTTATTTGTTTAAATTTGGACAGTTTTTTGCTTAAATTTAGACACTTTTTATACTAAAATTTGCTTTGGACAGCACATCACTTGTGTTAAAAAATGGACATGTTTTATGCTAAAAAATGACAGGTTTTATACTAAAAAATGGACACTAATTATGTAAAAATTTGGGCAAGTGTTGAAAAGACGCGACGAGCGCGGGGCGTGTGATATTGAAATAAAAATTATTATTATATTAATTATTCGCAAGTATTCCAATTAAACCATATTCAATTTCAGTCTATTGTGGAACAAAATAAATACAGCCCATAAACATAAAAACAAATATTTAATTGAACACGGTATTTCAATTAAAGTCCTAAAAACATGCATCTGATGATTTATCAAACAAATATAAAACGCATGTGACACAACATATCAGGAAAAATCCCCGCAGGGCAAAACCATATTATTTTCAGTATAATTTGTAAAGAACGGTTTACACGGATTATAATGAAAATAAATGTGACATACGAAAATACCCGCAGGTGTCGGTTCCGATGTCGTCGGCTGGAATCTCCCGCAAGAATTCCAGATGGGCAGCAATGAAGAAGATATCGGCTTCTCCACAAAATACTCCTCAATGAGTAAAACCGTATTTGAAGGTTTATTGCACCAAAACACCTCTTAAAGGTTCAATGATATGTGTATATTGTGCATATGTTGTGTACATAAAATGGGAGAGGAGAGTGGCATTTATAGGGAGGTTAAAGACACTCAAAACATCTTTAGGAAAACATGGAGGAAAGCATGGCCGGAGTTCCCTAAAGGTGTCTAAAAAGTGGGTCAAAAGTGGATAAAGTGGAGACACCATTAGACACAAAATTTCTGCCAGCCACAGGGGACCCGAACCGGTTCGGGGTCCCTGCGAACCGGTTTGCCCCCCTGAACCGGTTCGGACTGGGTTCGGGGGCATAAGCTGGCCAAAAGGTTTAAACACTTAGAATATTTTTCTGGTTTCTTTAAGCATTTTTCACCAAAATCAAAAGGCCATAACTTCTTCACCGTAGCTCAAAACGAGGTGCCGATTCTTCCAGTATCTTCGTTACGGTAAGCTCTTCAACTTTCCAGTTGACCGGTCCTCCGGACGGTGGCTGTACAATTACCAAAATTCCCTTGAACATCCTAATCAGGCCCTTTTTTCACAGTTTTGATTTCTCTTACGTACCACTTGCGTAAATTCCCAAAAATCGTGGAACGTGAAATCATTGAGGCATATGTGGGACACTTGATAAATGCATGATTCCTGAAATTCAGATTGAGGCCGTCAAGTATGATCGTGAACTGACGAGCCTTTTGTAGCGGCGTACGACATACACAAATTAAACATTTCGGACTTGATAAATTTGTCCTTACAAATCTCCCCCTATGTCTATGCCGGTACAATATAAAAAATTCGAATTATGAAAACTCCCCAAAACAAATCTCCCCAAACAAATGACATATACAATAATATCCCCATTAAACCCTCGAACTGAGAATACTAATTGGCATGTCGTCAAACAAACATCAACAGCTTCAAATCTTCAACTCATTCAGAAACTCCCAAAGCTTTTCTCATCAGGGTGTGTAATCCAATAAATATCAACTTTGTACCTACACACATGAGTAAAAGCAAATACCCGTGACGCACAACAGTTTGATTTATAATGATATGCAAAATCAAATATCCATTAAGTTTCAGCAAATCATAGATAAATCAAAATAAAATTTTCTTCCCTGGATATTCTCCCCCACAATTCATTCTCCCCTTTTTTACGATGTCCCCAAATAGACAGATATGAGAATAATAAATATGGTAAATGTCACAAAAAATGTATATTTTTTCTTTTAAAATTTTTCAATTTTTTTGAATTTTTCAAAGAATCAAAGAATGTTCTATTTTTGAATTTTTTAAAAAAAATGTACAAAATAAATATACAAAACGAAATCACATCATGAAAGAGCACAAAAACACCTAAGTCGATGATAACGTAAATGTAGGGGTGTGAACACATTCGATAGGTAGATAAACTCAATCAGTCATATGTGCACGATGTATACGTGTACTCCTAACGAATGAACATAAAAAATATCCTTAGGTGAAAAAATTATTGAATATAGATGACATCGTCTTAATCAAATCAACAAATCAAAGTAAAAGTGATTTCCACACCAATAACGTCCAAAACTATTTAGCGCTTTTTCAAGATTTTCAAGGACGTGCAAACCCGTTTAAATTTTTCCAACCAAACTCCCTCAGATATGTATATTTTTAGAGGTGTTAAACAAAATTCTCAAACTTTGGAGAATAGATGGTGAAACCTAATGGCCCATAAATGGCATTTATTGCTTTTTATTGCCTTTAAATTTTTTCGGGCTCTTTTAACCTCTTTGGACCCCGGATAATAAAATTCTTCATTTTTTTTAGGTCCATTTTCACGGTGGCTTTTGTGCAAAGGATAAATATTTACCTTTCGCAGCCCGTCCCCGTTATAAAAAATCACACAGTCTCAACAAAACGGTTTTTACATACACACCAATCTTATCAAGTTTTATCACGATTGATTCGTTTTGAGGACAAGATTGAAGTGAAAACACCCGACCAACATGTGATAAGACAAGTACAAAAATCAAACAAATTCGTGCATGTGTGCAATAAAGAAAATCATGAGTCAAACATGTGGGAAGTAACACTTAATTACATCTTAATGACTCCAAATATTATAAAGCACATGGATGAAATGACATATTGTCTAAAAACACTATCAAATAGTCACATGAAAAATATGGAATGATATTGTGACTTGGTCATCCTTAAATGCTCATCCATAAAATGTGCAAAAATAAAATACAAAAATCTTTTTGGATTTTTCAAATAATTTTATCAAAATAAAATCTTTTTGTATTTTTTTTTTAAAATTTATACACAAATTACATGTCATAACGCTAGCAAATATATATATCATGAATCAAAAACTAGTGTATGACAAACATGCGAACACAATCATTTATATGATATAGAAAGAGAAGAATCATGTGCACGCAAATGAGAATCAACAAGTCTAAAATCTAGCGTATCCAAAAGTGATTTCCTAACCCAAGTAGATGTGAAACGTCGTGTGGGGGCTTTGGAAACCACGGGAACACTAGATTTAAACTTTCAAGGATATCTACCAAGATAAAAACAAAATCTCCTAAGGTGACCTTTCCTACCACAATGTGAACATGTGTAAACGGGAGGAATGTTACCTAAAGAGTGATCTATTCTAACATCCTTGGGATTAATTGACCCTCTAAAACAAATGATGGTTTTGGCATTAGCACTAGAAGCTTTAGAACAAGATGAGCCATTACCATCTCTGTAAAACCTACTTGAGTCAGTCAAATCATTTTTTAACTTCAAATTTTTTGACTCAAGCAAAGAATTAGACTCTTGCAAATTAAGGGACGCCTTTTTTCAATTTTCAATAATTCCTAAAAGCGTGTCTCTCTCCCCCTCAATTAAAACAAAATTACTCCTAAGAGTCTTTTCACGTGCCGTAAATTCATCGATTAATTTTTTATCCTCGACGGCACAAACCGGAACCCGAGAGTTTTTTAAGTCCTCCACTTCCTTTTATAAAAATAGGACATTCTCATCACTCTCCTTTTTGGACAATTTTAAATCATTAAAGTCACGGTCCAAGGAAACAATTTTTTCACGATAAAAATCTTTTTGAATTTGAACCGTTTGCTAAAGATCCATTGCAGATTTAAAACGAGAATTTTCTTTTTCTAAAACTTTAATTCTTTTGCAAAGTTTCAAATTCAAGAGTTTTAATTTTTCAGCACTGTCGTGAACTTTATCAAACATAGGCTCCTCGAAAGATGGGCGTTCCATTGAAAAAATTGCGAATAAACACAAAACTGATTTTTAAATCAATATCACACAAATATTGCGAAAAATAGGAATACGCGATAAATTAGAGCAACCCGCTCTGATACCAATTTGAAAACGTGAGTTGACAAATTGTATCAGAAAGTAAATCCTCGAAAAATCAGGATCACGCGATAAATTAGCGCAACCCTCTCTGATACCAATTTGAAAAGACGCGACGAGCGCGGGGCGTGTGATATCGAAATAAAAATTATTATTATATTAATTATTCGCAAGTATTCCAATTAAACCATATTCAATTTCAGTCTATTTTGGAACAAAATAAATACAGCCCATACACATAAAAACAAATATTTAATTGAACACTGTATTTCAATTAAATCCTAAAAACATGCATCTAGATGATTTATCAAACAAATATAAAATGCATGTGACACAACATATCAGGAAAAATCCCCGCAGGGCAAAACCATATTATTTTCAGTATAATTTGTAAAGAACGGTTTACACGGATTATAATGAAAATAAATGTGACATACGAAAATACTCGTAGGTGTCGGTTCCGATGTCGTCGGCTGGAATCTCCCGCAAGAATTCCAGATGGGCAGCAATGAAGAAGATACCGGCTTTTCCACAAAATACTCCTCAATGAGTAAAATCCGTATTTGAAGGTTTATTGCACCAAAACACCTCTTAAAGGTTCAATGATATGTGTATGTTGTGCATATGTTGTGTACATAAAATGGGAGAGGAGAGTGGCATTTATAGGGAGGTTAAAGACACTCAAAACATCTTTAGGAAAACATGGAGGAAAGCATGGTCGGAGTTCCCTCAAAGTGTCTAAAAAGTGGGTCAAAAGTGGATCAAGTGGAGACACCATTAGACATAAAATTTCTGCCAACCACAGGGGACCCGAAACGGTTCGGGGTCCCTGCGAACCGGTTCGCCCCCCTGAACCGGTTCTGACTGGGTTCGGGGGCATAAGCTGGCCAAAAGGTTTAAACACTTAGAATATTTTTCTGGTTTCTTTAAGCATTTTTCACCAAAATCAAAAGGCCATAACTTCTTCACCGTAGCTCGGAATGAGGTGCCGATTCTTCCAGTATCTTCGTTAGAGTAAGCTCTTCAACTTTCCAGTTGACCGTTCCTCCGGACGGTGGCTGTACAATTACCAAAATTCCCTTAAACATCCTAATCAGGCCTTTTTTCACAGTTTTGATTTCTCTTACGTACCACTTGCGTAAATTCCCAAAAATCGTGGAACGTGAAATCATTGAGGCATATGTGGGACACTTGATAAATGAATGATTCCCGAAATTCGAATTGAGTCCGTCAAGTATGATCATGAACTGACGACCCTTTTGTAGCGACGTACGACATACACAAATTAAACATTTCGGACATGATAAATTTGTCCTTACAAGTGTGGACATTTTTTTAACCTGATTTTCATTTTTTAAATGATTAATTTATTAATCTTAGGACCGACAAGTTAGATCGAACCGATCCTATAAAAAACCGGACCGACAAGGGTCGGGGGACCGATACAATCGGTTCGGTCTTGATCCGTTTTTTTAGGACCGGTTTAATCGGTCCGGTCCTTAAAAATCGTAAAAATCGGACTGGACCGGACCGCGAACACCCTTAGGCACCAGTTTGATGAATAATTCTGAATTTGGAATAATATTATTCAAAGATGGGATCATATTCACCAACTCTATCGCCTCTTAACACTTTAATCTTTTTTTAAGTTTATTATCAACTTCTGTTTTATAATGTTCATGGACACTTACAACTTCATCCTTACTTCTTAGCAAAACATAACAACATCTTGTGCAATCAACACTAAAAGTAATAAAAAAACCTTTTGCCTCATAATGTTTGTATAATTTTCAAGTCATATATATTATTATGAATTAATTCAAGAGGATTATAAATTCTTTCTATTGACTAAAAAGGAATTTTAGTCAATTTTGATTCCACATTCACTCCATACTTGTGATTTGAGTCAATGATAAATTTAAGTATTAAGTATAAGTTGATTAATCTAGTAATAGTATCATAATTAACATGACCTAATTTGTCATAAAACACATTAGAAGACTCGAGAAAATAAGTAGAAAGCGCATGCTTCTTATTATTAATAGGGGCATTACAGTCATTACATTGAGTTTAAAGAGCCCATCACTCAAATATCCTTTTCTCACATACACAAAACTTTCGGTGAGTAAGAATTTATCAGTTTCAAACACAAAAATTAAATCATGTTTTGCTAAGAAAAGTTCCAGAAATGAAGTTCTTTGGAATGTTCGAGACATGAAGCACGTCATTGAGAGTAAGTTCCTTGCTCGAAGTCATCTTGAGTATAACTTTTAATTTTCATCAACCATAGAACTAGATGAACTCCCCATAAATATTTGTTCCTCATGATCATCGACTTGGTAGGAGGTAAATATAATATTGTGAGAACAAATGTGGCGAGTAGCCCCCGTGTCGACACACAATTTTCTAATATTACTCATTATGTTGACTTTATAAACCATGATCGTGAGGCTCAAATCAGTAATATTGTCTGAAAATTTCTCCACACCTTTAACACGATGTCCCAGCTTGTCACGCACAAAGAATTTGCCATCAAACTTTTTAGCGTTCCCGCCTTTCATTCCTTTGAAAGGATCACCTTAAGAAAGTTATAGTTATCGCAAGTGCTAGGGCTCTTAAGTATAGCTAATGTAAGCACGCGTCGAACCCACGAGGATTTATTTAATTTTATAAATATAAAATTTTCCAACTGAACAAATATTGTTTTCAAAGCAATATGTAAAGAAAAATACACTAAGTAGTAATAATGAATTAAGACACAACACTTGTAAATAATATAGGAGAGATTAATGGGATGTCAGACCCATTTACCATTTTCATTACATTATCGTAAAATAGTTTAACTCGAATTTCCTTTTTTTTATAACTCAAAATTTATCGAATCTCTTCGCATAAATTTTGAAAGTTAAAATACTATAATTTGCTCGAAAATAATTTGTAATGTTCTCTTTGCGCATATTCTCTTTACATATGAATGTGTGCAAGTTTATAACATGCAATAATTTTTTGAAGTGAACAAAGCTACTCAAGGTTTATGAATTGGTCGAGTTGTACTTTTTCCTTTTGGTGTTGGGAATTGAGTCTTAGATGATTTTGACGACCCATGGAACTTTTTATTTTTGGTTTTGTCCCAAAATAGCCAAAGGGGATAGTGTAAGGACAAATTTTCAAATAAAGTCAAATTTGTATGTTTTAGCTTATCTTGTGCGTTGGACAAAATTGTTTCAGCCATAGGTCAGGACTTGGGTGTGTTGACCTTTCAAGTCTATGATATATTTTCTTGAAGACGTAGTGGCTAAATTAGAATATCTAAATTATCGTGTCGAATTTTGTGATCGTTTCCATCTTCACGTTCTGAGGATATCTCGGGTATGAATGCGTAAATATTTTTATCATTGGAGATTTAATATTTGGGTGTTAGATTTTGTAAAATTATTTAAAAAATGATTTTATCTTCTTTTAATATTTTTTATAATTATTTCAAGAGGTTGTTAAAACGACATTGAGTATATCGTTCAAACTAGATATAGTACCTCGTTAGGACAAGTTACAATGAACTTCGAACGAACCATCTTTAGCCTTCACTGGAATATTATTTGAAACATGTTGGATATGTGTTCGAATGAGATATTATACTTCATTCGAACGAGGTTCAAAGTCGTTCGAACGAGCCTATAAATTTTTGATAATTTTGAGATTTTCCTAATTGTTTTTCATACTTATCTTGATTTTGGATAACCTCCTATAAATAGGAGGACAAAGCATGAGTTTTATTAGAGATAAAAACTTATGTTTTGAGTTACCAAATTTTATCAAAAAGCTCTCTAAAGCCTTAGTTTACACCCAAGTCATTTAGGACCCAAGTTTTCATCATATTATGCCTTGACAATCCTGTTTTGGGCACCATTGTTTAGTTTCTCTTCATCATATTGAGATATCACTTCATATGGTGGACTCCATCATTTGATCCATAAACGGTTGTTGAAGTTATTCGGTGGATACCAAATAGTGTGTGGACTCACATGTTATGGCAGTTGTGCGAGTGGACTCTTACGTGTCATTGTATGGAGGTTAGAAGAATGAAGAGCGTTAAGGCTTACGAGGGAGCGAGTTTGTGTTGCAAGTCTTACGACATGCCCTTTGTAATTCCGTACGTAGTGAATTTGCATTACTCGTCGTGGGGTTTCCTTGTACATCGGGCATTATGGTTGATTTACTAATTTTATCTGTTATCACATAGATGCATGCTTTAGGATAAGGATAAAATTTATTAGTTTGTTTAATCACAACTTGTTTAAAATCGATGCAACTTTCTACTTTGGGTTAAACTGTTTAAGTTTAAAATTTAATGTGAAAAAAATTGGCTTTTGTTTATACCATATTATATATTAGCACTTTCATGATCCAAGTCTTAGTATCTTAGGTCTGTTTGAGATCTCATGTGTTCCTCAGCAGGAATGTTTACTCAATATTGAGTGTTGTTTTATGCGGTAGATACTGTTTTTGATTGTGAAACGACTGGTATAGTCAAGAGGCAAGTAAGATCGGTGGATACCGAGTTATGGGAGGCGCCTGCATTATGATTTATGTTGGAAGGCGTACAACAGTGGCTATGAAGAATGTAGTAGGGAGTGAGGAAGTGCATCAAGGCTTGAAGGCGTAGAGTCCGTGAATACATCTAAATTGTTCTTGCAAAGAGACCTTATCATAGTGGACCTGTGTGGTTGGACCGTTCGAGGTTTTCTTGATTGTGAATTTTTTTCGCACATCACCGTGTCGTGTGACTATTTATTTTACTATTGCTATATCACCTAGATTTATGCTTAGGGAAAGATAAAATTGGACTAATTTGTTAAAAACTTTGGTTTAATTGGGAAAATATTAAAATTAGATAATTTTTTTATTCACGTGGTTAATCTTAATTGGGAAATTAAAAAATTGGCCATAACCCTAGCACTAACATTTATCAAATTGGTATCAGAGCGGGTTACACTAGTTTATTGTATTTGATCCATATCTTAGTGCGTTTAGGATTCTGTTATTGATTTTAATCGAGAGGAAAGTTCCATTACTCGACCTCCCATATTTGATGGTTCAAATTATTTGTATTGGAAGTTCCAGATGATATTTTTTTTCTTGAAATGGATAAATGAGAACGATTGGAACTCCAGGTAGCAAGAGTGGTCTCAATTCTCCTCCCACTAATGGTGGTTTACTGAAAGCATACTCTTATTAGAGATTGGCTCAAAAGAATTTCATGACGTTTGATTTCAAATAAGTGAATGTTATTTTTTGCATTGTCACTGGAGAAGATCTTAGATGCATCATGACGTGTGAGAGTGCAAAAGACATTTTGGAATTTTAAAATCCACATGCGAGACCATTAACTCTGTTAGGGTTTTTAAATTAAAAATTTAACAACTATGTTTTAAACGATTAGGATATTAGAGCATGAGTCATTTGTTATCATCTATGCTAAGTTGTAAGATATTGTTAACCCCCCATTTAACTTAGGCGATCCTATTCTCCAATCGAGAGCGGTGAAGAAAATTTTAAGAACGTTTCTTGAAAGATTTAATACCATGGTTATAGTCCTAGATTCTCTAAGTAGTGTCGATACTACATGGGTACAAGAACTTATAGATGATCTCCAAACCTATGAGATGAACACGTGTCCTTCTAAGAAAGATAAGAAAGAGAAAAGCATTACTTTGAAAACTAAAAAGGAGGATGTGTCAGATTTTGAGACTGGCAACAGTTTAGATCCTGAAGACATAGCTAGATTTTCTAGGAAGTTCACAAAAGAATGTGTCGTAGGTTATGATTATACTAAATTGATTAAGGATTTGAAGGCACGTGAGAAGACTCATAGGGAAAGTCTCGACTATGTTGAGGGAGAGAGAGATAACCTTCGTGGATTTTGTTTAAAAAATTAAAGAAAGAGTTCATAAAATTTTATAAGTCTCGTCTTTTGCTCGATTTTAGGATTATAGAGTTATAAGAGAAATTGAGAGACTCGAGTCGTGGAAATTTTGATTTGAATCTAGGTCGAAGAAATTAGATTATATTTTAGGCACCGTCAAAATAAAAAACAACAAGGTTGGAATTAGTTTTGATGATCACGATGCTTCCACTTCTAAGCCAAAACTAATATTTTGAGCAAGTCAACCATATCAAAAACCGTTAGAAAAGTTCAACCCCAAAGTAACATTCCTCAATGTGTCTTCAATTTCATAAATTGCGGTAGGAAAAGTTATATTAGGAAGTTTTGTTATGATCTTAAAAAAGGTTTTAGGAAGTCAAAGTCTATTGTCACTAATGTTCTCAAAGCACGGGTTGCTAATTATTTATATATTTGGGTTAGAAAATGTGATTTGGAGGCATTGAATGTTAGATTTGTTGATTATCTCATGCTTGCACATGATTAATCCCATGTTATATTTTATGAGTGATTATGTTTGTATATTTTTCATACATTATTTTTATGCTTCATGATACATGCTTTGATAAATTGTATGATGCGCGTGTTTTTCGTATTTTGGTTCTTCATTTTTTTGAGCCTATATGAGAAAAACACAAAAATGTTTTATTTGTATTTTTGAATTGTTTTGAAAATTTTAGAACTAAAAAATAAATTAGTTTGTTTTGTGTACTAGTTTTGCAAATTTTGTATGACATATTGGTGTGTTTAAATCCCATTCATTCCATGTTCTACATGTGGCTAGGACATTTGAGTATGTTTACAATGATTTTGATGGTTTCTTCATCATGTTTGCATGGAGTTATTTGAATTCCATTTGCTTAATGGATTTATCTTTGCATATACATCAGCACACACTTGCATGAGCTCTTTTGGATTTTAACTACTCGTGTTAAAAGAGTTAATTAAAGTGTTCTCCTATCAGTTTTATCATATATATATATTTGGGGTATTTGTACATGTAAAAACCATTGAACGTGAGAATATTAGTGTGCAATGGAAAAGGTGTATGAAAGGAGTAAATCTTCTTTGCATGAATGACCACCATTTACAAGAGCCTAAAAAAAGAGAGATAAAAGAAAAGAAAAGTTTGCCAAGTTCAATTTTAGCATTGATCATAAAAAAGTGTGATATCTTCAAGGAAGTGAGAAAAAATGAAATCTATTTATTTTTTAAGCGTGTTATAAGTTGAATATCAATGGGTTTGTACAATGAGTCCTATTTAATCTTAAATGTTTGACACTATTAATTTGACATAAATATTTTTTCGGCTACTATTCATTATGAGTTCGCATTTATTTGACACATGAGGCTAAACCTAAGTTTGATATAATTAGATGATAAAAAATAACTCATTGGACTATCTTAAGTGTTGGGACTTATTTCTTTTTCTTTTTAGTTCACGCCCTTCACTCCATACCACATTTAGTTTGACACATTTATGTCATATGAGTGTCGAAAGCTATGTTTTTGTGTCTTTTGTGGTGAGTTTATACCTATATATTTAAGTGCATTCTTGATATATTTGTGCCTAAATATGTCATGTTTGTTTAGAGTCTTTGCGTGCATTTAATACATGTTTTCTATATGCTTCATTACTTTATTCAATTGGAATCATGTATGATTTAATTGGTATATTTGTTTCAGGTTTACATTAGTATCATTTGTTTCATAGTTTGGATTATTTGTGCTTGTCTTTCCATCCTTGTTTGTCGTTGTCATTGTCGTATTACTTCACATCACATGATATTACTTTTTTCCCTTTATGTTTACATGTTTCACATTAAGGAGAGAAATTTCGTATATTGTCCACCTTTACCTTTCTCTATTATCGAACAAAAAGGGAGAGAAATTTCACCTTAGGTGAAGACGTCTGACCTTAGGCGGAGTTGTTTAACAAAGGGGGATGATTGTTTTTTTTATATGCGATTGATATGCTATTATTCTCTTTGCATTTAAAAGGTGTTTTCAGTGTGCAAGTTTTAGTGGAGATGCGATAAGGTTTCACACGAGCTAAACTAATAAAGTGTTTGTGTCGATTAAGTCTCAATACTTTTTTCTTTTGGGTTTGGGATTGGGTGTTTAGGGAGCTGTAACAACCCAGATTTTTAATGGGTATTTTTAAATAAAAGTGGACGTTTTATTGGGGTTAAAAATAATTTGACCATATTTATTGGATGCTAAAAATAGGCCTAAGAGTGCTATGGGCTCAAAAGTAAAAAAAAGAATAAATAAATAAAATATTATTACTTTATTCAGAAAACTAAAAGTGCTCAGAAAATTCATACCGGCTCAAAATTTAATTTTGAGCAACTTTCCCTTCTTCGACATTTGCAAAAAATATTATTTATATCCGATTTAGACCATTTTTCGGTTCGGCCAGACTTCTTTTTTTTCTGAACTTTAATCATTTTTGCCTTATTTGAAGGGAAGGTGGGCAACCCTTTTTGACCATTTTGAAGCATTTTTCGGCACATGTTTTGGCAGTCAACATATTTTATTTTGTCTCCAATTATATATACACCTTTGCCCCTTTTAATTTATGCATTCAACCTTAGTTTTTGGAGGTGTTCTTGGGGATGTTTTGGTGTTGGATCTTGGAAGAGTTTTGATGATTCTTGGGAGATGATTGTGATGGTGTAATCTGAGATTTCTGGGCAGATTTATAATGATTTCTTTTGATAGTTTAAGGTATGGGATTTTACACAATATGATCCTTAATCTCGCGAGTGTTATTCCCTTTGAATTTATATAATTATTGACTTATATTTGAATTGTTAAATTCATTTGGAAATCTGAAAATTATTGTTGGAATCTGATTTTTGATTCATGTGATATTATTATTTGTTGGACAAGTTGTCATGAAATTTTAATATGGCACTTATGTTGGGCACCCGCCAAGATTCCTGTTCCGGCTACTTGATAAAGTATGGCGCGGTATGGTGAGTCCTGGTGACTCCGGTTAATGTGTTGATGAGAAATTATATTGATAAAATGCTTATGAGATTCGCATTTGATTTGAATATTCGTACTCGTGCTGTTACATTTTATTCACCGCTAATATTTGTTGAGCATCTTTCTTGTCATATTGTGTACTTCCCCATATTTTCTTTTAGTTGACAGGTTAGCATGGATCTGAGTGCTATGGACCAAATGGGATGATTTAAGCGTGGTTATTTTTGGAAAGAATATTGAAGAATACTAGATGAGAAAATTTGTATTTATTTTTATGTATAGGGCATTGGCGATTTATATTCTTTCGAGATAGATAGTTGTATTATTTCGAGAGACTTTTGGTTCCATTTAATTTGAAGAAATTGAGATTAGTGGTTTCTCTTATATTGTGAAAGTTTTAGATGCTCTATACCTTGTTACTTGTGGATTTGGATTTATTTTATCGACAGTGGAGCTCCGCTCCGCTCTCCTCGAGCGGGCGGGGTGTTACAGATGGTATCAGAGCTTAGGTATATGATCACCCTCGAGTTTTAGGTTTTGGGTTTGTTGCATTTTTGTAGAGCATATTTGAAGATAGAAATTTTAGATGATCGCATTCGTGTTAGGTTGCGAGATTAGATGTGAAGAATTTATTTTTGGTGACGAGATTATTTTTGGAGATTGTTGACCTGATTTTTGAGAGTTAGGCTTTCCTCAAATTTCGAGGACAAAATTTCTTGTTACTGGGGAAGTATGTAACGATCCGAATTTTTAAATGGGTATTTTTAAATAAAAGTGAACGTTTTATTGGGATTAAAAATAATTTGACCATATTTATTGGATGCTGAAAATAGGCCTAAGAGTGCCATGGGGTCAAAAGTCAAAAAAAGAATATTTTTGATTCATGTGGTATTATTATTTGTTGGGCAAGTTGTCAAGAGATTTTAATATGACACTGATATTGGGCACTCTCGAAGATTCCTATTCCGGCTACTTGATAAAGTATGGCGCGGTATGGTGAGGCCTGGTGACTCCAGTTAATGTGTTGTTGAGAAATTATATTGATAAAATGCTTATGAGAATCGCATTTGATTTGAATATTAGTATTCGTGCTATTATGTTTTATTCGTCGCTAATATTTTGTTGAGCATCTTTCTTCTCGTATTGTGTACTTCCCCATATTTTCTTTTAGTTGGCAGGTTAGCGTGGATCTGAGCGCTATGGACCAAATGGGATGATTTAAGCGTGGTTATTTTTGGGAAGAATATTGGAGAATACTAGATGATAAAATTTGTATTTATTTTGATGTATAGAGCATTGGCGATTTATATTCTTTCGAGATAGATAGTTGTATTATTTCGAGAGACTTTTGGTTATATTTAATTTGAAGAAATTGAGATTAGTGCTTTCTCTTATATTGTGGGATTTATAGATGCTCTATACCTTGTTACTTGTGGATTTGAATTTATTTTATCGACAGTGGCGCTTCGCTCCGCTCTCCCCGAAAGGGCGGGGTGTTATCGATGGTATCAGAGCTTAGGTATATGACCACCCTTGGGTCTTAGGTTTTGGGTTTGTTGCGTTTTTATAACGCATATTTGTAGATAAAAATTTTAGATGATCGCATTTGTGTTAGATTGCGAGATTAGATGTGAGGAATTTATTTTTGGTGACGAGATTATTTTTGGAGATTGTTGCGAAATTTCTTGTTAGTGGGGAAGTATGTACCAATTCGGATTTTTAAATGGGTATTTTTAAATAAAAGTGGACGTTGTATTGGGGTTAAAAATAATTTGACCATATTTATTGGATGCTGAAAATAGGCCTAAGAGTGCCATGGGGTCAAAAATAATAAAAAGAATAAATAAATAAAATATTATTATTTTATTCAAAAAATAAAATGCTCAGAAAATTTTTAAAATCACCGTACCGACTCAAAATTTAATTTTGAGCAACTTTTCCTTCTTCAATATTTTCAAAAAATATCATTTAGACTCGATGTAGACCATTTTTCAGTTCGGCCAAACTTCTTTTTTTCTAAACTTTAATAATTTTTTGCCTTATTTGAAGGGATGGTGGGCAACCCTTTTTGACCATTTTTAAAGCATCTTTCGACACATGTTTTGGCATCCAACATATTTTATTTCCTCTCATTTTATATATACACATTAGCCCTTTTTAATTTATGCATTCAATCTTAGTTTTTGGAGGTGTTCTTGGGGATGTTTTGGTGTTGGATCTTGAAAGAGTTTTGATGATTCTTGGGAGATGATTTTGATGGTATAATCTGAGATTTCTGGGCAGATTTATAATGATTTCTTTTGATGGTTTAAGGTATGGAATTTACACAATATGCTGCTTAATCTCGCGAGTATTATTCCCTTTGAATTCGTGTGATTATTGACTCATATTTGAATGGTTAAATTCATTTGAAAATTAGTTTTGGAATCTGATTTTTGTTTCATGTGGTATTATTATTTGTTAGGCAAGTTGTAATGAGATTTTAATATGGAACTGATGTTGGGTACTTGTCAAGATTCCTGTTCCGGCTACTTGATAAAGTATGGCGCGGTATGGTGATGACTAGTGACTCCGGTTAATGTGTTGTTGAGAAATTATATTGATAAAATACTTATGAGATTCCCATTTGATTTGAATATTCGTACTCATGCTGTTACATTTTATTCATCGCTAATATTTGTTGAACATCTTTCTTGTCGTATTGTGTACTTTCCCATATTTTCTTTCAGTTGGCAGGTTAGCGTGGATATGAGCGCTATGGACTAAATGGGATGATTTAAGCGTGGTTATTTTTAGAAAGAATATTGGAGAATACTAGATGAGAAAATTTATATTTATTTTAATGTATAAAGCATTGGCGATTTATATTCTTTCGAGATAGATAGTTGTATTATTTTGAGAGACTTTTGGTTGTATTTAATTTGAAGAAATTGAGAGTAGTGGTTTCTCTTATATTTTGGGATTTTTAGATGCTTTATACCTTATTACTTGTGGATTTGAATTTATTTTATCGACTGTGGCGCTCCGCTCCGCTCTCCCCGAAAGGGCGGGGTATTATCGATGGTATTAGAGCTTAGGTATATGCCACTACACCAAAAACAGTAATTTGACACACCCTGATATTAAAAATTTGGCACTGTTTTAAACTGTGCCAAATTCTGGCACGATTTAATGACAATTTGGCACACTTTAAAACAGTGCCAAAATTTGGCACTGTTTTTAAGTGTGCCAAAATTGAGTACACTTGACTAAAATATAAAATGCACTGAAAAAATTTCACTTCCTCACTTTTGGAGTCTCCTACTCACTAATCTCTCTCACTTTCGACTCTTCCGCTCGTGTCTTTCTCTCATGGAGTTCGTCAGTTTGAAGTTCATCACTTTTGGACACGTTGGAGTTCGTAACTTTAGAATTCATCACTTTAGAGTCTCCCACATGTGATATCAAACAATTATGATGCAAAAATAAATGATACCATATTGACAAATAAGATTCTAAGCAAGTGATATCAAACAAACTACGCAACAAACAAGGTACCAATTATGAATTGAAGCATAAATGTACTAGCTAAACATGGCAAAGACATAAATAAATATATCAAATTTATGTATACATAATATATACCTAATAGACGCAAGTACACATATATAGATATAAACACACAAATGACACCAAATAAGATAAGCTTTCCACACTCGTATAGCATAAATGTGTCATATGAAAACGAAAGTGTTGGGGTGTGAACAAGATACCAATGAATTAAAACCCAATCACTTAAACGTGTTCATGTAGTTCGCTTTTGATTGCAAAACTTTATCAACTAGAATTTAGCCTTTATGTGACAGGATAAAGTGAACTAATGAACAAACAAACACAATGCATACAAGCCTAGAATGTTGATGATTCTACAAACCAATAGAGTCATGACATTGAAAGCGCAACTAGGATAAACGGACATTGTGCAAACCGTTGATATATCATCCAAACTCCCTTAATAAGCATATATATTATTCTTTTGATTGAATAAATCAACTAAACAAATTAGGCATTGGCAAATTATTTTTCTTTTAATGTCATATTTTCTTTTAGGCCTTTAGACCACTTATTTCCTTTAAATCCAAACAAACAGTGGCTTACTATTCGCAAAGGATAATAAATTCTTTCGGAGCCCTTTACCGTGCACATTTATATATAACATTTTTATAACTCACAAGTCTCACATGCAACGGATTTTGACATGCACTAGTCCTCCTAAGTCACATAACATGTAGATGATAAGATTGGTAGGAAAACACCTCACAAAGCTCAAATATAACATGTGACGTTAAGGTTCAATAAGCTCATGCATGTGTGTAAAGGCATATAAAAATGAATCCATTAAGCAAGTTAAACTTAAGCTATTCCATGTAAACATGATAAAGAGCATTTTAAGGATTAAAATTCTAACCAAAGATTCTAGTCACATGGAAGAGAAATGAGGATTCAAACACAAACATATGCCATAAAATGTGTGTAAAACCAAAATACACACAAAATAAAATCTTTTTGAGTTTTTGAAATTTTTAACCAGAAATAAAAATATATACTCAAAAGACAAACAAAAATCATTTGTATTTTTCATTAAGCCTGAATTACTAAAAGGTAAAACACAAATGGTAAACAAAAATCTTTTTGTATTTTTCATTGAAAGCAAACAAAAATGAAAGAAATATAATACAAAAGATAAACAAAAATCATTATTCTAGCATGTGATTAAGCATGAAGCATAGACTAGAAAATGACTAAACATGCATACACCTAGCAATGATATATAATATGAAGCACAAACAGCTAGAGTACGCAAACAAAACTAACACAATCAACCTTTAAATATAGAAAGAGAGGTTTCATGTAAAAGTAAATGAGAATCAACAAGTCTAATATCTAGTGCGTCTAAAAATAATTTTCGAACCCATATAGATGTATATTTAAAATGATGGAATTTGGAAACAAATGGAATGCTAGACATAGACTTCCTAGGACTTCTTTTAAGATCAAAACAAAATGACCTAAGGTGACCTTTCCTACCACAATGCAAGCATGTGAAAATACGAGAAATGTTACCCAAGGTTCTAAAAAATGCGGGGGGTGATTGAGGCGTGGAGGCCAAGCCTTGAGCCTTAGAAGCCTAGGCGGGCCTAGGCGTAAAAAGGCGTGAAAAGGAGTTTAGGCCTTCTTAATATATTTTAATATTTTTTAACCATAATAAGGCTATTAAAATACAAAAATTGCACATACAATAAAAATATGTCTGAATATATGCAAATTAAAATACTATCTGATTATTTTGGATAAGATAATGGTCCGGTTTGTAAACAAATTCTTTAAAAGGCGACATCGTTTCACTAAGGCATTGTTGTTTTTAGAAAAAAGTGCGCCGTAAGGGTTTTACCAAGAATAAGGCGTGAAAAGCGTAAGGCGAGGCGTTTCTCCCAAGCCTTAAGCCTAGGCGGATCCTAGGCGAGTTTTTTAGAACAGTGATGTTACCTAAGGTGTGACCTTTTCTAAAGTCTTTGGATAAAGTAGACCCTCTAAAACAAAAAATGGTTTTAGCTTTAGCAACGGAAGTATTTGAACTAGATGAGCTAGAACCATCACAACTACTACTCGAGTCTTGTAAGACATTTTCCATTTTTAAAATTTTGGACTCAAGTAATAAATTAGACTCCTCAAATTTATGGGACTCCTTCTTTAAATTTTCAATTACACATAGAAGGTTATCACGCTCCCCCTCAATGTGAGCAAACTTGTCGCTAAGAGTCTTTTCACGACTATCACTCTCTTTCTTGGACCTTTCTAAAATATTATAATTGTGATTTATGTCCATGAGCTTTTCACGAAAAATATCTTTTTGAGATAGTGAGGTTTTCAAAAATTCAACTTTAGCTTTAAAACAAGAATTTTCATCTTCAAGAAATTTAATTATTTTTGTAAATTTCACATTTAATTCCCTTAATTTTTCATTACACTTATTAAGACCATTAAATTCCTCTCGAATAGCAAAAACTTCATTATCATTAGAAATGGACAAATTGTCATTAAGGCGTCCCATCGAGAGATACAAAAAAAATTGAGAGTGAGTAAAAATTGAACCACCTAAAAATACAAAGAGCATAAAACTTATAAAAGCCAAAAAATGGATCTCTGACGCGATAAATTAGCGGTCCGACTCTGATACCAATTTGAAAACGTAGAAAGGCCCCCGATTTTGAGATAAAATTCTTTTTATACTACACAAAGTAATAATTTCCTTTTTATTAGAGATGAATATGCGGAAGCGTAGATGATGGTTCAAATAAAACAAATTAACAAATTTTAATTTCTTCTCAAATTAAAATTAAACACAAGTGAAATATGATGGAATACACACACAAATTGATTTCCCTTAAAGACAATTAATTCAACCCAAGTCCTAGAAATTTGCCTAAGTCACGTTTCTCAATTTTACCAAATTAGGCCAAATCTATTTTAACAAATTAAATTAAATGACTTGAATTAAATTAACAAAAACATCACCCAATATTTATTTATCACCAAATTAAACATGTAGTGATTAAAACCAAATTTTATCTTGAATTACCTAAGCATGCGCTCGAGGTGAGTTTGCACAAGATAAAATAAATAATGAAACCACTACGCCACGATGTACGAGAAAAAATCCACAACGGGAAAAAACCTCGGACGACCCTAGCCTTAAGTCCACTAAGTATGGATTTACAATTACATGATAGAAAGACTTACAACACTCGACTCGATCCCTCTCAAGCCCCGACGCTTCTTCTTGTAAACACCTCCGCCTAGTAGACAACCCTGGAGCTCCACCGGAATCTTAGACTTCACCAATGAGACATAGGTACACCGTCAACCCCACATGGTGCCTTTCACCACATGAGAATGCCGCAACAAAGCAAGCTCTTCTTCTTTATGGGATTTAGAAGCAAACCCAAACTTCTCTTGAAATGGTAGAGATAAAACCGGTGCCAAACTCCAAGCAATGATATATATATATATATATATATATATATATATATATAGTAACTTGGGTAAACAAACTTTGGGTCAAAACTAGAGTGTTAAATGATTTGTTCTTGTAAAATTAGACACTCAAAACATGAACTATTCCCCTTTCGAATTTTGCTCTCAAAACTCTTTCTTGGAGATAGGGAGATGTGAAAAAGTTAAACCAAAAAGGTTGGTTCCCGCACTATTAAGTTCTATTAAAATTTAGTGGGGTAAGGAAGTGGGAAACATGGGAAAAACTGCTCAAAACTGCCAAATACCTATTCCCGCCAAATCTCGTTCGAACGAGATTTTTCGTTCGAACGAAGTCTCGTTCGAATGAGGCTTCTAACGAAGTTCCAGTGTAAACTCGTTAGTAATCTCGTTGGAAGCTCGTTCGAACATCATGTTCGTTCGAACGACACTTCGAATGACATTCCAGTGGCCTTTTGGGGAACTCGTTGGCAAACTGGTTCGAACGACTTATTGTTCGAACGAAAATCTCGTTCGAACGACACTTCGAACGAACTTTCAGAAAGTCTGAAAAAATCAATTTTTTCCCAGAAACTATATATTCTTTATTTTAAAGTTTAAATGAAATCTTTGTGAAATTAAACAACAGTTTTAAATAAAACGTTCACCCAATATCAAATGTTCCAAGCTCCTATATATATATGTAAAATGCATTCATACCTTAGGAGCAATGGAACCAATGTTGTTGACGTATAAACGAGGCACATTAAACTCGGTAATTTGATGAAGATTTTTACTCTTGGCCGCTACGTCTTCAACAAACACGTCATAGG
Organism: Sambucus nigra; assembly: GCA_949130495.1. NCBI lineage: Eukaryota > Viridiplantae > Streptophyta > Magnoliopsida > Dipsacales > Adoxaceae > Sambucus > Sambucus nigra. The sequence continues at coordinate 482,455,603 of OX422209.1, forward strand.
CTTGAAGGATGATCAATAACTCTATCCTATGACTCAAACGTTTTTGTCCGGAATTAAGTCAAAACTACAAAGGACTCAATTGGAAATTTGTGTCCTTACACTTAAGTTATATGGAAATGTGTTCCACGTTTATAGTACATACAACTCCCTTTATTCATATTATCCCATCTAGGTTCTTAGATTGAGAGAATATCCTTACCCATTTAAATTATTTAATATACTGGTAGCACCTTCATCTAGCAGTAATTTAAGAATTAGATAAAATTTAACAAAAATATCTTCAATGCAATATTTAAATGAGATGAAGTATTTTACTATAGCTTACCAATGAAAAATAAAATTCATACTTGAGGAAAGGGTGTTAAAAAGGTACAAACCTTTTATGTGCACTATCTTTATTAACGAGTTATCTTCTGGTAACATCACTTGTTGAGGAGTGTGTGCTATAGCTTTGTTTTATTTGTTCTTTCCTTAGATTTAGATAGAGAGAGCTTCGAAGCCAATCTGATTCTGCTAAAACAAAACAAAAAGAAGAAATAGCAGATGATGAAAGAATTTAATTCGAATTATTACCCATAGAAAAGGCTTCACCGGATCCTCCGAAATGAATCCCAAGGATTAAGATCCGAGATAGGAATAAAAGTCATTCTAAAGATAGATGACGGTAAGTGATAACAACTCTTTTCGCTGAGTCCCAGCCCTCCTCTTCAACCTGCCCTATAGTAACAGAATCCTAATTGGAAGAATTAATTTGTTCGTGCTTCTATAGAGTAAAAGACTGGCTTTTGTACATAAGACTTCACAATCGTACCATCTCAACTTGCATTTCCAATGTTCCTGCCCGCTTCATAAGATTACGGGGTTCAGAACACAGCAATGAGCTACGATAGGAACTAGAACTAGGCCTCAATCATGATCTGTATCTGAATATAGGGCATAAAAAATTGGACCAATGCAATCCATGACGAAATTAGAGGAGACAATTGCACTGCTTCCCTTTCACGTGTCTATTTGTGTGTATATAAGAAAACTGCCGATCATTGTCATCTTGTGCGTGTGTGTGCAGCTGTGGCATTTGGTGTTCGTTTGGGATAAAAATAGAACAAAAAGAAAATGATTCTAAAACATATTAAATTTGAATCCATATAATGGAACACACAATATAAATGGAGGATGTACATAAACTAACAGAATTTGATGGGTGAGACTATGTTTTCCCCCTCAAATGACCAGTTGTTTTGACTCGGATATTTATGTGGATGGCCAGGAAAAAATGGGATGTTTTTTGGGTGATGCAGCAGAGAAGTGTACCGACGACATTCAAACTTTTCACTGGTGTGGGTTTCCTTATTTTAGAATTAAGACTATATTGCTTTTACATTACGCCAAATGGTCAGTTTATCATTGGATGGAAATATTAATTAGATAGTGTTGCTTGATTTCTGATTGAGAATCTCGAGATATGATGAATAACCTTCATACATTGTTACTACGATGGAAAATCTGAGTTCCCTTTTATAGATGATGAAATTACTATGAATGAGTATGATTATTTTTCAAATAACTTTTGTGCCTTTGATATTCATTAAGTTTAACCAATAATATAGAAAATCAAAGGTCAATAATTTAGTTTTCTATAGTAAATGCTTTCTCTATTAGTACTTCTATATGGCTAAACCCCGAAAGAACAAGCATGGTTTGCAGAAGCAGTAAATTGTTTTGTTTTAGATATACTTTTAGGCCTCTAGGATTAGCTCTTTCTTTCGACCACTAGAAGAGCGTAAGAGAACATTTTTATTTTATAATTCTTTTATACTAACGTATCGTTACTATTTAGCACTAAAGGCCTTTAAGTTTTTGAGATGTGTTGTCGAAACCTGAATTATATTGCTTCGACAACTTCTACTTTATCTTCTACATTTAAGAAATGATAATTTTTTGATTGGGGGAAATCTGGAGATATTTTTTTTTAATTCTATATTGAACTTAAAACACTATTTTTATATCAATGCCATAAAACATCTTATAACAATATGCATTCTGTGTAATCACTGTTGATGGAACGTTCTTCATATTCTCAGCAATATCAGGCCTTTCAATATCTTTTTTTCTCTTTTCCCATAAAAAAATGGAAATTCCTCTTGCAGATTTAGCTGTTGTTTCAAGATGTACATGAATGGGGAGGAGGTCAATTATTTCTGAGTATCTTGTGATTCCTAAAAAGAAATCCTTCTACCATGTAAAACCATATACCATAAAAATGGTATCAGTTTTTTAACAGTAGAAAACTAGAACTTGGGAGTATAGGGGGACATCATGAATGATGAAATTAGAAGAGGCCTAAATCAATCTACCATGATCATCTCGAATAATTAAGCCAATACCAATAACTTCTGTCCGGAAACTGAGTGGGTTTTCCCTGCTCATGACATGAAAGAATTGAATTGATGTACGAATTTAAGTATTTTGTTACTCTTTGTATATAATTAAGCATATAAGGTTATTGTTTAAATTATGCTTATCTCATTCGATCTTGAATGCTCGAAAGTGTCACTTGATATTTTATTCAAGTTACTTATAACCTGTGGGGAGCAAGCTGAATTAAGAATTTACCCTAATGTCTTTTAGTCAATTTCCATTAGCTTCTTAAGACCACCATTTCCTATAATATATTGTTAGAGGTAGAATGTAGTGATTAAGTAATAATCATTGAACCGACGAATACCTTAGTGATGGTTATATTTAGATTTCAGTAGCTCCATAAGTTTTTTATTGACTTTGGTACTTCATTGATGAATGTAAATGTTTCGCCACTAAATGTACCAATGTTGAAAATGATTTTACTAGTAATGAAAAAAGTATTGAAGTCTAAAAAACTTATGCAGGTACCAATGTTAAAAAACATAAAGTTTTATATGCGATATTCAGTGCTTAACACTGCGTTTTCTTTAAACATGGAGAGATTTTGATATACATTGATTAAACATTTATGTTAATGAGTGTTTGTTATGATGCAGAGGTTAGTGGACTTAAAGAAGGCGTACGCAGATATAATTCTGAACACTGCAAAAGTGGTCGCGATAAGGATTTTGATGTCGGAGTGGAAAGCTGTTCGGTTTCAGTAGGAGCTCAATGTGGTTAAAGAAGGCGTAATTCAAATGTTGCTTTGACTCAAACAAATGATGGACTCCAAGGTCAATTCTTTCAATGTGTATATATTAGATTATTGTGTATTCAAATTTATGTTCTTTTGTATTTTAGGTGATATTTGACAATTTAAATTAGATTGCATGTTTACTTGATTGAGATGTTTTAGCTGTTCATTTCTTATGTTAACCTTTTAAGAGTCTTCTAGACTCATAATTCCTTGTGATTTTTAATGTGTATATATTAGGTCATTCAGTATTCAAATAACTAGTGTTTTTGCTTACTTCTTATCTAGTTGAGTGTTCAGAAAACTAGTGTTTTTGCTTATTTCCTATTTGCCTTTTTTATTCTTCTTAATGTAGTTGATGTTTGGTGATATAAATTGGATTACACGCTTACTTGATTGGGATGTTTTTGCTGTTAATTTCTTATGTTGTTCATTTGAGAGTATTTTTTTATTCATAGTTCATTGCAATGCAAATGTTTCTTTGAATGTGTTGATTCAATTGCAATAGATTTTTTTTGGACGTTTTTGGTAGGCCATATTATTTTCAAGAGTGAAAATTACATGCTTTCTAAAATGGAAGCCAAATCACAAGAGCTTAACAGGATAACATTCTGATCATCTACTTTTTTTTAATATATTTTTCTATATGTTGATTTCCACTATTAAGGTTATGACAGTTTCTTATTTTTTCCTTTTCTTTTTGATGAAAAACTTTTCATCTTAGATAGTGACAGACATAACATGATGTGAATTTAGAGTACAAGGGCTAATCTTAATCATAAATGTACTCTTTTAATTCATTTTTAGTTTGAGTATTGTTATTATTATTTATAGGTAATGTAGAAGGTTCATAAGTGATGTCTTCGCTTATGTAGAAGGTTCTATTGATCCAATGTTAAATTGAATTAAATGAGATAGCAGAGCATTGAATGTTCATTCACACTACAAATAAGATGTTCAAACCTCCTCGACACACACCTTATTCCAGGAGAACATTCTCTGCAGTATTCAATCTCTCTTTATGACTCCAGTAATTTATCACATACTATTGGACTCAATTCCTCGTTTAGCAACTGTTGAAGTACGATTTATTATGTGTTTATTTTTTCTATGTTTGGTTGAGAATTGATTGAGTTTATTTATTTATTTTTGCTTAAAATTTGACACGATGATGAATATACGTTACAACAGGCCTCAAGTGATGGGTTTTGTTCCTTATCATATCAGCACCAATGAGCCTGCTGGACATAAGCGCTTTAATATTTCGAGGAAGACATAATATGAGCTGATTATGATGGTTATGCTGAAAATTTTGTGGAAAGTGAACAAATCGTTATATTAAATGGATTTACAGTATCATTTGGGCAGGTTTGAGGGTCAATTCCATTAGTGTTCAAACAGCCACTGCTGCACACTGCAACTGTTGTTCAAACAGTTACTGCTGCTGCTGTTCAAACAACTATAGTTCTAATTTTTCTTATTTTTTCTCATTTTATAATATCTCAACCCTCATGATAATCAATGCTATGTTTGCTTTTCAAAAAATTGACAATGAATGTGCCACCTCACCAATCGGTAGTTATGTAGAATCTTTGAATTTCATAATTCAATTGTTACTTGCCTTAAATTTCAGTATGTATTAATTTCATGCTTGTTAGACAGAATTTTATGTTTTTATGCTGTATGTTTTACAGGGAGATGATGTAATCAAAGCATATGGGATTGACAAATTCATCCAATTAGCAGTGACTCCGCTGAGCGACCAGCTTCCTGAGTCCCGAGAGGCTGCTCGAACACTAACTACAGAGGAGGAACGAAAAGAAGTTCCTAGGAGCACTTCTGTCACTCAAATATTTCACCTTGAAGTACTCAACATGTTCTTTGTGTAACCAACATTGCTCGGGAGGTTTTTTTTTTGGGTTCCTAACGTAAGTGTGCACAACATACGACGTTATGATGAGTACTGTCTCTCTTTATTTATCCTTTGACATCGATTTTATTTCTTATTTTTTATTTGTAATTCATTACTCATCTCTTCTTTTCTTGTCATTAGTCTCTGTCAACTGAAATTACTATGCCTGAAGCCCGAATGGTCGTCAAAGTCTCCTCTTTAGCCCCGTATTCTTAGTCTTAGCTCCCGTGTTCTTTTGGAGCTGTAAATTAGTTTGAGAATATGACGATAATTTCAAAATATGTAGATTAGGCTTGAAAATAAGCCCTTAAAGGGTGAAAACCCAAATCGGCCCCCAAACGGCCCCATAAGAGGCACGAACACCTCACACGGGACCAATGTAACTTGTACGAACTGCTAGCGTAGTCACGGGTCTACCGGTTTGAGAATATGATGATAATTTGAAAATACGTAGATTAGGCTAAAAAACAAGCCGTTTGAGGGTGAAAAATCAAACCAGCCCCCAAACGGCCCCGTAAGAGGTATGAATACCCCGCACGGGACCAATGTAACTTGTACGAACTGACTGTGTAGTCGCGGGTCTCCCGATTTGAGAATATGATGATAATTTCAAAATATGTAGATTATGCTTGAAAACAAGCCCTTAAACGGTGAAAACCCAAAACAGCCCCCAAACGGCTCCGTAAGAGGCACGAACACTCCGCACGGGATCAATGTAACTTGTACGAACTTACAACATAGTCACGGCCCTCTCGATTTGAGAATATTACAATAATTTCAAAATCTGTAGATTAGGTTTGAAAACAAGCCGTTTGAGGGCGAAAACCCAAACTAGCATCCAAACAGCTCCGTAAGAGGCACGAACACCTCGCACGAGACCAATGTAACTTATACGAAGTGACAATGTAGTCACGGGCCTCTTGGTTTGAGAATATGACAATAATTTTAAAATATATCGATTAAGCTTAAAAACAAGCCCTTAAAGGGTGAAAACCCAAATCAGCCCCAAAATGGCCCCGTAAGAGGCACAAACACCTTGCACGAGACTAATGTAACTTGTATGAAATGACAACGTAGTCACGGGCCTCTCGGTTTGAGAATATGACGATAATTTCAAAATATATCAATTAAGCTTAAAAATAACCCCTTAAAGGGTGAAAACCCAAACCAGCCCCAAACGGTCCCGTGAGAGGCACGAACACCTCGCACGGGACCATTATAACTTGTACGAACTGATCGCATAGTCACGGGTCTCCCAATTTGAGAATATGACGATAATTTCAAGATACGTAGATTAGGCATAAAAACAAGCCGTTTGAGGGTGAAAACCCAAACCAGCCCCCAAACGGCCCCGTAAGAGGAACGAACACCTCGTACGGGACCAATGTAACTTGTATGAAGTTACTGTGTAGTCGCAGGTCTCCCGGGTTGAGAATATGATGATAATTTCAAAATATGTAGATTAGGCTTGAAAATAAGCCGTTTGAGGGTGAAATCCCAAACCCGCCTACAAACGGTCCCGTAAGAGGTACGGACACCTCGCACGGAACCAATGTAACTTGTACAAACTAACCGCATAGTCGCGGGTCTCCCGGTTTGAGAATATGACGATAATTTCAAAATATATAGATTAGGCTTGAAAATAAGCCGGTTGAGGGTGAAAACCCAAACCAGCCCCCAAACGGTCCTGTAAGAGGCATGAACACCTCGCACGGGACCTATGTAACTTGTACGAACTGACAGCGTAGTCACGGGCCTCTCGGTTTGAGAATATGATGATAATCTGATAATATATGGATTAGGCTTAGAAACAAGCCATTGAAGGGTGAAAACCCAAACCCGCCCCAAACGATCCCGTAAGAAGAACTAACACATCACATGAGACCAATGTAACTCGTAGGAACTGATCAGGAAGTCATAACTTGCGTAAGATTTTTAATTTTAGAATATAATAATAATTGCAACTCGTATATGTAATTTTTTAGCTTGAGTAAGTTTTTTTTATAAATTACTTGGTTACTAATATCGTATCTTTTTTGTATCCAATTTTTTTTGCAGGATAACATTTTATCGTTAGCATTTATTCACGTGGAACACACGGAGAACTCAATGGTTTACAATAAGGGATTTATTCATGACTCTATTTTTTTGTGTTATGGCCGTGCGGGCTTTTGTAGTTTTATTGCTAGCTTTTATGGCCGTGCGGGCTTTTGTAAGTTTATTGTTATATTTTGTGGCCGTGCGGGCTTTATGTTACGCAGGTTTTATATTAGCAGGTTTTAGAATGTCCAGAAAATGATGGAAACTCTGCCCAATTTTTTTTTGGTCTGTGAACTACTAAAGACTTGTAATATATTGAAGTTTGTATGTACACTAGTTTATCAACAACGTGCAAGATTTACAATTTACAATTTGCGAATATTCTTATTTTCAAATAATTATTTTTTTATCCAAAAATTTGGCACAGTTCAAAACCGTACCAAAAGTGTATTAAATTTTAGCACAGTTTTGAACTGTGCCAAAAGTTTATCAAAATGTGCTCAATCTGGCACAGTTTATAACTGTGTCAAAAGTGTGCCAAAAATATCAAATTATGGCACGGTTTAAAAGTGTGCCAGAAGTGTTTCTATTTTGTCAAATCTGGCACACTTTTAAATCGTGCAAAAAAAAATGGCCATTTCGGAACACTTGATTCTGGCACAGTTCAAAATTGTGCCAGATTTGATCTGGCATAGTTTTAAACCATGCCAGATTCCTGTTTTGGACCATCGGGTCTTGGGTTTGGGGTTTGTTGCGTTTTTGTAGCGCATATTTATAGATAAAAATTTTAGATGATAGCATTCGTGTTAGGTTGCGAGATTAGATGTGAGGAATTTATTTTTGGTGACGAGATTATTTTTGGAGATTGTTGGCCTGATGTTTTAGAGTTAGGATTTCGTCAAATTTCGAGGACGAAATTTCTTGTTAGTGGAAAAGTATGTAACAACCCGTATTTTTAAATAAAAGTGGACGTTTTATTGGGGTTAAAAATAATTTGACTATATATATTAGATGCTAAAAATAGGCCTAAGAGTGCCATGGGGTCAAAAGTAAAAAAAAGAATAAATAAATAAAATATTATTATTTATTCAAAAAAATAAAAGTGCTCTGAAAATTCTTAAAATCATCATACCGATTTAAAATTTAATTTTGAGCAACTTTACCTTCTTCAATATTTCCAAAAATATCATTTAGACCTGATTTATGCCATTTTTTGGTTTGGCCAGGCTTCTTTTTTTTCTTAACTTTAATCATTTTTGCCTTATTTGAAGGGATGGTGGGCAACCCTTTTTGACCATTTTTGAAGCATATTTCGGCACTTGTTTTGGCAGCCAACATATTTTATTTCCTCTCCTTTTATATATATACCTTAGGCCCTTTTAATTTATGCATTCAACCTTAGTTTTTGGAGGTGTTCTTGGGGCTGTTTTGTTGTTGGATCTTGGAAGAGTGTTGATGATTCTTGGGAGATGATTTTGATGGTGTAATCTGAGATTTCTGGGAAAATTTATAATAGTTTCTTTCTATGGTTTAAGGTATGGGGTTTTACACTATATGCTCCTTAATTTCACGAGTGTTATTCCCTTTGAATTCATGTGATTATTGACTCATATTTGAATTTTTAAATTCATTTGAAAATTTGAAAATTATTTTTAGAATCTGATTTGTGATTCATGTGGTATTATTATTTGTTGGGTAAGTTGTCATGAGATTTTAATATGACACTGATGTTGGGCACCCGCCAAGATTCCTGTTCCGGCTACTTGATAAAGAATGGTGCGGTATGGTGAGTCCTGGTGACCCCAGTTAATGTGTTGTTGAGAAATTATATTGATAAAATGCTTATGAGATTCGCCTTTGATTTGAATATTCGTACTCGTGATGTTACGTTTTATTCACCGCTAATATTTGTTGAGCATCTTTCTTGTCGTATTGTGTACTTCCCCATATTTTCTTTTAGTTAGCAGGTTAGCGTGGATCTGAGTGCTATGGACCGAATGAGATGATTTAAACATTATTATTTTTGGGAAGAATGTTGGGGAATACTAGATGAGAATTTTTTTATTTATTTTGATGTATAGAGCATTGGCGATTTATATTCTTTCGAGATGGATAGTTGTATTATTTCGATAGACTTTTTGTAAGGACACAAATTTCCAATTGAGTCCATATATAGTTTTGGCTCAATTCCGGACAAAAACATCTATTCATAGAATAATATTTATTTGTAATATTCTCAAGCCTATGAAGTGTTTGTTGAAGACGTAGCGGCAAAGAATATAAAGCTTCATCAAAATGCCGGTTTGTGTGCCTCGTTTCTACGTCATCAATTATAGTTCCATGCTCCCAAGGTATGAATGCAATTATATATATATAGGAGCTTGGAAAAAAGTTTATTGGGTGTTAGGTTTAATAAAAACTGCGTTTTACCTTCAGAAAAATTTAATTAGAACTTTAAATTAAAGTATATAAAGTTTCTGGGACAAAAATCGAATTTTATAAAAAATTCTGGAAGTCGTTCGAAATGTCGTTCGAACGAGTTTTTCGTTCGAACCAGGTTTCGTTCGAACGAGTTTGCCAACGAGTCTAAACTGGTCTGTCGTTCGAAATGTCGTTCGAACGAGATTGTTCGTTCTAACGAGGTTTCTAACGAGATTCTAACGAAGTCCATACTGGTGCGTCGTTAGAAGTCTCGTTCGAACGAGAGTTCGTTCGAACGAAATGTCGTTCGAACGAGCTGTCAGGCGGGAACAGTTTTTGGCAGTTTTTCACCCACTTCCCCACTTGGTTTTTAACCAACTTTTTCAGACTTTATGAAGTGCGGGAATCACATTTTCCAAACCAACATTTCCATAACTTTTCCAACTTAGTTTATCTCTTAGAGAGAGTTTGAGAGCAAAAATGGTTTAGGAAAATGTTCATGTTTTGAGTGTTAATTTTTCAAAGAGAAAATCCTTCACACTCTAGTTTACACCCAATTGTGTTTAGTCCAAGTTCTTATTTACATATTAAATTGCTTGGAGTTTGGCACCGGTTTATCTCTACCGAATTCAAGAAGAGAAGTTTTGGTTTGCTTCTACATCCATCAAAGAAGAAGACATTTTTGTTGCGATTCTACCCACTTGGAGAAAGGCTCCATGTACGGGTGACGGTGACCATAGAAAGCCCCATCGGTGGATTCCGAGATCGCGGTGGTGTTTCGAGGTTATCCGCTAGGAAGAGGTGTCTACAAGAAGAAGCGTCGAGGCTTGAGAGGGATCGAGTCAGTCGTTTTAAGTCTATCTGTCTTGTAATTGTAATTCCATATCTAGTGGATTTGTCGCTAGGGCCGTCCGAGGTTGTTTCCCGTCTTGGGTTTTTCCTCGTACATCGCGGCGTAGTGTGATTGGTTTATTTTATCTTGCTTCAATAACGTAGAATGCATGCTTAGAATAATTCAAGATAAAATTCGGTTTAAATCATCACACTCATCTTAATTTGGACTTAAATTAAATATTCGGTAATGTTGTTTAATTCAAGTCTTTTGCTAAAATTTGGTTTCGCCTAACTTGCTAATATTGATAAATATGACTTAGGCACATTCTAGGACTTGGATTAATGATTTGGTTAATTTTGTTTTATTAAATTAAAATTTGTTTTGTTTAATTGTTGAACCATCATTCAACGCTTCCGCATCATTTATTGAATTATATACAAAAGGAAATTACTTTACGTTTACAAATTGGTATCAGAGCCAAAAACGATAAATTATTTCGTTAAGATCCTTTCAATTTTTGGCTAAAATGGAATTTTCCCCATTTTTAAAATTTCCTATTTTTGATGGTTCAAACTACGCGTATTGGAAAGCGCGAATGAAATCGGCACTAAAATCTATCGACGAGAGAGTTTGGATGTCTGTTGTTAACGGGTACTCCCCACCAACTTATTTAGTTGAAAATGAACGTGTTATCAAACCCGCCGATAGATGGACTGAAAATGAGTTTAAACTTGCTAATTTTAATTCCCGTGGTTTAAATGCCTTGTTTAGCGTTGTCACACCGGATGAATTCCGATGTATTATGACGTGTGAAACCGCTAAAGAAGCTTGGGATATTTTACAAATAACTCATGAAGGAACCAGTGTCGTTAAAGCTTCAAAACTCCAAAACCTCACCACTCAATTTGAAACTATCAAAATGAATGAAAAAGAAACTTTTGATGAATTTTATGCTAGACTTTCTGATATTGTTAATTCATCTTTTAACTTGGGGGAGAAAATACCTGACGACTGTGTTGTAAAGAAAATTTTAAGGTCCCTACCCGATAGATTTATTCCAAAGGTGACCGTTTTAAATTCTTTACCCACTTTAGCCTCTACGAAATTAGAAGAGCTTGTAGGTGATTTACAAACCTATGAACTAGATATGTTTCCCTCTAAAACTGAAAAGAAAATCGAAAAGGGCGTTGCTTTAAAAGCCCGAAAAGAGGTCAAACAAGTAGTAGAGAGCGATAGTGATAGTAACTCGGAAGATATGGCTTTGTTTGCTCGTAAATTTAGAAAATTTCTTAAATTTAACAAAGATAAATTTAAAAATAATTTTAAGAAATTTAATACTTCTAAACATGATAAAAGCGAGAAGATTTCTAAAGCCGAGAAGATCCCTAAACCTAGCAATGACAATTTCGATAGGGACGAGTCTGATAAGTGTTTTGGTTGTGAAGGTTATGGCCATAGGGCTTATGAGTGCCCCACTAAACTAAGGAAAGATGGTAAGCGACCCATTTCATATAATTCAACCCTTAGTGATAGTGATAAGGAAGAGAAGCCCGATTCCCCCACTAAGAAAAATTTTGTGGCTTTTATGGCTAGTCATGTGAGCGATAGTGAGAACTCATCGATTGATGAAACGATAGCACATGCCACTTCCAAGGTCATTGTACATGATTCTCTTGTTTTTGATGATAGTGAGAGTGAAGAAGAAAGAGAGAGTGAAAATGAAGAAGAGGTTAATGTGAGTGAGCTTCAAAATGCTTTTCAAGAACTTTATAAAGAATCTATTAAATTGAAAAGAGCTAATTTGAAGTTAGAAGCTAGTTTAAGAAAGAGTGTCAAGGTCGTTGATGAAAATGATTTAATAGAAGACCTTAGGACACGTGAGAGTACTCTTCGAGAGAAGCTAGAATACGCAGAAGGCGAAAGAGATAGCCTTAGGGGTTTAATGGAATCCTTGAAAAAGGAGCTTCTTGCTTTTGAAGAGCGAACTGTTTTATTAGAGTCTAATATTTTGGAATTGCGAGATAAATTAAAAGACTCTAGTAATGTCAAATTTGATTTGGAGTGTCGTTCGGAAAAACTAGATAAAATGTTAGGAACGGTCCAAATTAAAAATGACACTTGTGGTTTAGGCTTCAATACTTGTAATGAATTTACTCATAATGCCAAAACCACTGTTTTAGGAGAATCTACTAGGAATGCATTTAATGATCACTCCTTAGGTCAATCTTTTCGACATGCTCTTGCTTGTACACATTGTGGTCGAAAAGGTCATCTTAGGAAATTTTGTTTTGATCTTAAACGAATTCCTAGAAAATCCCATAGTAAAGTAACCACGGTAGTTAACGTTCCAACACCCCAAGATAGTCATTCTTCATTAATTTGGGTTAGGAAATCCGACTTGGTTGTCTTGCAAAATAGGATTTGTGATTCTCATTTACTTTCACATGCTTACTCCCTTGCTAAATCTAAAGGATGAATGTGTTAGTATTTGCATACTTTAGCTTTTGTACTTCATGCTATATTCACATGCTAAAATGTATGCTTGTTTAGTCATTTTCTAGTCATTGCATTATTTCATATCACATACTAGATATTATGACTTGTTTATCTTTTTGTATTATATTTTTGCTTGGATTGACTGCATAATATAAAAAGATTTTTGTTTATCATTTGTGTTTTATTTATTTCATTTAAGCATAATGAAAAATACAAATGATTTTTGTTTGTCCTTTTGAGTAAATATCTATTTTTGATTAAAAATGTTAAAAACTCAAAAAGATTTTTTTTGTGTGTATTTTAGTTTGACACACTTTAAGTGGCATATATTTGTGTTTGAATCCCATCTTTTACGCTCCCACGTGACTAGAACTTTTGGTTTAGATTTTCAATCCTTAAAATGTTCTTTACCATGCTTTATATGGAGTAGTTGGATTTTGTATTGTTTAAATGGATTCTATTTTTATATGCCTCTTTTCACACATGCACGAGCTCTTTTGAAATCTTAATGTCACATGTTATATTTGAGATTTTTGAGGTGTTCTCCTACCAATCTAGTCATCTACATATCTATGACCTAGGAGGACTAGTGCATGTCAAAATCCGTTGCATGTGAGATTTGTGTGAAACTGAAAACATGATAAATAAAATGTGCACGGGGAAGGGCTCCGAAAGGATGAATTAAATCCTTTGCGATAGTAAGCCACCGTTTATTGGATCTAAAAGAAATACGTGATCCAAAAGCCTAAAAACAGAATATATGGCATTAAAAAGAAAACATTTGCCAAGGCCTATGTTTGTTTGATATATTCATTCAAAAGCAAAAGAATATATATGCTTATTGAGGGAGAATTGGATGGTATATCAACGGTTTGCACAATGTCCGTTTATCCTAGTTGTCTTTAATGTCATGACTCTATTTGGTTTGTAGAATCATCATCATGCTAGGCTTGTATGCATTGTGTATGTTTGTTCATTGAGTTCAATCTTTATATTGTCACATGAGGTTATATTTAAATGTGATAAAGTTTGCAATCAAATGAGAACTCCGTGAATGTTTATTAAGTGTTTGGGTCTAAATTTAATTGTTGCTAGTTCACACCCCTACACTTCCGTTTCCATATGACACATTTTTGCTATACGAGTGTGCAAACTTATTGTATTTTTGTGTCATGTGTGTGTTTATATCTATATATATATATATGCAAGTGCTTCATTGGTATATTTCTCGTTTATATATATATGATAGTTGTTTTGTCTTTGCCTATGCTTTTATTGCCCATATGCTTTCATGTCTTATCACTTTAAGCTTCAACATGATGTGTATTAGTTCTTTATCCTTTGCCTATTCCTGAACAAAAAGGGGGAGAATGATGATAGGGGGAGAAATGGTATCTAATCCTATTATAATCGTATCTTAGTTTGGGGGAGATTTATCTTAGGGGGAGACGTCTTTCTAAGTAGGTCATGTGTTTGATAAAGGGGAGAATTAATTTAGGGGGAGTAATTAACTAATTGCATTTAATACTTTGATATTCCCAACTAATTGCATTTAATACTTTGATATTCCCTATGCATTTGATGAGTTTGCTTAAGTGTGCAGGTATTCTTCTAAAACGGCATTATTTAAAGGCAAAGTGTTTAATCCTTGGGTTGAGTCAAGTTTGGGTGGTTTATGTTATGTTTTGAGTCTAGTGAGCTTGACGGCCCTTTAGGATTTTTGTTTGGTTTTTGTCCCGGAATAGCCAAAGGGGGAGATTTGTAAGGACACAAATTTCCAATTGAGTCCATATATAGTTTTGGCTCAATTCCGGACAAAAACATTTATTCATAGGATAATATTTATTTGTAATATTCTCAAGCCTATGAAGTGTTTGTTGAAGACGTAGCGGCAAAGAATATAAAGCTTCATCAAAATGCCGGTTTGTGTGCCTCGTTTCTACGTCATCAATTATAGTTCCATGCTCCCAAGGTATGAATGCAATTATATATATATATAGGAGCTTGGAACAAAGTTTATTGGGTGTTAGGTTTAATAAAAACTGGGTTTTACTTTCAGAAAAATTTAATTAGAACTTTAAATTAAAGTATATAAAGTTTCTGGGCCAAAATCGAATTTTATAAAAAATTCTGGAAGTCGTTCGAAATGTCGTTCGAACGAGTTTTTTGTTCGAACCAGGTTTCGTTCGAACGAGTTTGCCAACGAGTCTAAACTGGTCTGTCGTTCGAAATGTCGTTCGAACGAGATTGTTCGTTCTAACGAGGTTTCTAACGAGATTCTAACGAAGTCCATACTGGTGCGTCGTTAGAAGTCTCGTTCGAACGAGTGTTCATTCGAACGAAATGTCGTTCGAACGAGCTGTCAGGCGGGAACAATTTTTGGCAGTTTTTGGCAGTTTTTCACCCACTTCCCCACTTGGTTTTTAACCAACTTTTTCAGACTTTATGAAGTGCGGGAATCACATTTTCCAAACCAACATTTCCATAACTTTTCCAACTTAGTTTATCTCTTAGAGAGAGTTTGAGAGCAAAAATGGTTTAGGAAAATGTTCATGTTTTGAGTGTTAATTTTTCAAAGAGAAAGTCCTTCACACTCTAGTTTACACCCAATTGTGTTTAGTCCAAGTTCTTATTTACATATTAAATTGCTTGGAGTTTGGCACCGGTTTATCTCTACCGAATTCAAGAAGAGAAGTTTTGGTTTGCTTCTACATCCATCAAAGAAGAAGACATTTTTGTTGCGATTCTACCCACTTGGAGAAAGGCTCCATGTACGGGTGACGGTGACCATAGAAAGCCCCATCGGTGGATTCTGAGATCGCGGTGGTGTTCCGAGGTTATCCGCTAGGAAGAGGTGTCTACAAGAAGAAGCGTCGAGGCTTGAGAGGGATCGAGTCAGTCGTTGCAAGTCTATCTGTCTTGTAATTGTAATTCCATATCTAGTGGATTTGTGGCTAGGGCCGTCCGAGGTTGTTTCCCGTCTTGGATTTTTCCTCGTGCATCGCGGCGTAGTGTGATTGGTTTATTTTGTCTTGCTTCAATAACGTAGAATGCATGCTTAGAATAATTCAAGATAAAATTCGGTTTAAATCATCACACTCATCTTAATTTGGACTTAAATTAAATATTCGGTAATGTTGTTTAATTCAAGTCTTTTGCTAAAATTTGGTTTCGCCTAACTTGCTAATATTGATAAATATGACTTAGGCACATTCTAGGACTTGGATTAATGAATTGGTTAATTTTGTTTTATTAAACTAAAATTTGTTTTGTTTAATTGTTGAACCATCATTCAACACTTCCGCATCATTTATTGAATTATATACAAAAGGAAATTACTTTACGCTTACACTTTTGGTTGTATTTAAATTGAGATTAGTGGTTTCTTTTATATTGTGGCATTTTTATATGCTCTATACCTTGTTATTTGTGGATTTGAATTTATTTTATCGACAGTGGTGCTCCGCTCTACTCTCCCCGGGCGGGCGGGGTGTTACAAGAGCTTGATGACCCAAAAGTTTGTCTTTTATCCTGGAATATCCAAAGGAAAAGATTTATAAGGACAATTTTCACATGAAGTTAATTTTTATTATTATGTTTTTATTTTGTTTGGATAAAACCAATTGACTCGTACCTTAGGATTTGCATTTTGTTTGTCCTTCAAGCATATGATGCGCATTAAAGATCGTAGCGGACAAAAAAGTGACAATTGCATCATTTCGAGTTTTAGGTTGAGTTTCATATTCAATATCTATGGGATCTTGATAAGGTATGAATAATTTTATGTTTAATCCCTCGACATGTTTTGAGTATTTGGTTTTTAAAACTTAATGGAGGGATTTTTTGATTTTTTTAAAGAGACTATTGTTATCTCTACAAATCGTTCGAACTACCCTATTGTTTACGTTCAAACAAGTTATGTAATGTCATTCAATTGACATGCTTCAAACGAGCTTCGAGCGAAAAGTTTCTGCTTGATTGAAATACCTCGCACGAAGGTTTCTTGATCCTCGTTCCAATGCGTTTACCTAGGTTGCTCGAACGAGCATATTTTGGTTCAAATGAAATAATTATACTTGTTCAAAGGGCATAGTGATTTTCTTTCAAATGAGTTACCTCAAAATTTATGCCTATGACTTTTCACATTTTTTTATAAATTAAAAGGCTACCAAAGAGTGTTTTAATAAAGAGGTTTTGCAAAAATGATTTTTAGAGACAAGTATCAAGCCTTTTAAACCCTAGTTTACAACTAAAGGTTTGAGATCCAAGTTTAAACATCTTATATCAGTTTGAGATCTCGTGTGTTTTGCACCGAGAATATTTATTCATCATGTTTTTTTGAGTAGTGGATACGGTGTTTGCATTGTCTGATGGTTGGAATAGTCAAGAAGCAAGTAAGACCGGTGGATATTGAGACGTAGGAGGTGCATACATTATAATTGCTATTAGAATACGTCCAATAGTGGCTGTGAAGAAGTTATCAAGGAGCGAGGAAGTGCATCACGACTTAAAAGGCATCAAGTCTGTGAGTAAGTCTAAATCATCCTTGTATAGAGGCCTATATAATAATAGACTTGTGTGGCTGGGTCGTCCGAGGGTTTTCTCATTGTGGGTTTTCCTCGTACGTCATCGTGTTGTGTGACTATTTATCTTACTCTTGCTATATCACCTATATGAATGATTAACGAAATATAAAAGTGGACTAATGGTTTACAAAACTTTGTTGTAATTGGTGCAAATATTAAAATTGGATAAATTGCATCACCTGGGAAATTAAAATTTTGGCCATAACCCTAGCACTAGAGATTCCCACATTCAACTTACAAACTTAGTGTCAACCCTTGAATTCGAGTACATAAAAGTCTCCCCAAATTTGTACACACTTTGCCTCATAAAACACTCAAAAATAAAATTATGAAATAACTCTAATTTTAGTGTCCTACTAATTATCCCCTAAAAATTATCATTCAAAATTGTATATTGTTGTTGAACTCGATATGGTATTTATAGGAAAAAGTGCGCACTTTAATTTGGTTAAATCTTCATTTTTATTGGTCAAAACAAATTTAACAATAACCCCAAATACTTAAAATTCTGGTTAACCTAAAATTGGGTGTTTACGAAATTAGGGTCTTTTCTATTTGGTTATTTTTGAAATGTATTAATGTGATTGAAAGTAATAACTCATTGGTGCATTAAGAAGAATTTGGATTATATTTGGATTCATTTTCTGATTATCCTTGAACTCCTCAAAATTTGCATCATCCATGAACTTTTCCTTAAATTTTAACTTGTTAGATCTGATTGGACTTGATTGGTTGATGGGATGCTGGGGGTTGATTGAATTGGGACACTTAGGATTAGAAGGGAGTTGAGACTCGTGGCCTTAGGAGGCTGTATAGTTTT
This sequence comes from Sambucus nigra, assembly GCA_949130495.1. Classification (NCBI taxonomy): domain Eukaryota; kingdom Viridiplantae; phylum Streptophyta; class Magnoliopsida; order Dipsacales; family Adoxaceae; genus Sambucus; species Sambucus nigra. Next base: position 482,473,867 of record OX422209.1, read on the forward strand.
TCATCTAGTGTACTTGATGCCATGTAACAGAGTCGTGTTGACATTGACTGACTTAGTCGACTTTAGGAAGCTGCTGAGTTTTTGACCAAAAATGATATGTAAGTCATGTGACTTGAACCCCAGATTTGTAGCTTATTTACCTTCCTTCCTACTAAGCTAACTGTTACATTTGGTTGAAACATGTAACTTTTAATTTATAATCACACCTTTTCAAATATCTTATCTTTTTGTACTGTGTCCCCAAAACTTCTTGACATTCTCCACCTGGCCTCCAATTTTCACCATTTTTTCAGGATACCTGTAAAAATGTAAAATAAAAATAATTAATTAAACTTTACAATCATAAAGAACTAGGAAATAAAAATTTTATCCCTATTTTCGTTTCAAAACCTAAACTCTGTATTTCGTTTCAACTAGTTTTTCAATCAAATTTCAAAGAGAACTTTATTTTACCGAGATAAATACTTAAAATTACTACGAGGCCCATAAAATTTTGAAAATAACAATTTATCCCTGGGGTTTAAAAAATTGTATCTTTTACTCGAATATCTTCAAACTGGCATTTTCCTTATCAGTTACCAAAATAATTCTAAACATTCATTAGATATGATACATTAGGCCTAATAAGGTCTAGATTTGGGTAGAAAATATACAAAACAATGCACTTATAAAATACCCCAAACTTAAGTTTTTCTAGTGCCTGAGCAAAACTAAAATTTGAAAATTTAACTCACTTTCATAGGGATCACGCTTGCACTTAGCACGTGAAACAAGCTGTTAACCCCTTAGGTTACCTATTGGATGAGTTTTATCTCGTAAAGGTTTAAAGTGAATACACCAACAAACTTCAAAAACCTTGACTTAATATACATAGGAAATAAAGTAATATAATTAATTTCAAACACAAACTTCACATAAATAGCAAAACTTCACTTCTTAAACTCAACTTATTGTGTGTGTGCATAGCCAATATAATTGTCCATTTATAAATATTTGATCATTACGTATCCTACCCAAAAGTTCATTTTAATTCAAAATCCCACGGGATGCAGTCACAATCGAACACTAAAAAATGGCTATTTTCTCTCAGTATATGTGAATAACAGAGTAAATGTGATAAGAAAATTTTACACGGACATAATAAAAAATGTACTTTTATTTAATGGATAATTTTAATCTTATGAATGGAAAATCGATTACTTTTTAAAAACATTTAATCATACCATATATCATATTTGTCTTCACTCTACATTACAACTTACTTTATTTGAGATCAGTTATGACTTTTTTCAGTTGTATTGTTAGCTGAGATTTTGGTTCGTAGAGAAAGTCTTTTCGAGTTCAAAATTTTTAGAATATAGAGGTTTTCGGTATTTTGAATTTTTATGCACTTCTTTCACTCAAATTTTTTTCCTTTCCTTTTTCAAACTCATATATATATTTTTTTCATTTTCTTCACATATTTCTTTCTTTATTCCCCTTATTTCTTGTTCTTAGTTTCAAGCATTAATCTTCCAAACTTTATCTATTTTGGCATTTCCTATCGTGATTTTGCCTTAATATTCTCAAAAAATGGGTATGAATTTATTTCATTGGCTTAGTACAACCAGTTGGAGTTTGGTAGGATTATGGGTTTTCAACAAAACGCTTTAGTGTTATTTTTGGATCAAATGGGCATTCCATAGAATAATATAAAAAGGTTGGATTAGGCTTTAATTTTGGGCCTTCAGAATAATGCCCTGTGAGTGCAATGAATCACAATTAATGAATCTCGGAAATTTGGAGCCAAATAAGGAATAAAACAATCCCACAATAAAAGAATGTACGTGTTTCTCTATCTATATTAATTATTTATAATTCATGAGCAAAGAATTACATTCCCCTTAGTCCTAGGGTCATGGTTCCATTTAGATCCATAAATGTAGTTAATTTATGTTGAACTTCTCTTAGCTAAGGGTTGGCTCGTTTCTTCATTTATGCTAATCGCCTATGAGAATCTAGATAATAAGATTGAGTTATCCATACTTATCCCTTATTTTATTAATCTTGACTTGAGTGATACGTTTCTTGTTTTCGAGTTGGTCCCACTTGGACGAGAGTGATTTAGGTCGTTACGGTTTACACCCCATAATTTCCCCCAAGCTCTTTGGTGTAAATTGGCCAGAGATTTTTGTATGCTTGCTTGACCCAGATGTTTAGTCGGTCCATAATTACTTAGAGTTTTATAAATGGGCCGGAGCCTTTGTGTTCACACTTCACATGTAAGTTACATTCATCTCTTGTTTATTTTCTTATGACTATCCTAAGCTTTGTAACTTCTTGTGATTGTCTCTATTTCCATTGATTAGTCCATTCTTTTAATTCTTGTTTTACAAAAATTGTTGATTCCGTCAGTGAGATGAGTGTGGGAGAGTTTAGCATAATATACTCAATTCCTTATTGGGTAACGATTGAGTGTGAATCGGTCCCTTAAAACCGTGCTGATGTTGAGGGTAGTCATTGGAATTATACCATCTCAGTGGCCGAGGGGGGAATATCATTTCCCCCAAATAAACTATTCTTGGAGTTTTGTGAGTTCTTTGAGGTGGTTCCCACCCAATGTATCCCAAACACATAGCGAATTGTTAACAGAGTCCATAGAATCAATAAGTTAGATGGGACCAAAATAGGTATTTTAGAGATTATATGTTGTTATTCTTGGTCCTACACAACATATGGGGTTTTATATTTAAAGGTGAGGAAGGCTGAAAGAGTATTAATTGTCGACCTTCGTGATTCCAATAAGGGTTATTAGGATCAAGGTTTTATCACCAAAAATTGGCAACACCCATCTACTTCTGAGGGCAAGCAATATTTCAGGTTTCTGTCCACAGAGAGGGGAAGTGACATACTTAATTTTATTTCTCTCGCTCTGAGCTTCATTTGATAATATTATTACTGATGACTTTTTCCTTTCTTTTGTCCAACTCGATCAAAGAAAAATGAACTCTCTCCCTCTCATTTGAACATGGCGGAGTTGATCAAAGTTTGGGTGTTGAGAAGGCAACTTGTTCCAGGTGGTGATCACCCAAGGTTTGTCTTTTTCCTACTTGAGTATAAGAACTCCACAAAAAGCTTTACTACCCATCCGGTAGACGTAATCCCTAACACCCCCTTCCTCCATCAAGTAAAGAATCTTGTACCTCCTCTTATTTCGAATCTCTGAACGTTAAGTCCATACCCACTGTTGAGGATGAAGTAATGTCTCTTAATAGGAGAATTCTGCTGGTAGAGGATAATGACATAAAGTCTATCTCCCCTAACTCCCATGAGGACCGAGCTTGAGGGCCCCTCTACCACAATATTCGTGTCAAACTCCTCAATCCGAGAAAAGAATAAAAAGAAGAAGTACCCAGTCTTCTTGAATAACTATTATGACTTCCCAAAAGGGTGATGCCCATAACTCGTTCACCAAGTGATGTCGGTGGAAAAAAATCCCTCATTGGTATTCGGTCTGTTGAAGGGGGTGCATTCATGCTTGATCACGAGCAAGTTAACCAATTAACGCACGATCAACTTTCTACCCATGTTGTTAAAGTATTGTCACTGCTAAATTTTCTTATACTCTATATGTATTTTTAAATCTCTTAAAATTCTGACATAATCCTTATTCTTCTCTTTGAGTTTATGTTGAACTTTATCACCATTCCGGAAAAATGCTCCGATCTGTCTAAAGTCACCAATGACCTAAAAATGGCCTTGGACAAACCCAATGACTCTCACTGCAGTCCAAAGGGCATATGAGGTGAAGAAATCCACCAGCTCGACTATGGAGAGATGAAGAATGAGCACGACCAACTGAAGGTTGCACATGATTAATTGAAGGTTTAACGTGATCAACTGAACATGATCAACTAAAGATCAACTATGACCAGTTAAAGACTGGATGCGACCAGTTAGCTGCAACTAAGGATGTAAAGATCGACTATGACCAGTTAAAGACTGGATGCGACCAGTTAGCTACAACTAAGGATGTAAGCTATAACAAGGGGCTATGTTGAAGCCTTTGATGATGCCAAACACCAGTTGGATTTTAATAGGCAGTCCAAATTAAAGTTTGGGATAATACTATGATGAAGGCTAATATCCCGATTAAGCCTAAACCTTTTTGCGAGCACAATCCGGGTTCCCCACCAAGGTCAGATAAAGATGTTCGGGCAGATGCTTTTGCCGACCTGGAATTCTCTAAGGCTGCTCGGGGAAAAGTCCTAAAAAAATAAGAGCATACGAAAGAAAAAAGCCTAAAGCTAGTTTGGAATAGTCAGCTTGTGAATCCTTATATTTCCTTTTGTTCTTGATTGTTTGTAAGAACCTTTCCCAATTTTTTTTATAATGAAAGATTTTACTGATGTTTGATTTTGTCTTCCATTTTTGCTGATTATTTTCTTTCTCTTGTAGCATAACAATGTTTCTGGAGAAATCCTTTCTTTTTTCGGGAATGTAGATACCATTCTTGTTTGGGAAGCTAGTGTTCAAGTTCACCGTGCTTTTATTTATGCTTGGAAGTCCCTTTAAAAGATGACCGAGGTTTATAAGAATTAGTCTGCCTTATTGGCCAAAATGAAGTACGATGTGAAGGACCTTGGAAATGTTGACACCCTTATACATGATAGATGAATTTCATGAAAAGGCTTCTCATTAAGACCAATGATATTAGTGATGTTGGTGCACTATTGCAAACCAAAAATGATTATTTGAGAAAACTGCTTTCTGAAGCCAATAAAGACCTGATGAGGGAAGAAGAGATTAAAATGGGGCTGAGCCGCGATATAATCAAACTCCGTCACCTCTTCAAATAAGGTCCTTACGCGACATGGGCTGCTGGCTATGATGAGGGGTTCATAGACGCCCTTATTAGGCTGGACGAAGTAAATCAATTAGCTTACAAACATAGATAGTTGAATGCTTTGGAGTTTTGAAAGTTACAAGGTACTCTGAACTTTGGTACTAGTACCAAGTTGATTACTAGCCTATTGCCATCCCCCCTTCAGGAGTGAAGAGAGTTGGGTTCCTATAGATGTCATTCCTCTTCAACTGAGTAAGGATTACTTGTCGTCACATGAGGTGATGATGAATTTCGACCAAATCCTGATGATGCTTGAAGAGTGCCTGTTATTGAGGCGATTGCTCATCGGGGGTTGTAATTGCATTTGTTATCTTCTCTCAATGTTGTAAATGATCTTTATTATGTATTATAACTATATGTAACAACACGTGTTTGTAAAATTCCACATTTTTTTTATATTCTGTTATGCCAAGCATGTGTTAATTATCTTGTCTTACCTGTTAGGCCGTGTCGTCATACTAACTTAGGCCTAAAGGAGACTCTGGCAAAGATGCAGCTGGTTTTAAGGCCACCCACCCATTCAGGATTTTTATCTGACCAAGGTCGGGTTCACTGACTGCCTAGGGTCTCCCATAGGTGTTTCGTTTGCCTAGGAAATTCGTGAGTTTTTCGTGATCAATGTTGAAACATTAACAAAAGTTTAAGCCTTCCACTTTGGAACAATGTTAATTAGCTAAATGAACCACTTTGGCTTGTACTTTATTAGTATAACTAGAATATACTGCAAGCAACATGAGTTTTAAAATAAAAATTTACGAAAACTAACTAAGCTAAAAATAGATAAGCAAGAGCGAAAAGTTTGGAACACAAATTTGCGAAAGCTAACTAATATAGAAATGGCAAAGCAAAATCAAAATTTTAAAAGTAAAACTTCTTAAGGTTAGCTGCATTCCATGTTCTTGGTATCTTTCTGCCCTCCATTATTTTCAAATGGTAGGCTCATTACAGATCGTCTCTGATGTCCTTGAATGGGGCATCCCAATTACGCCCCAACTTGTCGCCCAAATTTTTTAAGCACTCTGAGGATGTTATCGTTGACTTGGAATTTTATCGGATTCATGCCCTTGTTATGCTGCTTAGCTAGGTGTCGTTGGTAAAAGGCGAGCTTTATCATGGCCCTCTTCATTTGCTCGTCAGCTAAGTCAAGCTCAGTCCTCCTAAATTCCTCGTTCAAACCCTTCTCGACAATGGTGGTTTTCATGGTTAGCAGACCATCTTCTGAGGGAATAACAATCTCTATTCCACAGGATAGAGTGAAAAGCATTTCCTCAAACGTGAGGAAGCTCATCTTCCCAATATACTTTCGTCATCTCTAATATTTTTTTCATGCCGTTGAACATCATTTTATTGAAAGTCTTTTCTTGCCTATTGCTCCAAGGGTACGTCACAAAGATGAACTGATGCTTGTTGTTATGGTTGTATAAGAAACCTTGGAATGGTCCCCTTTCAAACTGTGTGCCGTTACCTATAATGATCGCCCTAGGTATGCCAAACCATGTAACGATGTTCCTCCAGATGAACCTGATCATATCAGTGTCCCCATTATTTGCCAATGGTTCTGCTTCAATCTAATTTATGAAATAGTCTCAACCGACCAAGAGGTTTTTGCGATTTAGCGGTGCTATTGGGAATGGACCTAGGATATCTAAACCCCATTGGGCGAATGGCCATGGGATAATTAGTGACTTTAAGTCACTGGTCAGCTGATGGAGCATGGGGGATAACTTTTGGCATTTTTTACACTTCTTGGCGTAAGAGGCTGCATCTCTTTATATACGTGACTACCAACACCATTCTTTAATTGGTCCAAAATATAGGGACCTACCTCCCGTGTCACTACCATAAATTCCATCATGAAATTCATATAGAACTTGGTCGATGTCACTTGGATGCAAGCACTGGAGGTAGGAACCATTGGGAGATCTTTTGTAGAGTTTTCCTTCGGGCATCAGGTGGATCCGTGAAACTTTTACTATGACCTGGTGGCTTTTCTTCTTATCGAATGTTAGGATACCATTTTACAGATTAGTGATCATTGAGTCCATCCAGCTGGGACTTTTCTGCATGGAGAGAATATGTACGATGATTATGGGCTTTATGATACCGGGCTTGATGAGGAATTTCACTTCAATGGTTCTTTTGATATCCAAGTCGATTATTGACCCCAAGGCTGCTAACGCATCGACATGGCTATTAATCTCCCGGGGGAACCGTTGGATGTAGACTTCCTCAATTTTGGCCATCAATTAGTGGGCGACTTGGAGGCCTACTGCAATTCACTCATCTTTGGCATCGAAACATTCTTCACTTTATAGATACCTGCTTTGAATCGTAGTATATATCAAGATGGCTTGCCCCCAGTGAGTGAGCTTTATGCAGTCCAGCGATGAGGGATTCGTACTCTGCCTCATTGTTGGAAGCTTCAAAACCAGGTCTAATCCCTGGCTCTGTCATGATACTTTCTTGGGAGATAAGCACAATTCCTACTCATATCCCCTTTGAATTGGATGCACCATCCACGAAAAGTGTTTATTTTTTAGACTCTCGGCTTATTAACTGACCGGTTATTTGTTAGTTGCTTGGCTAATCTACTCTTATAAATTTGATTATGAAATCTGCCAGCATTTGACCCTTAGTTTTCATTCTTGGTTGATAGTGTATATAAAATCTCCTAAGTTTTATCGACCACTTGAACATTCGCCCAGATAGGTCGGCCTGTTAAAGGATGGATTTGAGGGGAAAGTAAGTGATGACTATGATTGAGTAAGCGTTAAAGTAGTGCTTCAACTTATGCGATGTGACGACCAAGGAATAGGCCAATTTTCTAGTGGGGAGATAGCATTGCTCGACTTCCAGGAGTGTTTTATGGATGTAGTAAATGGCGGATTGGCATCTCCATTTCTCGTAGACTAAAGTCGAATTGACTGCATGGCTTGAAACTGCTAAGTAGACATAAATGGTATCTCCTAGATCTGGAATAGTCAACAAAGGAGTGTTTCTCCGATAGGATATGATTTCTTCACATTCCTCTTTCCAGGTGAGGGCTTTTCCCTTCTTCAACAACTCTCAAAATGATTGGCATCGTTTAAAAAAGTTTGAGATAAAACGATTAAGGGTTGATAACATCCTCGTTAACTTTTGAATCTCGTGCATCGTCTTCAATTAAACATCATTGATCGCGACTATCTGGTCAGGTTTGGCCTTAATACTCCTCTTACTAATAAAAAACCCTAGTAACTTTCTAAATTGAACCCCAACAGAGCATTTTTCCACATTGATCATCATTTGGTAACGCGCAAGGATTTTAAAAGTCTTCGCTAAATCCTTTAGATGATCGCCTTTGATCTTGCTAATGATGAACATATCCTCAATACACACCTCCATTTTATCCCCCAATTGTTGTTTGAACATCCTTGTAACCAATCTTTGGTATATGGCTCATACATTTTGAAGGCCAAAAGGCATGAACTTATAACAATAGATGCCCAGAGTGGTTATGAATGGTGTTTTGTCTTGGTCGGGGCTGAACAAAGGGATCTGATGATACCCTGAGTATGTATCCAGAAAACTAATCTGTTTATGGCTGGCTGTGGTGCCGACCAACTGATCATTCTTAGATAGAGGAAAATTGTCTTTAGGGCAGGCCTTATTGACATCGGTGAAGTCCACGCATACTCTCCAGTTATCGTTACTCTTTTTACCACCACTGGGTTTAAGAGCTATTTTGAGAATTGAACTTCTCTAATGGACCTTGCCTCCAGATGTTTCCATATCTCTATTTTCACTACCTTTTCTTTCTTCAGGGTAGTTCGGTGAGCCTTTTGTATGATCTATGGATACATGGTGTGGGGACCCATTTAATACGGCACATGAGAGTAGCCGAGCAACCCAGATTGCCTAAAGCGCAGCTCGGCCCAAATCAGAGTTTAATTTACTCACATGTATTTAAAACACACTAGAACACTTACGGATATATTCAAACTGGTTACCAACAATATCAGAGGAGATATTCAGGGACAATCTGAATTATACCCATGTTAATTGAGTTCCTTGTACAACTCAATCTCTTACTTTTATATATCTATAAATTGTAAACCTTGACCCGGGGTAAATGGATGTAATCTCGAGCATTGAGAGACACTATAATAAAACAGTAACATCTCCGTGGACGTAGGCAAGTTATCGAACCACGTATATCATTGTTGTGTGTGTGATTTTACATTCTGTTCATTGTGATTGTTTCATGGATCTTTATAGTGAGAATTCTTGTACTCAAAATTAGTGCCTCTAGTGGGAAGCGATTTCTATTCATGCAAAAATATTCATTAACAGAAAGCCCATGATATCTCACTATATTAGTAACATTCCTCAGGTTGGTGATGTGCAAGAAGACCTAGTCCCACCAAGGGTCAGGTCAAAGATTCGCCAGCATACAACTCCCAGGTTTTGCCAAGAAAGGTATCCTTATGAAGAGAGCCAGGGATCACCTAGGTCCATGCAGATCTCCAAGTTGGTTGACATTTACGAAGCCAGGCTTCGAGAATAAGAGGACTCCACACGCCTCCAGGTGGAAGAGAATGATCGCCTTTAGAGATGACTTAAAATGATGGAGAGATATTTCCATAGAGATACAAGGAAAAGTCATGATAGGACTCCTAGTCCTTAGGAGAGTAATACTCGCAACAGAGGGAGGAGCTCCAGACGTGACCAGGATAGAACTGAGCACGACATATCAAAGCATGGTCGATCGGAGCATGGCCAGTCTTAGAGGCGCCATAGGAGCAGTAGTTGACAGAATGAGGATATTAGGATTCTGGTTTGTAGAGAGATGGACCAACATCTATCCCATCGAGGATCCAGGTCTACTAAGAAGCTAGTTAGGAGAGATCTAAATACCTAGATGAAATCCCCTTTCTCAAGGGCAATCGAAGAGGAGGAACCCTCGAAGAAGTTTATTGTTCCCAAGTTCAAAATTTATGACGGGATGACATATCCCATAGACCACGTTCGTCAATACAGACAAGCGATGACCATATAGAGCCATAACGACGTACTGATGTGTCAAATTTTCCCTTCTAGCCTATATGACATAACATAGAAGTGGTTCAAAAAGCTGCCTTATAGGTCGGTCAAAAACTTCAAGGCCCTAACAGAGGCTTTTATTGCTCGCTTAATAACTAACAACTCCCAATTTAAGCGGATGGATGCACTACTCATAATAAAAAAAACTACAAGAGAGCCTTCGTGACTATGCCAAGAGGCATTAGGAAGTTTTTAACAAAGTCGAGGATTGATCGGAGCAGGTTATCGTAGCATCCTTCAAAATTAGTCTGCCGACCACCTCTTTGCTGCACCAGTCCCTGAACAATAAGGAAACCAACACTATTGACGATCTCATGGCTCGTATTGAAAAATATACCAAAGTGGAATATATGGTTCACTCTAATGAAGGGGACAACAGTCAAACAAAGGTAACCAAAGAAGGAGAAAATGGTGATACTCCAAAGAAGGGGAATAAGAATGGGGGCAAGAATGACTTTAAGAATGGGAACAAGACTGATCCTACCAAGGCATTCCAGGCTATTAACACAGTCTTCAAGGAACTTATTTATAAGATCTTGAGCAAGATTAAAGACCAACCATTCATCAAGTGTTGCAAAAATGACCCAATGAAAAGAAACAACATGCTGAGATGTATATTCAACAAGGAGGGAGGTCACAGGATTGAAAATAATAAGGATATGAAGTCACACTTAGAAGAGCTAGCCCAAGATGAGCACCTCACTGAGTACACAGAGAAGAAGGCAGATAAGGTCACAACCAATGGTGACCAGAAGTCGGACAACATTCTTAATGACGACACGGAACATGAGTTCGCGGTGATCCATGAGGCATCAAAACTTAAGTAAATCCAAAGGAATGTCATTCAGATAGAGCTGAAAAAGGTTACTGCTATCATGGATGCATTTCAAATTCACCCTGCTACAACCCAAGCTAGAAAGCACCGACGACCAGAGGATGTCGATTATACCAAGCACATTATTTTTACCTAAGAGGATTTGATCGGAATGAGGACCCCACATTATGACGCACTGAAAACTACCTATAGAATTGCTAATTAAGACGTTAACAAGCTGCTCGTAGACCAGGGGAGTTCGTCAAGAGTGATGTACCTGGAGTTGTTTCACTTCTGATAAACTCTCCTGGTTCGTTGGCCCGAGGCCATAGTTTCGTTGGTCGACTTTGCAGGGAAAATCACGATGACGTTGGGAAAGATAGTCCTGCCAGCCAGAGCAGGCAATATCCTGAAGCTGATAGAGTTCTTAGTAGTGGACATAGAGTCCCCATATCACGCCATCTTGGTCAGAGGCCAGTAACATGCCATGAGAGCTGTACCATCCACCTACCACCAAAAGCTGAAGTGTATCATCAATCGAGGCGTGGTCAAAATTCATAGAGACTAAGCCACTTCCAGGAAGTGTTTCATCGCGGCCATTCGCCCCAGAAAGGAGAAAAAGAAACTTAAGTATGCTCAGAAGGAAGACCAAGAGGGGGATACACCCTCCAAATATCAATTATGGTACGACCGATCGGAGTAGAGGAGACTAGGATACACTCCGCTGATCAAGTAATTAAAAGCCCGGAAGAGGTTGGTGCCAATGACAATGCTTGTTAATACAAAAATTAGTCATCTGACATGGACCAATTACATGAAGATGCGTGTCATCCAGCGTAGCATCAATATGTTTTACCAAGCAACTTACAGTGCCATGCTACTTAGCGCGCCAGGCTACTCAGCGTATAGAGCATCTAGTCAGAAAGATCAAGCGATAAACACAGATTTAATGAACATTCTTATCGTGTACCGATGTATATGTCTATTAAATAATGGCATATTGTATATTCACACTGAGAGACCAAGGGCTATAAATACTTTGTAACCCCCCCTAGCGGGGCAACTTTAGATAAGCAAATATACTCAAGACTAAGACAAATTACACACTAATACAAAACAGTGGACGTAGGCTATTTTTCTAAGGCTGAACCACTTTAAAAATCCTTTGTCTTAAACTTTTATTCATATTTATCTGTGATTAATTAATTAGATCAAATATATTTTTCTACATCAACAGATTGACGCTGTTTGTGGGAAACGACTACACATAGCGTTTTTCACCCAATATCTCATCCTAAATGGCCGAAATCCCAGAATCTAGCAACACGAACAATGATGGGATTCCTCTTAACCCTTATGCTCCTCCAAACGCAAACGATATCACAGGAATCTTGTCCAGTTTTGCTTGGGGATAAACAATTATGCAAGATACCATGCGAAAATTCATCCAGACTTTTCAAAATGGAGCTTCCACCCAATCTGACCAACGAAGTGTCATGCGACCACCTTCTTCACGATCCAGACGTACGAAACCTCACCATACTAAAACCTCACGTGATCCATCCTATCATCCTGGCTTGACGTCCCCTATAATAATCATAGTGTCTCAAGAAAATGTCATTTTGACTCCAGAATGAACAAGCGCTCTGGAAAGGTTAAGCAGAGTCTCCCCATTGGACCGTTTGGCCCCCAAGGAGGAATATAAACCCTCCTTGGACTGCGTTGAGAAATTCTCAATGACCAAATGATTTAACGGAAGGATCTGCCTAATCACATCCAAATATCAGGTCAGTAGCTCGCCCAGAAAGATCCCAGGAAAAGAATTCGATGCGATCTGGCACTCGCACCCATCAATTCGAAGCTGGAAAATAGTCGTGGAAAGGATCTATTAAGAGATTAGAAGACAGGTTAGGGGAGATGGCTAAGTCCAAAAACCCTCTCCAAAGAACATTTATCAAAGAATCTCCTTTTCTACACGCGATAGTGGATTTTCCCACACCCTCGAAGTTTAAGGATCCTGTAATTACACCGAAGTACGATGGAAAAACTGATCCTGTCCTCTAAATAGAGTAGTACCAAGCAACTATAGATATTTATACAGTTCCAGATAAGATGAGGTGCATGGCATTCTTAGATACCATCACTGGATCTGCTTAAATATGGTATAACAGCCCTGCTCGGGGGCAAATTGCAACCTTGCACCAACTGGCAGAGCTATTTATAGGAAAATTCTATTTTGGTGCGAAGCCAGTCAAAAGGTTAGCACGTCTGTTAAGTGTCAGGCAAAGGGTTGGTGAGAGCACAAGGGATTATATCACTTATTTTAAAAACGAGAAACTGGAAGTTATTGACTATGAAGAGAAAACATCTATTACAGCCCTCATGAGTGGTCTTCTACCAGACAAGCTGTATTACACTCTGCCCAAGGATCCCCCCAAATCCATAGCGGAGCTGATGGCTAAAGCAGCTAAGATTATGAATGCCGAAGAAGCTATGGCTGCGAAGAAGAATGTTGAGGTAAAAACAGAGACTAAAGTTGAAGGTAGGTCTGAGAGGAAAGATCACAAGAAAAACGGGGGGAATAAGCAATCGAAAGGCAAAGAAACATTGGAGCACTTAAGAAAATATGCCAATTATACCCCGCTAAAGGTGGACATAAACCATGTTCTGGAAGAGATTAAGAATAGCGAGGAATTAAATTGGCCAGAAAAATTGAGGACAACTCCTGAAAAAAGAGATAAGTCCAAATATTATGAGTTCCACAAGGACCATGGTCACACGACCAAGCAGTGCGTAGCTCTCTAAAATGAGATAGAAACACTCATTAGGTGAGGGAAGCTGAACCGATTTGTTGATCATCGAAACAATGAGAAGACCAATAACAGATCACGACAAAGGTCCAAATCTCCACACCAACCAAGAAATGACAGGAAAAGGGATCACGAAGATGACCCGGAGGAAGACCCAATCTCCCCCAAAATCTAAGACATCCAGAACGTGAGGTATTTTAATCCATTTTGGTTCATTTGATTGTAATATGATAACAGGTGGAGATGCAGGAGGTGGTGATCATACCACCGAAAGGAAAGCTTACCTCAATGAGGCCCAAGCTTGTACCTATATACAACGAATAAATCTGGTGGAAGAGGATCGTCGGAGGAAGGTTAATAAAGATAAAATGATCATCGGTTTTTCCAAAAATGATCTGGAAGGTGTTTTGTATCCTCACGATGACCCTTTGGTGATCAAGATGAGGATGAAGGATGTAATCATCTCAAGAGTATTGGTAGATAATGGTAGTTAGGCGAACATCATGTTTTACCCTTGCTTTGATAATTTAAACCTAAAACTCTCCTATTTGGAACCGTATCATCGGCCCCTTATCAGTTTCTCTGGTGAAAAAGTTTTTCCACTTGGGAAGATCAAGTTGGACATGCTAATTGGTACCTGGCCTTCCTGTAAATCGAAAAAGATACGATTCTTTATGATGGACAAAAATGTCCAATTGGCCTACAATATAATCATGGGAAGAGTAGGTCTGAAATTTTTTAAAGTAGTTCCATTCACTGTGCACCAATGTTTAAAGTTCCCGACCAACTTTAGGGTGGGAATTATGAAGGGCGATCAGAAAGTATCTCGGGAATGCTACTACTCATCTGCCGAACAAGAAGAGTTTGAGGATGCCAGGAAGAAAATCACCACTTACCAAGTGGATAAGTCTGATGAGTCGGATGTTGAAACATTAGACCCCAGAGACGAAACAGAGCTCATTAAGGGTCAAGTTATGAAGGCAACAGAGAGCATTATTCTGGATGACGAATGACCAGAAAGAACAACTCAGATTGGCGCTTCACTTGACCTGACAATAAAGAAAGAGTTTCTAGCATTTCTGTGGCATAGAAAGTAAGCGTTTATATGGAGTCAATGAAGATATACCGGGGATAGACCCAACCTTCCTGTGCCACGAGCTCAATGTCAATAAAGAGATCAAATCGGTGAAGCAACGAAGAAGGGTATTTAGTCCAGAGAAGAATCAGTCTATTCAGGAGGAAGTAGAGAAACTACAAAAGGCTTCTTTCATTGAAGATGTCAAATATCTCGATTGGCTAGCCAACGTGGTGATGGTAAAGAAGAAGAACAATAAATGGAGAATGTGCGTGGATTTCACAGATTTGAATAAAGCCTGCCCAAAAGATCACTTTTCTCTGCCCAGAATAGATCAACTGGTAGATGCTACTTCGGGGCATGAATAGTTGAGCTTCATGGATGCTTATTCCAGATACAACCAAATTAAGATGAAACCAGAAGACAGGGAGAGTACCTCTTTCATTACCCCATGGGGGACATATTGTTACAATGTTATGCCTTTTGGTCTTAAAAATGCAGGTTCTACATACCAGCGGCTGATGAATAAGGTGTTCGCAGAGCAGATCGACAAAAACATGGAGGCTTATGTCGACGACATGCTGACTAAGATCAATAAAGTTGATGACCACATAGCTGATATGAGCCAAACATTTGACCAGCTGGAGAAGTACCATATGAAGCTGAACCCGACCAAGTGCGTTTTTAGCGTACAAGAAGGCATGTTCCTTGGTTATATTGCAAACACACGAGGTATTGAAGCGAATCCTGATAAGATAAAGGCCTTGCTAGAATTACGATCTTCAACCACTGAGAAGGAAGTACAAAGCCTTACGGGCGTGTAGCGGCTCTCAACAGGTTCATCTCCTGAGCAACTGATAGATGCCTTTCATTCTTTAAGGTACTCAGAAAGACCTTTGAGTGGAATGATGAGTATGAGAAGGCATTCATGGAGTTGAAGAAATACCTGGGGATGCCTCTTTTACTGTCCAGGCCAGTGTTGGGAGAAAAGTTATACTTGTACTTGGCTGTCTCAGAAAATGCGGTTAGCTCAGCTTTGATAAGAATTGAAAACGGAGTGCAAAAACCAGTTTATTATACAAGCAAGGCATTCAGGGGAGCGGAGATCAGAAATCCAAAATTGGAGAAGTTGGCATTGGCATTAATCGAGGCGAGCAGAATAATGAAGCCATATTTTTAAGCCCATTTAATAGTGGTATATACTGACATACCACTCAGACAGGCTTTACACAAGCTGAAAAAATCTAGAAGATTAATGTACTGGGCTGTGGATTTAGGGGAATATGACCTTATCTACGAGCCAAGGTCTTCTCTCAAAGGGCAGGCAGTGGCATATTTCATCACCGAATTCACCTATCCAGATACTTCCGACCAATAGGGGCTAACACAAAAAACCCGCGGATGCTAGAGGATTATCAGAAACTGTCCCCGATCAACTCCCAGCAGCAGACCTGTCGGAAGGGACGGTGATCGAGCACCAAGAATCCTCTGGTAGGAGCCCAGACTTAAAGGATGACGAAAGGAAGAACCAGATATTCCATAAGGGGACTTTGTCAGACCAAGGGTTTGATAAATGTATCCCTATATGTAATTTGAATGTTGATGGTTCTTCGTGTGCCATAGGTTGCGGGGCTGGAATTATTCTCAATAGTCCGGATGGGATAGATATAAAATATGCTCTGCGTTTCAAGTTCAAAGCTTCCAACTAAGGGTGTGCAAAAAAACCGATCAAATCGACAAAATCGAGCCGAACCGAAAATTTTCGGGCCGAGTTTTTTTGAGGGTCGGTTCGGTTCGGTTTAATCAGGTATAAAACCGACAGGGTCGGTTCGGTTTTGGCATAAAAAAACCGATTTTGAACCGAACCGAACCGAACCGAATTAATTTTTATACTTTTTAATTTTATATTTTATATTATATTTATATTAGTGTTGACATATTATATTATATTTTTTAATTTTATATTTATATTAGGTATTAAAAAAATATATTTTTTATTAAAATAAAGGAAAAAACCGAACCAGCCCTGTATAAAACCGGCCCTGTCAAAAATCGACGGGAAAACCGAACCGGCCCTGTCAAAAACCTACCCGATTCGGTTCAGTTCGATTCGGTTTTTCAGCATTTTCGATTCGATTCGGTTTTCCTCCTCCAAGAACCGACATGGTCGGTTCGGCCCAAAAAATCCGGTCAAAATCGAACCGACCAATCCGTGAACACCCCTACTTCCAACAATGAAGCTGAGTATGAAGCCGTAATCGTGGAACTCAGTTTAGCTAAATCACTGAATGTAGAGCAAGTTACGGTGTTTAGTGATTCACAACTAGTGGTGAATCAGATGCTCAGGCTGTACGTAGCAAAAGGAGAATTCATGTCTAGGTATCTAACTAAGGCTATGGAGATTATAGCCAACTTAGAAACTGTCCAAATGGTTAGAATACCAAGACTGGAGAATGCAAGGGCTGATGCACTAGCTCGATTAGCCTCAGCTACTCGTATTGAGCTATGAAAAACAATTCCTATTGAGATACTTGCAAATAGAAGTATCGATGAAGATTTTATGGTGAAGTTTATCACTTTAGATATGGGACCTTCCTGGATGGACCCCATCAGGGCGTATTTCGAAGAAGGCATTTTACCAGCCGATCAACTTGAAGCTAAGAGGTTAAAGTTTAAAGCTGCTAGATATGTCTTAAATAATGGAGTTTTGTACATACGAGGTATGGTAGCAGGACTACAAAGATGTGTTCATCCATCGGAAGTTAAAGATCTGATAGAAGAAATTCATGAAGGATCTTGTTGAGCTCATGTGGTAGGTTGGACTCTTTTGGAGAGAATAACTACGCAGGGATACTATTGGCCAACGATGTGCGCTGACTGTGCAGCTTATGCTAAGAAATATGACAAGTGTTAACGATTCTCTACCATACAAAGAACTCCCCAAGAATTATTAACACCGATTACCTCACCTTGGCCATTTGCTATGTGGGGAATAGAATTGGTCGGGCCTCTGCCAGCTACTAGAGGACGATTCAAATACTTAGTGGTCACTGTTGATTATTTCACAATATGGGTGGAAGTTGAACCTCTCATTGATATGGCCTATGAAAGGGCCTATCAATTCATCTGGAAGAATATTATTTATAGATATGGTCTGCCACATGCCTTCATCACGGATCATGGTACCCAATTCGATAATGAGGAGTTCGCTGTGTACTGTCAACAGTCCAATGTTCAAAAGCTTCATTCTGCACCAGGACATCCCCAAAGTAACGAGCAAACAGAGGTAACGAATAGAGCTCTACTGAACGGGTTGAAGAAAAGGTTGGATGCTACTAAAGGCAACTGGATCAATGAATTGCACTCTGTATTGTGGGCTTACCGAACAACGCCCTGAACAGTGACTGGTGAATCTACTTATATGTTAGCTTTTGGAAGCGAAGCAGTCATATCTGCTGAATTTGGCTTACCTACTCATAGGTACTTAATTTCAATTCTCCAATAAGTGACTTTTTGAGGCGTTTAGACTTAGACATGCTCGAAGAAGTCATAGAAGACGCAACAATCCTAAATACAGCTTACCAACAAAGAATTGCCATGTTCTACGATAAAAGGGTCAAGAAGTGTGATCTCAAGGAGGGAGATTATGCGCTCAAAAAAGTAATCCAAAAACATAATAAGTTGGAAGCTAATTGGCATGGCCCTTATCGTGTCACAGCTGTTATTCGCCCTGGCACTTAAAGAATTGAAACTTTAGAAGGGGAAAAATTCAAAAATGCTTGGAATGCAGAGCACCTGCCAAAGTACTATCAGTAATGTAACTCCACATGTACCCTATGGTTTGAGTATAAATGACAACGATGTTTCCTCAATATTTGTTTTTTTCTCGGAGTACTAGTGCTACACATTACAAAAAACCACCAACTACGATTGGCCGGCATAAAAAACCACCAACTATGGTTGGTCGGCATCAGCAACCATCAACTACGATTGGTCAATGTGGCCATCCTCGATCCTCGCCAAGGCGGGCGGGCGCTTGGAGGAAGGATCCTCGGGTACCGCGCATCCCTCTTCGGAGTGCTTCGGCTGGCATCGTTTGAGATGAGGTGTAAAAATGTAGAGAGATTTAGAGTCGCCAGTCTATTTTACTCAAAACAGACAAAAGAAAAAGGGGAAGCCACCCCGAAGGATGGCATCCAAAGACATACTGGTGCATGCGAAACCAAAATGATTCGAGAAGGGTTCGGAGGCTTAGTCACGAAATGGGAAGGTGTTAGGCACCCATTCCGCCCTTTCGGTCTCTCATGGATATTTGCTATTTTCCTTTATAGTTACCCCCGTGATATGTGTGCATGTGTATATATATGATGGAGGTAGGAATCCTCGACTTGTATCATGGAAAAGATAAAGCGAGTCATCCGTAGGAAGACATAAGAATAATATTAAAAAAATAAGATTTGTGCGATTACCCCTACGTTGGTCATTATAATGGAACGATAACACATATGGAGTAATACGTTACTAAGGGTAAGTATATAGAATATAGAAAGATTAGATTTAAAGAAAATAGGAAGTAAAAGAAAAGGTGAGAGAGAGGAATCGAGTCTCGAGTTTCACCCCGAGACGCCTACGTAGCCTATTAAGGCATCAAAATCCACGTAGTTCGCATACAAAACGAGGGGTGGGGTTTAACCCATAAATACAAATGGGGAATCTCTTATTTTTAAGTGTGTGTGTGTGTGTGTAGAAAAATTGTTTTAGTTGTGAGAAAAAGTATGAGAATCCCTATTTGGAATTTATGAGCAAACCCCCTTTTTCTTATTTTTTAAGGTTTTTATTTATATGAAAGTAGGAGATGTGCAATAATACTAAATAAAAAGTATATTAATATGTGTGAGATGAGAAAATAAGAGTGATAAGTAATAAAACAAGCTATTGAGAATTTAAGAGAGAGTTTGAGAAAGTTGGACATTCTTGAAGATCTTGAGCTTGATCTTGAATGTTGGATAGCATCCCTTGCACTTGGATGATGATGGAGGGTGGCTAATTCACCAAGTTTGATGAAAAGGATGATGGAAAGTGGAAGTAAAAAAGGGATTTGGAAGTTGAAATCACGCTGCCTTCGAGAGAGGTTTCTGGGATTCATTGAGAGTGAATTTTATCAGATCTGGGCTCCCCTTGTAAATGAGGTGAAGGCCTCCTTTTATAGGCTCAGGTCACTGCCGATCGGCATAGACCTGTTCCTGCATATCGGCAGGTGCCGATAAGCAGGGTCTAGAACCTACCATTTGGCAGTGTGCTTCAGGCTTTTTCGGAAAATCGGTCGCCGAGGTATACCGTTGGAAAGATAATTCAGAGACCTTCGAAAGTCCTTTGGATCGCTCCCGGATTTGGGAGTTGACTTTGGGTCAAATATGGCTCGGAAGCGTTTGTCGGTCCATTGGACGGGGAATCGTTCGGACGAAAACAGATCGTTCGTCAGCATGGTAGGTCCAAATCGCGCACGGGGTGAACCGTTGGAAAGGTTAGGAGATTTATCTCGACATTCTAAAGAGTTTGACCCGATCTGGAGAGTTGAATTTGGTCAACCGGGCCCGAGAAGCATTCGGTGACCTCTCGGAGTTAAACGGATCGTTCGTCCGCATGGAAAGTCGGAATCGCGCACGGGGCGGACCGTTGGAAAGGGGATTCAGTGCCCTTCGAAGATTCCTTCAGCCTTGGTTGAGATAAAGAGTTGAAATAGGTTAAAAAGAGCCCGGGAGTGTCCGGTGGCCTTTGGGTCAAGTTTCGGACGCAAACGGATGGTTCGTCCGCATGGTAAGTCGGAATCGCGCACGGGGTAGACCGTTGGAAAGGGTATTCAATGCCCTTCGAAGATTCATTGAGTCTCGGTCTAGACGAAGAGTTTGACTTTTTGGTCAAACTGAGCTGAGGAGTGCCCGATGGCTTCTAGGTTAGTACACGGGATATGACCTAGGTTTGTAGTGATGAAGGGAGGTACTAGGGACCTAAGGAGAGTTAGGGGGTAACAGAATGGGGTGTCTACAGTCGACATCAGCAACCACCAACTAAGGTTGGTCGGCATAAATAAACCTAAACAATAATATTGGCACAATAATCGTACAAGGAAAGGCTTGTTTGATTATGGGTGACCTCAAGGGGCATCCAAAACTAGGCAAGAATATGGGTAAAATATCCACTGCCTAGGTACCAAGGCAATATAGATAAGATTGTTACAACTAAGCAAGAATATGAGATAAAAATAATTCCACTGCTTAGGCACTTATGGGTGATAAGTCACTACAACTAGGCAAACAAATGGGTCAAAGTTCCATTGTCTAAGCAATTAAATCAATACAGGACAAATTGTCCCTTTATAGATATATACACTCATCAAAATATAACATGATATGAGAAACATCTTACAATTTATTTCTAAGGAAAGAAAATTATAAAAAAAATGAACTTTTCTTCATTACATGATCAGTAAGGAAATAAAAATGTCCTATTCTATTGGTTTCTTTCCTTCAGATTTAGGTACAAAGCAAAAGGAGAATTGATAAAATTTAAATCCCGTAACATTCTGGTATTGCTTGAACTTGGTCAGTCGAGCCGATGTAA
Organism: Sambucus nigra; assembly: GCA_949130495.1. Classification (NCBI taxonomy): domain Eukaryota; kingdom Viridiplantae; phylum Streptophyta; class Magnoliopsida; order Dipsacales; family Adoxaceae; genus Sambucus; species Sambucus nigra. Next base: position 482,495,154 of record OX422209.1, read on the forward strand.
AGGTTGGGATATCTTAAAATCTTTATGAAGATGGTAATCACTAAGGTATTTGGAGATCAAACATTGAGGAATAGAGCTAACTGGAATCCAGCTAACATCTAGTTTGAAAGGAAAAACTGGCAGATCGAGTAGTTCGGGATCACACCAATCCCACAATTTTGTCCCTTTTTCAACATGCATTACAGCTAGAGCATTCATCCATCCATACTTATACCCCTCATTGTTTGACTACTTCAACCTAGCATCAAGATGGCATAAAGCTTAATTATATCCTCCCATCCAAAACTCTCTAGGCTTCTTGTGGAATTGATAAGTCAATCTCTCAACATGCTGATGAAGTTTCTTCACCAAGTTTTCTTTATTTTCCAACGAAGAACTCTGATTGGAAAGCTTCTCGATAAGAGTTTGAATTTTTTGAGACATCTCAGCCAGAGCTTGATTTTTTACTTTCAGTTGAATAACTTGATTTGCTAAGGCTTGTTGAGTTCTCATATCTTCAATGCTGCTCCGATCAGCTCTTGCTCTACCCCGCGAAGAAGATGTAGGCCTGGACCTCTTCAAAGTCTCTAATTCTTCCCTCAATGAGGCATTTTCAGTCTCTAAAAAGGAAAAACCTTCATCATTAACCGGAACCAGAGCACCAGAAGAAGTAGCAGATTTTAATTGTTTCAACTCTTCTCGTAAGGTAATATTTTCCTCCTCCAATATCTTGGCAATGTTTCTTTGCTCCTCAACTTGAAGTTTAAGCACACGCTCTCTCTTCTTGTGGGTTGAAATAAATTTGTCGTAGCCCCAATCAACACTCAACTGTTGGTATTTTTTCTTATAACCCCCATGTAAAAGTCCAGTGGCTTCTTTATGCTGCAATTGAAGTTCTTCGATAATTCCTTAAAGATCTTCAATCATTTCATAGTAAGCCACATTATTTGCCACAGCTCGATCAAGCAAACATTTTAGATATTGGTAAGCATCAATTTCTCATTTAGAAGCATCAGATTCAAGAATATCAACTATCTGTGCTTCAGTAAAATCTGTATGACCAGCTTTGAAGTAGTCCGTACACTTTTTCATCAACTCCGTATCATGAGATGACAACAGTTCCATCCTGGCAATAAACTAGTAAGGAAAAGTAAAAACTGATCAATAACGATATAGATATATCGAGCAAGTGAAGGAGAAACTCAGAATAAAAGATAAAAGTCTATTTTATTAATCATAGGAGGATAAGGTACAACCAAAGTTACAATAAAAGGGAAAATAGAAAAATAAGATAAGTAAAGAGCCGAATAACTTTACACCTTCTCCTTATTCCCTACAACATCATCAATCAACTTTAAGGAAGGAATTGGTTGCTCGGTGGGCAATCGACGTTGCTCGATAGAGGGAGTGGCTTGGTGAACTTGCTCGTAGGACTGAGAGATAGTAGCAACAAGTGTTTGTTCCACGACTAACAAAGATAATTCATCAGACCCTACTTCATCTTCCTCTTATTCTTCAATAGCAGGTGGAGGGCGAGGGATGTGTCTCTGAAATAATTCAGAATCTTCAACAATATTTAACTCTTTCAAAGCGGCAGTCCATCTATCCCTGAAGAATTTCACACTTACATACTCCATCTGGGTAGAAGCAGTAGTTATAGCCTTATTCCCCCCTTTATCCCAACCAGAGCAAAACATTTTTTTCACAGCAGCTTTTCTCTTCGCCCTCTCCGAGGAAGCAGTTTCCCTAAGAAGCTCTTTGACAGACTTTACTTTCTCTATGAGGTCTTTCTTATGCCGTTCAGCCTCTTCAAGCTTGCCCTCAATTTCCACATTGCTGGAAAGTGAAACATTGCATTTTTCCTCTTCCTCCCTGGAGGCAGTTACAGCTTTCTTGGCAGCTTCCTCAGCTTTCTGTTGAGCTGTTTCAGCGATTTTGATTTTATTCTCCCAGGCAGCTTTGTCCTCTTCGTACTTTTGCTGGGACTCTATCAAAGATTTTGATCACCCAACAAGGGATTCTTCCACTCCACTGGATGAAGTTGAAGCCTTGATAGCCTCATCCCTCTCCAGGATATTGTTAAAATACACCATAAATTGCAAGAGAAAAGAAGCCCACATCAGAATATGGATATGGTACAAAGAGGTAGAATAGTAAATGTGATGATACTTATTGATGCAATATGTTGACCTACTAAATCAGTAACCTTATCCTGAGGAATGGAAGCCTCAGCAGCTCGACAATCAGGAAGAGTCCAAGACTTGATCAAATTTTTGGCCAAGTTAGGATCAACGAGAGCTGGAGTACTGGCTCTCAAAGAAGGAACCTCAACTCCAGAAGGTTGGGAAGTACCATCTACAGTCTTCTTAGCAAGACCCCTTCTTAATCTTTTTAAAGGAAAAACTTCAATCAAAGGTGATGTCTCTTATTGAATAAGGAAAACCCCTTCAATCAAAGGTTCTGCCTCTTTAGGGGCAACATGGGGCTTCTTACTAATATCTTTGGCAGGAGGAACAACATCTTTTTTCTTCATTCCTTCAGAAGGCACATCATCCTTGCTTTTCTTTGCCCCATTAGGCCCATGAGCAACCTTGGGAAAAATATCAGGCATCCTCTTTTTCTTCGTCATCAGGTCAGCAATAGAAGTACCCAAGTCAGGAGAAGATTCTTCAACAAATGAAGAAGACGCTGGAGCCCCCTTAAGGTCAATCACCAGAGGAGGAACAAGAGGTCGAGCAATAAAAAAAGAAGTGGTGTTCTTATATTGCAGTAAATAGGAAGCAGACCTCACGTGTTCCCCAGCTATTACGCGATGCAATCCCCAAATAAATTTCAAATCTTTTATATTAATATCGCTTTCTTTTGGGGATTTTCTCTTACTGTCAACTGCAACAAATAAAAAATAAGTGTCAGTGACACGTTTCATCAAACAAAAACGGAGCTAAATTGAAAAAATAAAAACAACCTATCCCATTGCCATAAAGTGGACATCTGGGACCTTGGAACATATCTTTCCCTTTTAACGAGGGGTGTTGCTAATTTTTCATCACAATCCCATGTTCAAAATAATCCCTATTAGCATCAGAGAGATTGACCACTAAAGCTCTGTTAGAATACCTAGTTTTTAAATAAAAGGTGTTATCGCTAGTAACCCATATATAACAGTACATCATTTTAAGAATCCCTAAATGAGTTCCATGAATTTGATTCAACTTATGTACGCCATTAACTACCCTCCATATATTTGGAACTATTCTTGCAGGAATAATATCAAAATATTGGCAAAATTCCAAACACAAGGGATTAGGCGGGAAAGAAAAACCACATTCAGCTATGAAAATAGAAGGAAACCCATGTCCCTCAGTTAGAGAAAATAAATCAGAAGGGCAAGGAGGTTCTTAAAATCATCCCTAAACTTATCCAACAATTCGATAAGGTAAACCATGGTGGGTAAAGCAAAGAAAGAAGAAAGAAGAAATTCTTACAGAAACTCAAGGATTCAGCTAAGGCGGATGACAGAAGGAATTATCGTAAGAAGAAAAAGTGAGAAGACAGAGAGTTTGTAAATCTAAAAGGCAAAAGGTAGAAGACGATTTGATTCTATCGTCTTTAAATGCACTGCTTTGGGAAATGAGAAAAGTAATGATCACTAGAGACGACGATTGCGTTTCCGGTGGCTAAATGATGAAAAAGATGCAAATACCCAAGCGTCTATAGGAGATTCAAAATATTTACGAGTTTTCCATTTCACGCTCAAAATCATTAAAGTCACGAATGTTGGAGATTTGAAATCTAACAAGTCTGGTAAACATGTCCGAGCAACTTTTGGGCATAATATTCCACACTCTCATATCCAATTTCAACTCTGAAACATTGGGGGATTCTGTTGATAAAAAAATTAGTCATCTGACATGGACCAATTACATTAAGAAGCATGTCATCCAGAGTAGCATCAATATGTTTCATCGAGTAACTTACAGTGCCGAGCTACTTAGCGCGTTGAGCTACTCAGCGTACATAGCATCTAGTCAGGAATATCAAGTGATAAAAACAGATTCAATGAACATTCTTATCGTGTACCGATGTATATGTCTATTAAATAATGACATATTTTCTACTCACACTAAGATCCCAAGGGCTATAAATACTTTGTAACACCCCCCTAGCCGGGAAAGTTTCGATAAGCAAACATACTTGAGATTAAGACAAATTACCCAGCAATACAAAACAGTGGACGTAGGCCATTTTCCTAAGGCTGAACCACTTTAAAAATCCTTTGTCTTATACTTTTATTCATATTTATCTGTGATTAATTAATTAAATCAAATCTAATTTTTACATCAACAATGCTAGAGAGGAATTTTTTTATCAGAGTCACACTTGCCAATCAATACAAGAAAGAACTGATTGCCTTTATGAAAAGAATCTAGATGTTTTCACTTGGGAGCCATATGATTTTCTAGGGCTTGATCCCAAAGTAGCCTACCATTGCCTGCATGTTGATCCGAACTTCAAGCTGATCACTCAAAAGGCCCTGTGAACAGCCTTAGAGAATGCTAAAGCGGTGGAGAATAAAGTGGAGAAGATACTGGATGTAAGATCCATTAGGGAAGTTCAGTTCCTCAAATGTCTATCCAACCCAGTAGTGGTACGCACGAGCAATGATAGTTGGAGGGTCTGTATTGATTTCACATATCTCAAAAGGGCATGTCCCAAAGACAAATTCCCACTGCCTAAAATTGATCAGTTGGTTGAACCTACGGCAACACATAAAAGGATGAGTTTTTTGAAAAACTATTCAAGATACCATCAGATTCTGTTGTTCGGCCCCAATCAGGACAAAACGTCCTTCATAACTTCCATTGGGTTATACTGATACAAGGTTATGCCATTTGGCCTAAAGAATACAGGGGCGACTTATTAGATGTTGGTCACCAAGATGTTCAAGAGATAGGTGGGAGACATGATATAGGTCAACGTCGATGATATGCTAGTCAAAATCAAGAACAAGGGCGACCACCTCACGGACTTAGCCAAGACCTTTGAGATCCTTAGAAAAAATTGGATGAAACTTAGTGCAAGTAAGTGTTCATTTGGTGTCCAGTAAGGAAAATTCTTGGGCTATCTAGTCAGTAAAAGATGAATTGAGGCCAATCCAGATCAGATCGACGCTATCACTAGGGTCCACCCTGCACAGACGTTGTGATATTTTTAGAAGCTCGCCGGTACGATCGCGACGCTTAATCGCTTTATCTCCAAATCTTTGGAACACTGCCGACCATTCTTCCAACTCCTGAAAAAGGATAAAGGCCTCATATGGAATAACAACTGTTCAAGAGCTTTAAGAGGAAATCAAATCTTACTTTAGCAAACCACCCCTGCGAGTGATTCCAGAGGATGGAGACCCATTGTATCTCTACCTTGCAGTCTAAGACCATATTATAAGTCTAGCTTTGGTGTGTGATAAAGAGGGAGGACAATAATCGATTTATTATGCTAGAAAGACAATTCTGGACATAGAACAGCGCTACCTGCCCCTGAAAAAGCTCGCCTATGCACTGGTGGTCGCCTCAAGAAAGCTCAAACATTACTTTAAAGCTCACTCAATAACAGTGATCATTTCCTACCCCCTTAAAGATGTTATTCAAAAATCTGACCTCTATGGACAACTCTCAAAGTGGTCGGTGGATTTTGGAAGAGTCGATATCCACTTTCAACCAAGAACAACAATTAAACAAGTTATAGAAAACTTAATCGCTGAATTCATAGGAGATCAACCAATCGACCAATAGAGAATAAATCAGTCAATATATGAGGAAGCAAAGTCTAAGGACTGGACCCTATACATTGATGGAGCCTCCAATTCTAAGGGGGCTGGAATAGGAATCGTACTCACCACTCGAGAAGATGGTGTCATCGATTAAGGAATCAGACTGGGATTTGAGGCCTCTAACAACGAAGTTGAATACGAAGCATTGATTGCTGCCTTATGCAAGGGAAAACTGCTAGGGGCTAAGCACCTCCATGTGTTCGGCAACTCCAAACTGGTCTCTAAGTAAGTAAATGGGGACTTCAATGCTAAAGAAGATATAACAGTTGCCTACCTCACCGTGGTAAGAGGACTTATGGAAGGATTTGAGAAGATGGACAATCAAAAGTTCCCCCGGGGGTATAACAGTCATGCAGATGCCTTGACAGCCCTGAGCTCAGCAATGATTTCTAATATAAGAAGAACCGTTCAGATAGAGTTCCTCGCCCAACCAAGTATTGACCAAATAGTCGTAGCCGGGAAAGTCCTCCTCACAAAGAAGCCCCCCAGTTGGATGGATCCCATAATCACCTATCTACGGAGTGACATATTGCCTGATGATAAGAGGTTGGCCCATTAGGTAAGGATCAAGGATGCTCATTTTTACCTCCCTCCAGGGGGAAGCTCTACAGAAAGTCAATCATAGGCCCTTACCTCCAGTGTGTTCACCCACATGACACCGAGTAAGTACTTATCAAGCTTCATAATGGTATTTGTGGGAGTCATACATGAGGGAGCTCACTGGCCTTTTGAGCAATTAAGGAGGGTTAATGGTGGCCTCACATGTAAAAGGATGCAAGCACTTACGTTTGCAAGTGTGAAAAATGCCAGAATCACTCTCCTATGGTCCACCAGCTAGCTAGTGACCTAAAATCCCTTACGAGCCCATGGCCATTCCCTTACCTCCAGTGCGTTCATCCACATAACACCAAACAAGTACTTAGTGAGCTTTATGAGGGTATTTATGGGAGTCACGTAGGAGGGAGATCATTAGCCTTTCGAGAAATCAAGGAGGGTTAATGGTGGCCTTATATGCAAAAGGACGCAGGAACTTACGTTTGCAAGTGTGAAAAATGCCAAAAGCATTCTCCTATGGTCCACCAGCCAGCTAGCGACCTGAAATCCCTGACAAGCTCATGGCCATTCAGGCAATGTGGACTAAATATCATGGAACCACTACCTACCACATCTGGAAATCGTAAGTATCTGCTGGTTCACACATATTACTTCACTAAATGGGTAGATGCAGAACCACTGGCGGATATTTGCTACTCAGATATGGCCAGGTTCATCTAGAAAAGCATTATAACATGCTTTGGGATACTAATGATTGTCATCACCGATAATGGCATGCAATTTGAAAGTAATTTCTTTCAGGTTTTCTGTGATGAACATGGTATCAAGTACCACTTAAATTCTATTGCATATCCCCAAAGTAACGATCAGGCAGAGGCTTCTAATAAAACCATACTCGATGGACTGAAAAAAGGTTGGAAAGAGACAAGGGTGCCTGGGTGGACGAGCTCCCTCATATTCTATAACAAGAAAGTTGGCTTCATATCAACTGTAACTGTCCAGACAGTATAACAAGAAAGTCAATCCGAGGACGTCTGGTAGGATACTATGTCCTAAGAAAAGTCCTCGATAGTTCAGTAAAACCATCAAATGGAAAGTTGGGACCAAACTGGGAAGGATCTTTTAGGGTGATAAGGGACGACCTTCAAGGAGCATATCACTTAGAAATGCTCGAGGTCAAGGCGATACCAAAAGCCTAGAACACAACCAATCTCAAGAAGTTCCACTTTCAGTATTCTTTATCTTTTGTTAGCACATTTAGTTTAAGAAAATTTTTATTTTCAAACTTATGTCGCTTGCGAGTTATTATTCAATTAATAAAGGCTATTTGGATCTCGTACATTGATACTATATATTGTCTGCTTAGTATTTCTTGATCGCATCTCAGTATTACGCACCCTTTTGAAATGATAACTCCCTCGTGCATAGCAGAGCTTCTGGGGATTAAAACAAGTTGTTCAACTTGTTTTAATTAAGGAATCTCATGTGCCAAGCAAGGTTATAAGTAATTATGATAGGTCAGTAAAAGTGTTTTAATTACTAAAACCCTCAGGTCTTTGTTGCGAACACAATAGACCTCATGAGTTGGCCCGACAATAACAAAAGGCCTACAGGGATCCTTAGGCAAAAAAGATAACTCAGGTTGGTCACCCAACTTTGTTGGTCGTAAAAATCCAACTCGAGCGGATGACACATCGACATGTACATTCTCGCCATCATCTCACTTAGGCCTAAGGGAGTGTGACAACACAACCTAAAAGGTAAAATAGATGGAATGATACCGCTAAGGTAGTTTGGACTTGGAGAATATTCAAATATATAGTAACAAATGGCTAACACTTATTCTTAATATCATTTAGTCGACTGAAAAATCCAAAGTGATTAAACATAAGTACTAGTCCATTTAAATAATAAAAGGCCTAAGATGGTCGATCAGTATTATTTTATCAATAAAGATTTTGAGTAATTGACGAGCAACAGAGCTTTTTAGTTCAAATATAAATAATAATTATTAACACACATTTAGCCAGCACATGCTCAAAATATGGAAAAAGATAATAAATGTAGCTTTTTATTGACAAAAGTGTGAAATTATAATTACATCAATACCAAAATACACAAAAACCTAAGACGACCTAGGATGGTGAGCAAGATAGTCTACAAAGCGCGCTCTTCAACCGTCATCTAGGTTTAGGGCAAACACCTCTGCATCATCTTCCAAGTAATATTCTAAGAGTTGGGCAGGGATGGCATCAATTATCATCAACTTGTCATACCTCGAGAAAGGGTTGTGGTCGTAGGATGGACACTCGACTTGGTACTTATACCACAGGCTAGGTTTCGTAGGTGTTTTGACCTCTCTAAGGGCACTAATATATCCCCGAGAAAAAGCAAGATCCTCTGCCTCCTTCAGCCATATTGGGGTATTAGTCTGGCGTTGGTCGTATCCATCTTCCCAGGCTTCTTGAGGTCCCATTCGGAACAAGTACCTCAACTTTGTGACATCTCTAAGGAGTCTCGTAGCAATCACATATTCTCTTCGGACATAGTCTTTTAGGTCGACGACCTCCTTACTTAGAGCATTATTTTTTTCTTGAAGAACTTTAACTACTTGGCCCATCTCATTAGCCTCCACGAGCTTGACCCTCAGAGTATTTACTTCTTCTTGGACTGAAGCACCGATCTCTTTTATATCTTGAAGATCATCCTTTAGCTTGGCAACCATCTCGGGCTGATCCTTAAATTATTTGGTCCTCGCCTTCAGGGATTTGTAGACTTTCACAAATGCCTTGCGAACTTTCGTACTGATATTGGGACCAAAAATCATCCCCAACTGCGAGTTAGGGGGAATGTAGTCCTCATCAGGCTACAAATAACACAACAAGTAAAACCACAAGAGAAAACTAGTATATATGAAGAGACCAAATGGGAACAAACAAAGAAATATTTCTTTTATTTCATTAATAAGGGGACCGAAGGCCAGTACAGTTAGAGAAAAAAAATTACAAGGCTTAAAAATGTTGTATAAAAAAGAAACTCCTAATCTAGAAGCCCTATTCTTTAACCTGATTAACTTTAATTATAACTTTCCCCTAATCGATAACCTCCACTCCTTGTCAGCAGGAACATCCTCAGTCTGGCCAGCAAGCTGACCAGTACCTCTTTCTTCCTCTTCAAATAGATCAGGCCCAAGAAAATAAAGGTCGAAAAGATCAGAGTCAATAGAAGTCCCCACAACATTTAAGCTTTGGTCCCCGTATTTCTTAAAGGCCACCTTTCTGCAGTAAGCGAGCTGGAGATCGGCATCATTATACGCCTTGTTGAAGCCCTCCAAATAGATATCATCTTTTTCTCGAGGGAGATCCTCCTCAAGCTTCAGAACTTTATCGGATATACCCTGATTATCCTCGGCCAATTTTTTCTTCTCCATGACCACTTTCTCCTGAGTCGCCTCCAGTTCAGAATAAGCTTTGGCTGACTTCTCTCTCTTGCTCCCACGCTAGGAGAGCATTAGAAAAGGCCTTCCTCCCCCCTATAGAGCATTTCTCAACTCTTGATTACATCTAGACTGATCGACGTGATCCTCCAGAAGGGTTGTGAAGTTAGATAAAAACTGTATAAAAAGGGAAAATAACAAGTTTATACGAAGAAGGAAAAATGCAGATGATAAATAATTATAGAAAACTATGAAGAGACTTACCAGGGAAATTCCTTAGGAATATTTGATGGAAATATGGGATGACCCCAACCTCTCATAGTGCTCTTGATCAGTAGCGAGCACTGCCCCTTTAGTAGATTGAGGGCAAGGGAGGGGACATCACCCATGCTATCCCCTTCAAACTCAGCAACACGAGAGGGATCATAGAAGCCCTCAAAACCGATTTCCTTTTGGCCTCTTCCCTCTCCTTTTCTCTCCTCTTATTTTCCTATCTCTCTCTCTCTCTCATCTTTTCTTCTGTTTCTTCTTCTCTTTCTCCTTTTCTTTCCCCTTGCCTTCTTGTCTAGAAGTGCCAACCTTGGGGGAGCCAATCTCATACATTTTTAAAGACTTAAGTCGATCAGACAGGGTTGTCTGATCATCATCATCACCAAGCCTTAATTTTCTCCTTTTAATAAGGGGAGCTGTATCTTCTTCTTCTTCTTCTTCTTCTTCTTCTTCTTCTTCTTCTTCTTCTTCTTCTTCTTCTTCTTCTTCTTCTTCTTCTTCTTCTTCTTCTTCTTCTCCTTCTTCCCACTCCTCCTCCTCCTCCTCCTCCTCATCATCATCATCATCATCATCATCATCATTCTTCTTCTTCTTCTTCTTCTTCTTCTTCTTCTTCTTCTTCTTCTTCAAATGGCACAATTGGGTCAGAAGGCCCAAGTTCATGAGTTTTCAAGTTTGGGACCTTGTCGACTAGACATGCAATAAATCCGGTGGTCATGTTTTTATACTCAAGAAAATAGGCTGCCGACCTTGGATACTCCCCGTCAGATAGCCTTTCCTTAATATTCCAAGCCTTCAGGAGCTTAGGAATATTAATCTCACTTGTGTCAGGCTCATAATTTCTAAAGCGAGATACAACATAAAGAAATATGAATATTAGTCAAAGGACATGAATCAGAAACAAAACAACATAGTAAACTAAAGAAAAGAAAAAGCAACCTATATGGTCCTCCCCAAAGTCTGGAATTTTAGGACCCCGGTGCCTTTCGCCCAACCGAGCAGAAGGAGGTTGCCAATTTCTGGAAATGAAACCCTGGTCCCAGTAATCCTTGTGAGAATCTGGGAGGTTCAACACTAGGACCCTATTAGCTTTCCTGGTCTTCAAGTACATATGGTCATCATTGGTTCGCGACCATATATAGCAGTAACAGATCTTAGCAAAACCTAATTTTGTCCCATATAGGGCATTGATTCTATGTACCCCATTAACTATTTTCCAGACATTAAGGGCACATTGGGTAGGCACAATTTCAAAATATTTAAAGAATCTAAGGAAGAGATGGTTTGAGGGAAATGTCAGACTCCCCCCTGTTATCATAAGGGTGTGAATTCCCTGCCCTCCTTCGATGTCACGAACATTTTTAGGTAAGGGGTTACAGTCGATCTCTACCCAATCAGGAATGTTATATGTCTTCCTAAATTCAACTATTGATTTGTTATCTAGCTTGTGAACACCAATAGAAGAAGAACCCTAACTAAAATTATAGAACAATTTCGAAAAGAGGAAAATTGAGAAAAGGTGAGCTAAACTTACAAGAATTGATGAAGCTCTAAGAAAAAAGAGAAAACTGAAGAATAGGATCTTTAAAATGCTTAACGAGGAAGAGAGATGTTTGAATTGATGTGACAAAGGATATGAATCTTTGGTTTGAAACCCAACGCTAGTGATGAACATGACATCTTAGGACGATTTTTGTCTATTCATCTAGTTGCTCGGACGGAGGTACACTAGCTCATTTAAAGAAACTACAAGTATGCTATGTTGTTTGTCTTAAGACGATCATACCCCTGTGAGTTCAACGAATCTATAATAATGCCATTCCAGTTGCAAAAATAAAAGTTGTAGTTTATAGGCCTTTAATCCATTAAAAAATTTGGGGCATGGTCCAAAGTTCACATGGCCCAAAATTTTTAGGAGAAATCGTGGGGACCCATTCAATATGGCCCATGAGAGTAATCTACCAACCCAAATTGCCTAAAATGCTGTCTGACCCAAATCAGAGTTTAATTTACTCACATGTATTTGAAACACACCAGGACACTTATGGGTACATTCAAACTGGTTACCAACAATCTCAGAGGAGATATTCATGAACCCTATGAATTATCCCCGTGTAATTGAGTTCCTTATACAACTCAATCTCTTACTTTTATGTATCTATAAATTATAAACCCTGACCCGAGGCAAAGGGATGTAATCTCGAGCATTGAGAGATACTATAATAAAATAGTAACCTCTCCGTGGACATAGGCAAGTTGCCAAATCACGTGTATCATTGTTGTGTGTGTGATTTTGCATTATGTTATTTGTGATTATTTCTTAGATCTTTATTGTGAAATTCTTGTACTCACACATGGGATCAACATGAAGTTTGTGGCATGCGACTTTAGGGATGATCTCAGGCATATCATACGACTTCCATGCAAATACATCGTAATTTTTCTTCAGCAAATAAATTAAGTTCTCCCTCTCTTGATCGGATATTATGGTACTGATCAGGAATTTCTTTTTCAGCCGAGTCTTATCAAAATCTATCTCTTTCAATTTCTCCATGATCCTATTTATGGGATCAACTACCATCTCTCCCACTCATGGTCTTTCGTACTTTAGTTTCTATTTGGACGGTGTAGTTCCGTCTTGAGACATTTCAGGAATGACCTCTTTTTCTTTCTTCTTCTCTTATTTAGTCCTGATGGCGACACTAAAACACTTTTGAGAAATATCCTGGTTGCCTTTAATTTATATTATTCCTCACTTTATGATGCATTTGAGTTTTTGGTGGTAAGTAGAGGGAACAACCTACATGATGTGCAACCACCCTCTCCCAAGAATGGCATGATAATGCGAGCTAATATCCACTACTAAGAACTCGATTAGCTTTGAGATATTCCCGACCCCAACTGGTATATCCACCTTTCCCAATGGCATAGTCATTCTTCCAGTGAAGATGAATAGAGGGATGGTTATTTCCTTTAAGTCCTCCAACTTTAGTTTGAGCTTGTGAAAAATCTCTAAGTATATGACTTCATAGGAACTCCCTCGATCGATTAATAGCTTATCTATATCCTAGTTTGCAATCTTGAGGGTGATTACTAGAGCATCATGGTGTGGGTCCTCACTCTGATCAAATCGTCTTTTGTGAAGACTATATGCTTATTGTAGTCCACATCTTATGGTCGCTTGCGCTTGCCGATTAGGCTTTTTGCAGGGTCAATTTGGAAGGCCTCCATAGCTGCAATGAACTTCTTGAGTTCCATCCGAATATCAAACTTATGCCCCAACTCGTCATTCAAAATATTATATATTTTCTAGTCAGCGATGGGGGTGACCTTATCACCTTTCTTTTCTACGTACTCACTTAAATGCCCCACCTGTGATAACTCCTCTAGATGGGACTTGAGGGCATTATAAATCTTCATTTTTTGCCCATTCTCCTTGTGATAGGAACATTTGAGTGGGATATTTTTCTTACTTGTATCTCTGCCTATTTTCTTCAGCTACTTGAGGAACTTCCGGTCTTTGATCTTACCTAATATATTGTAAATTGGTTCTTTGAGAACAATGTTGATCGTCTGGAAAGATTTAATTGGGTCTGCATTGTCCTCATTTTTATATCCTCTATATCTTTCTTTTTTCTCCCTTCTTGGGGGGGATCTCTTTGTCATTTTCTTTGGCTACCTTTGCATGATTGTTATCACCTTGGCTGAGGGAAACCATATCTTCCACCTTGGCATACTTTTCAATGCACGACATGAGATCATCAAAAATATTTGCCTCCTTCTTGGTGAGGGACTGATGTGATATGGAGTTATGGGGTGTCATGAATATACTACGATAACTTTCTCTGAGCAATCTTTGACTTCATCAAAATGTTTACCCGTAGATCCTGGCATAATCCCATAATATTACCTGGGGTTTCTTCCTCATGGTGAGGAGATAATCCATTCTCTTTGAGTAAGAACTTATTGTAATAAGGCAAACTATAAAGGCCACTGCAAGTGACTTGCAGTTCTTGATCGAAATGTGAGGCAGCCTCTCAAATCACTTTTGTGCGATATCTCCTAGGCTAGATGGGAATATAGGCACATGCGTGTGCCGTTATGATTCGATAGGGTAATCTATAGTCTATACTGATGCACATTGTCTATAATATCAATTTTCTCATTTTATATCTTGAACCTCAAGGTTGAGAACTTCTTTAAAGGCTCTTCCTTCTTAATTATCCTCGAGAAGGGGGACTACATCTAGTCGATGAGTGTCCTCCTTATCAGTTTTTATCGAACCCTGGGATTAGCTGTGTATTGATCCATCTCCATTCGAACCAGACTTCGGATATTGTGTCTACAATGTCTTTCGTCTTGATTTCGCTTTACCGAGCGACTTTCCTGCTCTAAATGTTTGTAAGAACAATTTTTCTAATATCGCTCATAGTATCATCCTTTTTATAGTTCAGCATCATATGGCGTATCCCATTTAAAATCTTTATGTACTATCATGACGAACCAAACACCTCTAAGTTTGAAGACTTCCCGTCATCCCATGAAGGTATAAAGCAATTTAGAGTTTAAATTAATTCACGAACTTTATATCTGGGATGTTTTATTTTTATTTTTTTATCAAAAACAAACAAGGCTTATTAAATTTAAAAATAAAAATATTTAAGTTTGAATCTCACTCAAATGAGATTTGATTTTCGTTAGATAGCTTGTTAGAAGTTTTCATCGAACGTGCTTCAATCGAAGGCGTACTATTTTGGCTTATTAGAAGATCGTTTGAAGCCTATTCAAATGATATTGCTTCTCAAACGATATTTGATCTCATTCGAATGAGGTGAAATTTTCATTCGAACGAGCCTTAAATGTCGTTCAAACGAGTCCACCGCATCGAAATTTGGGAACACCCTATAAACACATTTTTTGTGTTTATTTTCATTAAAAATTCTAACATATTCGATTATGCATATCTTTTATTAAAGTTCTTCACTTCTTATGTTGGAAAAAACACTATTTATTTCATAAACAAACATTCTGAATATTTAGTTTTGTGAATTGATTTAAACCCTAGAAAGTTTTGTATCCTTTCATACACCTTTGTGGAGAAGACATCTCCATGGATGATTTGTGAAACCCGAGTGGATCACTATTGAAGACAAAGGTTGAGGCTGAAGGAAGAGAACTGTGATTCTTGCGAGGATCATTGCTAAAGGAAAGTTGCGACTGTATGGTCCTTGAGAAGATCATAGTAGATTCCTTTATAGAATTTGTAAGTTTTGATTTGTAAATTTTAAAAGTGAATAAAAGGTTTTTACTCGAGAGGAATTTTCCTGAAACTCTGTTTTGATTGCATGCTTCGTTTGATTTATGGTTTGAGTCACATTGAATGTTATAGGGGTTAAGGGATTAAAATTTGGCATGGATTGTCATCTGAATTTAATAAGTTGACGCCATGAGATAATTACGCACTCTCAATGTTCATTCTTGCGATGCAAACTTCTTCTTCAACTTCGAGTTTTACTCACCTGAGGGCTAGGCATCTGACCACGACTCTTGCATTAATCTTTATGGATCTTTTGTCTCATTTTTTTAGACGTTGTTGGAGACGCGCATTTTCCTCCATCAGGAGGCGTGTTGCCTCCTTTTGTTGATGGAGTCATTCTTTATAAGGTCGTTTTTATTTGCTTAGGAAAAATAATCATTTTCCACAAACGACGCCAATCATGAGTGCAATTAATAACAATGAATGAATCTAAGTAATTTGGAACCAAAGAAGGAATAAAACAATCCCATAATAAAAGGATTTACGTGGTTTGAAAATTTTCTATGTCCAGGGGGGATTTCTCTCTGTATATTAATTCTTTATAATTCGTGATCAAAGAATTAGATTTCCCCTTGCCCCTGGGGTCAAGGTTCTATTTACACCTATAAAGGTAATTGAGTTATGTTGAACTTCTCATGTCTAAGGGTCAGTTCGTTTCTTGATTTATGCTAATCTACTTAGAGATTCTAGATAATAAGATTGAGCTCTCCATACTTATCCCTTATGTCATTAATCTTGACCTGAATGATACTCTTCTTATTTTTGAGTTAGGCCCACTTGGGCTGCAGTAATTTGGATTATTATGGTTTTCACCCACATGTCCCAAGCCTTGAGAATGCCATAATACGACGGAACTTCTCCGGTGTGACCGCATTAAAAAGAGAATTTAAACTTTGAGAATTATAGTTTTCTAGCTGATGCTCACCCTCGTTCCATTTTTTGACGAGTTTAGGAACACGAACTTCTCCTACTAAACACGTTGGTGATGACCACCCTCTAACAACCACTTGCCAAACCCGCTCATCTAATGACTTAAGTGCTGTCCTCATACGCGCTTTCCAGTACGCGTAATTAGAACCATAAAAACAGGAAACCGAGAAAATGATAAATTTTCCATATTCAAACCTAAAAGTATCTAACACGATAATTTAGTGCACCCACTCTGATACGAAATTGAAAGTGTGAATACGGATGTTGGATGGTTCTCGAAAATTCAAAATTCTTAATTTCTTCGAATTTTATTTATCACTTAAACAAAATTAATTCAAGTTCAAATTTAAACAACCCAAGCTTAAACATAAGTTAATTCAAAATTGAATTAAAGTAAACTAAATTACTCAAATTAATAAAGCACCAATTACACTATGTTTGTGGTTTAACCAATTTTATCTTTTTAGCCTACGCACTTATCTAGGTGAATTTCAAGATAAAATAAATAACCATAAAGCTCGATGTACGAGAAAAACCCAAATGGAAAAAATCTCGAACGGCCCAACCACAAGTCCACTAAGTACATAATTACTACAAGGAAAGGCCTGAAGACTTACACAACGACTCGATGCCCTCGTAAGCGTTGATGCTCTTCGTTCCTTCAACCCCTGCCTAGTGATAACTAAGAGTCCACCTGCTTCTCAGAGTTCAAATATGGGTCACAACAATCGTCACACAAACGGAGTCCATCATATGTACACCAATGAGCATGGAATCCTCTATAAGAAATAATTCTTAAGAATGTAGAGAATGATAAACCTGATGCCAAAACTTGATCTCAAAACATATGTGTATGTTGAAAAGTGGATCGAAACTAATTAGGTGTAAACATAGTTTTTATTTTGAAATTTTAATCAAGAATCATATAAATAAAAACTTCTTGGAATTTTTGGAAAGTGTTTTTGCTCTCAACAGACTGGTAAAAGTCTCTGATAAAACTGCACTCCCACACTACTAAAATGAATGGAAGAAGTAGTGGGAAGTTGAAGAAAAACTGCCAAGAGAAAACTACATTTTTTAAAAAGCTGCTTCGATCATTCGAACGAAATACAGGCTCGTTCGAATGACATATCCTGCTCGTTTGAACGAGCCTTCTAACGAGATATCCGTGCTGGCCAAAAAGGAACCTCGTTAGAAGTCGTTCGAACGAAGGCCAAAACTCGTTCTAACGACCTGGAAAAGGCATTCTAACGACATAAGAAAATTAAAATATTTTTCTTAAAAAAATATAAAGTGATTTTAAAATAGTTTATAAAGATTCAAACACCCAATAATGAATTTTCATGGCTCAACAATAAAATATGCATTCATACTTGAGATATCCTTGGAACGTTGATGATGAGCATGGCACGAAACACGGTATAGGATGTGATCTCTATGACTTGACCGCTATATCTTCAAAAAAAATTTCATAGACTTAAAAGAATACTAACTCAACTTATATCCTATGACTCATAGTGTTTTGTCTAGAATTACGCCAATACTTACAAGTTGACTCAATTAGAAATTTTTTCTTATAGATACTCACAAACATCATATTTTTCTTAAAAAATTTACCCATTTTTCCAATCAAAAATCTTTTTTACAATCTTAGAATTTAACGAGTAAATAGAAATGACTAGCAGATTTCTCCAATAGTTTATTTATCATTATCATTATGTTGAATTAATTCATGAGATTTATATGTTTTCGTTTAGTGTGTGATGTGCACCACAAAATTCACAAGTGAAATCGTATATAGCTTTTAATCAGTCAATGCTTATAACGAAGCACACTAGTTCAGCTCTCGCCGGGGATTACACTAAAAAAATGAAGACACTCTGAATTGGTGTAAGTCACTCGGGACATACAAGCATAAAAAGTAAATGTAAATGGAAACAAAACTTAACACATATCAATAATAAAAAATGTTTATATATAAATGTAATCTCATGAAAGGATACCATATTTTATAGAATGTGAAAATATAATCTTTTCAAGTTTAAAATCATGTTAACCATGTGATCAAGTAAGAACATTTTAGGATGGAAAATATGTACATGGATGATATAAGTCAACACCTTAAAATAATTTTGTATATTTGAAGAAATGATGAACTTTAAAGAATTACTTCTATATCTTTTCTTTTCTTTGAAATTCTGTGTTATTTTTTTAATCCCTTTATATCTATTTTCTCTCTTTTCTTCTCTTCCTGTATTTTTGTTCAATCATTATTTCACTTTGCATTTATTTTTGAATCAATTTTCAAGGTGTTGGTAAAACGAATAAATTGATGAAAGGAATTTCCTTTGATAAAAAGTTAGGTTAAAAGATAATTTTTGAATTTTGTTTTAGAAAAGATGATATCACCATTTTTTCGTTGACAGTCAAAACAAAGATATTGTGATTAACAACAACTTAAAATATTTTTCAAAAAAGTAATGAACAAGTGTATACAATACTCAAAATATGAAAAAGAATACAAACCTCATATGGTAGGTATAGCTATGCATCTTTAAATTTTTCGAGTCATTTAACTTTTAATAATTATGCAAGTATAATTCGTGTTGTGCATAAGGTGTCAATATATGAATCATATGAATTAATAAAATATAATAGTGATGATAAATAAACTAAAAGCTATTTTAGATATGTTAATACTTAGATATGTTTGTTAAAAGAATGAAGTAACTGTAGAGAGTAAAATCTAAGAATTTTTTTTTGGCAAAACACTTAAAAAGAAGAAGATATTTTTGAATTTTTTCAAAATTTTCCAATCAATTTTTTATTTGAATTATTAAAGTTTGTTTCACCGAGAAATTTTCGCCAATAATCACTTAAATTTATTTATTTAAATTTTATTTTTTATAAAGAAAAATAAATATAATGTGTGCATATACATTATGATACCCACTAACTTAACATTACATTGTCCTCAATGTTATTTAAGAACAATTCAAATGATAATGAGATGTTATTCAGTATGGGATGATCCCGGAATATCACATATAATAATCCTGCAAAATATGCTAGTAACAAGATAAATAAATAAAATAAATATATTTTTTAAATTTTTCAATAAAATATGTACAAAATAAAAAATTTATCTTCTAATTTACCATAAACTAGAAGATGGGATTTTGGGGGTCCACCTAGAAAACGTATTGACTTTGTGGGATTAAGGGTGGGCTCCCACGATTTTTAATGCCTCCCAAAAGATAGAAGTTCAACGGAGGGCATAACTTAGGAGGAAAATTTAAACAATCAATTTTTTAATAAAATTGCTTGTGGGTGATATGTGATTTAGATATAACGGGTAGTTACAATCGAGAGGAATAAGCGTGGTTTCTCTCAAGTGCAAAATCATTTTAGTTTTAAGAAAATTAACATGGTCTCCCTTAGATTTTTCTAATTGACAGGGGGCAGGTCACATGTTGGAAAAACTTCCATCATATAAAAAATTTCAAATATGCATTCATTATTAAGATTTAGATCAAACTCGTCAATACTTTCATCCTATTCTTGTGATAGTTCTAATGGTTCGATAATGGTTGAAAAAAATGGTGATGTAAGAAATTCAATTTCTACGAATTCGTCAAATGCGGGTTAATTTTTGTAAGAATTCACGTTGATTTTAATAAATAGATCTTATAAAAAGGATTGAGTTGGAGTGAGGATTTTTAACACCATAATATTTTTGTAAGAAAAGTTCAATTCATTTAAAGGTGCCTTTAATCTAATAACGTCATCATTTTTCAATATTTCTAAAATTGGAAGCAACTCCGTAAGAGACGCTTCCATTTCCATTAGGATTTCGATAATTAGGTATATGTTTTACTCCAAAGATATCAATCATTGATAAAATCCTCCAATTCTTCATATGTTTCAAAATATTCCCTATCCAAAGTTTCATTAGAATGATGTTCGATTCTTGTATTTTGATTAATTTGTAAATAAGGTGCCAAAAGACATCGTTTTTTGGGAAAATTCTTCATTATCAAGAATTGAAAGGACATTATTGTAGCTACTAACATAATTTTTATTATAATAGCTAGAAAAATTATTATTAAAATAGTTGAAAAAATTATTATTATAATAATTTTCACTAATGCTATTATGAAAATTTTGTGATCTATTATTATAATAATTATTTTCATAAGTTCCCAAATATTAATTTTTAGAAGTTTGTAAATATTCACCGAAAGATATTGGAGGTGGGGAACTTGAAAGATTATTATTATAATAATATTGTGGACCATTATCAAAACTATTAGAACTATTGAAAGAATTAAATAAAGACAAGCTTACAACAAGTTCGTTTGCAAGAATTTTCAAGCATGTTCACTACAATTTTAATTTTACGTTTCTTGGATCTCAAATGGTTACGGTACTAAAAAAATTAAAACATAATATATAAAAAATATGTACAAAGAAATAAATCAATCAAATTTTAAAATAAAATAATCCCATACAACGACGCTATTTTAACAAGGCAAAAATTGGGCATTGTGTAAATATGCTAGTGGTTGTCATTCATTTTTCACCTCATTACAAAATATCTAAATTTTGACTACGCATGTTTTATATGTATAGCGTCGAGTTCGGCAACGGAATCCGCATAAAATGTCATTTAAAATTTAATTGATTTATTACTTTTAAAAGAAAGTGTAATAGATAATTTTTGGTTTAATGCTTTAATACTAGTATTTAACTTGGAAAATATTAGGCTAAACTAATCTACAATTATAAAAACTATAGGTTGAGAACAAAATCCCTCACCTCAGAATACGTAGCATAAATGATTACATGGTTAAACAAAGTTGTAAATATGATTAATACATATTTAAATAATTATTTAAATCTGGAGTTTAAGTCCCCAAATTTTGATAAAAGTTCAAATACGAGGTTGACATCAATAATATTCCCAAAATTACATGCCCAATGTTGCAAATATAGTGCATATGTGATAGATATACCCCATTAAGGTCTTTGACGCGACGCATAATGTATATGCTACTTGTGTACCTACGGCTCAAGTGCAAATTGCTCGCTCAAGTAATACCTGGTAAGTGGGGGTCGAATCCTCAGGGAATATGATGAAAATCATAACGACGACGATAAGGTAGGCTTCTAAAAATCTAGGTTGTGAATCTCGAAATAAAACTAAAGGTGATTGATTTTTGGGATATATTCTACTTAATTGAGAAAACCTAGCTAGCATGTGCAATCTTAATTTAAAAGAAAGCAAAAACTGAAATTAGGATTTTTGAACATTATTTAGAAAAAAAATAGAGTCGGGATGCAATCCCTCGAACCGTAGGTATTTTCATTAGATAATTTTTTTCGATAATCATATATTTAATAAAAAGAAAA
This sequence comes from Sambucus nigra, assembly GCA_949130495.1. NCBI lineage: Eukaryota > Viridiplantae > Streptophyta > Magnoliopsida > Dipsacales > Adoxaceae > Sambucus > Sambucus nigra. Next base: position 482,516,883 of record OX422209.1, read on the forward strand.
CATTAATCAAATCAAAGCACTAAATATGTGAGAATATTACTCCACACAATATTTAGTCAATAATTAAATTAACGCGAATGACAAGATTACCGACACATATATATCCTCAAACATTCCGGTTGCCAACGAAAAATGGATTTAAGATAACTATAATATTAGTCTAAAAAATATCAAACCCTAGTAGTTGTATATATATGATTATGTCCAATTAAATATCTAACTCTCACACCTAGGTTGGGTTCATGTTCCCTAACTCTCTAAAAATTTAGTCGGACATGATTGTTATAACTACGCATGAGATAATTGATTTGAATGAAGGCATGAATAATGATAACAAAGCATAAAACTAATATTATTAATGATAGAGAAAGTAAGGCATGCAAAAGAACAAACTTCAAAGAAAGATCGTAAAATAACGAACTCTCTATTGAAATTTGAATGGAAGAATCTCTTGAATTTTCTCCTCGATGTTCCTCTTATTTTTTACCTTATAAATAATGAATAATATGATAAATAATCCTAATGACTATTTATAAAGGTTTCAAGTCATTTTAGAGAGTCCTTAGACTCTAAAACTCCTTAGGCTAAAAAATAAGCTCAAACAAAAAATCATATATCAGGTCATCCGAACACATTCGGTCAAGCAAGTGCAAACCCATTCAGACTGCAAACTGGTTCATTTAGGCAGTCGAACTAGCTTGATCCAGTCTTATACCCAAGTGTTCCTTTTTTGGTCGATTTTCTCAGAGTTATACTTTTTTTCCCTCGAATTTTCTTCCCAACTTTGAATTCTCATAGCTTTTCACCCGTAGCTCGAATTGGGGTGCCGTTTCTTCTAGCGTACTCGTAACTTCAAAATCTTTCATTTTCAGTAGGCTACATCTCCAGTTTTCAGTTCAAAAATTATAAAATTTCCCTTGACTTCCCTTTCTTTTGATTATTTCACAATTTTGGGTTTTCTCTCGCATCCACTTGCACGAATTACCTATAAAACAAGAGTGAAATACATAAAACATGAAATACTCATCAAAAAGGATTATTAGCATAAATATGGGATAAATTCGATCAAGATGCAATGCACTGGACCATAAAAATACCAAAATTAAGGGGATAAATATGAAATATTTATGCCTAATCAAATCCCATAACTTAGAACGTTTCTCGTCTCTAGCAATGTAAAAGAATATGAGAATGAGTTTAAATGGACTTCCAAATAACTAATGGGAGAGGATACCTCTTTCGCGAGCAAGCGAATTTTATTTAGCATATGCAACAAGTCGTTAAACCCATAGGTTACCCTAGTAGTACTAGTGGTGTCTCGTAAGGGTTTGCAGTGAAATTACCCACAAAATTCATTTTTGTACGACTCAAAAAAAATATCAAAATAATTAAAAATCGTAAAATTTAAATTCTAGAAAATAGTCACTTCAAATTTTTATTCGATAATATCAATTCATAGTGTGTGTGTGCGAAGTCGAAAATTAAACCGTTAACTTCCATCGATTGATCATTACGTTACTTTATGAAATTCATTAAATTTCTCACGGAATGCACTCATAAACGAATCACTCAAATTGTGACTATTTTTTCTCGGTGTGCGTGATATTACGAGTAAATGTAATGGAACATGAATTCACGCACACAAATTGAAAGATAACAATATTTATGGTAAAAAGATATCATGAACGGAATACGGTCATGAAAAAATGGAAAAACACCATTTTATTCGCAACGTGTTGTCTCTTTATTATCTTTTTGTATTTTAGCTCTCCAACCGGTAATTAAATTAATTATTTGGACTCGATTTTGACTTTCTCGCGTTAAGGTGTTTTGAGTAGTAATGGGAATGATAAGAAATTTCGAAGTTGGAAAATTTTCTTGCGATGTTCCTTGGCATTTTTTCGGTGCTCATTTTCTCTTTTTCTTTTCTTTTTCCTTCTATTTTTCATATTTTCTCTTTTTCTTTTTACTTTCTTCTATTTTTTTGAACAATTTTTTTTATATCTTTTCTACCCCTTTTTATGTACCATTTGGGCTTAATTGATGAATTTTTTGATTTTTACAACTCCAGGCTATTGGATTTTTCATGTCAACAAACTTAAAGGTATATCAATTTTTGGCTCAAAGTGGCTTACAAAAGGATATTTTTTCATGACTTTTTATGGCCAATATATTTAGATAAACAAACGGTGGCCTAACTTCCTTTATCCGAATTACTAATCATATTACCATATGCGTCTCGAGATTAATTTTAATTTTGAGACATTTTTATCGTGTTCTCAAAACAATATTTCACACGTTTTTCGTAACCGATTAAATAATGATTTAGAGATCCTCAATGGCTTTTTAACACTGGAAATAACTTTTGAGTTAACTTTTAACTTGGATTGATTTAATTACTCCGAAAAAATGATTGACTCAAAAATACCACCGGGTTAAAAATTTCTACACTTATTCGTTAAGCCGTCAATTTTCGTTTTTGGTCAATTTCGACTTAGTACTTTAGATTTTTACAAATTGAGACTTCAAACAAAAATTTAGTTATAATTTTATATATTTTAAATTCTAATTTTTATTGATTTTGAAGAAAAATATTTTTGACTTTTTCAAAAAATTTCATTTTTTTTTGGAAATTTTGACATTTTTCAATTTTTTTGGGCATTTTAAAGTTTGTGAAGTTTAAAAGACGCAAGGGTATCCCCCTGACTTAGACTTTTGCATAATTCCCAATCAAAATGACTAAAATCTAAATAAGAAAAGAATAGTGCGAAAATAAAACAAACAAAATTGAAATGCAATGGACAATAAAAACTCAAATAGAATAACAATAATAAAGAGATAGAAGAGTATATAGTTTCTTTGAAAAATACAACGATGAAAGTAAAGAAATTTCACATAAAAAGTACATGTCCACCAAAGCTAATGTGAGGGTCCAGGGGTTGGGGTTACTGACGTATGGGTCATAAAAGTAATCCGACAATTATGCGTTCGAACCCATATTCAAGGAGTACATGTTCGCTTGAAGCCGCATGATCATACTCATATCGCACCATAGTCACGGAGATCCACCTGACGATCTTCTCTATGCTCCGAGATTAACTCGTCGAGGTGAGTATCCAAATGATCCATATAGCATTTAATTACTGTCGTATTATATGCAAAGTCATCAAACTTGGCCTCATAATTGGAGCCGGCCTCTTCTTGGTCATCTTGATCCTCCCCCACAACTTCTTCCTCCTCATCACTTTCTTCTTCGATATTTTCCTTAGTTGGGTGGTGCTCCACTCAATTGAAGTAGAGTTAATGGGTTTGGGATGATGTGCTACAAAGCCCCAGCCGGTGACAGAATAGTCGAAGCAAAGCAAACATATGAATCGAGCATAGGGTAGAGACATTTTATGGGTTTTGTTAAATGTCGCGGTGGTGATCTCATTTAAGTAAATGAGTGGGAGGCTCATACGTGCCTGCTTGTCAAAAACGTAGTAAAGGAAAGTGCCATGTCGAAGTCGAATTGCGGAGTTATTCGTCGTCGGAAGAATGGTGCCGCATGCAATGAGATTCGTATAGTGGACACGCTCGGGGAGTTGACCGACTGGGAAGGTGTCTTAAGTCCACTCGGTGTTGGGATCCCAACGGCTTGAACATTAGAGACGCGTGAGTGGTGGAGCAGAATTTGGGTAGGTGGGTTCCTTGTACATGGTCACCCCTACCTCCCGCATTTTCTGCTTAATAATGTCGAGTTAAAGCGAAACTTTTTTACCATTGACGAAGGCCTTGTAGTGGCTTCGGGATGTGCGGTGAGGGTCCCATAAAAAAATTGGACAATATCTTCGTAGATCGACTCGGTAGAGGTCAACCATTGACACCACCCAAAGCGAGAAAAGAGTCGATGACCTCGGAGAGAAGTTGCTCCAATACTACCTTCCTCTTGATGAATACCATACGGATGGGGCTAAAATATGTCTCGATCCAATCGCTCTCTTGGGTCGAGCAAAAATTCTCCCGTGCGTTCTTGTCTTCGATTTTGGTGGAGTTGTACTTGTGCACAAGAGACATGATGGGAGTATTAAAATAGGAAGGTGTGGAGCCTTTGCACGGGAGAATGGAGAATTGTTGGTGGGGGTGGGGGGGAGGGGGGGGAAGGAGGGACGGGTTAGTATTTATAGGTGTGTGGATGGGGGGGGTGAAAGAGTGGGAAAATGAAAGGGTTTGGTGGGAAAATAAAGAGGGGAATGAAAATGGAGGGTTTTTGGGTTGGAGGGAGTGGAAATGGGTGAATTTTCGTGTATGAAGGGAATGGGAATGTATAAGAGAGGAGGGAAGATGAAAAAGTGGGAGGGAAATGAGAAAAAAGAGGAAGAATTCACGTTTTGATAGCACAGGGGGCTGAATCGGTTCTGCTCAACTTATTGTTAACCTTATTTTCTTCCCTTTTTTCACATTGGCTCAGGCACAGAGGTGGGAGAAACTTACAATCTTTTCACGTTGATCTTAAATTCATTAATGGTGACCGAGGGCACTCAAAATTCACCGCATTTTCGACTTCCTCTCTCTTTCTAGATGTGTTAGGGTAAAATTAAACGCTCGCATCTCTTGCTAATGTGGACTCGATTCATGCCTAAACGTGCTAAACACACACACGACTAAAAAAATACAACAAAAACTTGCCCCATACGTGTTCGGGGTGTAACGACCTCTCTCCGAAAACCTACTCCTCCTTGTATACGGGGTCCAACAACAATATTGTTTCAGCATGCTCAACGTACGCATTTAGATATGTCTTTAGGCGTTGTCCATTTATCTTAAACATGTTCCCATCCTTAGTTTTGATACCAAAATTTACCACCCTACGTGGACCAATTACAAGTTTGCACGTGTCATCCAAAGTGGCATAAGTCCAAGTTATCATGATGGAAAAGCCCTACCAACGAGGAAGCCCGACCAACAAGGATGCTAGACAAACATTGTTACCCGACGAACTGGGAATCCCGACCAACAGCCGAAAATCCATTATGTACAGCCAACCAAGTGCCAGTAGTCTTACAGCCTGTGTTGCCATATTTAATTATCATTATGTATTGATATAAATGCCTAATAAATAAAGGCATTCCATCCTTTCGCATGAAAACTATCAAGACCCTGCTTGGGCTATAAATACATTATATCACCCTCATTGCAAGAGGACCAAAAAATAACTCAAGGCAGTCAATACATAATAGTGGATGTAGGCTATTCCATTGGGCCGAACCACTTTAAAAATCTCTTGTGTCTTGTTTTACTTACTTTATCTGTGATCAATTAATTAGGCTTAGTCTAGTTTTTTGCATCAATAGATTGGCGCCATCCGGGGAAACGTATTGCTAAACGTTTTAATTCATTCATCATTTATCAACACATGGCTGAAATCCCAGAATCAAGTAACAAAAACGAGGGAATTCTGCCTACTCCCTCTGTCCCTCCAAATAATAATGATTTAACAGGAATTTTGTCTATCTTGGCCAAAGGTCAAGAAGCTATGCAGGATACTATACGACAGTTGGCTCAAACTTTGCAAGTTGGAGTGCCGACACCAGTTAATCAAAGGAGTATGCCACCACCGCCAATAAGGAGTATTGGGCATAGCCATTCCAGAACTTTCTAGGTATCTTTCATACCTTCCTGGAGCAACTTCTTCTATTAGGATCACTAATTCCACTATTGGACAATCCCTCATTCCAAAAAGATTGAGTGCCTTAGAAAGGCTAAGTAGGGCCTCTCCTTTCGATTGTTTGGGACCCCAGGGAAATTCTCTACGGGTTGCGTCGAGAAATGCTCGACGACCAAGTGATCTAAGGGAAGGTTCAGCCCAATCTAGATTAAATACCCGATGAACTGATAGGTCCAGTCAGAGAAGGTTCGCAGGAAGAAAGTTCAGCACGATCTATTGGTCGGCGTAAAAAAGATGCCATCCATGGTGCTAGTAGTGATGCTTGGAAAGGTTCCATTTAATTTTTGGAAGACAGATTAGGAGACATGTCCAAGGCCAAGAATCCCCTCCGAAGAAGTTTTATTAAGGGATCCCCCTTTGTGCAAACTATCGTAGATTTCCCTACGCTGACCAAGTTTAAAGCTCTAGTGGTCACTCCCAAATATGATGGGAAGACTAGTTCGATTCTTCATATAAAACAGTACCAAGCAGCTGTTGATATCTATGCTATTCCTGATGAGATGAGATGTAGGGCATTCTCGAGAATAATCACTGGATCTGCTCAAATCTAGTACAACAGCCTTCCTCGGGGGCAGATTTCTTGCTTTTAACAACTCGTCGAGCTTTTCATTGGTAATTTTTGCATTGGAGAAAAACTAAAGAAACGAGTAGCTCATCTGCTCAGTGTAAGGCAGAAAGAGGGAGAAAGTAGCAGGGATTTCATCACTCATTTTAATAACGAGAAACTAGAATTTATTGATTATGAAGATAAGACCGTAATCACTGCCCCAATGAGTGGATTTCCCCTGATAAATTATATTATACTTTGGCAAAAGATCCACCAAAGACGATGACAAAATTGATGGCCAAAGCAATGAAGATTATGAACGCCGAGGAAGCTATGGTTGCTAAAAAGAATTCAGACGCAAAGGCGGAAGCAAAAATAGAAGGGAAGTCAGATAAGAAGGCGCACAAGAATCATAATGAGCGCAGGAGTTCGAAGGTAAAGGAAGACCTAGATCGGCTCAGGAAATTCACTAATTACACTCCCTTAACGGTGGATATACATCATGTATTGGAGGAAATCAAGCACAACAATGATTTGAGTTGGCATGAAAAGTTAAGGTCATTTGCTGATAAGAGGGATAAGTCCAAGTATTGTGAGTTTCACAAAGATCATGGTAATACTACCAACCGTTGTATTGCCCTCCAGAATGAGATAAAAGCACTCATCCGAAGAGGAAAAATGGACAGATTTTTTGATCGGAAGAATGGTGGAAGAAATGGAGGAAGAGGTCGACAGATATTTAAATCGCCAGTTAAGCCCAAGGAAGAGAAGAAGAGGAACCATGACGATGATCCAGAAGATGATCCTAATCTTCCAAGAAGCCTAGACAATTGAAACGTGAGGTATTCACACTCAGTTTTTGATCTTTTAATTCTCACATGATTACAGGTGGAGATGCCGGAGGAGGAGATCATACAACTGAAATGAAAGCTTACCTCAATGAGGCTCACGCTTGTTCTTATATCGAACGGATCAACCTCGTCAAGAAGGACAAACCACAAAAAGTTAATAAGGATAAAATCATAATTAGCTTTTCCAAAAATGATTTATCTAGAGTGTTGTATCCTCATAATGATCAATTAGTGACCAGAGTCAGGATGAAAGAAGTATTGGTAGCAAGAACATTAGTGGATAATGGCTGTTCGACAGACATCATGTTCTATTCCTGTTTTGACAGTTTGGGTTTAAAACTCAGTTAACTGGAGCTTTATCACAAGCCACTCATTGGATTCTCAGGTGAGAAAGTGTTTCCATTAGGGACTATTAAGCTATATGTGTTGATCGGGACATGGACGACAAGCAAGACAAAGAAGGTGAGATTATTTGTAATGGATAAAAATGTTCATTTGGCTTATAATATGATTATGGGAAGAGTTGGTCTGAAGAAATTCGAAGCTGTACCCTCTACTGTTCATCAATGCTTGAAATTCTCGACCAACTTTGGAGTTGAAGTAGTGAAAGGAGATCAGAAAGTAGCTCGAGAGTGCTATTATTCCATTGCCGAGGAAGAAGATATATTGGTGAAAAAAAGGAAAACAACCACTTATCAAGTGGATATATCTGAGCCGAACAGCGAGTCTGAGGTTAAAACCTTAGATCCACGATACGAATATGAACTTGTAAAAGGCCAATTGATGGAGACAACAAAGAGAATTGTTCTGGATGATGATAAACCGAAACGAATAACTCCAATAGGAGCGTCATTTGAACCAGTTCTTAAACAGGAGTTAGTGGCTTTCTTGAGACAAAGGAAACAGGTATTCGCATGGAGTCATGAAGATATGCCGGGTATAGACCCAAATTTTTGATGCCATGATCTTAATGTGAATAAGGATATTAAACCTGTGAAGAAACGAAGAAGAGTTTTTAGCCCGAAGAAGAACCAGGCTATACAGGAAGAGGTGAAGGAGCTTCAAAAAGCTTTCTTTATTGAAGATGTGAAGTACCCAGATTGGTTGGCCAATGTAGTTATGGTCAATAAGAAGAACAACAAGTGGAGGATGTGTGTGGATTTTACTAACTTGAACAAAGTGTGCCCGAAGGATCACTTTCCTTTATCACGAATTGATCAACTGGTAGATGCTACTTCCGGGCATGAGCTATTGAATTTCATGGATGCATATTCTGGTTTTAACCAGATCAAAATGAAGCCAAAAGATAAAAAAAGTACTTCCTTTATCACTCCCCAAGGAACTTATTCCTATAATGTTATGCTGTTTGGTCTGAAAAATGCAGGTGCTACTTATCAGAGACTGGTGAAAAAAGTATTTGAGGAGCAGATAGGCAAGAACATGGAGGTGTATGTTGATGATATGCTCACTAAGTGCAAAAAAGCTACTGATCATATTATCGACCTCAGCCAGACGTTTGATCAATTAGAAAAGCACCAAATGAAGTTAAACCCCACCAAATGCGTCTTCGAAGTGCAAGAGGCAATGTTACTCGGGCATATAGTGAATCAAACGGGGAATTGAAGCTAATCCAGATAAGATTAAAGCTCTGATCGAAATGAAGTCCTCGACCTGTAAAAAAGATGTTCAAAGGCTAACTGGGCACGTAGCAACACTCAACAGGTATGTGTCACGAGCAACAGACAAGTGTTTGCCATTCTTCAAAGTACTCAGAAAAACCTTTAAATGGAACGATGAATGTGAAAAAGTCTTCCTGGAGTTGAATAAGTACTTAGGAGTACCACCACTGCTCTCCCGACCAGTGTTGGGAGAAAAGTTGTATTTATATCTGGTTGTATCTGAGTCAGCAGTTAGCTCTGCCTTAATTTGGGAGGAAAATTAGAGTTCAAAAGCCAGTTTATTACACCAATAAAGTTTTTCGAGGAGCAAAAGTGAGATATCCCAGACTGGAGAAATTAACACTAGCCTTAATTGACGCTAGTAGACGAATGAAGATATATTTCTAAGCCCACACCACAGTGGTATACACTGACATGCCACTAAGACAGGCTTTGCATAAACTGGAGAAATTTGAAAGATTGATGTATTGGGCGTGGAGTTGGGGGAATATGACCTTATATACAGACCAATGACTGCTTTCAAAGGTCAAGCTGTAGCTAATTTTATTGCAGAATTCACTTACTCAGAGGTCCCCGAGCAACAAGGGACTCTAATCGAGCAATATGCAGGAGTCAGCAGACCGATTGAAGATATGCCCGACTAATTCCAAACAAGGGAAATTATAGAAAAAGACCAACCAGAACCGTCCAGTGGAGTACATGAGATGAAGAGGAAATATGAGGAGGCGAAGGATAAAATCTTTCATCAAGGGACTCTGACAAACTAAGTGTTTGACAACGATATCCCCATATGGAGTCTGTATGTTGACGATTTATCTTGTGCAACCGGATGTGGAGCTAGAATCATTCTTAATACTCCAGAAGAGATAGACATAGAATATGCTCTACGATTCCAATTTCAAGCCTCCAATAATGAGGTAGAGTATGAAGCTGTGATTATTGGTTTAAATCTACGTCGAGCAAGTCGTGGTGTATAGTGATTCATAGTTGGTGGTAAATTAGGTATTAAGCTTATATGCAGCAAAAGGAGAGTTAATGACCAGATATTTGACCAAAACTTTGGAAATAATTGCCACTTTGTTAGCTTTCCAGATGGTTATGATTCCAAGATTGAAAAATTCCAGAGCATATGCACTTGCTCGGTTAGCTTCAGCAACCAGAATAGAGATACGGAGAAATATTCCTATTGAGCTACTTGCTAATAGGAGCATTGATGAAGATCTGATGGTTAACTTTCTTACAGTTGATAAGGGGCCATCTTGGATGGACCCCATAAGAGCATATATTGAAGACGGGATTCTTTCAGTCGATCTACTTGAAGCTAAGATGATAAAATAGAAAGTTACAAGATATGTGCTAGATGGTGGCGTATTATACAGAAGAATATTAACTGCTTGTCTACAACAGTGTGTGCATCCAGCTGAGGTAAATGATTTGATTGAAGAAGTACATGAAGGGTCATGTGGATTCCATGTAGCAGGAAGAACGTTGTTACGAAGAATACATACACAAGGGTACTACTGGCTAACCATGCGAGCATATTGTGTAGATTTTGCCAAGAAATATGATAAGTGCCAGAGGTTTTCCAGTATACGCAATGCTCCACAAGCTCTCTTAACACCAATCACTTCACCCTGACCTTTTTCTATGTGGGGAATTGACTTGGCCGGGCCCTTACCAACCACCCGAGGAAGGTTCAAGTACCTAATTGTAACTGTTGATTAGTTTACAAAGTGGGTGGAAGCTGAACCATTAATCGATATTTCCTATGAAAAGGTTTATCAGTTTATTTGGAAGAGTATTATATGCAGGTATGGTTTACTCTATGCCTTTATCACTGATAATGGCACACAGTTTGACAACGATGAATTTATCGCTTATTGTGCCCAGTTTAACGTCCAAAAAATACACTCAGCTCCTGGACATCCTCAAAGCAATGGCCAAACAGAGCTAACTAATAGGACTTTATTGAATGGGTTAAAAAAAGGTTGGAAAATGCCAAAGGGAATTGAATCAATGAACTGCAGTCTGTCCTATGGGCTTACCGAACAACTTCCAGAATAGCTATTGGAGAAACTCCTTACCTATTGGCGTTTGGCACTGAAGTTGTAATTCCTATCGAGCTAGGTTTACCTATGCACAGAGTTATTAACTTCAATTACCCAGTCAGTGATTTGATGAGAAGGTTGGATTTAGACATGCTAGAAGAAGTCCGTGAAGATGTATCTTTAAGGAATGAAACCTATCAACAAAGGACTACCCGTTTCTAAGATAAGAGGGTCATGTCAAGCAACTTAAAATAGGGCGATTATGTTTTGAAGAAAGTGATTCAGAAGAGAAATAAGCTGGAAGCCAATTGGCATGGGCCTTATCGTATTACTGCAGTTATCCGACCACGAACGTATCGGATTGAGACTTTGGAAGGGGAAGAATTCAAGAACCTATGGAATGCAGAACACCTAAAGAAGTATTATCATTAAATGTAGTTATGTTATACTCAGTTCACTTCAAATTTAATGAGAACACGACTTTACCAAAATTATTATTTTTTTGTTTTCTTTTTCGGAGTAATAGTGCTATGCACTTACAAACATAGTTAAGACCACCAACAAAGTTGATCGGTATCAATAAAGGCCACCAACAAAGTTGGTCGATAAACCACCAACAAAAAGTTGGTCGGTATCAATAAAGGCCACCAACAAAGTTGGTTGGTAACAACAAGATATCTATAAAGGCCACTAACAACGTTGGTCGGCATCAGTAAAACCACCAACAAAGTTGGTCGGTATCAATGAAGGCCACCAACAAAGTTGGTCGATAACAACAAAGGTTGCCAATAAAGTTGGTCGGCATCAATAAAACCACCAACAAAGTTGGTCGGCATCAATTGAGGCACCAATAAAGTTGGTTGTCAAATATATAAAACCACACAAGGAAAAATCATAAGTCCCAAATGCTTGGTTAACGAAGACCCAGATGAATAATTTTCATCTAAACTGGGCTAAAAGATGGATAAATGTTCCACTTACACCTGGGAACCAAGGTAACTAACGCAATTACCATAAAATTTAGGTACATTAGTAGAACCATGGTGAAACATTGGTAATTGGTAAAAAACTTAGGATAATCCTAAGGATATCAATAGAACTGATGGAAAACGAAAGATTAACTAAAAGCTAATCCATTTATAGTCAAAGACTAAGAAAACATTCAAAGATTAACTAAAATTTGATCCATTCATAAAATAATTTGATCCATTCATAAAACAAGCTTTTCATTAAAATTAAATGATCATATATTATTTCTTAAACATGGAAAAATAAAATACAAAAGTTCATTCTACAGGACGCTTTGCTTCAGCCTTAGAGATGGGATCCATGCCAGCTGGAGGATCATCCAAAGTAAATGGTGAGTTGATCAATTTAAAGTCCTAAAGCATCCTGGTATTGCTGCTACTAGGATAGTCAAGCAAATGAGGAGGACGGACGATCTCTAGTTCATCATGCAGATCATAATCCCCCAAGTACATGGAAATCAAGCATTGGGGACTACGGTGAATAAGTACCCAATTAACAACTAACTTGAATGGAGGATTGTCAAGTTGTAGTAATTCCGGATCATACCAATCCCATAAAGAGTCGTTCCCATCCACCTTTATCCCAGTTAAAGCATTTATCCAACCTCATTTGTAGGATTCATTTTGAGCCTATTGAAGTCTATCATCATAATGTCCCAAAGCTTCATTATACCTACCCATCCAAAATTCTCTGGGCAGTTTATGGAATTAAAAAGTTAATTTATCAACTTGTGATTACAGCTTCTTCAGTACCCCATACATAACCTCCAATTAGGAAGATTGAGTGGACCGTTGTTCAGATAAGGTTTGCATCTTTTGGGACATCTCAACAATAGCTCGATCTTTTGCTTTTAACTGCGTAGCCTGGTTGGCAAGGGCCTGTTGGGTCCTAACTTTCTATGTGGTTCCTCGGCCAGGTCTATTTCTAGCTCCAGAAGAAGAAGCAGACTTAATGTTTTTCAAGGCCTCCAATTTATCTCCCAATATGGCATTCTCAACTTTTAAAAAGCAGTAACCTTCATCAGTAGTAGTAACAACAGTTCCAGAGGAAGGCTTCAAAAGATTCACTTCATCCCTTAAATTATTATTCTCCTTTTCCAGGAGTTTCGCAACAGTTCTGGTCTCTTCAATTTCAAGCTTAAGTAAAGCTTCCTTTTTATTATAAACAGAGACAAATTTATCAAATCCTCGATCTACACTTAAACTTTGATACTTCTGCTCATAGCTCTGATGCAGTAGCGCAATGAATTTCTTATACTGTTCTTGAAGTTCTTATATCATTTCATAATAGGCAACATTATTTGTTACCGCCCGATCAAGTAAGTACTTTAAATACTTGTAGGATTCTTTAACCTGCTCTGAGCGATTTCTTCTTCAGACAAGTCCATATGTCCAGCTTTGAAAAAACATTGCATTTCCTCAGTAACTCGGTATCATGGGAAGATAATAGTTCCATCTTCACAATAAACTAGTAAGAAGAAATAATCACCGTCAACAACAAAAATAGAGAACAAGTATAATCAACAGGAGATAAAAAATGAATAATAGAAGGTTGTTTTATTGATAACAAAGAGTTCAAGTACAATCAAAATAAAGGAAAAAGAAATAATAAAAGTAAAAGGGAAAAATACCGAACAACTTTACACCTTCTCCTTATCATTTTCAGCCTTCTTGATCTACTCAGAAGAAGGGGCTAAAGGCTTGAGTTGTTCGGTTTTCTCGGCTGGAGGAATAGAAGACTCATAGACTTCAGGTTGTTTAGCAGCAAACTCAACCACAAATAAAGACTCTTTAGAAGCAGCTTCATCTTCAACCTCATCCTCTATGACTGGAGGAGGACTATGAATATACCTTTAAAAAATTTTAGAATCTCCATTTGTGTTCAATTCTTGAAGGGTAGCAACCTAACCGTATCTGAAATATTTTTGCTTCGCATACTCAATCTGAGCAGAAGCAGTAGAAATAGATTTATTCCAACCTTTGTCTGAACCAGCACTGAAGGAAGCCTTCACATCAAACTTTCTCTTAGCCTTAGAAGAGGATACAAGCTCTTCATCAGCCTTTGCCCGGCGCTCAGCTTCTTCTGTCCCGCTCTCAATTTTATCTTTCTGGCGCTCAACTTCCTCTTTCTTGCGCATAAATTCCTCTTTCTGGAGACCAGCTTTCTTAGACCTGCACTCAGCTTCAAGGGCATTTGTATCAGACATTTGATGATCCGTTTCAGCTATCTTTAGTTTTTCTGTGCAAATGCTCCTCTCAGTCTCCAAGGCCTGCTAAGACTCAAGCAGAGACTTCTTCAGACCAGGAAAGTCTTCGTCCACCTCATTTGAAGAAGAATCCTTAATTGCATCATCCTTCTCCATCATATTATTAAAGTGTACCAAGACCTATAAAAGATAAAGATTAAAGTGATCATATGAAGTATGTAAATAACAACCAAACTAAGACAATGGAAATTACTTACTGATGCAAGATTCTGAGTAGCCAATTTAGAGACCCTCATTCTAGGGAGCTTGGCATCCACCCCATGTGGTCTGGAAGAGTACCAAACTTGATCAACCTCCAAGCCAAACCAGGAGTAATAGCTGTTGGAGAAACAACATCAGAGGAGGGTAAATCAACCAAGGACAGTTGATCGGTCACTTGGTTGACTTGCTTCTATGTAAGCCCTCTCCTAAGTCTCTTTAGAGGATCCTCAACCTTTTTGGGAGCTACATCTTTAGGATCTAGGTCTTTGAGGGTTGGATCTTTAGGGACTGTACCTTTGGGGGCTGGGGGCTTCATAACATCCCCTCTTTTATTCTTTGCTCCTTCAACAGATGATTGGGAGCTAAAAGCACTATCGTTGAAAAGGTCAGGAAACTTACTCTTCTTCAAAATTTCAGATAGAGGAATATCAAAATCAACAGCAACCTCTTGGTCAAGATTAATTACCAGAGCAGGAGAGGCAGTAGGTCTAGCAATAAAAGAAGAAATAATATTTTTTTACTGGAGCAGATAAGAGGCAGACCTAACGCGCTCTTCATCAACTACCTTATGAAGACCCCATATAAACTTTAACTCTTTCAAATTTACTTTTCTCTCTTTGGGGCACTTTCTTTTTTGCTCAGCTGCAAATCAATTTATAAAACAACAGTTAGTATGACATTTTATCAAATATAAACAATCCAAATTTACAAAAACATAGAAGAACCTATTCTATTGCCAAAGAGCAGACATCTAGGTGCTTGGTATTTAGTACCTCCAAGTAAAAGGATTTGATACCAATTTTTTACAACGAATCCATGATCAAAATAATTCCTATTAGAGTCAGGGAGATTAACTACCAAAGCTTTACTAACAACCCTAGTTTTCAAATAAAAGGTGGTATCACTAGTTACCCATTTATAACAAAACATAATTAATGAAATCCCTAGATGGGTTCCATAAATTTGATTTAACCTATAAACTCCATTTACAACTCTTCATGTGTTAGGATCCACTCTTGCAGGTACAATGTCAAAATATTGACAAAACTCCAAATAGGGATTGGGAGGAAACGTGAATCCAAATTCAACAATAAAGATGGAGGGGAACCAATGACCCCCAGCAAGAGAGAAAAAATTAGAAGGATAAGTGGGATGTTCTAATACAACCCAAGATGGAATATTAAAATTGGTTCTGAACTTATCAAGTGACTCGATAGAGTAGACGATGATGAAGAAAATAAAGAATAAGAGAAGAAAAATTCTTACAAAGATTTAAGGATTCAACAAGAACTGAAGATAAAAAAGAAAATAATCGCACGAAAGCAAAGAACACAACAACAGAATCAGAAGTAAAAGGTAAAAGATGATCGAAGTTTTACCGCCCTTTTTATAAGACCCATTGAAAACTGGGCAAAGTAATGATTAAAGCGAACGACGGTCGGATTTACTGCGACTGACGGATGGAAAGACAAAGATACCCCAGAAATATTTGCTAAAATTTGAAATATTTAAAAAATTGCCATTCCGGCTAAAAAACTGTCAATTAAGTGAGTAAATTTCATAAGTCTGGAAGCTTTTCAGCCAACCACACAGCCCGAGCTAGTGCCAAAGCATAATATTCCACACTTTAGCATCAACTCCAAGTATGAAACATTGGGGGCTTTTGTTGATACCAAAATTTACCATCCTACGTGGACCAATTACAAGTCAGCACGTGTCATCTAATGTGGCATAAGTCCAAGTCAGCATGATGGAAAAGCCCGACCAACGAGGAAGCCTGACCAACAAGAAAGTCGACCAACATTGTTACCCAACCAACTGGGAAGCCTGACCAACAGCCAAAAATCCATTATGTACAGCCAACCAAGCGCCAACAGTCTTACAACCTGTATTGCCAATGAAGTGAAAACATTCATATATTTAATTCTCATTATGTATTGATGTAAATGCCTAACAACTGAAGGCATTCCATCCTTTCGCATGACAACTATCAAGACCCCTCTTGGGCTATAAATATATTACATCACCCTCATTACAGGAGGACCGAAAAATAACTCAAGGCAGTCAATACATAATAGTGGGCGTAGGCTATTCCATTGGGCCAAATCACTTTAAAAATCTCTTGTGTCTTATTTGTTTTACTTACTTTATCTATGATAAATTAATTAGGCTTAGTCTAGTTTTTTGCTTCAACACTTAGGATCCTCAACCTCTATCGCATCGTGTAGGAATACCTCTTTCATAACGAACGGGTCGATCCACTGCGAACGTAACTTGCCGAAAAATAAATGAATTCGCGAGTTGTACAGAAGAACTTTTTAGCCTGAATGGAACTCTTTTCGAGCGATATTTCTATCGTGCACTAGTTTCATATTCTTTTTGGAATTGTGGGTGCTCTCATACGCATTATTGCGTATTTATTCCAACTCACTTAATTAAAGTTTTTGTAATTCACTGCTTTATCGAGATTAAAATTCAAATTCTTTATGGCTCAATATTCTTTGTGCTCTAGATCAATGGGGAGATATCAAGGCTTTCTATATACAAAGTTGAACGGGGACATTCCGAGGGGGTTCTCGTACATGGTTCAGTAAGTACATAATGTAGGGGGGATTGAAGGTAATCTGGAGATTAGGGATAATCCCCCCATTAACAGCAGTGTTTGTGATTAAGGCAGCGTTGCAGCTCAAAGCGATGGAGCTTAGTGAGACATCTCAATACGATGCATCTTGGTAAGGCAACGTTGCAGCTCAAAGTGACGAAGCTTAGTAAGGCAGTGATGCAGTTTAAGTGAGGTAGGTCAGCATAGCATCCTAGAGGGATCTCCAACGAAGAAGATGGTCGAGAGAGCTTATCCTTTAGTTCTATTGCTTTACTTAGCCTTGTTGTATCTCCTTATTTATATTGACTATGAGTTGTGATGGTTATAATGATTTTTAGTGTGAGGTCGAACGGTACTCGCGAGAGACCAGGCTTGGCAGGGCCTGGGAGAGCTTTCATGCTCTATCGAATGACTTCGTTGTGGGAACTAAAGAGGGACTTAGTTTGGAGGGTTGAGAAGTAAGGCACCATTGGGGCTTGTCCTGACCATCTTAGATATACCTGGTAAAACACCAAAAGACCCTGACCGTGGAACCTCGGGCGGAGCAGCCTCGAGTTTCATCGAGCGTTGAGTTGTGAACCAAATAACCCTCTACTTAATGTCACATCTAATGTAGGTGATATCACTAGCGATCTGGGCAATGCCAAATCTGCACTTGAGTAAACCACCGTAGTATTTGGGACTATCAGACAGTTGGTGAGACACCTCTGTGACGACACCCCCATGACACACAGTGGTTAGGTAAAAGGCATGCCTTGGCATTTAATGTTTATGACGTGGAGCTAACTAGTGCATCAGGCATTTATTGTTTGTGACATAAAGTATGAGGGATGTCTTTCACAGTTATTAATGACTGAGTTACCTCGGGAGTGGTGTGGTGGATATTTAAGATCCCTAACCACCCTTGATGAAGGGATGTTCTTTTGAGAGTTCAGAAGTTATTACTAGAGAGAATATACATCAGAGAGAGATTTATTACAAACCAAAGAGTTTACTCACCCACCATTGTCATTATTACTAGGCTTTTAATACTTGGCAGGGCTCTTGAAGGTGGTTGGGGTGTTTGGATGTCTGCCAAGGTGTTTCTAGGGTGTTCACTTTTCTCCTCGTCTAAATGAGTTACTTCTGAATTTCCTTATTGTTTATTTGAGTTATACACGAGTGTTATTGAGAGTTTAAATTCAGATTATATCCATTTGATTTGCGATTGTATATTTGGATTGGTCAAGGGTGTTTCCTAGATTAACTTATCATTACTGTACTCCACAATGGGTTACGCCTCCGTCTTATCTAGACTACCCTCTTACATTTGGCGACTCTACTGGGGAGGGATTCTTCTAAGCAAGGAGTATGGTGCAGGGTAACATTAATCTAAGGCTAAACTTTGATGACATTCAACGGAATGAAGAACAGGCGGTAATAGATCTGGAAGCAACTAGATAAGGGGTCCCTCGGGATGGTCCCCCACGAGTGGAGATACCACCATTCCGAATGTCAACGGGCGTGCGAGGCGTAACGCAAGCCTCCACGAGTGCAGGATTTGGATAAGCACAAGTGGCACTCCTTATGAGAAAGTTCTATGAGTTATTGCAGACTCCTGTTGCCTTAACGATATTAGGAGGGTTCGATGACAGCTCTTTCGCAATACCAGGGGTAGTTCAAATGGTCCCACCAAGCGCAGTTCTAGCGGGCACTGCTCCAGCCATCAGTACACCCATTTTCATCCCAATGATGGGGGCATCAATCGCGGCACCCATCTCTGTCCCAACGATGGTCACTCCAGCAGCAACGATCGTTCCACATGCGGTTCCTCCAACTGTTCCCTCAACGGTGTCCACTATGGAAGAGATGAGGAAGGAGATGCAAAAAGAGATGTTGAAATTCATGCAAGCTTCCTCGCAATTTTCCAGTGAGGTTGCTTCTCTTTATGATGAATTTTGGATGCCAAACCCCCAGGAATATAACGATGAGACTTATCCGAAGGACTATATTCCTCCCATCTTTGAGAAGTATACGGGAAAAGGGGGTATTCGAGGGAGCACATCAAGCGTTTCGTTGAACACTTGGGGGCCCATTGCAACAACAAGAAGCTTCGATTTAGGGAGTTTTCTAAATCCTTGACGGATAAAGCAAACACTTGGTATTCCCACTTGGCTCCCAGGAGTGTCTCCACATGGGCAGAGATGCATGTGCTATTCATCCAGAAGTTCTTTCTGGTGGAAGACGAGTTCATGCTGACCCAACTAGGAAGAGAGAAGCAATATCTAGGAGACGAAGGGGTAGCATACGTCCTAAGGTTCAGGGAAAGGTACCTCGATGTAAGGGTAGAAGCCAAGGAATCTAAGATGTTACAGATTTGTGCTGAAGGACTACTCCCTGAGTACATCTGCCATTGATAGAGTGAACTTTTGCTTATGTTTTTTTCGTCGTTGTTGCTTGAAAAACTCCTCTAATCAAAATCCTCAAATACCTACAAAATAATAACAATCTCAAGTGTAGAGGTAAGTAAGGGTATCAATCCACATCAAGGGGGTAAAGCGAGGGGAACATAATTGTAATTCACTTTTTATTTTCTTTTTGGGCTTTTGCTTTTTCTATTTTTTTAGCCTTTTCAAATATTAAAACAATTAGGTGAGGTTAGGTGAAATAAAACTAAACTATAATGTGAGATGAAAATAACTAACTAGAAAGTGACTAAAAGTGAAAAATAAAGTCTAACACTAAAATAAGAGATAAAGTGAGGTAAATAAATGTGAGAACAATCAAGGAGTGGGATTACACCACAAATTTTAGCTATTCTAACTAATTAATTTAATTAATTTAATTCTCCCAAATTAATATCAAAATTACAAATCAACTCTCGTTGCAAATGTAATTTTAATAGTAACCGTTTAGAAAATTAAGTTTAACACCCCACAACTATAGAAAAATAGATCTACACTCCTTTTAATTAATCACCCGCTAGGATCGATCGATTAACATTCATGTAAATCTTAGATACTAAATTTAGAGTTGAAATTCAAGTAATAATACCCCACTTAAGAAACCCCTATCTCTAATTCGAATTTAAAATGGATATTATAACTAGAATTTCGATTTTCTCTCGAAAATCATTTACCCTCTCTCGAGGCGTAAATTTACGGGTGAGGGATCAAAATTAATATTCAAAAGGAATTTTCAAGTAATCAAACTAAAATAACATCAAATAAGGGTTTTCCCCCACCCCTTGAAAGGGGGTTTAGCCTAACATAATACAAAGCATGATAATCAAATAATCAATAGGCATTTAATATAAAAGAGAAAAGAGAAGAACAATCAAACCAATCTCTTGAATTTAATTGACTCCAATCCTCCAATTTGAAGTATACAACCCTCTTAATTGAGCATCCAAGTAGTTTGCAATAATACCCACTCAATCAAATCTCATACAAAATTTCTCCTCACAAATCTCTAAAAAAAATAAAGCTAAAACTATTTACAAAATGTTTCTCTGCCTAATTTTCTACTCTAACTATCTCTCTCTATTTTCTATGATATGATCTCTCCTCAAATGGGGACTTGAGTATTCTTTTATAGTAGATACATAGCACACATGAGGCTAAGTGGTATTTTTGGGAAGGTTTAATGTGAATGGAAATGGGGTGTGTACACATGAGGTAAGAGAGGTGTGAGGTCATGTGGGTGATAGGATTGGAACAAATCAAATTTAGTTAAGGGCTATTTTTGGAAATGATTTAAAGTTCGTAGTTGGGGGGTAGGTTGGGTAAAGGTTTAAGTGGGTTTTAATTGACACGTGGACATTGACTTGGTCTCTTGGTTTTGTCTTTGGTTTTTAACAGGTGGTAAAAATCGTGGCTTAGTTTGGGAGTTGAAATGGGTTTTCGTTTTCAAAGTTCATGGGCTAAAGCTTGGACAAAAATAGGAAATGGGTCTGATGTAGGAGGTCCGGGGCGCTATCGGGTTGGGATTGGGGTGGATCGCGGGGTAGAGGTCGGGTCGCCGCCAGTTTTGGTGGCAGGTTCGACGGAGGGTTGGTGACACCGGGTTAGCTTCGATAGGGGTGGTAGGTGGCGGGTATGGTCATGGCAGCTGGCTGGGGTCGCGATTGGGTATATAAGGGTTGTGGAATGGGTTTCGGCTGGCGAGGGGTTAACAGGGGATAAGGGCAGGGGGTCGTCGCTGGTGGCTGGCTGGAGAGGTGGTAGGATGCCGGCTGCGAGCTTCCATTGATCTCGGGTTAAGGGGGTTACGTTGTTGATGGGTATAGTTGGGTGGAAAGATGATGATGGTGGTGGGTTTGTGTGTTATGGAGGATGAGATAGGAGAGAGAAGAGAGAGGAGGTGAGAGGTTGATGATGATGAACAGTAGAAGGGGGGGATTGGTTTTGTGTTTGTGGGTGTATGAGAGTTCGGGTGTGAGTGTGGTTGAAAATGGGTTGGAGGTGTTTGGGTGTGTGAAGGGGTATGGTAAGAATGGTGTGGATAGGTGAGTTGTTTTGGTGTGATGAGTGTGTGTGTGTGTGTTAATTTGTGACCCTAAAATAACACAACTAAAATTAATAAAAATAAAAATAAATAATAAAATCTAACTAAAAATAAAACAAACTAAAAACAATAAAAAAATAAAAAAATTAAAACTTAAAAAAAAAATCCTAAGCTTATATAAAAACTAAAATAAAACAAAAGAAATAAAAACTTAAAATCTAAATGAAAACTAAAGTCCTAAAAAAATAATCTAATAAAACTAAAAAAACTAATCCTAAAATAAAAAGTAATAAAAATAAAAATAAAGATAAAATAAAAAAACACTAATAAAATAGAAAATATAAAAATAGAAAATGAAACCTAAAAATTCTAAATAAATCTAAAATAAATCCTAAAAATAAAAATGACTCAAACTAAAAATCTAAAAAATATTAAAAAGCGACAAATAAAACACACACAGGGTTTGGGGTAGGTTTAGGGTATGTTAGGGTTACGGGATAAGGTATTTAGCTCCATTCAACGCGCATTTGCCTCGATATATAGCTTTTGACACCGCAAACGAATGTTTGACTTACAAGATAAACATTTAAGCACATAGGACCCATATTGTCGAGAATTAGCAACTAAAGTACGTCTATTCGGGGTATAAAATGTACAGTTTTGGGTGCTTATCAGCCATCTTATCAATGAGACGCGCGAAGGGACTTTTGCGAAGTTCCTCAAAGCAGCAAGGAACATCTCGCTGGTGGTACGATCGGACCCTGTGGTGGTACCCATGATGTTCAGAAAGCCAATACAACCTGTAGGAGGAAGATCCCAGACCCCACAGGCGGGATATGCCGAAGGAGTAGGCAAGGGCAAATAAATGAAGATGGACAACAAGAGGAAGTTCGGACGAGACCGAGAAGACCCACTACCACTGTCTTGCACGGTCGAAGAAGCTGTGAGTTGCTATAACGAAATGTTATTGGGGGGCGGTGTATGAACCTAATGGCGTCCCCATCGAGGAACTAGATGCGACAACAAGGGCGGATCCCAAGTATTGCCAGATCCATCGGAAGATCCAACATCCAATTAGAAGTTGCTTCACGTTGAGAAAGATCATTGAAACATGTGAAAGCTCGAACCTTGCAAATCCCACCACAAAATGTGAACAAAAACCCACTTCCAGCACACGGGGCCAATATGGTGGTGGCTTATGATGAGGAAGCAGAGGAAGAAGTAAGAAGACGGGCGAAGGAGTAGGAAGGGTTTGAGGAAGCATTGGGAGGTTGTACCAGAGGGATGGAAAGTGTGGTATTAGCCTACGACGAGGCACGTGCTAGGGATGTCGAGGAGGCCTATAATGTTAAAGGTGAAGAGGTTGATCCAACCTTGGAGTATTGTGCTGTTTCAAGATCCCCAAAGTTTATTTGGTTCTTCGACCAGGTGAGGATGCCCAAAGAAAGTAGACTGGAAATAACTCAGGCGATTCTGGATATCGTGAGGAAGAACATAGTCCCCTCGCTGAAATGGAGGGGACCAATGGCAAGGATGGTGAGAAAGTTTTTGTCCGAAATCACATTTAGTGATGCAGATAGGGCTGTGAGGTTTTCTCATAATAGACCGTTATATGTAACACCTAGTGTTAACAGAGTCAGCTTTACAAGGGCACTCATGGATGGAGGTACCTCAATAAACATCATGCCAATCAGCTCCTTCCACGTAGGCAATATTCCCGAAGAGAGGTTGGTGTCAATGCCTTTGGTGATCTCTGGTTACGATAACCAGTCTTCAAAATACATCGGATTTGTGAACGTGGGGATTGTTATGGGAAATTTGAGTTCTCATATTCAATTTTATGTAATAGAAAAGGCAACTTCCTACAACTTGTTAATAGGAAGGGTGTGGATGCATAACCAGGGTCTAGTTCCTTCGACGTATCATCAATGCACAAAGGCCAATATCAAGGTAACTGAGATCACTATTAGAGCGACGAAGAGGCCCTTCGCTGTCGAGGAGGCCCACATAGTCGACGCAACATTCTACACAGAGTTGGAGGAGGACGTCAGAGTCCTAACTGGGCGAATGGAGGGAACATAGGTTCCCTCAATTAGGGAAAGAATGGGACCTGTGAATGGTTAAGAGGGAGAGATGATGGGCAACAAAGGAGTAACAAAAGAGTCCCACCACAAGGTTCCTCGACCCCATAAGGTCTTGAAGTAACAGAGGACAAGGCGAGGCCCAGAATGGATCCAATGGAGTGCGAGGTCCAACGATAAAGCGTGCTGAGTCATTTTTCAGAAAAAAGAGTTGCCAAGGTTTCTAGGGAAAAGAAGAGGAGGGCATTTACAACTGCTAGCAGACAGTGCAAGAATATGGTTACTGAAGAAGGAAATGTGGTATATCAGTTATAACGGTGTGAATGGGCAACCGAAGAAGCTATGGCAGAGATGGATGAGTAGGTTGATTCGATATATGAATGTTTTCTGGTGGATCAATGAGGGCAATGCATGGTGATAGACAACTCCAAAATACAAGAGTTCGTGGAGGATGTCGCTGAAGAACCAAATTATATGGAAGATCAACTGAAGCCACGGGTACAGGAATTGGACCAGCTAAACATGACGAAGGAAGGAGAGGAGCCAAGGCCCATTTTTATCTTGAAGGATCTTGGCGGAGAGAAATGAGGGGTCTTGGTTGAGTTGATTTGAGAATTTGTGTACATCTTTGAGTGGAAGTACATAGAAATGGAAGGGATGGATGAAGAAGTAAGCTGTCACAAGTTGAACGTGGTGCCTTCATCCATCCCAGTCAAACAAGCAACAAGAACGTACAAGCGTAAGTTGGACTTAAAAATTAAGGAGGAGGTCCAATGTCTGTTAACGACAGGGTTCATCAAACTAATAAAACACCCTCATTGGCTATCTAGCATCGTTCCAGTAGGAAAGAAAGACAAGAATTAAATCAGGATCTGTGTGGACTTCAGAGACTTAAATAGGGCTTGCCCCAAAGATGAGTTCCCTCTACCTTCCATTGATAGCTTGATAGATGCAAAGGCTGGGCATGAGATGTACAGCTTCATGGATGGGTATGTGGGGTACAACCAAATTAAGATGGATCCCACAGATGTAGAGAATATAGCATTCAGAACTCCGTTGGGCAACTTCATGTATAAAGTAATGCCGTTTGGACTAAAGAATACAGGGGTAACATACCAAAGAACGACGATGACCATTTTCCATGATTTCTTCCACAAGTTTATGGAGCTCTATGTGGATGATTTGGTCATCAAGTCAAAGATGGAGGAGTCCCATTTAGATGATCTCAAAAAGGTATTCGTCAGGTGCAGTAAGTATAAGCTGAAGATGAATCTGCTGAAATGTGTCTTCGGGGTAACTAGTGAGAAATTCTTAGGTTTTGTGGTGGATTGTCAAGGGGTACAGATGGACCAAGATAAGTAATGAGCAATCTTAGAGATGCCAAGTCCAAGAACGACGAAGGAACTGAAGAGTTTCCTCGATAAGGTTTCCTAACTTAGGAGATTTGTCCTGGGGTTAGCTGAGATAACACACCCATTGATGCAACTGCTGCGAAAGAACATGAAGTTCAAATGGGAGGTAGCTCACTAGGAGTCTCTTACCAGGCTGAAGAAGTTTCTCTATTCACCACAAACTATGATTTCTCCAAAAGCAGGAATAGCATTGCAGCTGTACCTCACATCCACCACGAGTTCCATTGGAGCTCTGCTGGCTCAAGAAGTGGATGGGAAAGAATGACCAGTCTACTATCTACGTAGAATCATACATGGGCTAGAGGTCAGGTATAATAGTTTGGAAAGACATTATTTAGCCCTAGTCTTTGTAGCACAAAAACTTAGACATTATATGTTGTCTTTTATAATTCATATTATAATAAGATGTGATCCGATTAAGTTTTTATTGGCAAGAACTATATTGATTGGTAGGGAAGCTAGGTGGTTCCTCATCCTCTCAGAGTATGATTTAAAGTGCGTGGTCCCTCGCGCAATCAAGAGCCAAGAATACGCATACCTCTTGGCAATCTTCCCCTCTCGGACATTTGAGCCACCTAGAGAAATCATTCTAGAGGATGATTTACAGGCCAACAACTTAGACGCGAGCGAGGAAGAATGGACAATGCAGTTCAATGGATCTTCGGCAGAAAAGAAAGTAGGACTAGGGGTTATTCTTTCAAAAAGAGCTGAAGAAATTTGTCTCTCCTACAAGATAGATTTCCCTTACTCCAATAATGAATCAGAGTATAAAGCGTTGGTACTAGGGTTGCTGGAGGCCCTTCGAGGGGGGATTCGTTCACTCTGCATCAAGGGTGATTCAAACTTGGTGATCCAGTAAGTGAATGGGGAATATGAGCTGAAGAACCTCAGTTTGGCCCCTTATAGAACGATCATTCAAAGGCTTCTCAACCAGTTCCATTGGAAAAAGATCAGGAGGTATCCCAGAATGATGAATCGCCATCCAGATGCCTATGCCACTATTGCCTAGAAAATGATTATGAAGGAATATTCAAATACGGTAGTGATCAAATAAAGAATAGATCCCTCTATGGTATAGTCATTCCTGCAGATGGAAGACGATTCTGATTGGAGGGGAGTGATTAGGAAGCAACTGGAGTCTGGAGAAGGAAAAATAGAGCTGAGGGAGGTGGACCAATATTTTACAAATCAAGGAAACCTCTATTAAAAGAATACAGGAGGATAGTTGTCAAGATGCATTGATCCAGAAGAAGAAAAATGAAGGTTAAAGAAGACACACGAAGAGCACTACGAAACAACTGAAGTCCCTCTTTACAGAAGAATTCAAAGAGAGGGATACTTCTGGTCCATAATGAAGAAAGACGCAACAGAGCTACAATAAAAGTGTGACAATTGTTAACTTTTATTCAAGGCAGCTGAGTGTTATTTCGTTGAAGCTCAATCGGATTGGAGGAAGCCCTATATTGATTTCATAAACGATGGAGTTATCCCAATAGAAAAGATTGACGCGATGGGACTCAAGAGAAGAGCCTCAAGGTTCTATGTTCAAGGGGGATAGCTATATCAAAGAGGGTACGTCAATAGGATATTACATTGCATCATGAAGGAAGAGGTAACCGAAGTATTAAAATAAGCTCATGACCTAGCTCACATAGGACATTGCATTGCATTGCATCATGACGTTGGGTTATTATTGGCCAACGATGGAAAAAGACTCGGCAGAGTTTATTCAAAAGTGTAAAGCTTGCTAGTTGCATGAAAATATGATCCATGCCCCATCGGTGGACCTCCATTCCCTAGTAACTCCGTATCCTTTCCACACTTGGGCATTTGATCTGGTAGGGGAAATACACCCTTCTTCAAGAGGGAAGATTTGGATACTAATGGCAATAGAGTGCTTTACAAAGTGGGCTGAAGCGATACCACTGAGAAGAGCAACTGCGAGAGTAGTAGACAAATTTATCAGGGAGTATATCATTTGTCGTTTAGGGATTCCAAAAGTTATTCTCTTTGATAATAGAACTCCATTCATTAACTCAGAAGTAACAATGCTGACGGACAAATACTCTATCATTCATCATACCTCGACAATGTCATACCCAAAAGGGAACAGATAAGTTGAGGCAACCAACAAGACGTTGGTCAACATTTTGGCAAAAATGATGGAGGACTTTCCAGGATTGTGGGATGAAAAGATCCCAGCCGTGTTATGGTCTTATCGCACGACGAAGAGGAAGCCTACTGGGTATACCCAGTTCTCTCTCATTTATGGGGCTGAAGCAATCCTTTCAATGGGATTGGAAGTTCCCTCAGCTTGATATGCCTTGCGAAGTAGTATGCTCCCTCAGAACAGAAATGTGTAATTAGAAGCGTTGGACGAGCACAGAGACAATGCGATGCAACACTTCTAAATGTACACAAAATAGCTTTCAAGAGCGTATGACAACTTGGTGAGACCAAGGAAGTTCTTGGAAGGAGACCTTGTTTTAAAGGCAGCAGTAAGGCATATCAGGGGGCTTCCTCTACCTAAGTTTGTAGAAACTTAGGAGGGATCTTTCATTGTAAAGGAGGCTCATAATTTAGGTTATTGCTTAATTTCTAAGATGGAAGAAGATAAACCATTTAAAATTAACAATAAATAGTTGAAGGCCTATCATGTATGAGTAATCAACTGGGGATTACCGTTGTATCTAGTGGTTTTGTTATGAATATACAAGCCGTTGTTCCTAAAAAATATGCCTTTTTATTGCAATCTGAATGAAGATGAAAGAAAGGGCAAAGTTTTGTAACTTATGTAAAGCAGTCACAGCACAACGAGAGGGCATAGAAAAATATACAACACTTTTTCTTCTCATTCATAAACACTGGTACATTACAAAATTGGGAGCTATTTCCCAAGAATTACATAAGGAAAAACCTACGCAAATGAAAAAAATTATTTTCACTGTCCCAAGAGTAACCACAGGTCTAAAGCAGTAAAAAAGTCTTCACGCAACCCCGAAGAAGCTGCCAGGTATGACCGTTTGACATTAATAAAAACATCCAACCTAGTTTGAACTTGTGCCCGCTCGATAAGGAGATCTTCCCATTCTATATTTTCTACACGAAGAGTTTCTTCGAGGTCCTATATCTTCTTATCAGCAACCTCTAGTAGGGATGCTAGGTCGGCCAGTCTAGTTCCCTCAGTTCGTTGGGCCTCTGGATATTACAGCAACAACTCCCTCTAACCTTCCAACTATTAGCTCTTTAGAGTTTTCAAATGTCCAATCAACCATTTGAATTGGAAGCCATCTCTACCCAACTCCTTTAAATAGCACATGAATTGATTAAACAGGGGCCTAGTGATATTGGAGGTTGGGGTGCTAACCAAATCCACGATAACCATGGCCAATCCTTGAAGTCCGAGTCTCATCACTCGAATGTTCGAATAAAGACAGTCAACAGTGAAAGTCTCAGGATGATGGATGGTAATTTCTTTGATAACTAAACGGTGGCTGACAGACATCTAAGGAGAACCTTGAAGGACTATGAGGCAGAACTCATAGGGAGCGAAGGCAGGTAGAGGAAGATCACAACTAGACTCGCTATTAGCTACAGTACCCATCGTATAACCCTGGTTGTTAGGATTAAAATCTTCTGAAATAGCTGGTTCCCGATGGAGCGAAGCAGTAGGCGAAGGGACTGGGGGAGACCTCTCTCCAGCTTGAAGAGACTCACTAACAACCTGAGAACGATTAAAACAGGTAATGAGTACAGAAAAATCTTAACAAGTGTTTACCATTATTAAGTCACTGTTATTGGTGGAGTTTGGCGAAAATCTTAACAAGTGGTTGTCATTGTTAAGTCACCGTTACGGGTGTCACCGTTAGAGGTGGATGTTGTGAAAAAAAAATCTTAACAAGTGTTTATCATTATTAAGTCACCGTTATTGTTGGAGTTTTGACAAAAATCTTAACAAGTGTTTATCATTGTTAAGTCACCGTTATTGGTGGAGTTTTGACGAAAATCTTAACAAGTGTTTATCATTGTTAAGTCACCGTTATTGGTGGAGTTCGATGAAAATCTTAACAAGTGGTTGTCATTGTTAAGTCACCGTTTCAGGTGTCACCATTAGAGGTGGATGTTTCGAAACAAATCTTAACAACTGTTTATCATTGTTAAGTCACCGTTATTGGTGGAGTTTTGACGAAAATCTTAACAAGTGCTTATCATTGTTAAGCCACCGATATTGGTCGAGTTTTTACGAAAATCTTAACAAGTGGTTATCATTGTTAAGTCACCGTTATGGGTGTCACCGTTAGAGGTGGATGTTACAAAATAAATCTTAACAAGTGGTTTTCATTGTTAAGTCACAGTTACCGGTGGAGTTTGAATGTTTGAAAAATAGATCCTTCTAGATTGTACAGTGCCAAGTAAAGGACTAACAAAAAAAAAGTAGAGAAATACCTCAGCAATAACAGGAGACATAACATAATCCCCTATAGAACACCTAACTGTGGAAAGCTCAACGTGCGCTGAAGCTCCTACGCCCATAAAAGGTACCAAGCCCAACATGGGAGTAGTCTCGCTTGGAGAAGGTGTTTGACCTCCAAGGTATGCTCCAACGGTTGTGGATGTAGAAGAACCACCACACCAGGTAGAAAAGTTAATGTTGGCCTTGGGAATAGGCAGACCACCAAGAGAGTTAGTGGGATAAGATCTGGAGAAAATTACGAAAATGAAGCTAAGTGTTAGAAATGAGTAGTAGGTACAGAAGAAAGAAAAAATATCTCTAAGTTTTACTTACCTCAGTTATGGTACTGAAGAGGGGAACTGCAGTTATGGGTCTCGTCAACACAGTGGGAAGAAGGATATTAGCCAATAAAGATACCATTTCGACCTAAAGCATCCCAACAGATTAAAGTTCAGCGTGGTAAACAGGAAAAATGGGTGGAAGAGAGAAAAAATGTCAGACCTAACGGTGATTGAGAATGTGTTACCTCAGTGGAACTTTATGTAGAATGAACGATGGGCAGAAGAACCTCGGGCTGAGTGTTAATTCAGAAAAAAGTTGGGGGAGTTGTCTCTGGTTGAGAAGAGATTTCCACAGACTCAACGGAATCACCCTCTGCAGCATCATCCTTCATATGTTGTGAGGCTAAACGATGAGAGTAAGTAAGCCCGATCATGGGGGAACGGGGAGGAGTTACATCGGTCTGAGAGGAATCGAAAAGTCCCCCCACGAAATGACTCACGGGGGGCTGGGCCTTTCTTCTTCAACCCCCTCCACCAAAGTTGTTAAGAGTTAGACATATTCAGTTCTTTTTAGAAAAATAGGAGTAACAACAACAACACACTTGCATACCTCGGATCTAGAGGGAGAATGGAGGATATCACCATTGGCTAAGAGGGAGGGGAGGCAACGGTAGAGGGAGCTGGGATAGGATGTACATCTAGAGCTCGTTTCTTCTAAGACTTAGTACCCAGAGTCTTTTTCCTCACACCCGCAGCACTAGCACTTTGAGGAACCCTTGAGTTCTTCCTCCTATTTGACCCTAGTTTCGTTGGATCAATTAAGATAGTAGGAAAGGCAGTAGTAGGAGGAATGACAGGAGAGTGTTGTCAAAACTCAGCATTTATTCGCTCCACCTCAACCTGAATTTGCCTTCTCAACTCCTCACTCACTTCTTCAGGTATGGGATGAGGAACAAAGGCGATGGGGAACACTTTCAAAGGAATTTGAGGATGAGCTTAGGACTTAGTCTTTGAGGAAGTCCCATACTTGGACCTCCTAGTTTGGCTGAGGGTTGGGAAGGTCCTTCGGCAGAAGGTGCTTCGGTTGAAACCCCTTCACTAGAAATACCTCCAAAAGGAGCAGGCTGTTTGGGTATTGGGGCTTTTTTGGACTTTGGGGCAGCAACAGGAATCATGTAGCAATGTGGAGGAAGCTCAGTGGGAGGATCCTTAGGTATTTTTCTCAGAGGGAACTCTATTCCCAGAACGAAATTGCCTTTTAAACCCAGTTCCTGCGAAGAAAATGAAAGCACTGGGGGATATACAGGAGTCCCCTCAATAAATTCAAATATTTGGGAAAGTTGCTTCGACCAATACTTGGTGGAAAATAAAGACGTCACATCACCTTACCTGAACAAACTGGGGATGACGACTATGTCAGACATTGTGGAGCTCACTCCACACACAGAAGTATAATTGAAGAGAGAATAAGCCTCGCTGAACGTGACCTTTGGGTGGTTTAATTGGAAGACGAGGCGAGGTGACCCTTGGTCAAAACCAAATTAATGGGCACACCGATGGGGGTTGTAATGTTCGCACAAGTACCCCCACTCGGTGTAGGATGGCAGGTAACTGTTAGAGAACAGAAGGACCACGACAAGCGAAGGGTCTTCTTCCATAAGGTCCACAGTCGTTGGTTGGACCACCATTGGCTCATCCTTGAAGAAATCACAAGTGTGGAGGAACACTTCCTCTCCATAAGCCGCATCACAAAACTATCCCATTTATCAATAATGGAGGTCAACTCTTTTTGACTTTGCCTTTTGTGATAAATGTAAGAATGCGAAGGCAGAATCGCTTCCCCTGAAGGAGGACGGTTGGTTTTAGCTAATATATCGGGGAAACAAACATAAAGTAATCCCGTCAGAAGTACGCAGTTGGCAAAGTTGGCCAAGTTATAACGGTCAAGAGACTATTCCATGTCAAGATGGGTTCTTTCAAGCTATGTGTAGAGTGATCCCAGGGCAATTGTAGCTAGAGGAATCTTGATACCCCGGGCCAAACGAAAGGATATATTGATGAGGTCCCTTCGGGGTTGGTCGTTAGCTTTTCCCACTAAAAGGAAGCGAGAGAGAATGACAAGGATATAAGCAGGTAGTTCTAATAATGTACCTTAACCGGGGGTAGCCTCAGAAGAGCTATCCTCAGAAGGGTCCTTGAATAAATAGTTGATAAGAGGGGTGAAGGTGGCTTTGTTTGAAGAACCGACGCACCTTTGACATATTTGATCCAGTTCGGAATGGTCAGCAACTTCTTGAGTGTCCAAGGCTTCATCAGAATAAGGCTTATGACCTGTTGCCTTAAGGCCTAGAAGCTCACAAACGTCTTCCAACGTTATTGTAAACTCACCCCATGCAGTAATGAAAGTGTGAGTAGTAACGTTCCAGCGAGACACCATTACGGGAATAGCAACATTGTTCTTAGATAGAGTAAACTCACCGAACCACTTGGCCCAATGAAGCCTAAGTTTGGCGAGGGTATCAATGTGGGATTTCTACATGTGGGAGTTCCAGGTAGCAAAGTGAGCAGGAGAGACTCCAGGCCCTTCGAAGTCAATATGGGACCATAGAAAGTCCCCTCGCTCAAGACGAAATCGAAGAGTCCCTTCTAGGGGAGAAAGCCCCAATCAGCAGCATCTTCATCTTCATCACCAAGCACCATGGCATCACATTTGGCGTTAAAAACATAAGTTTTTCAATAACCAGTAAAATCATCACCCTTGTCAAATATAGGGGATCGGCGGTAGAAACGCAGCTGTTCCTGGCGGGCGACAGCCAAAGAGGTGGCAGCAGACGGGGTGGTAACAGGGGTGGCAGGTGGAGTATTAGTGGCAGACGTAGTAGGATTGCTTGAGGAGGCCACTGAAGATGACAGTGAAGTACAAGAAAATCTTAGAAAAGGCACCAAAGAAGTAACAATGGAATGGCTAGAAAGCGATGATGACTGTAGAGGAAAGAAATGAGGAGAAAAGCTTGGCAAAAATGGAGTTTTGACAGAGTTTCTCTCTCTAAAGTAGACGGGAGTTTGAAGAAGACGAAGAAAAGAGAAGTGTTTTGAAAAATAGACGTTTGAATTCTTATAACCCATCTTCTGAGTTTCCCACCAACACTTGTACGGAGTCGCCTGTAATCATTTCAAGTGGACACGTGGCATTTTGGGGAGCATCCTAGCAGTTGAAAAGACAACATTACGTCATTAATGAAGTGACACATGGGGAAGGAAAAGGGGTTTTCTTCCTAGGCAAGTTTGAGTTTTGGCGCCATAACTTTTGTCAGACATATCCAATGACCCCCAATGAAGCAGCTGTCCCAACGATTCAAAAAAGCTACGATGTCCCCTCACGATTAGTCCAAACGTTGTTTAAGTATGACTCAGCTACATCGGGGAGAATTTTTTTGCTTTTTCGAACATGACTAAACGATGGCGCAATAGGGCCCAAACAAAATAGTACATTCAAATAGGGAGAATTTCCTAACAAAAAGTTTACAAGGAAGATTTCACAAGTCTCAACGATTGGGGCAGTACTAACGAAAAAACTCACTCCACAACAGCACAAACGGGAGGATTTCACTTCCCCAGAGTTAAAACGGGTGTTTGGGAAAGTCAGCATGTCTATCGACAGAATTTCAAATAGTCAAGTCAGGACGGTTGAAGCCTAGTAACAGGGAAAAATTATGATGTCCCTTCGCCAAAGCACCAATAAGCCACAGCGATTTGACCCAGAAAAGGTTCATCGGATTGAGAAATTTTTGTGCAGACATTTCTTGTTTCCACAACAAATCTCTACATAAAGGGGAAAATGTAGGGCGCTTGAAGGTAATCTGGAGATTAGGGATAATCCCCCATTAACAACAGTGTTTAGGATTAAGGCAGCGTTGCAGCTCAAAGCGATGGAGCTCAGTGAGGAAGCTCAATACGATGCAGGTTGGTAAGGCAATGTTTCAATTCAAAGTGATGCAGCTTAAGTGAGGTAGGTCAGCATGGAAGCCTAGAGGGATCTCCAACGAAGAAGCTAGCCGAGAGAGATGATCCTTTAGTTATATTATTTTACTTAGATTTGTTTTATCTCCTTATTTATATTGACCATGAGTTGTAACTATTATAATGATTTTTAGTGTGAGGTCGAACGGTACTCGCGAGAGACCAAGCTTGGCAGGGCCTAGGAGAGCTTTCAATATTTATCGAATGACCTCGCTCTGGGAACTCTAGAGGGACTTAGTTTGGAGGATCGAGAAGTGAGGCACCATTGGGGCTTATCCTGACCATCTTAGATACACCTGGTAAAACATCAAAATACCCTGACCGTGGAACCTCGGGAATAACAGCCTTGAGTTCCATCGGACACTGAGTTGTAAACCAAATAACCCTCTACTTAATGTCACATCTACAGTAGGTGGTGTCACTAGCCAGCTGGGCAATACCAAATCTGCACTTGAGTAAACCACCGTGGTATTTGGGACTGTCAGAGAGTTGGTGAGCCACCTTTGTGATGACATCCCCCTGACACACAGTGGTTGGGCAAAAGGCATGCCTTGGCATTTAATGTTTATGATGTGGATCTAACTAGTGCATTAGGCATTTAATATTTGTGATATAAAGTATGAGGGATGTCTTTTCCAGTTATTAATGACCGATTTACCTTGGGAGTGACGTGGGGGATATTTAAGAGCCCCAACCACCCCTGAGGAATGGTTGTTCTTTTGAGAGTTAATAATTTATTACTAGAGAGAATATACATCAGAGAGAGATTTATTACAAACCAGAGAGTTTACTCACCCACCATTGTCATTTATTACGAAACTTTTAATACTTGGCAGGGATCTTGAAGGTGGTTGGAGTGTTTAGCTGCCTACCAAGGTGTTTTTAGGGTGCTCACTTTTCTCCCCCTCTAAATGAGTTACTTCTGAATTTCCTTATTGTTTATTTGAGATATACACGAGTGTTCTTGAGAGTTTAAATTAAGATTATATACATTTTATTTGCGATTGTATATTTGGATTGGTCAAGGGTGTTTCCTAGATTAACTTATCATTATTGTACTCCAAAAGGGGTTACGCCTCTGTCTTATCTAAACTACCCTCTTACACATAGCACATTGAGTAATCTATTAGACTAATCCCTATGGTTAGGATCAACAGTCTTTTCAAAAATGTGCTTGATCTCTCGATTAGCTAACTCGGCTTGCCTATTCGTTTGTGGGCGGTTAGTTTTTCCAACCTTGTGGATGACGCCATGCTTTCTCATTAGCTTCTAAAATGTCCTATTGCAAAAGTGCATGCCTTTATCACAAATGATGACTTTTGGATCACTCAAACGAGAAACTATGTGTTCATGAATGAACTTAGCTATCCCTTTACTGTTATTCATCCTAGTAGATATGGCCTGTACCTACTTAGATACATAGTCTACCATGACAAGGATGTCTCAAGAAGTCGATGCCCTAACAGTCGAATATCTCAATGGTGATAATAGGGGTCAACGACATCATATCACGTCGAGTAATGGCTCCCATATTTTAGAACCTATCACAACATAGATAATACAAGTTCATATCCCAAAAGATAGTGGGCCAATAGAGACCACATTAAAGAATCTTTGTGATCGTCCTTTTTATGAAAAAGTGGCCTCCACATGCTTCCAAATGACAAAATTGGATGACACTCACGATCTCCACATCTGGCACACTTTTTTGGATTATTTGGTCGGCGCAATATTTAAACAAATAGGGATCATCATAAAAAACATGCCAATGTAAAGAAATTCCTCTTCTCTTGCACTACCCAATAGGAGGGAATGACTCCTGTAACTAAATAGTTCGTGATATCCGCAAACCAAGGAATAAAGGAAGTTGCAAATAATTTCTCGTCCGAAAAATACTCATCTATGGGTATGGGATCTTTAGGTATGTCGGACGAGAGCCTAGTGTGACACCCCGACTAATTAAATACTGGGTAGCTACTCATTTATTCAAATTAATACAAAATGTCAAGTTGGTTCAGTTCATAGCATCACTGACGAAAAAATCTTAAAAAATTACTAGCCACCTAATATTTAAAAAGTGAGTTGTCAAATTTCATTAAATTAAATTAACATCAACCAATTAAAATATAAGCTAACTACACCACTTCCACATCACAATCACAATAGAATAATAATTAAATAATAAAATGAGTCTGGAGTAACACTCCCCTGAATAATCCAAACACTGAATAAAACCCAATACAAAGTCTGAATAAAATAACTCCAAAACTGGAATGAAACTAAAAGTATGAGAAAGCTATCTATAAACGGAAAGGGGCGATGTGCCCTATGAGATG
The DNA here is from genome assembly GCA_949130495.1 of Sambucus nigra. Classification (NCBI taxonomy): domain Eukaryota; kingdom Viridiplantae; phylum Streptophyta; class Magnoliopsida; order Dipsacales; family Adoxaceae; genus Sambucus; species Sambucus nigra. Next base: position 482,552,881 of record OX422209.1, read on the forward strand.
AATGACCCAGAATAGAATCAAATGCAGAATGTGGAGGCTCCCACTACTGAGGTCCTGTAACTTCCACAGCTGCTATAGTACTTCAATGGAATGGAACTCCTATGCTTGGCGTCCTTGTGACTGGGCACCTAAAAGGTTTTTCAAGAAAAATAGATTTGAAAGCAAACGGGACAGAGCCCGAGGTGAAAATAGTTTAAAAATATAGCAAGTGTTTAATTGCATTAAACAGTGAATATTAAATACATGTTAGTTACGTGCTCTCACATGAGTTTCTTACCCCTCAACTAATGTGCACGCCTAACGTATATCCTTTACCCGTCCTAGTTATGCCGTTAATTAACTAGTATGTATGATTTCCTGTCCTCACATTTTAATATAGGGGTTTATTCATAACAATCTAATATATCCAGAGTGTATCCCACCTTTTCATTGATTAGATTAATTTATAACAATTACGATAGGAAATTCTCATTTTCAATTCCACTCAAAAGGTCTCAATTATTTATATTCACACTTTAACAAAGAGTCTATTATAATTACAAGTATATCAATCTCAACATAATTATACAATTAGGTCACCCCTAGGCTAAGTTGTGGTGCGCACATACTCTGCTATCAAATCTCGATAAATCACGTACATAAGGGTCGTGTGTTCCGAGTCTATCAGGAACCGTTTCAATAAGCAAAATCACACATATTGGAGGCGAACATAGTTCACATACCCATGGGTCATGCACATACCTACGCTCCCTTGGTCAGCTGACTTATTAACTATCAAATAAGTCATTCACAACCCTATGTCCTTAAGGTACCAATCTAAATCCCCCCGTAGGCACATAAAGATTGGATGGTCCTGTTCCGAAAGCCAACCTCCCGTGATAGCAAGTATAGTAGGTATGTCATACACATAATAATATATATACTAAGCATTCACACCACTTAGATAACTTGATATTTCATTTAAAGTATATTCTACACCTTATACCATTAATCCAATTCGTACACTATTAAAATTTCGAATGATATATAATATATTTCGCCAATACTTCTCACATCGTATAGTTTCGAGTACTCAAAACCTAACTGAAGAGGTTACTAAGTCTCCTACTATTACCACATATTAATTCAGTACTCTTAAGTCCTTATTTATGTCCCAAATTCTAACTGATCACTCCTAAGAATTTATATCATGTTATCGCATCATAAGATAGGAAATTACTCGTCTAACCTTCATAAATTCAACACTACATTTCAACCAAATTCTAATATGTTTCGGGCTTCAAATATATCCCTACTGGTCTCCCTCAAGTCCTAATGTATTCACATAATCCCAAACTACAACATTCGATGGACGGAAACACTTAAAATCAAAACGGGGAAAAAGTCACCATTTCTGGGGGGATCGATCGATCGATCCTGATCATCGATCGATCGATCTATGAATGTCAATCGATCGATCAAGCAGGCGAGGCTACGGGTTTTTTCATTTTTTCAGTCCCAGATTTGTCCCAAAACTTCATTACAAGACATGAAATCCTAATGTAAGTTTATGGGGTCATTATACAACCTAATTACATGATTCTTAACATTTCAAAACCTTTAAATCATTAATAGTTAGCTTTATTGTATCAAATCTTCATAATAACATAAAAACCCTATTTTTTCTATTTTCTTAAAGATCCATCATATTTCTCTTCCTAGATCCGTTTTTAATTCATCTAGGGTTATGATTTTATTATTGAATTACTTCCAGAATTAAAATATATGCAAATCCTATCCAAGATTTAGGTTTCTTCTCTAAATTTCATGAGTTTCAATCCTTATTCATATCTATCATCAAATCCTACACTACCATGGATTAATTATTCGCTGACATAATGAAATCAAATCATTTGCCTTGGAATTGATGTTCTGATCCGTTGGTGATGTTAAGGGCTGGTTCTCTTCCTTTCTCTGGTCACAATTCCGATGAAAAGTGGTGGTGTGGGGTGGTTATGGCCTTGAGAAATTCTTGTATCTTCTCATTTCTCTCACATTGCCCACTCTTTGCTTTTTAGCTGATAATGGCCCTAATATTGGCTGATAAATAAGGCTTAAAATTCGTGGGTCAAAATTCCTTAAAAATTAAAATTACTAAAATACCCTCCCGGGTTGTCGGTTTGGCCTAAAAATGTCCCGAGACCCAAACTAAACCCTCGGCTAGTGTTTTATGACTATTTCGACCCCCTTGGACACGTTGACGCACTAAAAATGACCACACAGATGATAAAATTATAATTTACTTTTAAATCCAATTTAAATTGATTCCTGACGTGACTAACACGGGCGACCCAACTTAATTTCTCGAATTATCGTATTTATGACTCGCGACAATTTTGATAAATTCCATAATCATATATTACTACATTCACCTGGTAATATTCAACATTATTATCATAATCAAATACCAACTTTCGTCTCGCTAGTATTTAAATCCGGATTAATTTCCAATTAATTATCTCAAATTAATTTAATTAATCCCATAATTAAAAGTAATTTTATTTAATTAATCTCATAATTGAAAGCCATAAAAATACGGGATATTACATACTTACCCCCTAATAATAAAATTTTAACCCAAAATTGGGAAAAGTGAAGCATACCTGGAAAAATTAGGTATCCTCCAGTACTCAAAACGATATTCAAAGTAAGGCTCAATCACTAGAGCCCTCGCTTCACAACAAGCTTGTTAAACACTCTCGACATTGTATCAGTTATAGGGTCACCCTCAATAAATGCAGCTCACCTAGTGTTCTTAGTAAACAACATTCGAATAAGAATAGCCTTTACCTCATTGGCCGCATTATCTCAATATTATTGGGAGCCCGCAGCTCACTTCGTATCAATTCCCGTGTTTATTTAAACATGAAACTCCCATTCTGAGAGAAACCATAGAACATCTGGATACTCTTCTCCGTTCTTCGAATCTCTGTTCCCGACGGTTTAACTTTTACAAAAGAAAAAGTCACTTAAGACGGTTGGTGGTTATCCCATTATTGTCATCAGACTCTAACTATTGACTTATCCAAAATTCTGATAATCCGCTCACCTCTAAGCATCAAGAGGAAGGATAGTAAGGTTTATTTACACAAAACAACTGTAAGCTCCTTATCCACTATAAATAGGTGCGGATGCTTTCACATAACTCTACTATTAGGTAATATCCTCTCTCCTTTACCATATTGTACTTCACTTACTAACTATACCCGTTGTGGAAATGAAATGATCGCAATGAGTACAAAATTATTTTCATACAGCTCCACCACTCTTCAATCATCTTGCGCCTACTCCTTAGGGTATAGGTGATACAACCTTCTCAAAACGAAACGTTATTCCCACTACTTCCTGATGCCCCATATTGAAGGTGAGTTTCAAGGACCTCATCCTAGTTCAGAATAATATTAGGCAGGGCCACGTACCGGCGCGTTCACTATATAATAATGTAAGCCACCCGAGGATATAACAATTACTTTCCTTCTGGTCAACCATTCCACACGTTTGAAGGAACTCGTTACTTATCTTAAGTTGGCACGCTTAAGTCACCCTCAACATTCGATTGGGTGGAACTCCACTCTAAATTGTCCATAATAGTTAAATATTTGACTTCTCAAGGGATACACCCTTTTTAAATGGCTTCCCACTGCCTTTTAACCAAGTTCGGACGTGTTACTCTGATCGCACATGAATGTACTGATTATCATCCTTCTCTTATGACGCTTAATCCATTCTGCCACTACCATTTTGTAATATCAGTCTCACAAGCATAAATTTCACCTGTTTATTTCCCTGTCTATTCTTTCGGAGATACAGACACCAGCAAACCAAGGTGTCCCTACACCCTATAAACCGTGCATACGGGTTTAAACGTCATATACGCTTAATTCTTTATTGCTCCTATATTCGCATTAAGCTATATCACTTGGGCATTCTATATTACCCCAAAATTTGAAATCCTAAATCCTAATTAACATTATTCCATCCTTCAATCCGCCGTAATAAAACAATATTATCAGTATTTCCTCACCACACAACTAGCTCTACTGGCCTTATATCGTAATTCACCTTTTAACTTTCAGTTATAACTACATACTTCCATAACGACCGAGGTAACGGACTCATGTACGCATGACCAAACATCTCCCTACTACCAACCTTACGCTAAGTTTCATGCGTGGGACGTCTCGCAAAGTGAAATCCAAACAAGGAATCCCCCCGATACACTACTACCTAGCATTGTTGGTCATCAGAATTCGTTAGGCCCTCAGTTCATAACGTGTACCCCTATATTCTCGTCTCCTGGCACTAAAATTACATGTCCTTCCGCAAACATACTTAAACAAGGAACTTTATCCAAAAGACATTGTTACTTAACATTGGAGGATATCACATTCCATAAACATATAATCGGGGCTCTCGAAATTCTGTCCCCAGACATACAACTATGAGTCTTAACTCCCACGTCTCTAAAGGGTGATCTAATAGTGAACTCTTCCTATTACCTAGTGCTGAGCATTAAACATAATAACAAGCTAAATCTTTTCGTAGAACAGTAAACTCAATACACTCCGAATCATATTAATAAAGTCCCTACACATACCGGGATCGAGTATCCGAGACCATTATACCTCTCAAAGTATCTAATATATATATAAATGCGAGCCCGACCCTCTTACTGGTAAGGTTTTTCCATAACATAACATCTTATTCTGAGGTAGTAACCCCGATATACTTACAATATCCACACACTATCGGTCTAACCATTACTATAAAACCATAATCAGGATAATATCATACTCGTATAACATATCACAAAAACGAGTAATATCAATAAAGTATATACTACTATTAACACACCCATTCATCCTCTGCCGATGCACTAAAGGTACTCCCGCTATACCAAGGAAAATATTCACGTTATAACAACGTTGATGTTATACGCACTAAACTCGTCTCATAAGCAAATCTAGCAATAATAAAATGTAGTGACTCGTTCGTGTCACATAAAATTCGCCTCATTACATAAGGATAAAACTCATACTTTTATCTTGCCAATCGCCCTAGCTTCTTAGATGGCTCTTTGACTTAACATGCCTGTCCGAACCAAACCTGAAATTACATTTGTTAATGCCCTTCCTAGGCACCATACCTTTATTACTTTACTTACTTTGAAAAAATTTAACACATGGGGTTTTACTCTCCCCAAAATGCTTCTGCACAAAATCAACTTATCTTCGGTCATACTGACCATGTTAGGGTTGTCCTTCATTCGACTTTAGTAGTCTCAACTCTGATGGCTACCCCCATTGCTCCCTTAACTTTGATGGCCCTAAGGAACATGTTACTGGCTTCGACAACCCTTACTGAATTCACTATTGCTTGGTAAAAATTAGCTATCATAATCGTTTAAATGGGTCCTCTGATGGGTCTCTCCCTAATTTTTCTTTACTAATACCGTTTCCCCAGTCTTACTCTCTGACATTGTTAATATCTGCATTGCCCGTCCAAGCAGAATTCCCTATAAGTGCTAGCAACTCTTTTTTTTACTAGTTAATTTCCCACTCTGAGATCGTCTTTTTTATTGTACCTAAAAAGAAAAAAGCTTATAATTGATAAAGTATTGTACCTCCAAACGTGGGCAGTAGTTGCGGTAGTAGTGGCATAACTGCATATCGGGCATTATATATGCGTCCATACTGTACTACTTGCTGCTGCTGTGAAGTCTGTGTTACTGGGGTGAATATCCCCGCTTCTCCGAGTTGGGTATTATGTGGGTTCGGTTGGACACCCAATGAATGTTGCGGGTTCCTTCCCTTCCTAGGGCAATCTCGATGGTGGTGGCCCCGCTCGCCGTATATAAAACACTTACGAGCACAGTTTCTGCTCTGTTGGCCCTGTTGAGCACTCTGCTGTCCCTGATGGTTTAACTGACTTTGTTGAGTTGGCCAAGGCTGTCCTCCAGTTCTTTGTGGGCAACCTTCACGTTTAAGGCCATTCATTCCACACTTAAAACACCTCTTTATGGTAGCTTTCTGTCCCTGGCCTTGTTGGCCCTGACGAGTTTAGCTCTTCCCATAATTTTCATAGTCTCCTTGGTTTTGGTGACTCTGAATTTCCCATTGTTGTTGTTCCTTAAAATCTCATATTGATAAACCTCTCTTGTTATTTTGCTCCTTGTAAGCTGCACGCTGTGATTTTGGTATTGCAATATTGCGGTAGTCACTACTTATGCCACGATGTTTGCTATCTCGGTGATTTCCTCTCTTCCCTCGTGTACCTAAGGTATTTGTTGGTCTTGTCTCGCATTTGCTTCTTCGACAGTGTTAGTTTATCTCTCCCTTGTAAGTGACATTTGGAATTCAAATGAATTTCATAAGACCTACGACTATACATAACATTGTAGCAGAAGTACGTAATCCACTACACGAAACAAAGATGCAACAGTCCTATTAGTAGGGCTCTATATCAAAGACGCTAAGCGAAAAAACGTAATAAGCCATACAGATCCTAAAGGACACTAGAACCTAATAATCTGATACCACCCGTGACACCCCGACTAATTAAATACCGGGTAGCTACTCGTTTATTCAAATTAATACAAAATGTCAAGTTGGTTCAGTTCATAGCATCACTGACGAAAACATCTTAAAAAATTACTAGCCACCTAATATTTAAAAAGTGAGTTGTCAAATTTTATTAAATTAAATTAACATGCAACCAATTAAATTATAAGCTAACTACACCACATCCACATCACAATCACAATGGAATAATAATTAAATAATAAAATGAGTCTGGAGAAACACTCCCCTGAATAATCCAAAGACTAAATAAAACCCAATACAAAGTCTGAATAAAATAACTCCAAAACTGAAATGAAACTAAAAGTATGAGAAAGCTATCTATAAACTTAAAGGGGCGATGTGCCCTATCAGATGAATGACCCAGAATAGAATCAATTGCAGAATGTGGAGGCGCCCACTACTGAGGTCCTGTAACTTCCACAACTGCTATAGTACTTCAATGGAATGGAACTCCTATGCTTGGCGTCCTTGTGACTGGGCACCTAAAAGGTTTTTCAAGAAAAATAGATTTGAAAGCAAACGGGACAGAGCCCGAGGTGAAAATAGTTTAAAAATATAGCAAGTGTTTAATTGCATTAAACAGTGAATATTGAATACATGTTAGTTACGTGCTCTCACATGAGTTTCTTACCCCTCAACTAATGTGCATGCCTAACGTATATCCTTAACTAGTCCTAGTTATGCCGTTAACTAACTAGTATGTACCACTTCCTGTCCTCACATTTTAATATAGGGGTTTATTCATAACAATCTAATATATCCTACGTGTATCCCACTTTTTCATTGATCAGATTAATTTATAACAATTACGATAGGAAATTCTCATTTTCAATTTCACTCAAAAGGTCTCAATTATTCATATTCACACTTTAACAAAGAGTCTATTATAATTACAAGTATATCAATCTCAGCATAATTATACAATTAGGGCACCCCTAGGCTAAGCTGTGGTGCGCACATACTCTGCTATCGAATCCCGGTACATCACGTACATAAGGACCGTGTGTTCCGAGCCTATCAGGAACATTTTCAATAAGCAAAATTACACCTATTGGAGGCGAACATAGTTCACATACCCATGAGTCACGCACATACCTACGCTCCCATGGTCAACTGACTTATTAACTCACAAATAAGTCATTCACAACCCTATGTCCTTAAGCTACCAATCTAAATCCCCTTGTAGGCACACAAAGATTAGATGGTCCTGTTCTGAAAGCCGACCTCCCGTGATAGCAAGTATGGTGGGTATGTCATACAGATAATAATCCATATACTAAGCATTCACACCACTTATATAACTTGTTATTTTATTTAAAGTATATTATACACCTTATACCATTAATCTAATTTGTACACTATTAAAATTCCGGATGATATATAATATATTTCGCCGATACTTCTCGCGTCGTATAGTTTCGAGTACTCAAAACCTAACATAAGAGGTTACTAAGTCTCCTACTATTCCCACATATTAATTCAGTACTCTCAAGTCCTTATTTATGTCCCACATTCTAACTGATCACTCCTAAGAATTTATATCATGTTATCGCATCATAAGATAGGAAATTACTCGTCTAACCTTCATAAATTCAACACTACATTTCAACCAAATTCTAATATGTTTCGGGCTTCAAATATATCCCTATTAGTCTCCCTCAAGTCCTAATGTATTCACATAATCCCAAACTATAACATTCGATGGACGAAAACACTTAAAATCAAAACGGGGAAAAAGTCACCATTTCCGGGGGGGATCGATCGATCGATCCTGATCATCGATCGATCGACCTATGAATGTCGATCGATCGATCAAGCAGGCGAGGCTACGGGTTTCTTCATTTTTTCAATCCCAGATTTGTCCCAAAACTTCATTACATGATGTGAAATCCTAATATAAGTTTATGGGGTCATTATACAACCTAATTACGTGATTCTTAACGTTCCAAAACCTTTAAATCATCGACAATTACCTTTTCTTGTATTAAATCTTCCTAATAACATAAAAACCTTATTTTTTCTATTTTCTTCAAGAACCATCATATTTCTCTTCCTAGATCCATTTTTAATTCATCTAGGGTTATGATTTTATTACTGAATTACTTCTAGAATTAAACTACATGCAAATCCTATCCAAGATTTAAGTTTCTTCTCCAAATTTTATGAGTTTCAATCCTTATTCATAGCTATCACCAAATCCTACACTACCTTGGATTAATTATTCGCTGAAACTTAATGAAATCAAATCACTTGCCTTGGAATTGATGTTCTGATCCATTAGTGATGTTAAGGGCTGATTCTCTTCCTTTTTTCGGTCATAATTCCGACGAAAAATGGTGGTGTGGGGGTGGTTATGGCCTTGAGAACTTCTTGCAACTTCTCCTCTCTCTCACGTTGCCCACTCTTTGATTTTTGGCTGATAATGGCCCTAATGGACCTAATATTGGCTGATAAATAAGGCTTAAAATTCGTGGGTCAAAATCTCTTAAAAATTAAAATTACTAAAATATCCTCCCGAGTTGCCGGTTTGGCCTAAAAATGCCCCGGGACCCAAACTAAACCCCGGCTAGTGTTTTTTGATTATTTTGACCCATACGGGCACGTTGACGCACTCAAAATGACTATATGGGTGATAGAATTATAATTTACTTTTAAATCGAATTTAGACTGATTCCTGACGCGACTGACACACGCATCCCAACTTAATTTTCCGAATTATTGTATTTATGACTCGCGATAATTTTAATAAATTCTATAATCATATATTACTATATTCACCCAGTAATATTCAACATTATTATCATAATAAAATACCAACTCTCGTCTCGCTAGTATTTAAATCCGGATTAATTTCCAATTAGTTATCTCAAATTAATTTAAATAATCCCGTAATTAAAAGCAATTTTATTTAATTAATCTCATAATTAAAAGCCATAAAAATTCGGGGTATTACACCTAGAAAAATGATCGGCTACGACGTTCTCTAATCCTTTTTTGTCTTTAATTGAAAGATCGAACTCTTGGAGTAGTAAGATCCACTTAATGAGGCACGACTTTGCATCCTTCTTGGAAATGATATATTTGAGAGCCGCATGGTCGATAAATCACGTTATCGGTGATTCGAAAAGATATGAACGAAATTTTTCTAGGGCGAACACTACCGCTAGAAATTCTTTCTTCGTGGTGGAGTAGTTCAATTTCAGGTCCGGTTAACGTCCAACTAGTGTAGTATATGACATGGGCCTTCTTATCTCTCATTTGCCCTAAAACAATCCCTACCGCTTAATCACTCACATTACACATAAGCTTAAATGGAAGGGTCAAATATGGAGTTTGCATGATGGGAGCAGATATTAGCATGCTTCTGAAATTTTCAAAAGCCTCCTGGCACGCTTCACTCCACTCAAAATGGATATCCTTCGCGGGTAGGTTACTTAATGGCCTAGATATGGAGCTAAAATCATTAATAAATCTACGATAAAACCCTGCGTGTTCCAAGAATGAGCACACATCCTTTAGTGAATTGGGTGGGGGAAGTTCGACAATAATGTCAATTTTTGCCATATCAACTTCTAGTCCCTCGGATGAAATGATGCGGCCAAGATCTGCTCCTCCGGTAACCATAAAATGCCATTTCTCCTAATTTAGTACCAAGTTCTTTTCCACACATCGGGCAAGCAACGTTTTGAGATTAGCAAGGCAATGGTCAAAATAGGGGCCGAAGAGACTAAAATCGTCTATGAAAACCTCAAGGCCCCTTTAAAAAATGTCGCCAAGTAGACTAAGCAGGCACCTTTGAAAGATCGTGGGTACATTACACAATCCAAATAACATACGTTTGTAGGCAAACGTGCCAAATGGACATGTAAAAGTACTCTTCTCTTGATCTAGCACATCCACCTCAATTTTGTTATACCCTGAATAACCATATAAAAAATAGTAAAACGGGTGCCCCAAGACTCTCTCAAGCATTTGGTTTATGAACGATAAGGGGAAGTGTTATTTTCTAGTGACGTCATTGAGCTTCTAGTAGTCAATGCAAACGTGCCACCCGATAGTGGTGCGTTTTTGAATAAGTTCCCCCTTTGTTTTCTCGATCACAGATGTTCTTGACTTCTTCGGGACGACTTGAATATGACTCACCCATTTACTATCCGAGATGAGAAAGATAATGTCCCAATCCAATATTCGTTCTAATGACGTCTTCCATAATCGGGTTCAAACGTCTTCGCATCTCCCTAAAGGGCTTCATGTCCTCCTCTAGGTGACCAACTAAAAGAACCTTTATGCTTCCTCAAAATGGCCATAATCTTCCCTTCTTTCTCTTTATTTAGGCTCGAGGAGACAACAGTAAGACATGTCTCATCCTCTCTGAAATAAGCATAGTTAACGTTGGAAGGAAGCTTCTTGAACTTGAGTTTTTGAAGTTTAACGCCGAAGGGGACCATGTTTGATTCCCTTGGTGGTAATTCCTCGAATCGAGAGACCCAACTAACATCTCTAACATCCTCATCCCTATCTCCCTCACCAAAAAAATATCTCATCTCCCCCACCTCTCGATCGAAATTGGTGTACGCACTCTCGCTCTCACTCACTGTCACTAGACCTGCCTCAAGTGGATCCCTAGTGTGATTATACTCAAAGTATTTATGTAATACCTCCTTTATAAGATCCGACTCGTGTAACTCGTCCTCATTGCCCATTTGCTTGGTGATGTTGAAGATATTTGTTTCAAGTATCATATTCTCGAACGTGAGTTACATTTACCCTTTACGCGTGTTAATCAATGTGTTAGCCGTGGCTAGGAAGGGGCAACCAAGAATAACTAGAACATGGTGAGTCGAGGGAGAGGAGGGCTCTGTGTCCTAAATGACAAATTCTACCGAAAAGTATAAAGTGTCAACTTGGACGATCAGGTCCTGAAATATCCCACGGTGTATCTTCATGAAATGATCTGCGAATTGGAGAGTAATTGTGGTGGGATTGAGATCTTCCAAATCTAGTTTCGAGTAAATGGAATAGGAGATAATTTTGACACTCACCCCTACATCTAGTAAAGCTTTCTCGATTTTATTCTCTCCAATAATGCATGAAATGGTAGGCACACTCGGATCTTTATACTTGGGTGGGAGGTCGCTCAAAAGTACAAAATTCACATTTTGTGCTAAGAACACCTTCTTCTTTACTTTAATTTATGTTTCACCATGAGTAAGTCCTTTAGGAATTTAGCATACACAGATTTTCTTGATATCCTTAAGAAAAGGTAAGTTAAGTTTCACTTGCTTAAGAACTTCTAGAATGTCATCACGGGAAGCCCCTTTAGGAGGAAGGACCAACCGTTGAGGCAAGTGTGGTTATAGGGGTTTCACTACCACCTTGGGCCTAATTTTATCGTCATTTTCATTCTCTTCCAAGGGCGTATCTTTGTCCTCTTGCGTGCCGTGCGAAACCTCCTTGTCTTTTCGCACGTTGTGTAAGCGAGGTGATAAGTCAACAACTCTCCCACTACGTAGAGTGGTTACCGCTTGACATTTCTCTTTATTTTCATTGGGAGTAGAGATCACACTATTTTGACCTTAGGTCGTTGGACTTGGGTAGGAAACTTTCCCTTCTCTTGTACACTTAAGGAAGATTGAAATTTTGAAAGCGATGCCTTTAAGTCGGCAAAATTTTGTGCGTTTTGGGCATATATCGCTGACTGAGTTTGCATGAATTAAACAAGAATGCCCTAGAGACTCTTCCGTTGTGGGATCACATAAGTCGAGGGAGGAGGTGCTTGAATGGGTGGCACTTGTTGATACGGTGGTAGTGGTGGCGGTTGTTGGGCAACGTGTGAATTCGAGTTCATCGCTGCATTCGATTTCCCATAACTAAGAACGAGATGGTTTCTCCACGAGGGATTAAAAAAATTCCCATAAGGGGAGTTAAAATTACCCTTATAGGCTCCTACTGCCTCAACTTGCTCTTAAAGCAAAACTTTGTAGGCGGATATAGTCGAACATTCCTTCTTTAAATGTCTTGCCTCACAAATCGTACAACTTTCCTCTGGTAAATCTCAAAATGGGCCAGATATATCTCTCCTCTAGCTTCAACCACGTCTTCTAACCGCTTAGATAATTGGTTAATTTGGATATTTAACTTGTCTTCCTTGTCCAAGTGATAGATTCCGTACGCGTAACGAGTTATGAACATGATTTTAGATTTGGGTTGGGTGTTCGAATTCGATGTGTCCCAAGCTTGAGTAGTCTCGATGATATAATTAAAGTGGGCCTTTGCATCGTCCGTATCTAACTCGAAGAACTCTCTCAGGCACATGATTTCAACGAGTTGTTTTAAGCTTCGACTAAGCCCGTGATGGAAGTAAGAGATGAGTATCCACTTCTCAAAACTATGATGTGGGCACATGTTTACTAACTCATTGAATCCCTCCCAAAAATTATCAAAAGGCTCATTAGAGTTTTTCTTAAAATTTTGGATTTGATCCCGAATAGAGTTGTATCTATGTGTGGGAAATCACTTCTAGAGAAATTTAACTTGCCTGTCTCCACACATAGCTAAGAGTTCTGTGCTAATGATCAAAGCCAAGTCTTGGCCTTATCCTTAAGTGAAAAAGGGAAAATCTTGAGGCGCACTGTGTCTTGGGTGAAAGCTTGATTGTTAAACGTCTCGTTCGCCTCCTCTAACTCTCTAGTGCGGAGATAAAGCTTCTCTGACTCCATACCATGAAAATGTGGGAGAATTTGAACCATTCCATTCCTAAATTGGAATTGCCCCGTATTATACGAAAATATAATGCATCCCAAAGTGACGGTTAGCTTGGGGTATAAGAGGTATCTTATGGAGCGGTACGACATCGCTCCCTCTCCCGTTCCGAAACTAGCGTGATCAGACATTGCACACACATTTATAGAATTACTTTCCTCACCGAAGTTTCTAGACGTTCGACTCGTGGTATGACTACTCGGTGTAGGAGGTGGTGCCCAGAAATTTGGAGTGTTTGGAGTATTATTGCTAGAGGGAGGGTGTTCGACTATAGGCTCGGGATTTTGATTGGGTTAAGTATTTTACATTTAAGGATTCGAGAGAATATTTTTATATTTATTTTTCTAATTTTTTTGGATATTTTGGATATTTTGATTTTTTTAAAGTTTTTTTGGGATTTATTAAGATTTAAAGTCAAATTCTTAGATTAATTCGACCTAACCTATTGCGACTACTTAATTTCCCAACAATGGCACCAAAAACTTGATGCGACGCAGAATGTGTATGTTACGTGTTTACCTACAACTCAAGTGCAAGCCGGTAGCTCAAGTAATACCCATTAAGTCGGGGTCGAATCCTCAGGGAATAGGACAAAAATTTAATGACGATGACAAGGTAGACTTCTAAAAATTTAGGTTGTGACTCTCAAAATAAAAGAATGGGTGAGTGATTTTTGGGATAAATTCTACTTATTTGAGAAAACCTAACTAGCAAGTGCAATTTTAATTTAAAAGAAAGCAAAAACTGAAATTTTGAAAATTATTTGGAAAAAAATAAAGTCGGGACCCAAACCCCAAACCGTAGGTAGTTTCGTTAGATACAATTTTTTGATAATTATATATTTAATTAAAAGAAGACATTAATTAAATTAAAGCACAAAATGTGTGAGGATATTACTCCGCACGATATTTAGTCAATAATTAAATTAACGTGAATGATAAGATTATTGACACGTATATTATATCCTCGTACACTCCGGTTGCCTACGACAAATGGAGTTAGGAGACCTTCAATATTAATCTCATCAAAATATCAAACCCTAGTAACTATATATATGATTGTCTCCGATTTTATATCTAACTCTCACACCTAGGTTGGGTTCATGTTCCCCAACTCTCTAGAAATTTAGTCAGACATAATTGTAATAACTACGCATGAGATAATTGACTTGCATGAAGGCATGAGGAATGAATAACGATAAAAAATCATAAAACTAATATTACTAATGATAGAGAAAGTAAGGCATGTAAAAGAACAAACTTCAAAGAAAGACTGAAAAATAACAAACTCTCTATTGAAATTTGAATGCAAGAATCTCTTGAATTTTCTCCTCGATGTTCCTCTTATTTTTTACCTTATAAATAATGAATAGTATGATAAAATACTCCTAATGACTATTTACAAAGGTTGCAAGTCATTTTAGAGAGTCCCTAGACTCTAAAACTCCTTAGGCTAAAAAATAAGCTCAAACAAAAAATCTTGTATCAGGTCATCCGAACACATTCGATTAAGCAGGTGCGAACCCATTCAGACTACAAACTGGTTTTCTTAGGCAACCGAACTGATTCGATCCCAAGTATGCCTTTTTTGGTCGATTTGCTCTTAATTATACTTTTTGCCCCTTGATTTTCAACCCAATTATGAATGTTTATAATTTTTGACCCGTAGCTCGGATTATGGTGCTGTTTCTTCTAACGTACTCGTGACTACAAAATCTTCGACTTTTCAAAGGGATCCTCCTATGGGTTCTGGCTAAAAAATTATGAAATTTCCCTTGAGTTTCCTATCTTTTGATTCTTTCACCTTTTCAATTTTTCTCTCACATCCACTTGCACAAATTACCTGTAAAATAAACGAGAAATGCACAAAATACAGAATAATAATAAAAAAGGGTTATTAGCATGAATATGGGATAAATCCAATCTAAATGCACTGTACGTGACACTAAAAATACCGAAATTAAGGGGATAAATATGAAATATTTATGCCTAATCAATCCTTAAGTGTAATTTTAAAAACAATGAACCGGTTAAAACTGATTTATTCCATTATACTATGACGAAACAACTACACACCCGAGATGAGTTCGTTAATCTCAATCTAACTAAAATTATGTAAAAACAATTCTTAAAAAATTAAATAAAATAATGTGCGAGAAGAAATAATTTTTAAAGGAAGAAAATAATTTTTAACGTGAGTGATCCAATTATGAAAGATTTAATTAATCTTAGAGTTAAAATAACTAATTATAGAAATCAAATAAATAACAAAACAATTTATTAAAACTGAAAATAGATTACAAATTACAACGGAAAAATGAACCGCTCTACTCTAAAAATTCGGTGCCCAGTAATATTTCAATAGTGTCTGGGCCACAGGGTTTGACTCGGAGCTTTGACTCTGTTTTTCTTTCAATTTTAAACTTTGCATGATAATAATTTTTTTATTTGAGATCGGATTGACATGCCGTTTGAATTCAAGTTTTCCTTGATTCGAGGCCTAAATCTTTCGTGAATAGACCAAATTTGGTTATCTGAATTTACTATTTTACCCCTCAAGGTACATACGTGACAATTTTTTCCCAAATTGTTCCCAGACTCCACCATTAGCATCATAAGCCTGTAAATATGCAAATAAACCTTGCAAAAATGATTATACATGAACATTTAAGGTTATACTGTAAATGAGTACAAAATGCGAGTCTAACAAATATGGACTTGCAATAATGTATAGTAAAAGGGTAATAAAATGCAAAATTTGACACTAATCAACATGTTCTTCGGTTTGGGATGAACTAGCAGCACATTAAAGGACATATTGGTTTCTCAACACGTTACCCTTTGGGTTCATTTCTGTCTGACTCAAGAACTTCCCTTTCTCTCTCTCGCTAAGGCTTTGAGCTAGATGGTTTATTTGTATCTCGATCTTGTCGATCGATTGAGTGTTTGCATGAAAAAACTTGATGCGTCAACTATTACAATCGGAGCACATTTTGGACGAGAAAGGCTAATGAATCCTCGAGATATTACACTTTTTGAGGTGGTAAATACGTAGGAGAGAGAAGAGTGTCTTGGAAACCTGGGGGTGGATTAACGGAATCTTGTCCTTCTTGGTACTAACCCTTAGACCATAAAAATTTGGGGTAGTATTTCCACCAAGGGTTGTTGGAGTTTGAAAACGGGTCATATCTTGGATTATTTTGATATGGGAAATTTGCTTTCTCGTCCAAAGCCTCGTTTGCCGAGAGTGTGGGGTAGTTTTCAATCAAATGATCGAACCATTCGCAACGTAGAAACATGGGTTTGCCTACATGTTGGACGGTCGATGGTGCAACTTGGGTTCCCACTTTACTCATTTCAAGCTCTTCTACATGACGGGATAATATGTCCATTTTAACACCCACATCAAAGTTTTGGTCGACTTGGTGTGCAATACCAATGTTAGTTAGGCTAGGCCTAAATTCTCAACTGGGTTACTGTTGATACCAAAATTAGTATGCTGATGTGGACAAATAATAAGAAGACACGTGTCAATCTACGAGGCACAATAGCAACGAGGAAGATCATTTCCCCGACCAACATACTCACTCCGAGCAACATGTATACTCTGAGGAACACCAGTCTTCCGAGGAACTCTTATCCTTCGAGGAACTCCAATGCTCCGAGGAACTCTTGGACGACGAGCAACTAAGGCGGTTCGAGCTGCATCTCGACCGCAGCATTAATTGCCAGATAATCAACAGTTCAACTATTCATTGAATGCTTATCATCTTGACACACACGTTTGAAGAGCATTAAATGAATTACCCTTTCATATGTGTATCATTTAATGTAACGCCCTTTCATGTACAGCCTAAGGGCTATAAATACCTTGTATCACCCTCATTCAAGGGGACCGAAATTTCTTGATAGCACTTGTAATCGAGAATTCCCAAACACTCAGCAATAACATAACAGTAGACGTAGGCCATTCATATAAGGCTGAACCACTTTAAAATCTTTTGTCTCATTTATTTATCTGTGATTAAATAATTAGAGTAATCTACTTTTTTACATCAACGGATTGGCGCCGTCTGTGGGAACGATTGTTATTATCGTTTTTCACCAAAAATCATTCATCATCAATGGCAGATAATCCGGAATCCAGCAATCGAAATGCTGGAAATGCTGGAAATCCTTCAAATCCATCTGCACCTCCAGATCTGGCTGGAATTATGACGAATCTGGCTCAAGGACAAACCGCCATGCAGGAAACAATGCGACAACTCATACAGACCCTTCATGGCGGTGCACCTGCGCGTTCAGGACAACGAAGTGGTCAGAGGCAAACTTATTTACTTTCTTCACGATCCAGGCGTACTGAGTCATATCGTAATGAGGAGTCTGATGATTTCTCTTATCAACCTGGGCGAACTTCGTCAATAAGGGCTACAGATACTGATCAACGTATCACCCTCTCTCCAGAAAGACCCAGTGCCTTAGAAAGACTGAGTAGGGTGTCTCCTTTCAGTCGATTAGGCCCTAAGAGGAATAGGAGTCCACCTAAAACCATGTCGAGGAGTTTTCGACGACCATCAGATCTAAGAGAAGGATCAGCACAATCACGACCAGTTGCTCGTCAAGATAGATCTCAGGAGGCCACATCAGAACAATCAATTGCTCGAACTAATAAGCCCGAGGAAGGAAACGATGCGTGGAAAGGTTCCATTCAGCGCTTGGAGGATAGATTGGGAGAAATGGCCAAGGCGAAGAATCCCTTACAACGAACTTTTATTCAAGGGACACCTTTTGTCCAGGCCATTATGGGTTTTCCTACCCCGTCGAAATTTAAAGCACCAGTAGTGACCCCCAAATATGATAGAAAGACAGATCCTATTCTTCATATAGAGCAATATCAAGCTGCCGCCGATATCTATGCTGTCCCTGACGAGATGAGATGCAGAGCATTCTCAGGAACTCTTACTGGAGCTGCCCAGATATGGTACAACAATCTTCCTCGGGGTAAGATTTCAACTTTCTTTCAGTTGACCGAGTTGTTCATCGGCAATTTCTGTTTTGGAGCAAAGCCAGTAAAACGAGTAGCACACTTGTTAAGTGTTAGACAAAAATCTGGTGAGAGTACTAGATATTACATAACTCGTTTCAATAACGAGAAGCTGTAAGTCATAGATTATGAGGAGAAGACAACAATCACCGCCTTGAAGAGTGGGTTGTTGCCTAATAAGTTGTATTACAATTTGGCGAAAGATCCACCTAAAACTATGTCAGAGTTGATGGCAAAAGCGGCCAAAATCATGAATGCCGAAGAAGCTATGGCTGCCAAGAAGAATATGGATAAAGACACCAAGGTGGAAGTCGACAAGACTAAAAATAAAGAGCATAAGGGCAATGGCAGTGACAAGCGTTCCAGAAATAATAAGTCATCATGGGAAGTCCTGAAGAAATTCGATAATTATACTCCCTTGAAAATGGGTATTAATCATGTCTTGGAAGAAATCAAGAATAGCGAGGAGGTAAAGTGGCCGAAGAAACTGAGGTCAGACCCTGATGCGAGGAACAGGGATAAATATTGCGAGTTCCACAAAGATCATGGCCATATGACTAAAAATTGCATAGCTCTTCAGAATGAGATTGAAACACTCATCCGAAGAGGAAAGCTAGCAAAGTATGTTGATCGGGGAGGTGAAAGAAGAAATAATGATCGAACTAGAGAGAGATCTAGATCTCCTCGTCGAGCAGAGGAGAAAAAGAAGAGAGGCCATGAAGATGATGCCGAGGATGACCCCGATCTTCCTAAGAAACCAAGGCAGCCAGAACGAGAGGTATTTTCCATACGTTTTGGGTCATTTGATTGTAATGTTATTACAGGAGGAGATGCAGGAGGAGGAGATCTTATTGCAGAAAGAAAAGCTTACCTCGGAGAGGCACAAGCTTGCTCGTACATTCAGCGAATAAATTTGGCCGAGGAGGATCGTCCGAGGAAGGTAAACAAAGAGAAGCTGGTTATTGGATTTTCAAAAAATGACCTGGCAGGTGTTCTTTACCCTCACGACGACCCTTTGGTGATCAAAATGAGGATGAAAGAAGTAGTGATTTCAAGGGTGCTGGTAGACAATGGCAGTTCGGCAGACATCATGTACTATTCTTGCTTTGACAGTTTAAATTTGAAATTATCTCAATTGGAACCTTATCACAGACCTCTTCTGGGTTTCGCTGGCGAGAAAGTTTTTCCACTTGGGACGATCAAGTTGGATATATTCATTGGAACTTGGCCTGCTTGTCGAATAGAGAGAATACGCTTCTTTGTGATGGATAAGAATGTGCAGTCAGCCTATAACATCATCATGGGAAGAGTTGGTTTGAAGAAGTTCGAAGCAGTCCCATCTACAGTACATCAATGTTTAAAATTCCCAACAAATTTCGGAGTGGGAGTGGTGAAAGGTGATCAAAAAGTAGCTCGAGAATGCTATTATTCATCTGCCGAGCAAGAGGAGCTTGAAGAGTCAAGGAAAAAGACTACTACTTACCAGGTGGATGAAAGTACATAAATTGAAACACTTGATCCGAGAGATGAATCCCAACTTGTAAAAGGACAGGTGGTGGAATCTACAGAAAATGTTATTCTGAACGACGAAGACCCTGAACGAACAACTCAGATAGGTTCGTCGTTGGATGCTTCAATAAAACAGGAGTTGATAACTTTCTTGAGAAACAGAAAGAAAACTTTTACGTGGAGTCATGAAGACATGCCAGGAATAGATCCAAACTTCTTATTTCATGAGCTCAATGTGAATAAGGAGATCAAGCCTGTAAAGCAGAGAAGAAGGGTATTTAGCCCCGAGAAGAATCAAGCTATTCAAGAGGAGGTCGACAAGCTCCAGAAAGCCCAATTCATTGAAGATGTGAAGTATCCAGACTGGTTGGCAAATGTGGTGATGGTAAAGAAGAAAAACAATAAATGGAGAATGTGTGTTGATTTCACTGATCTCAACAAGGCCTGCCCAAAGGATCACTTCCCATTGCCCAGAATTGACCAACTAGTGGATGCTACCTCGGGGCACGAGCTGCTCAGCTTCATGGATGCTTACTCTGGTTACAACCAGATCAAAATGAAACCTGAAGACAGGGAAAGCACTTCTTTTATTACCCCTAGGGGAACTTATTGTTATAATGTTATGCCTTTTGGTTTGAAAAATGCAGGAGCGACATATCAACGGCTGATGAATAAGGTTTTTGCCGAACAAATCAGTTGCAACATGGAAGCCTATGTCGACGATATGCTGACAAAGAGAAAGAAAGCTGCTGAGCATCTAGTTGACTTAGGTCAGACCTTAGATCAACTGGATAAATTACAGATGAAGCTCAACCCAACGAAGTGCACCTTTGGAGTACGAGAAGGAATGTTCCTCGGGTACATTGTCAACCAGCGAGGCATTGAGGCAAATCCAGCAAAGATCAAAGCTCTTTTAGGGTTGCGATCTCCAACGACGAAGAAAGAAGTGCAGAGTCTTACAGGACGAGTTGCAGCGCTCAATAAATTTGTATCTCGAGCAACTGATAGGTGCCTTCCATTCTTCAAAACACTCCGAATAACTTTCGAGTGGAATGATGAATGTGAAAAAGCCTTTCAAGACTTGAAGAAATATCTGGGAACACCTCCACTGCTGTCCAGGCCAGTGATAGGAGAAAAGTTGTACTTATACTTGGCAGTATCAGAGAATGCAGTCAGCTCGGCATTGATCAGATTGGAGAATGGAGTCCAGAAGCCAATTTATTACACAAGTAAGGCTTTCCGAGGTGCAGAGATCAGGTAACCAAAGTTGGAAAAATTGGCATTAGCATTAATTGAAGCAAGTAGAAGAATGAGGCCTTATTTCCAGGCCCATACCATCGTCGTATACACCAACATGCCATTGAGACAAGCCCTTCATAAGCCAGAAAAATCAGGAAGACTGATGTATTGGGCAATAGAGCTTGGTGAATATGATATTGTATATGAACCCAGATCGTCATTAAAAGGACAGGCTATAGCAGACTTTATAGCAGAATTTACATATCCTGATACCCCCGAGGAGCAAAAGTTGCTCGCTAACCAACCTGTGGATGTTACAGGATCAACAGACATGAGTCCAAATCAACTCCGATTGGTAAAAGGGCTTGTAAATGTAGAAAGATCATCATATTCAAACCCAGACCAACTCCGGTTGGTAAAAGGGCGAGAAGAGATGGTCGACGAAGAACAAAAAAACCAGGGAAGGATGAAAGGAAACAGCAGATATTTCACCGAGGAACTCTGTCAGAAAAGAAATTTGAAGACGAGTTACCTACATGGAAATTATATGTAGATGGGTCATCTTGCACAACAGGTTGTGGGGCAGGGATTGTTTTGAACACCCCAGACGAGATTGACGTGGAATATGCCTTACGATTCCAATTCAAAGCTTCCAATAATGAGGCTGAGTATGAGGCCATAATAGCAGGTCTTAATTTAGCAAAGATTATGGAAGCGCAACAAGTGATGGTATTCAGTGATTCTCAATTAATTGTGAATCAGATGATGGGAACGTATGCAGTTAAAGGAGAATTAATGGTCAAGTATCATGCAAAGGCGATGGAGTTGTTGGCAGAATTTGATGCCATTTAGTTAATCAGAATATCCAGAATGGAGAATGCACAAGCAGACGCACTGGCCCGACTAGCATCAGCTACTCGTACCGAGTTGCGAAGAACGATACCAATTGAGGTATTAGAAAGTCGAAGCATAGATGAAGGCCTGACGATGAATGTTATTTCCCTTGATTTAGGACCATCTTGGATGGAACCCATCAGGGCATATGTCGAGGAAGGAGAATTATCGGAGGATAAGATCGCTGCCAAGAAATTGAAGTTTAAAGCTGCTCGGTATGTACTAACTAATGGTGTTTTGTATAGACGAGGAATCATGGCATGTTTGCAAAGATGTGTACATCCCTCCGAGGTGAAAGAATTGATTGAAGAGATCCATGAATGGTCTTGTGGAGCCCATGTAGCAGGTCGGACAGTGTTGCAAAGGGTGATGACGCAGGGATACTACTGGCCAACGATGAGGGCTAATTGTATAGCCTATGCTAAGAGATGTGATAAATGCCAACGTTTTTCCTCTGTCCGACGAACTCCACAAGCATTGTTGACACCCATAACTTCCCCTTGGCCTTTTGCCATGTGGGGAATTGATTTGGTTGGACCACTGCCAACGACCCGAGGAAGATTCAAGTACCTCGTCGTCGCAGTGGATTATTTTACTAAGTGGGTAGAAGCTAAGCCTATGATTGATATGACATACGAGAAGGTGTACCAATTCGTTTGAAAGAATATCATCTGCCGATATGGTCTCCCTCATGCCTTCATCACAGACCATGGAACACAATTTGATAACAAGGAGTTTGCCGCCTATTGTCATCAGTCAAACATTTTGAAGGTTCATTAAGCACCAGGCCATCCTCAAAGAAATGGGCAGACTGAAGTGATGAACAGAACATTATTAAATGGTTTGAAGAAGAGGCTAAGTGAGGCTAAAGCTAATTGGATTAATGAGCTACAGTCAGTATGGTGGGCTTACCGAACAACTCCCCGAGCAGCGACTGGAGAATCACCATATATGCTGGCGTTTGGAAGTGAGGCTGTAATACCTGCTGAGTTGGGTCTCCCAATACACAGAGTGCTGAATTTCAATTCCCCAGTTAGTTACTTGATGAGAAGATTAGATTTGGACATGCTCGAGGAAGTTAGAGAAGAAGCAGCCATTAGGAATGCTGCATATCAACAACGAACAACTATGTTCTACAACAAGAGGGTGAAGAAATGCGATTTAAAAGAAGGAGATTACGTGCTAAAGAAGGTCATTCAGAAGCACAATAAATTGGAAGCAAATTGGCATGGACCTTACCGAGTTACAGAAGTTGTTCGACCAGGAACTTACCGAATAGCAACTCTAGAAGGAGAGGAATTCGAGAATGCATGCAATGCTGAACACCTACGCAAGTATTATCAGTAATGTAAAATGTAAAGCAGTTCTATCAATATGAATAAAACGATAATGTTTCACCATCTTCTCTCCTTTTATTGAAAGTTTTTCGGGGAATACTAGTGTACAACACTACGCTGCTCGACAGCAAAAAGAAGACGATAGTTCAGACCCACGACCAACTCCGGTTGGTAAAAGGGCGAGAACAAACTATACTCCTTTGGTTAGGAGGCATACACTAGCGTGACCAACTCCGGTTGGTAAAATAACTAGTGGACACTGATAGTTCAGACCCACGACCAACTCCGGTTGGTAAAAGGGCGATAACAAACTATACTCCTTTGGTTAGGAGGCATACACTAGCGTGACCAACTCCGGTTGGTAAAATAACTAGTGGACACTGATAGTTCAGACCCACGACCAACTTCGGTTGGTAAAAGGGCGAGAACAAACTATACTCCTTTGGTTAGGAGGCATACACTAGCGTGACCAACTCCGGTTGGTAAAATAACTAGTGGACACTGATAGTTCGAACTCAGACCAACTCCGGTGGGTAAAAGAGCGAGAACATGTGATTCCTAAAAATGCCAATCACGGTTGGTTAATGCCAACTTATGTTGGTCGGAAGGTAAAACTATTCCAGAAAATACAAAATATTCCAAACTGAACCAAGTATGGTTGGTCGGGATCAAAATCCACTAACTGTAGTTGGTCGACGAGGATAAAATTATCGACCTTGGTTGGTCGGACATATTTTATGAAAAAAATTACCAAGTATGGTTAGTCGGGGATAAAAACTCTCACTAACTATAATTGGTCGACGAGCACAATTTAACAACCTTGGTTGGTTGGAAAAATTTTAAACATTTTTATACTCATTACTTTATTATTAAGTGATCGAGCAACATTACTGATACTTATAACTTTTTATTATTAGATTGGTCGATGAACCATAAAGTATTGTTATGCAATCACAAATATAAAAGTGTTAGACAAGTACAAAACAATAGCAATACAGATTTGCAAACAGAAAATGAAAGTCTTTCATTAAAATTCAAAACGAATTACAAATTACATATTACATTGAGATCCCCACTCTATTGGTTTCTTTCCCTTAGCTTTTGAAATAGGTTCCTCGCCAACAGGTGGATCATTTAAAGTTTGAGGAGAATTAATAAAATTCAAGTCCTTCAGCATTCTGACATTCATTACTGAAGGTGTGTCCAATAGATGCTCGGGACGAGATACCTCGATCTGAGAATGAAGATTGTAATCACCGAGGTATTGTGCAATTAAGCTCCGAGGAATAGCACGAGCTGGGATCCATTCCTTGTCCAAATTGAACGGTGTCACAGGCAAGTCAAGTACCCCAGGGTCATAATAGTCCCATAAGTAATGTCCCTGTTCAAGTTTCAACACGCATAAGGCATTCAACCAGCCTTGTTTATAGCCCTCATTAGTGGCATTCTGGATACGAGCATCTAAATGGAATAGTGCCTCATTGTACCCAGCCATCCAAAATTCCCTGGGCTGCTTATGGAATTGGAAAGTTAGTCTCTCCAACTGCTCGTGAAGGTTTTTTGCAAAAATGTCCTTATTCTCTAAAGCAGACTTCGTCGCAGTAAGTTAATCCTCCAAAGTTAGGATTTTCTTGGACATTTCAGACAAAGCCCGATCTTTTGCATTCAATTGGTACGCTTGAGTTTCCAATGTTGACAGAGTACGAGATTCTTCAATACTACGAGGAGTTCTTGATCGACCCCGAGCAGGTGGAGTACTTCGTTCCTCGACAACATCCTGGGCGAATCTTCCTCGCCCACGAGAACCTCTTCCTCGTCCCCGAGTAGAAGTAGAAGTACCAGATCTTCTCAGGATATCCAACTCTTGCCTTAATTTGGCATTCTCAACCTCTAAGAAGGAAAATCCCTCATCGGTCACTGGGATTACCGCTGTTGAAGAAGAGGCTGCAGACTTATATTGTGCTAGCTCTTTCTGCAAATTATTATTCTCTTGCTCCAGCAGTTCAGCAATTTGTCTACAAGCTTCAACTTCTCCCTTTAGGGTCCTCTCCCTGACATCATACCCAGTAAGGAGTTTGTCGTAGCCCTTCTCGGCAGAAAACTGTTGATATTTCTTTTCATACCCCTCATGTAACAAGGCATTTGACTCCTTGTACTGAGTCTGAAGATCTTTTAGAGTATATTGAAGCTCCTCGATCATATCATAGTAAGCCACGTTATTGGCCACAGCTCGATCAAGTAAGCCCTTCAGGTATTGATAAGCTTCTACTGCCTGCTCTGAAGCACCATGGCCAAGGATGTTGGCAACTTCTGATGCACTTAGGTCTGTGTGACCAGCTTTATAATATTCATGGTATTGCTGCATCAACTTTGTGTCATTAGCAGACAGAAGATCCATCCTGGCCAGAAACTAACAGAGAAAGAAAAAGAAGATCAAGACAGAGTGCAGATAAAGAAGAGACAATCATATGGAAGAAAAGAACTCATATTTTATTAGATCATAAAGCAAAGTTACAAAGATCTGGGATACAAAGTACAAGTAAAAGAAAAACAGAAAGAGAATACCGAACAACTTCACACCTTTTCCTTGTCTCCCAAGACTTTCTCGGGAGGCTAGGACGAGGAGCTTGGTTGCTCGGTGAAAATAATGAGTTGGTCGGCGGGAGCTGGAACTTGTTCTGGAGGAGCTGGCAGAGATGAAAGCTCCTCGTCAGCAGGCTGGGTAAGGATGAGATCACCCACTACCAGTGAAGATTCTTCTGAGGCAGCTTTGTCCTCTTCTTCATCCTCGATGGCTGGGGGAGGACCAGGAAGATGCTGTTGAAATAACTCGGAGTCCTCGCTCACCTTCAATTCTTGCAAAGCAGCAACCCAGCCATCTCGGAAGTATTTCAAACTTCCATATTGCACCTGAGTCATCATGGCAGCTACTCCCTTGTTCCACCCTTTGTCCCAACCTGTGTTGAAAGACTTCTTTATTGCCATCTTTCTTTTCATTTTCTCCGAGGAGAGCTTCTCGGATAGAAGGTCCTCGGAGGCTTTCAACTTGGCCTCCAACTCCTCCTTCTGACGATTTACTTCGCGCAGAAGGGTCAGCTCTTCCTCAGCTGATTTCAGCTTATTTTCAAGCTCCCCGAAGGTAGTGAGCTTCTCGGCGTATTTCCTATTCTCCCTCTCCAAGTCCTTCACTTTATTTCCCAACTGCACTTTCTCTGCTTCAGATGTAGCCAATTTCTTCTCCCATTCACCTTTATCGTCGTCGTACTTTTGACGGGATTTCTTCAGAGATTGGGCCAAACCCTGGAAAGCATCCTCTACTCCAGACGAGGAGCTTAAAGCCTTGAGCGCTTCATCTTTCTTCACTATGGTGTTAAAGCAACTCACCAGCTGAAAAAAGAAGGCAGTGATGAGTTAGTACCGAGATACATATATTGATAGAAAGAAAGAAGAATTCAAGATAAGAAGAAACTTACTGAAGCAATGTGACGAGTAGCTAGGGATGTCAGCATATCCCTAGACATGTTTTCCTCGATGCCTTGGACTTCAGGAATAGTCCAAGTCTTTACCGAGCTCATTGCAGAGCTCGGGGGAATAATGGTTGGAACACCAGCTCCACTAGCTTAAAGCTGGGGAATGACTTAAGAAAAACTAACCGAGGAGGACTTCTTCAATCTCCTCGGTGTATTCTCAACAACCTCAACCAAAGAAGAATTTTTGGTTGGAGAGATAGTGATTACTTCCACAGGTGCATCCTTCTGTACAGGAGCCACTGGGGGCTTCTCGGTGGCCTTCTGAGGAGCAACAGAAGGGGCAGCATCCATTTTCTTTGTCCCCTTTGGGACATCAGCTTTATTTCTCTTCCCATCTCCAGCAGAGGAGGTCTCTTCAAATAGAGCAGGAACTCTTCTCTTTCCCATCTTCTGACTCAAAGGAATGTGAGAGTCTGGTGAAGAGTCTTCAGAAGCTGGCAATGGTTCGCTAATGCTAGCCACAGGATGAGCAGTATAAGAGGATGTATAGCTCCTGTACTGCAGCAAGTATGAAGCAGACCTAATGTGCTCGTCTGCAACCTTCTGATGCAAACTCCAGATATGTTTTAAATGCTTGATATTAACTTCTGTTTCTTTTGGAGTTTTTCTCTTGCTGTCAACTGCAAACAAAAATATAGTGAAATATCAGTCATACATTTTGTCAAACACAATGAAATCATAATTTCAAAAAACAAAATAAGATGAAAATAACCTATCCCATTGCCATATGGGGGGCATCTGGGACCCTCATATACTGCATCTCCAACCAAAGGGGCATGTTGCCAATTTTTTTATAACTACTCCATGTTCAAAATAATCCCTGTTAGCATCAGGGAGGTTGACTACTAGAGCCCTATTCAAAAATCTAGTTTTTAAATAATAAACATTGTCTAAAACCACCCATCTATAACAGTACATAATCTCAGGAATTCCTATACGAGTTCCATGAGTTTGATTTAACCTATACACCCCATTAACTATTCTCCATGTGTTGGGGCTATTTTTGCAGGGACAACATCAAAATACTGACAGAACTCTAAACACAAAGGGTTTGGTGGAAAAGAAAATCCACATTCAGCAATAAAGAGGCTAGGGAACCAATGTCCCTCAGCCAAATCAAAATAACTTGAAGGCTCAGAAAGACTTTCCAAAGTTACCCAAGAAGGAATAGAAAAGTCAGAATGGAATTTCTCAAGAGATTCGATAATATAAACCATGGTGAATAAAAAGAAATGAAGGAGAAGGAAGAAAATCTTACAGGAAAAAGGAGATCTGTTGATAAACAAACGAAGAAAGGGATGAACGCACAGAAGAGAGAAAAGCTATAGAAAACTCGAAAGCAGAAATTGAAAAGGTAGAAGACGATGGGATTGCCTCTGAGGCTTAAATACTTTGCCTTGGGAAACGGGGAAAGAAATGATTACAAAAAAGAAACTATTACGCTACCGGCGGCTAAAAGAACAAAAAGGGCACGAAGATCGAAGCGCTTATAAACATGTAAAAAGGCGGATTCTGCGAATTTAGAAGGAAATTCAAATACGAAGAAAAGGCTCCTAAAACCCAGGAAGGTCATTTAATATTGCCATATACCGAGAAAGAATGTTCCATACTCCTCAAAGTTTGAAATATGAAACATTGGGGGCTTCTGTTGATACCAAAATTAGTATGCTGATGTGGACAAATAATAAGAAGACACGTGTCAATCTACGAGTCACAATAACAACGAGGAAGATCATTCCCCCGACCAACATACTCACTCCGAGCAACAAGTATACTCCGAGGAACACCAGTCTTCCTAGGAACACCAACCCTCCGAGGAAATCTTATCCTCCGAGGAACTCCAATGCTCCGAGGAACTCTTGGACGACGAGCAACTAAGGCGGTTCGAGCTGCATCTCGACCGCAGCATTAATTGCCAGATAATCAACAGTTCAACTATTCATTGAATGCTTATCATCTTGACACACACGTTTGAAGAGCATTAAATGTATTACCCTTTCATATATGTATCATTTAATGTAACGCCCTTTCATGTACAACCTAAGGGCTATAAATACCTTGTATCACCCTCATTCAAGGGGACCGGAATTTCTTGATAGCACTTGTAATCGAGAATTCCCAAACACTCAGCAATAACATAACAGTGGACGTAGGCCATTCATATAAGGCTGAACCACTTTAAAATCTTTTGTCTCATTTATTTATCTGTGATTAAATAATTAGAGTAATCTAGTTTTTTACATCAACACCAACGTTGGGACTTTTTTTGCTATGGTTTTTAAAAAGTTCTAAGCATTGGTTTCACTCTTTTTCATAGATTCGCCATAGCGCATTTACTCCAACATAGCTTGGGTGTTAAATTCAAACCCTTTGTAGAGGATTTGGACTTGGCGTCGTAACTCAATCTCATAATGTAGACATTGCTATATCAAGTCCTTGAGACATTTTAAGTTTGTAAATAGCGATTCTCCCTCTCGTTAGCTAAATGTGATTATGACGTGACATATCGACTTGTCTTTTGGTTCGGGAAGAATTTTTAGAGAAACTCTATACTCATTTGGTTCTAATAGCGATATATTGGGTTTTGAGTTTATAGGAACTAACTCTTCGCATTTTCTTTCAAAGAGAATGGGAGCAATTTATGTCTAACAACATCATTGAAAAGTTGTTGGTATTTCATTATCGCATAAATCTCATTGAATTCGTGGTAATGAAAATATGGGTCATGTATCCCCGTACTCCTTAACACGGGTAGTATTTGGATGGTTCCCGATTTATATTTTAAGTTATTAGCATTATGAGAGGGAAGAAGGATACACGATGACTGACTTGATTGATTGGGATATAAGTAGTCGTTAAGGGTTTGGGGTACTACTTTGTCTCATAGTTTAAAAAATTACGAGAATCTACCTACGAAAGTGTCAAAAATATTAGATTACTCCACACTAGCCAAATGACCCGTAGTGTCTAAAAAATAACTTCGCATACACTGTGCTCATTTGAATTACTTTTCTTTTCTTTTCAATTTTTTTCTTTTATAGAAAACAAAAGAAAATAAATTGACTCAAAACCACGTACTTAAATTAATACAAAGAAATTTGGTAAGGAGAAATTCAATTTTCAAATCTAGTTTTCTTGATATTAATCGAACGACAAGACGGGTCCTCGAATTAATCCCCCTAATTCGAAATCTATCGCTCTTTTCAAGGGAGAATATAAAAGATGACCAACTACCCTTATCGCTTCAAATTATAGTTTTACCTCAAGGTGTGTGGTCAGTACGAACACTACTAAAAACCATATATTAATGATATCAAGATCATACAATTGATTCACCCCGGATGTAGGTATTGCATAAATGTAATGAAACATTAATTGACAAGCAATTTGACAGAAGATATGAGAGAAACAAAGAAGAAAACAAGGGTTTAAGTGGTTCGATTGTTAGCTTACGTCCACTTTACAAAGTTTAAGTGTTTTTATTAGACTAGAGTATAAATTGCCATTAATGACACAATACAAGTCCTCTCTCTCTCTCTAGAGTTAGTGATGTAGAGTAACAATAGTGTTTCCAAGAGTTGATTTAAGTGAGGAAGACATAGTGTGCGTTATATAGGCTTGTGGATGTGCATTATCACCCCGAGCATATGTACCATGACTAATTGAGGTCGTGGATTATGAGAGAGTGCCAATTGTGTGTAAATGAAATAAGGTCATTATGAAGAATATTCTCCCATGTGGGTTATTGATCTCCGATAATGGTTTAGTATAGAAATGAATAAAGTGATCTTGTAATGCGTTCCATGCCTGTAGAACGTATATGAGGTAAAAGGTGTCATCCGAGGTGATACCGAAGCCCTAGGCCAAGCCAAAACTGTGAAGTGTCTGGTCCATGCTGGAGGACGAGATAAGTAATATTTGTCATTTGTGATCGACACACCCATGTTAGGATTGAGTATGCTTTCTTATGATATGCGTGTCGTCTGAGGCTAACAAACATATTGATGTGAATGTGGTTGGCCTCCTCTGTGAGACAAGAATACAATGCTTCGTAGCATGACAAAGTGTCATCTAAATAAAATCACACTTACGAACACATACGTAAATATCAGGTATAGGTAAAAAGATTGGACTTACCTGTTAGACGATACCGTATGTGGTGTGGTCAGTTGTCTGAGTGCCATGTAGACGAGACTATACTTATATATATCAATTACCCCTAGACCTTAAACTTCAGTGTTAGTAGGGGGATGAGTTTTAAACTTTGTCCCAATCGTCTTCAAGATGACTCTATTTAGTGTCTCTTCTCACCCAAATTCATGGCATGTACATCACGACTTTGGTGCCCCAAATGTCTATTAATTATCAGTCGTACCTTAGGGAAAGCATCAGGTCATCAACCGTAACGGTCATGTCACCCCCATGTGTTCTCTGGTCACATCCCACTGTGAGACATCAACCAACTATCGATCATCCATTGGTTTCGTGCATCTGACCCATGCGCACAACCTTTACGTTATTACAGGCCTTGTAAATTGTGTCAAATGATTAATCATTTTGAGATTGAAGTTTGGTCTGGGCGGACATCTTCTCTCAGTTCTTCCTTTTCTCTAAACTACTAACCTAGTTAAAAAAACATAATCTCTTTCTCTATTTAGCATTTTGCCCATTTTGTCCTTCTCCGATCATCTTGTTCGATATGTTTAATCATTCTAAAGTTATCAATTTTCTTTTATAGATACCTTTGAATATTTCCTTTAGTTTTTCATTGTTTTTCATTCATTTCTCCATTTCATATTTTTTTGGTGACTATTCTGGGTTATACTCCACCTTCTGTGATGGTTTTGTGGTGTTGATTTTAGGAGTTCTAGGTTTTGATGGTGGTGTTTTAGGTCTCTCCTTAGGAATTAGGGTTTTCCAATAAGGTTTAGTGGTGTTCGATGTTTTTTGATGACTTTTTCGGTTTGGGCTGCTGGTTTCTGGGTTTAATGTTCGTAAGTGTTCTTCCCTAAAAATGAGTCCTTTTCCCTGTTTGATCCTTCCAACCTTTGAAAACCTTTATGTAGTAGTTTGTTAATGTACCGAAGTTTATATGAGACTTGAGTAGAGTTATGTTGCCTTTGTGATTATGTCTGTTGAGAGAGGGAAGAGGCCGAGGCCAATCTTGATCGAGAGAGGTCTCCGACACCACTAGTGCTCATTTATGTCTGACCAACCTTCCCGACTACGAAACTGCACTTAAAGTTAATTCTCCAAGTGTTGTTATCATTAGTGGTGATGATATGTCGTCTTTCAAAGGGTATAGATCGTTTGAACACTTGAACCTTCATGCATACACTGCGAACTCGGGATCCTCTGATTCCTTTGATGAGGCCATGAGAATGACAGTTGTTCATACTGGCATGTTCAAGATAGAAGACTGTATTGAATCAAGCAACATGGGTCATCCTAGCACCTTGTCTCATCAGTGTGGGGATCCTGAGCCCTCGATCTACAATATATCTAACAAAGAAACTGGAGATAACATTCTCCCACTAGATATAATGCCCCAACCCATAACTACAATGACTGAGGGGGCATATTTAGGACAAGACCAATGTGGAAAATCTCATGTTATTGAAGACGAGGATAAGGTTTTTGAGGTTGACACGAGTTTTGCCTCATCTTATAAGAGTGATGTCCAAGAGACTGATTTTATCATCTGGCGAAACTTGTATGGTATTGACCAATAATTACATATGAGGTACCAGTCGAGGACGATAGGGCCTATGATCTCAGGAACAAAGACAAGATTGCCATCTATGAGGAAATGTTCAAAGTGGGCTTTCATATTCCCTTTGGGCAAGCAATTAAATGTATTCTTTTTGCTATCGGTGTTGCCCCACTTAGCTACCCCCCAATGCTTGGAGGGTTGTTATGGGTCCAGTTATTCTATGTAATATTGCCTACGTGGAGGATTTACCCCAAACGTCTTCCGATTATGATATTCGATTGCCATAACAAAGTTCAACACTTACTACTATCACATAGTCACCCAAAGACCGGGCTGAAAGATTCTACATGTGAACCATACTTCCAATTATAACTGTAAGTCTCAATATTTCTTCGTCTAGGTTCCGTGGGAGTTTGGTGACGACAAGTCGCTAGCGTAAAGGGAAATCAGGGCGCCACATAAGTGGGACAAAATTACTGTTTCGACCAAAGTTGACCTTGGGATGAGTCTAAGCAATAGGAAGAGAATTGACCAACTCAGGGGGTTTGATGGTCTTATTCTTTTTGAGGAGCTAATCAAACCCGAGATCCTCCTATTTGTTGGTATGGGGGCAACCCCATTGGAGTCTCTTCGTAAAATTTCTTATTATTTGATTTTTTTAAACTTTTATTGTCAATTTCATTTATTTTAACTGATACTACCAATCGTCGATATTTTTCATTTTGCAGATTGTCCAGAGAACACTCCCGACCATATTTAGGAGATGGCAAGTCCTATCACCGGTAATATCTTAGCCAAACTAAAGACAAGACTGCCTAAACGATATGCCCAAAACAAAAGACTATAATTGTTGGTCTTAATGCAACAGAGATCTCACAAAAGAGGAAATAGGCCACTGGGTCGAGAGATGTTCCTCAACATCAAAAGAAAATAAAACTTCTGAGATTACCGCCTTCATCCAGTGTCCCCTATATTTGATGACGTGTCAGCTACAACGTACATTGCTCAACTGGCCTTGAATCCCGAATCTCTTCTTGGGAGCCAAACCAAGGCCAAAGATATTATCTTGTCCGTGATCCTTTTGTGCAATAACTGTTCTTTGACGCACAAAGCAACGATAGAATTTTTAGCTTCTCCCTCCAAAGGGTCACCCAAGTAACAACTTTCACTTCATATTTTATAAAATTGTCTCGTGACATACTTGCTTTTATTTCTCGCTGCGTATTTACTTTTACCTCTAGTATGTTCTAATTATCGTTTGTCATTTCCCTTCACCGCCTTAATTTATTGTGATGGAGTCTGAGCCAAAGATCAAATTGGTTGACTAGGCCGAGAAGAAACTATCCGCT
This sequence comes from Sambucus nigra, assembly GCA_949130495.1. Classification (NCBI taxonomy): domain Eukaryota; kingdom Viridiplantae; phylum Streptophyta; class Magnoliopsida; order Dipsacales; family Adoxaceae; genus Sambucus; species Sambucus nigra. The sequence goes on from OX422209.1 coordinate 482,586,877, forward strand.
ATGCAAAAATAGCTTGACGGTAAAAAATCTACTCATGAAGAAGATGTGATGAAGCTCCGAAACCGTTATAGGGATCATCTTATTGCCTTTTAAAAATTCCTAAGGATACCTTTAAGAAGCAGGACAAGTCCGAGAAAGAGCGTCTGAAGATGAGCTGCTAGTCAAATGTGTTAGAATTTAAGAAATATGAGGAGTTCGCAAGCTATGCCTTCAGGTACTTAGAGAAGGGGTCCAAGTCCACTTGTAAATGAGTCATCAATCAATTTCCTGACCTCGTCTCAAAGTATCCCAAGGTAGCCGAGACTCTCAACTCCTTGAGTTTTGTCGATCTGGAAACTATTATTGCTCTGGAGGAGATTCTGGATGAGGGCGCCAATGAAGATAGCATGGAGGTTGAGGCCGATGGGGACGAGACGACCCAATTTTTCAACGATGAGAGTTAGTTTGGCGACCAAGATGTCACCACCACTGTTTAAGAAGAGTTGATCGTCCTTGAAATCATAATTGCTGCTTACTTGGCATCCGAGACTTAACTTGCTCTATTTATACTTCTTGGGCAACTGCCTATGGTTTCTGATGCCCAGTTAATTTTTTAAACATTATTCTCGTCCCACTTTTGGGATTTTAACAATGTTCCTTTAATTTTCAATACCCCTCTGTTGTGTTGTTTTGCTGATGGTATTTGTGATTGATATACTTTCCTTCATCTTTTTTTATCATGTCTGGATACTCGTGGTGCAGTTTTTCCTTTATATTCACCATTAAACAATGACATTTAGTCTCATCATAACAATAATGATGTTTAGTGCCACCATAAAATAATGATGCTAATTTCCCACCATTTAGGGCTTATATTGAGACATGTCTAGGAGGCGAGACTCCAAACATTCTCGTACCGCCAAGAGAGATATTTGCATTTTACTTTCATCATAAATTAATGATGTTAAGTGTCATCATAAAATAATGACGTTAATTTTCCCACCTCTCAGGTTTTATATTGAGACGTGCCTAGGAGACGAGACTTCAAGCATTCTATACCGAAGGGATAGATTTTATTTGACTTTCACCATAAAATAATGTTGTTAAGTCTCACCATAAAAATAATGATGTTTAGTTTCACGATAACAATAATGTTGTCAAGTTTCCCACCTCTTAGGATTTATGTTGAGACATGCCTAGGAAATAAGACTCCAAAAATTCTCATACCTCCGAGAAAGAGATTTTATTTTACTTTTACCATAAAATATTGATGCTAAGTCTCATTATAAAATAATGATGTTTACTTTGGAATATCTATTTGGATAACATGTCTTTCATGGTATGCATATGATCTTTTAGTCTTCCCATATCTCGAAGGATGAGACATTCCTAGAATCAAAGACTCAAAGTAATCTCATCACGATGAGAGAGGGATTTCACGACTATAATAAACCAAAATGGAAATGCTTCATATGAGAGGTAACACTTGATTTTCATTCATTGATAACCGACTTTCTACATTAACCTCTCCATTACGATTTGTTTTTAAATGTTATGCGTTAAAATCTATTGCAAATTAAATGGTACCCTTCGCTGGTCGGTCCCGACTTTTTTGGGAGATTTGGATCATCTTCTTCGTCATCATTTGATTATTTGTCATTTTGATTTATCTGTACCTCCTTTTGTATGGCATGTAGTCTCTTATCAAAGAGTTTCTGTATTTACTCTCGTCTCGGCTTCCATTATTATCCACATACTTGATCACTTTTCCTTATTTCAATATCTTTTCAATCTCATCCTTCAGGGCGTGACACTAATCAGTTTTATAATCATGATCTTGGTGGAACTCACAAAATTTATTCTTGTTCCTTTGATGGGTTGGGGCCCTAAGTTAGTCCGTCTAATTCAAGTATATATCATCTTTGATCTCATTCAATATGGTCGGAGATAACAACGAGTGGGATGTACTTTGAAAATTTATCATCATTTGACTTCTTTTCTCTTCTTTATCCTTGTCTTCATCTCGGTTTTGCCCAAATTTGTTACTACCTGACCCATTTTGGTCTCCTCTTTTGGCTGCCATGACCTCCCCCGCGTTCACGATTCTCTCAGCCTTAGCGAGAAGTTCTACCATAGATTATGGACGATCTTTGGAGAGGTTCCAACAAAGTTTTCCAGGTTAAAGCCCACTAATGAAGGCTGACATCGTAATATTTTCATCATAATCTTCGACCTCTAACTTCTTTTATTGAAAACGGTTTATTCTTCCCCTAACTCATGTTCAAAATATGAGTCACTCGCTTGGTAGTCTTCATGCCGAAACATAAATTATGGATAAACTTATTGGCCAACTCTTTGAAATTTGCTATATTTCCTCTCGGTGGACCAGTATACTACACATGGGCAGCGCCTGTGAGAGTGCTAAAAAATGCCCGACATCTCATCTTGTCTGGAGTGGAGTACATGTCGGTCGCCTACTAGTACATTTCTATGTGATGAACATGATATGTGCCTCCATCATATCTAGGCATCACCATCGATGCTTTTAACTTTCCAGGAATCGGATAGCCGACAATGTTTGGTATGAAAGCAGAACCCTCCATATATTAACGATGACTAGGATCTCGACTTTTGATGAGGCAGTCGATATTATTCTCCAGCCTTTGGATCGAGCTGCTCCAATGCTTCTCATCTTCAACAACGCTCTGCAAGTGGATCCTATGTTTGGGTCCTTTTTTGCATTATTTACCCCTCGGCATTCCGTTTGGTCTGGATGGTTCCTTGGGCGAGTTTTGCTGAGACGACCAATGATCCTTGTCCCATAGATGCTATTAGGGACAATCTCTTGGATACAAAACACTTTTGGGCTGAGACACGATTATTTGTTGACCCCTTGCTAAGTCTCGTGAAAGCGCTATTCCTGTTCTGACTCTGACTTTGATGAGTAGGAAGAGGCTATTAACCTAGTCAGTATGATGTGTCTTTCGTCTCATACTGTTCTCCCTAGTCCCAATTATGCTTTTCCTCATGTTCCACATCTTCAATCCCTCCTTACACCTCATTGCCAAGGCGAAGACGACGGGGATCAACAATTTATTTTAACTTAGGCCATACTGAACCTCTTTGGTTAGATCTGCTGGCTGCCCCTTACTACTGGTGATGCGTCCCCTCTCATGGAGATCGGCGTGACGAGATTCATGGTCTTGTCCTCTGGGATATGACTCATTATTTCTTTGATAAACGCCATTAACTGGTGTTGCATTACCTGCTAGATGTCCACAAGAGATCTCAATGTTACCGCTACATCGACTATCTCAGACTAAGGGGGGTCGAAAGATATTGTCAATCATAGAAATTAAACAACAATAACAGGGGTGAAAAAACCCCCAAAATAGGATGAATCAAACAGAAAGTTGATGAAAGAGAAATCCAAGCTAAAGGTGAGAACGATAAACACGTTCCCACAGACAATGCCAAATTGATGGTTCTGAGATCATACAACGGATTCACCCTGGATGTAGGTATTGAAAAAATGTAATGAAATTTTAATTGACAAGAAGTTTAACAGAAGAGATGAGATAAACAGAGAAGAACACAAAAATTTAAAAGGTTCGGTCGTTGACCTACGCCCACTATACAAACTATGAGTGTGTTTTCATTAGAATAGGGATAGATTTTCGTTAATGACACAATACAAGCTCTCTCTATCTCTCTCTCTCTCTCTCTCTCTCTCTCTCTCTCTCCCTCTTTCTCTAGAGTTAGTTATCTAGAGTACCAATAGGGTTTCCAAGAGTTGATCCAAGTGAAGAAGACACATTGTTCCTTATATAGACTGAGGGGTGCGCAGTATCACCCTAACAAGTGTCCCACACCCAATTGAGGTCGTGATTATGAGAGAGTGCCAACCGCGTGTACATAAAGTAAGGTCATTTCAAAGAATATTCCCCTAATGTGGATTACTAATTTCCAATGACGATTTAGTGTAGAAATGACCAAAATGCAATTGTCATGCGTTCCACGCCTATAAAACGTATCAGAGGTAGGAGTTGCCATCTGAGGTGATACCGGACGCCTCGACCAAACCGAGATTGTGAGGTGCTTGTCTCCATGCTAGAGGTTGATACGAGTAATATTGATCGTTTATGACCGACACACCCATCTTAGGATTGAGGTTGCTGCCTTGTGACACGAGTGTTGTCTAAGGTCGACACCTATTTTGATGTGAATGTGGTTGGTCTCCTCCGTGAGATGAGAATATAATACTTGGTACGATGCCAAAGTATCATCCAGACGAGACCACACTTGAGATTGTACTTGTACAAATCAAGTATAGGCAAGAAGTCTAGACTCACCTGTAAGACGAGGCTGTGGTGTGGTGTGGTCAGTTAGTTATCTAAGTGCCATCTGGACGAGACTATACTTCTGTATATCACTAGAAAAGGTGTTTGCGGGACTGATTTGATAAGTTCATGTTGGAGTAACTTTGAATTCTAGCCTTGATAAGAGGTTCCTACGAGCTATATGAACACTCTAAGGCCAATGTATAAAATATTTTAAATTAAAAATGATGGCTCAAGTTATGCAACTGCGGTAGTAATTTAGGGATTTTCAGGCCAATAAAGGTGACAAAATCCCTACCATGAACATAATAAGCAATTTCACTCTCCATAAAATCAGACTTTTAAGTCCATTGAATTCTCCTCGCATATTTCTAGCTCCGTCATAGCCCTGCCCACGTAAACTTGAAAAATTTAATCCATGTTTGGATAAAAGTGGTGCAACAACTGCTTGAACTGACGAATTAGAAGTATCACTAACATGTACAATCCTAAGAAAACGCTCCATCACATACCCTTTTACATCAACAAAACGTAAAACAACAACCATTTGCCCCTTCACTGATATGTCACGAGACTTGTCAACTAAGATAGAGAAATATTCATCTCCTAGCTCGGTAAGGATAATATTTGTAGTATCAATTGCGATGGAGTTAATAATATCCTTTTGAATTGTATGTGATGTCAACATGTGGTTTTGTGGAGTGTTCTATAATACAATTGTGTCAATTTGGTTATTGTGGTTGGCAAAAAATGTAAGAGCTTAAGAAAGTTACCCTTATTAGTGATTCAATGGGTTCATCATGATCTCGAAATCATAACCCTTGACGCAAAAGAAACCTAATACAATCAATTGATGCAGCTAAACGAACACAATAGTTCTATTGAGTTGGACTACATTGCTTAGCCAAAGAAAATTAAATGTATTGCTTTTGCTTCAATAGATCTTCACCGGTCTTTACACATTAATTATGTGCATTCGTAGGTTCTCAAACATGATTATTAAAGTTCTTTTTTTTTTCCAATTCGTATATCCCTCAACAACAAAATAAGCACCAACATCGATTTTAAAAAGATAGCAATACAAAAATATGTAACATCTTTGTCAATGACATACCAATCAGACCTAAATCTGCGTTTATCAGTTGCACATAAATGCCAAGGAAAGTTGTGATTTTTAGGCTGATAAGGGCTTTTTGTCAAATAATAATGTCGAACCGCGTTTCTTTAATTCACGTCATACTCACCAATGCTTTTTCTTAACCCTGGATCAACTCAATACTCTTCTATATTTGCTTCAACATTGAGAAGAGGGGCCCGGGGGGGGGGGGGGGGGGGGGGGGGCTACCGAGCGAAGGTGTTGAGGTTGACATTGTTTAACTTTCACTTGGCTATCATTCGTGTCTTTTTAAAATACTTCAAAATAGATTCCCTATATTTCAAATCATATTCGAACAATTTAACTTTTACACTTCCAAGTAATTTAATAATTTTTTTCATAAAATATAATAAACTAATTTAACAATTTACTAATTTTTATAATAAACTAATTTAACAATTCTAATCATTTGATCATTTAAAGGAAAAAAATGTTCAGCCGAAAAAAAATACATTTAAGCAATTCTAATAATATACTAATTTAACAGTATACTAATAAGAAAATCCAAGCTCTTAATTAGAGACATAATGAATAGTAAAAGTGCAAATATCTAACTGAGCTATGCACCTTTTATATGAACTACGCAATTTTGTAAGAAACTATTTGGACTATTTTAAATTCAAAATTAAATTTTAAGGACCACTAAACTATGCTCCCAATTCAATGTAAAAAAAACACAATTCTTCGCAATAAGTTTAGGGGTTTCAACGAAATATAGTCACAAGGGAGTTTCCGTATTAAAATTATTTCAATTGGTTCTGGTATAAAATATATAGTTCGAATCTTTATATTTATTTAGGAAATCCACCCCTAATATATACATTTATCACTTATTAATATAAATATTGAATTGAAAAAAAAAAGAAAAAAAAAAGGAACGAAACTTATCTGCTTGTTGTGTGCGAATCGCAAAGAGAGAGAGAGAGAGAGAGAGAGACCACTGCGTGAGTGCAAAGGGAGGGAAGGGGGCAGTGCAGAGGGGGGAAGGGAAAGGAAGATCGGTGTCTGGTGCGGACCTATTTTCATAAATGATGTGAGTCCCCACCAATACTATTGACCAATCAGAATCTAAGACATCAAATAGTTTGATGTCTCAAAAACGTCAAATTTCTATCCCTTCTCTATGGTTGGGTTTTGGGAAGTTTTTGGGAGAAACAATTGTGTTTAGAAAAAGATGAAAGGGTTAGGGTGGTTTTTTTAGGTGTAAAGCATTTACATATCCGCCACTAATATTTTTAAGTGACAAAAAGTTTCACTATGAAAAATTACATGAAGGTCTAAAAAAATATATAGTCTATAGAGAGGAAAAAATTCCAAAAAAACTAGCTGGGCAACCGCCTATCCACCTAGGTCCGCCGTGTCTCAACATGAACAACCTTGAGATGAAGATCGAAAATATGAGCAAGTAGACCATTTAACGTGGGACAAATACAAGATGTGAAAACCCATCAACCTCAACTCAAATTGACCTATAGATGGCACAGATGGGGAACCTCAAATGGATTGATCGATAGTTGCCACATGATGGGGGCTTGTGGAGGGACCCTCGTGGATTTACCACAACTCGTAGCACACAAAATCATTCTTACAGCTGTTCCTCACAATTCCAGTTGTGCAGAGATCCAAGATTCTATTGGTGCATATTTATTATTTAACCTCGTAATACATCATCATGTTGAATATATAGCACCAGGTCTTCTTTAGTAACCTTTTAATCACTACCTTCAACTATGACAGGTTAACACACACGGATCAAAGTCAACTTGGAATTAGGATACCACAACATGCTATTTCAAAATCTAGAAATAAAACTAACTCGGTGTGGATAATCAAGTTGCCTTCTGAGAAACTCACTATATCGTGAGACAATAAGCGAGCAGAATATCCAAAATTTGTTCTTCTTTATCCACTTTCTTATTATCTTTTATGTTTTAGTCTAATACCAGCACCTTCACTTCTATTTTCCGCTATGGCCTTCGATCTCAACACAGGAAGATTGTGAGTGGAAGACTTTTGGAAAAATAAATAATAAATATACCATTGTAATTTGTATATATGTGATTTATATCCAAGTAATATTTCACATTTGACTCATCGATAGCATTTCCACACTTTACTCATTAATAGCTGTCCCATAGTGTTACTTTGAACAATAGAAGCTAACCTCTACCTTGTTACATGTGCAATTGCGGTGTTACTTGTTAAAGTTCTCCAACTTAAAGGACATCATCTAGTTTATTACATGTGCGATTATAATCTTAGAATCAAGATGATATAGATATCACTCTCAAAGTAAGAAGTTAAACCTACAGTAGTAATAGGAAAGAAGTAACTCAGATAAAGAAACGAGAATAGTAGTTGCATCCAAGCTCAAAACAATGGCCACTGCAAACAGATAAGATACAAGTGATAACTAAAACTATATTAGATGATCTTCTTGAAACAAGAATTTCGAAAATGGAGAATTTAATTCTAGTTGCACCCAGCTACAGGACACAAGGCATTGAATATAAATAAGCTACATTCTATTATTAAGAAAAAGGATTTTGGAGAACAGGGAGCAAAAAAATTAAGACTATGTTTTCCATTCATATTTAATATGATGCAATGAATCCACAATACAATAACCAGGACTGTTACAAGTGATAAATAACATGAGAATACATAATGATATGTATCGTAACTTAAAAGTAATTGCCCTCTAAAAATCATGAGCTGAAAAGGGCATATCAATCTTAACTTCAACCAGATAATAACCCTCTACTCAATGGATCTTCAAGAAGAAGATACCTTAACAGCTTTAAATTCAGGGTGGAGCAACCCAAGCTCATCCTTAACCTCAAGAGGATTGCTAGTTTCATTTCTTGTTCTTTTAACTTTCCTACTTGCAAGCGACTTATGAGTAAACCCATACATCTGCAGAATCTGATTGTCGCCAAAATTAAAGGCTCGATCCATCTGTTTCAAACACCTCTCCACCGGATAATCCCCAAACTTACCACAGGGCTTACAACCCACAAAATGAGTCACAAGCGGCCAGCGGTGATCACCCAAACCCGGGTGATAATTGTCAATAAACTCCTCATACCTATCAACCAAAATCCCCCAATACCCATGCAAATAGTAATGATTCTCTAGATAAACCTTACTCCCCCACTGATCCCTCTGTGTAGCCAACAAATAAACCATTGCGGATTGATCATCCGCTTCGAAAACCGGCCTATCCTTAAGCTCTCTAGTTAACACCTTCCCAGCCTCCTCCCTAATTTTGCCTTTAGGCCCCATGGGTGCCCAAGAATCAAGAATATCCAATGACCATTGACAATTCCTCAACAAAAAACTCCCAGTATTCAACCCAATCCAATTCTTCTGATCATAAACCATCTCATTCCACCCATGCATCACAAAATTCCTATCCTTATACCTCTCCCATGGCACCTCAAATGCCATATCAGTAAACATAGCATCACTATCCATCCACCATAGAAACTCCACCTCAGGATGAGACAACAAAAGCTTCCGAATCAAGGGCAATTTGGCCCAAAACCCAGCCATTTCAGCATCAAGCAAAGCCATATTGTAGAACACTTCAATCCCATGTAGCCTACAATAATCAATCTTGTTCTTAATAGATTTCAACAAGTAATGATCCCCCACCGGATTCTCACACGGTTTGGGAGACGACCCAGTAACCAACAAAACCCTGGGCTTGTTCGGTCTAATAAAGTTTGGGAAATTAGGATTTGCTTTAAGCCAATCAGCTCTTTGCTCATCCCAATCTGAGATCTTTGGCCCCAGAGAGTATGGTTTGTTTGGATCTCTTTTAAAACCGTCATCCTCTTCGTCTACGAATATTTTGTTGATGTCAAATTCCGCGTAATTGTTGGACGAAACGGTGTCGTCTGTTGTGGCGGTGGTCATTTGGGCTTCTTCTAGGACACGACGAGGTTCGACGCGTTTGCGGTAGTGAGAGAATGTTTGGCGGATATCGTTAAAGTCTTGCTCGGGTGTACCGAATTTACCTGCACCCAGGTTGCTTCGAAGAACGATTATTGTCATGAACAAGCAGAAGAACGTCAGCTTGCCCTTTTGGAGGATCCTCTGAAATTGACGAGACCGACGAGCTCCCAAAATTTTGTCCATCATTTTTTAACAGATAATTAATGGTTTGGGGGTCTGTATATTTGGTAAACGCTTAGAGATGAAATCCCATTTCCAAGTGTAGATCGTGGATTTGGGGTTTGATTTGAAAAGGGGGAGTCTGTTTATTTGGATGTCGGTGGATGGAGTTGAAAGAGTGGGGAGGGGAGGTAGATTAAGAAAAATGGGAATATGGGCAAATAAGACACAGCAAACGAGGAAGAGAGAGTGTACGTTCCGACAATTTTTTTATTTTTAATGTTAGTATTTTACAGCTTCGCACGTAGTCACATGAACGCGGCGGGGGAAGTGAGATTCTTGCTTTGCTTTCCATCCATTGAACGTTAGCAAAATTTTATTTTGTCAAATAATATAAATAGCAAAGAAAGATTATTTGAACATTTTCTATTATATTTTTGTGCAATTATTATTGTCATGTTTGATTAACTTTCCATTTGACAATGTTGGAATTTTTTATTTGGTTTATTTGTAAAACCATTATTTTAGAACATGTTTTTACCCAAAAAAAATTCATAATAAATGATTAGGTTTTTACGGTCTAGTCCTTGGACTCACAATTTTTGACAAAAAAACTGGTGAATCAAATTTTAAACGATTAGGTTCAACATATAATTACTGTCAATTTAAAAAAATCATAAATCTAATCGGCTATTGGAGTTTTCTCTGCAACTAACGACTATTCTCCGAAATCGAAAATAACATCAATCTTATGCTTTTTTCGTCTGTCCTATAATCGATTACAGTGTTCTTAATCGATTCTACCTGTATCACTTGGTTCTATCATTTGTAAGTTTATCTTTACCAACAGTTGGTTTTTCTATTTTTGATCGATTACAATAAGTGTATGTACTTTGTTTTGATTCAAGAGACTCATTGTAATATTCATTCATGTGATTGAATAGCTTTTTATATGTTATATATGTATATGTTTTGATTTTGTGTTTTTTATGCATTTATGTTTGGATTCTTCATATGTAAGTTATATTTATCAATATTTGTAATTGTTAGTTGAATGTGCTGAATGAATATTATTGATGTTTCTAACTAATTTTAAGAGTCCTTGATTTTGATTTGGTATTGAATCACTTATTGATATAGGTCCGCGCCAACGGAAATAACCAGTTCGATATCAGTTTTCAAAGTACACGCAGTGTTTATAAAGTACACGTGATTGTTTTTTTGAAAATATGTGTCTGCTTTATTGCTTCATGTATATGTTTTTAAATAGTGCCTGTAATTTTATATTAATTATAAATAAATATTTTGATATTTCATGCATTAAATTATTGCACACATTTTTAGAATTGTTGACCTTGAGGTAAATGTTTTTCATCTCTGTTTTACTGCAGGACATGATGGTAAGTAGTGTAATAGCAAGGTGTTGTTATTTGGATAATATGGCTTGTATTGAAATATTTGAAGATAGCTCATTATATTTCATATGCAATGAGCTGTGTATTAGGTTTACTAATTTGAGAAGTGGGAGTTTTTCATTGAGGTATTCATTTGGTGATGAATGTCGGTTCATGTTGGTTTGTGACAACGATGTTTGTTGTATGTTGCGGTCCCAATTGATCGTGAAAGCTAATTTCATTTGGATATATGTCATTGATTCATTACCATTTCCATGTAATACATGTCGTGAACGGGTTGAATGCTCTAATCGAATTTTTGAAGGGGTTGACTGCAGTAATACAAGTTCTGAGAGGGTTGACAGTGGTGATACAAATACACAGAGGTTAGAGTCTTTATCATCAATCACTGCAAATGATTTTAATAGTTACATTGAAAATGACTTTTATCTTGGAGGTGTGGAGCCAAGTAAGTCGAAAGTCTATCTTTTGAATGATTGGAAGACTTATATAAGTCATGAGCAACAGTATTTTGAAGGAGGTGTAGTGGAATTTCGGGATAAATTGCGAAAGTATGCTGTTGAGGTTGGGTTCAAGTATGTGTATTTGAAGAATGATAAAACTCGAGTGACGGCTGAATGGTCTAAAAAGACTACTGAGAATTGCATGTGGAGAATTCATGCTTCATTATCTACAATAAATGGATACTTTTACATACGTGCAATGAATAATGAACATACATGTAGAGATGTCTTTCGTAGTCCGTCAGCCAAAATGATAGCCTCCAAGTTGATTTCAACATTGGTAGCTGATGATCTTAGAGATAACCCGCTATTGAGACCAATTGATGTAGTTAGAGATATGAAGAAGAATTATGGTCTTGATATAGCTTATCAACATGCATGGCGTGCGAAAGAGATGGCTGTTGTTGATATACATGGTGATGAAAAGGTTTCTTATGCATTAATGAATAATTATCGTGACCTTCTATTGCAGTATAATCCTGGGTCGCATTGCATCCTTGACGTGGAACATGAGAGTAAAAAATTCAAGAGAATATTTGTAATGTTTAGAGGATGTATTTATGGATTTCAATACTGCAGACCTGTTTTATTTCTTGAGGGTGCCTTTTTGAAGAGCCGTTACCGTGGAACAATACTATCAGCTACTACAAGGAATGGGAACAATGGTAAATTAATTGTAAATATTTTATTTTGTGTATTGCATTGACATTTTGTTTGTTCCATACCATATCATCAAAATACAAGCATAAAAACATAAAATACCTTTGAAGGTCTTTGTTTTAGTTCACGTGAACTTTTCATTTTTCAGCGTGTATTTTCATGATATGTCTTATTATGTGTAATACTTAGTAAAGTACACGCCTAGTACATGTCAAGTACACATGAATATTTTTGTTAATTTCACGTGTACTTTTCATTTTTATACGTGTACTTTGATGATGATGATGTTATGTGTAATACTAAGTAAAGTACACGCATAGTACATGTCAAGTACACGTGAATATTTTTGTTGATTTCATGTGTACTTTTCATTTTTATGCGTGTATTTTGATGATGATGATGTTGTTATGTTGAATACAAACTAAAGTACACGCATAGTACATGTCAAGTACACGTGAATATTTTTCTAAATTTCACGTGTACTTTTTATTTTTATGCGTGTACTTTGATGATCGGTGTTGTTATTTAGAAATAATAAAGCCAAGTACATGTTAAAAATGTAAAGTACCTGTTGATGTAAAAAATTAGATCATATCTAATTATTCAATCACAGATAAATAAATGAGACAAAGAATTTTTAAAGTGGTTCAGCCTTATAAGAATGGCCTACGTCCACTGTTATGGTATTGCTGATTGTATGGGAATTCTCGATTACAAGTTATCTCAAGAAATTCTCCTCCCCTTACAATGAGGATTGTACAATGTATTTATAGCCCTGAGGCTGTTATGTGAAAGGGTAATATATTAAATGATGTACATATGAAAGGGTAATACATTAAATGCCCCTTAAGCGTATGCGTCTGAATGATAAGCATTTAATGAACAGTCAAACTGTTGGTTATCCTGCTATTAATGCTTTGTTCGAGGTGCAGCTCGGACCGCCTGAGTTGCTCGGACCGCCTAAGCTTCTCGGTACTTAAGAGTTCCTCGGAAAGTTCTTGTTCCTCGGAGCGTATGAGTTACTCGGGGAAGCAGTGCTCCTCATCGTAGTATGATTCCTTAGAGCGTCTGAGTTCCTCGGAAGTATTTATTGTTGCCACGTAGATTGCCACGTGTCTTCATTCAATTGGGCCATGTCAGCAGACTAAATTTGGTATCAACAGAAGCCCCCAATGTTTCATAGTTCAAAATTTGAGGAGTGTGGAACATTCTTTCTCGGAATATGGTAGCTTTAAATGATCCTCCTGATTTTTAGGAGTGTTTCCCGTGTATTTCTTTTTCCTTCCAAATTCATAGAATCAGACTTTTTTGAATTTTTATAACCGCTTCGATTGTCGCGCCCTTTTTGTCCTTCTAGCCGCCGGTAGCGTAATCGTCTCTTTTTGTAATCATTACTTTTTTCTTTTCCCAAGGCAAGGTATTTAAACGTCACAGACACTCCCATCGTCTTCTACCTTATCAAATTTGTATTTTCGAGTTTTTCATTATCTTACTCTCTTGTGCGTTCATCCTTTTCACCGTTCGTTGTCAACAGATCCACTCTTTTTCTGTAAGATCTTCTTCCTTCTTCTTCATTTCCTTTATTCATCATGGTTTACCCTGTTGAATCTCTTGATAAGTCTCGCTCTGATTTTTCTATTCCCTCCTGGGTTGTTCTGGAAGAGCTTTCTGAGCCTTCTGACTATTTCCGTTTGGCTGAGGGACATTGGTTCCCCAGTCTCTTTGTTGCTGAGTGCAGATTTTCTTTCCCGCCCAATTCTCTATGTCTGGAATTTTGTCAATATTTTGACGTTGATCCTGCAAGAATAGCCCCCAATACATGGATAATAGTTAATAGGGTTCATAGATTAAATCAAATCCATGGAACTCGCATAGGAATTCCAGAAATCATGTTTTGCTATAGATGGGCAGTGGGTGATAACACTTTTTATTTAAAAACTAGATTTTTAAATAGGGCTTTAGTGGTCAATCTCCCGGATGCCAATATGGACTATTTTGAGCACAGAGTTGTTATAAAAAATTGGCAACATGCTCCTTTATCAGGAGATGAAGTGTATCAGGGTCCCAGATGCCCTCCCTATGGCAATGGGATAGGTTATTTTTATTTCATTTTATTTATTTTGAAATCATGCTTCTTCTGTGTTTGACAAAATGTGCCACTAATATTTTAATGTTTATTTATTTGTAGTTGACAGCAAAAGAAAGTGTCCAAAAGAAGCAGACGTGAATATAAGACACTTAAAACTTATCTGGAGTTTGCATCAGAGTGTTGTCGACGAGCACATTAGGTCATCCTCGTATCTGCTGCAATACAAGAACTACACCACTTCTTTCACTGCTCGTCCGGTGATAAGTGAAGTAGAACCATTACCAGCTTCTACCAGTTCCTCGCCTGAGTCACACATTCCTTTAAGTGAAAGGATGAAGAAGAGAAGACCTCCCACCCTTTTTGAGAAAACTGCCTCTGGTGCTGAAGAGGCAAAAAGAAGTAAGATTGACGTCCCAGGGGAGGGGACAAAGAAAACTGATGGACCTTCCTCGACTGCCCCTGTTGTGAAGGTTGTCGAGAAGCCCCCAGTGGCTCCGAGCAAGTCTGCTGCTCCAGGAGAGGTGATTGTAATATCACCGACCAAGAGTTCCTCCTTGGTTGAATCTATTCCTGCTCCCCCGAGGAAGCTTAAGAAGAGCTCCTCGGTCAATTTGGCTGACAGCATCTCTCAGCCCCCGACTAGTGGAGTTCCCACTTTCGTTCCCCCGAGCTCTGCCATGAGCTCGGTGAAGACTTGGATCATTCCTGAGATCCAAGGTATCGAAGAAAACCTTTCTCGGGATATGGTTACCTCTTTGGCAGCTCGCCACATTGCTTCTGTAAGTCCTTTTACTTTAAACTTTTCATCTTTCCCTTATTATATCTGTCTCTGACTTGCTTTCATTTTCTTTTCACAGTTGGTGAGCTGCTTCAATACAATTTTGAAGAAGGATGAAGCTATTAAAGCTTCAAGCTCCTCGTCTGGTGTAGAGGAAGATTTGATGGGTGTGAGGCAGTCTTTGGAAGATTCTCGCCAGAAATATGCTGATGATAAAGCAACTTGGGAGAAGAAGCCTGCCTCCACCGAGCAGGAGAAGGCTCAAGTTGTTGAAGTCCCCCAGGAGTTGGAGAAGAGAATAAAGGACTTGGAAGGGAAAAATAAAGAGCTCGACAAGAAGCTCAAAAATGCTAGAGAGCTTGAGAATAAGCTCAAGGTTGCTGAGGAAGAGTTGGGTCAGCTTCGGGAGGTAAATCGACAGAAGGAGGAGGTTGAAAATAAATTGAAGACTGCTGAAAACCTTCTGTCCGAGAAGCTTTCCTCGGAGAAGTTGAAGAGAAAAGTGGCTGTGAAGAAGTCTTTCAGCACTGGCTGGGACAAGGGGTGGAACAAGGGCTTGGCTGCCATGATGTCTCAAGTAGAATATGGCAGCCTCAAGTACTTTAGGGATGGATGGGTTGCTGCTCTACAGGAGATGAAAGTGGATGAAAATTCCTAACTCTTTCAGCGACACATCCCTGGTCCCCCTCCAACTCCTGAAGAAGAAGAAGAGGACGAAGCTGCCTCCGAAGAGTAATCTATGGTGATGGGAGATCGTCCCCCAGCCATCCAGCCTGCTACCGAGGAACTTCAGTAGCTCGCTACTTCCTCCGAGCAACCTCCAGCACTTCCCCAGCTACTATCTGTTCCTTTCGAGCAACCTACTTCCTCGTCCCAGCCTCCCGAGAAGGTTTTGGGAGACAAGGAAAAGGTGTAGAGTTGTTCGGGTTTCTCTTTATATTTTTCTTTTGTCAAATGTAACCATGAACATGTAACTCTGAATCTTGATATAATAAAACTTAAACTTTTGTCTTTGCATACTGTTGTCTCTTCTTCATGCTTAGTTGGTACTTTTATTGATTACTGCTTCTTCTTTCTCTACTAGTTTCTGGCCAGGATGGAATTACTATCTGCTCATGATACCAAGCTGTTAAGGCAGTGCAATGATTATTTTAAGGCTGGTCACACAGATCTGAGTGCAGCACATATTTTCGACATCCTCGGCCAAGATGCTTCGGAACAGGCGGTTGAGGCCTATCAATACTTGAAGACCCTGCTTGATTGTGCAGTGGCCAACAATGTGGCTTATTATGATATGATCGAGGATCTCCAAGGCATTCTTGAAGACCTTCAGCAACAATACAAAGAATCCACTGCCCTTTTGCACGAGGGGTATGAGAAGAAGTATCAGCAACTCAATGCTGACAAGGGGTACGAGAAGCGTTTTGCTGGCTACGAGGTGAGGGAGAGAACTCTGAGGGGTGAGGTAGAGGAGTGCAGACAAATAGCTGAACTATTAGAGCAAGAAAATAACAACCTGCAAAAAGAGTTATCTTAGTCGAAGTCTGCAGCTTCCACTTTAAACGCCTTGATCCTAGTGAATGATGAGGGATTCTCGTTCTTGGAGGTCGAGAACGCCAACTTGAGGGACGAATTGGAGACCTTGAAGAGAGCTGGTCCCTCTACATCTTCTCGTGGATGAGCAAGAGCTCCTCGGGGACGAGCAATGGCAGCTCGAATTCCTGTCGAGGAACAGAGGACTCAATCTGCCTTAGAGAACCAAGCCTTCCAATTAATGGCAAAGAACCAGGCGTTGGCTGAAATGTCAAAGAAGATTAGGGACCTGGAAGAGCATCTTTCTGTGCAGCAGTCAGTCTTGGAGAATAAGGAACTCTTCATCAAAAATCTCGACGAGCAGCTGGAAAGACTGACATATCAATTCCACAAACAGCCCGGGGAGTTTTGGATGGCTGGGTACAACGAGGCTCGTTACCACTTGGATGATTGTATCCAGAATGCCAATAATGAAGGCTACAAGCAAGGCTGGTTGAATGCCTTAGGTGTGCTGCAACTCGAATAGGGTCATTACTTGTGGGACTACCATGATCCTGGGCCGCTCGACCTACCCGTGCCACCATTCAAACTTGATATGAGCTGGATCCCTGCTCGGGCCATTCCCCGATGCTTAATTTCAAAGTATCTCGGCGACTACAATCTCCATTCAAGTGTTGAGATATCTCGTCCCGAGCACCTTCTAGATCGACCATCCGTGATGAATATCAGGATGTTAAAAGATTTAAACTTCATAAACTCTCCTCTTGCTTTAAATGATCCGCCTGCTAGCGAGGAACCTGTCTTAAAAGCAGAGGGGAAGAAACCAATAGAGTAGGAATTTTGATGTAATAGTTAGTATACATTTCATTATCAATGTAATCTATTCTTGGATTTAATGAAAGACTTTTATTTTTGTTCGCAATCTTAATCGCTATTGTCTTGTAAAATACTTTACATTTGTGCATGTATGTCTGTTAAAAAGATAACAATATTGTGTTGTGTTGTTTGTCGATCAACTTATTGTCGACTAGCTTGAATTTGTGGTAGTCATAAAAAATTACTAAGTTATTCCTCGAACAACTTACTAATAATTTTAAAAAGTCACGAGTATCAATAATTTTACTTGATCATTTTCTCGTATTCATAAAATGTTTCCCACCAACTACAGTTAGTGGGTTTTTATCCCCGACCAGCCATAGTTAGTGGATTTTTCTTCTGCGAGCAACTTTTAGTTGACGTTTTCAAGAATATATTTACTTCCTAACCAGCATAAGTTGGTATTTTTAGGAATATTTTTATTTCCCGAGAAACACATAGTTTTATTTCCCGTAGGAATACAAGTTTTACTTCCCGGAGGAATACAAGTAGCTTTACTTCCCGGAGGAATACAGGTAGCTTTACTTCCCGGAGGAATATAGGGAGCTTTACTTCCCGGAGGAATACAGGTAGCTTTACTTCCCGGAGGAATATAGGTAGCTTTACTTTCCGGAGGAATACAGGTAGCTTTACTTCCAGGAGGAATACATGTAGCTTTACTTCCCGGAGGAATACAGGTAGCTTTACTTCCCGGAGGAATACAAGTTTTACTTCCCGGAGGAATACATTTGTTTCTCGACCAACCTTAGCTGGTGTTTTCGAGAAAAATTTTGAGTAGCCCGAGTTTTGCCGAGTGCCCGAGTTTTGCCGAGTTTCGCCGAGTAGTGTGTAGCACTAGTATTCCCCGAAAAAGTTTCAATAAAAAGAGAAATTATCCATTACTGATAATACTTGCGTAGGTGCTCTACGTTCCATGCATTTTTAAACTCCTCCCCTTCTAAAGTTGCTATTCGGTAAGTTCCTGGTCGAACAACTTTTGTAACTCGGTATGGTCCATGCCAGTTTGCCTCCAGTTTATTGTGCTTTTGAATTACTTTCTTCAGCACATAGTCTCCTTCTTTTAGGTCGCACTTCTTCACCCTCTTATTGTAGAATAGAGATGTTCACTGCTGGTAAGTAGCATTTCTGATGGCTGCTTCTTCTTTAACTTCCTCGAGCATGTCTAAATCCAATCTTCTCATTAAGTCGCTGACAGGGGAATTGGAATTCAGTACCCTGTGTGTTGGGAGGCCCAACTCGGCACGTATAATAGCTTCACTTCCAAACGCTAGTATATATGGAGATTCTCCAGTTGCTACTCGGGAAGTAGTTCGGTAAGCCCACAGTACTGACTGTAACTCATTGATCCAATTTGCTTTCGCATCGTCCAGTCTTTTCTTCAAGCCATTCAGCAGTGTTCTGTTTGTCATTTCAATTTGTCCATTGCTTTGAGGATGGCCTGGTGCTGAGTGGATCTTCAAAACATTTGATTGATGACAATAGGCAACGAACTCCTTGTTATCAAATTGTGTTCCATGGTCTGTGATGATAGCATGAGGAAGACCATATCGACAAATGATGTTCTTCCAAATAAATTGGTACACCTTCTCATACGTCATATCAATGAGAGGCTCAGCTTCCACCCACTTAGTAAAATAATCCACTGCAACGACGAGGTATTTGAACCTTCCTCTGGTCGTTGGCAGTGGTCCGACCAAATCTATTCCCCACATGGCAAATGGCCAAGGGGAAGTGATAGGTGTCAATAATGCTTGTGGAGTTCTTCGGATGGAGGAGAAGCGTTGTCACTTGTCACATTTCTTGGCATAGGCTATACAATCAGCCCTCATCGTCGGCCAGTAATATCCCTGCGTCATCATCCTTTGTAAAAGTGTCCGACCTGCTACATGGGCTGCACATGACCCTTCATGGATCTCTTCAATCAATTATTTCACCTCGGAGGGATGTACACATCTTTGCAAACCTGCCATAATTCCTCGTCTATATAAAATACCGTTAGTTAATACATACCGAGCAGCTTTAAACTTCAATTTCTTGGCTGCGAGCTTGTCAATTGGTAATTCTCCCTCCTCAATATATGCCCTGATGGTATCCATCCAAGATGGTCCTAAATCAAGGGTGATAAAGTTCATCTCCAAATCTTCATCTATACTCCGACCAACTAAAACTTCAATTGGGATTGTTCTTCGTAGCTCGGTACGAGTAGATGATGCTAATCGAGCTAAGGCATCTGCTCTTGCATTCTCCATTCTTGGTATTCTGACCAGCTGAATAGCAAAAAATTCTGATACCAACTCCATCACCTTTGCATGGTATTTGATCATTAATTCTCCTCTGGCTGCATATATTCCCAATATTTGATTTACAATTAATTGAGAATCACTGAAGACAATAATTTGCTACGCCTCCATAATTTTTGCCAAATTAAGACCTGCAATCATGGCCTCATACTCAGCCTCATTATTGGAAGCTTTGAATTGGAAACGTAGGGCGTATTCCATGTCGATCTCGTCCGGAGTGCTCAAAACTATCCCTGCCCCACTGCCTGTTGTGCAAGATGAGCCATCTACATATAGCCTCCATATAGGTAACTTGTCTTCAAATTTCTGATCTGATAGAGTTCCTCGGTGAAATATTTGTTGCTTCCTTTCATCTTCCCCTGATATTTCTCGCTCTTCGTCAATCATCTTTTCTTGCCCTTTTACCAACCGGAGTTGGTCTGAGCTCGAATTTGATGATCCTGTAACATCCACTTGCCCTTTTACCAATTGGAGTTGGTCTGAGCTTGTGTTTGTTGATCCTGTAACATCCACAGGTTGATCAACGAGCAACTTTTGCTCCTCGGGGGTATCAGGATAGGTGAACTCTGCTATAAAATCCGCTACAGCTTGCCCTTTAAGCGATGATCTGGGTTCATAAACTATATCATATTCATCGAGCTCTATTGCCCAGTACATCAATCTCACTGATTTTTTTGGTTTATGAAGGGCTTGCCTCAACGGCATATCAGTATATACGACTATAGTATGAGCCTGGAAGTATGGCCTCATTCTCCTACTCGCCTCAATCAGCGCCAGTGCTAACTTTTCCAGCCTTGGATATCTGATCTCTGCCCCCCGGAAGGACTTACTTGTATACTAGATTAGTTTTTGTACTCCATTCTCCACTCTTATCAATGCTGAACTGACTGCATTCTCGGACACTGCCAGATACAAATATAATTTTTCTCCCATCACCGGCTTGGATAACAGTGGAGGCTCCCAAATATTTCTTCAAGTCTTGAAAAGCCTTTTCACATTCATCATTCCACTCAAAAGTCTTTCGGAGTGTCTTGAAGAATAGGAGACATCGATCAGTTGCTCGTGATACAAATCTGTTGAGTGCTGCTACTCGTCCTATAAGACTTTGCACCTCTTTCTTTATCGTTGGAGATCGCAGCCCTAATAGAGCTTTGATCTTTCCAGGATTTGCTTCAATGCCTCTTTGGTTGACAATGTATCCGAGAAACATGCCTTCTCGTACTCCAAATATGAACTTCGTCGGGTTCAGCTTCATTTGATATTTATCTAGTTGATCAAAAGTTTGACTTAAGTCAACTAGATGATCGGTAGCTTTCTTGCTCTTTGTCAGCATATCGTCAACATAGACTTCCATATTGCAACTGATTTGTTCAGCAAAGACCTTGTTCATCAGCCGCTGATATGTCGCACCTGCATTTTTTAAACCAAAAGGCATAACATTATAACAATAAGTTCCCCTAGGGGTAATAAAAGAAGTACTCTCCCTATCTTCAGGTTTCATTTTAATCTGATTGTAACCAGAATAAGCATCCATGAAGCTCAGCATCTCGTGTCCCGAGGTAGCATCGACTAGTTGATCAATTCGGGGTAGTGGAAAGTGATCCTTTGGGCATGCTTTGTTGAGGTCGGTGAAGTCTACACACATCCTCCACTTGTTGTTTTTCTTCTTTACCATCACCACATTGGCTAACCAGTCTGGATATTTAACATCTTCAATGAAGCAAGCTTTCTGGAGTTTCTCGACTTCCTCCTGTATAGCTTGATTCTTCTCGGGGCTGAACACTCTTCTTCTCTGCTTCACTGGCTTGATCTCCTTATTCACATTGAGTTCGTGACATAAGAAATTTGGATCTATTCCGGGCAAATCCTCATGACTCCACGCAAAAGTTTGCTTTCTGCTTCTAAGGAAAGTTATCAATTCCTATTTTAGTGAGGCTTCCAACGACGAACCTACTTGAGTAGTTCGTTCAGGGTGCTCGTCGTCCAGAATGATGTTTTCAGTAGCTTCCACCACTTGACCCTTCACGAGTTGCGACTCATCTCTAGGATCCAATGTTTCAATTTTTGCCCCTTCTTCACTTGATAATTAGTAGTCTTTTTCCTTGAATCCTCCAGTTCCTCTTGCTCGGTGGATGAATAATAGCATTCCCGAGCTACTTTCTGATCACCTTTAACAACTCCTACTCCAAAATTTATTGGAAATTTCAGGCACTGATGCACCGTAGATGGTACAGCCTCGAACTTCTTCAATCCTACTCTTCCCATGATGATATTGTATGATGATTAAACATTCTTATCCATCATAAAAAACGTATTCTTTCTGTCCGACAAGCAGGCCACGTACCAATGAATATATCCAACTTGATCGTCCTAAGTGGAAATACTTTCTCGCCAGCAAAACCGAGGAGTGGTCTATGATAAGGCTCCAGTTGAGATAGCTTTAGATTTAAACTATTGAAGCACGAGTAGAACATGATGTCTGTCGAGCTACCATTGTCGACCAGTACTCTTGAAATTATAACCTCCTTCATTCTCATCTTGATCACCAGTGGGTCATCATGAGGATATAGGACACCTGCAAGGTCATTCTTTGAGAACCCAATGACCAACTTCTCTTTGTTCACCTTTCTCGGGAGATCCTCCTCAGCTAGATTTATTCTTTGAATGTACGAGCAAGCTTGAGCCTCACATAGGTAAGCTTTTCTCTCGGCAGTAAGGTCTCATCCTCCTGCATCTCCACCTGTTATAACATTACAGTCAAATGACCCAAAGCGTATTGAAAATACCTCACGTTCTGGCTGCCTTGGTCTATTGGGAAGGTCGGGGTCGTCTTCGGGATCAACTTCATGGTTTCTTTTCTTGTTCTCCTCTGCTCGACGAGGAGATCTAGACCTCTCTCTTGTTCGGTCGTTGTTTCTTCTTTCGCTTCCACGATCAACATACTTTGCCAGCTTTCCTCGTCTGATGAGTGTTTTAATTTCATTCTGAAGAGCTATGCAATTTTTTGTCATATGGCCATGATCTTTATGAAACTCATAATACTTTGCCTTATTCCTCTTGTCAGGGTCTGCCTTCATTTTCTCTGGCCAGTTTAATTCCTCGTTGCTCTTGATTTCTTCTAGAACATGGTTGATATCCTTGTTCAAAGGAGTATAATTATCGAATTTCTTCATTGCATCCCATACCGACCTTGTTCTTGAATGTTTGTCATTACCATTGTTCTTATGCTCTTTCCTCTTAGCTTTATCACCTTCCACCTTGGTTTCTTTGGCATCCATGTTCTTTTTCGCAGCCATAGCCTCCTCGGCATTCATAATCTTGGATGCTTTTCCCATCAGGTCTGACATGGTTCTAGGTGGATCTTTGGCCAAAGTGTAGTATAACTTGTTGGGCAGTAGTCCACTCATCAAGGCGGTAATCGCTGTCTTCTCCTCATAATCATTGACTTCAAGTTTCTCGTTATTAAAACGAGTTATATAATCTCTGGTACTGTCACCAGCCTTTTGTCTAACACTTAACAGATGTGTTACTCGTTTAAGTGGCTTTGCCCCAAAATAGAAATTCCCAATGAATAACTTGGCCAGTTGAAGAAAAGTTGAGATCTTATCCCGAGGAAGATTATTATACCATATTTGAGCAGATCCGGTAAGAGTTCCCAAAAATGCCCTGCATCTCATCTCATCTGGAACATCATATATGTCGGCTGCAACTTGGTATTGTTCTATATGAAGGACAGGGTCTGTTTTTCCATTATATTTGGGGGTCACAACAGGTGCTTTGAACTCTGATGGTGCTGGAAAATCTATAATGGCCTGGACAAAAGGTGTTCCTCGAACAAAAGTTCGTTGTAGAGGGTTCTTAGCTTTAACCATTTCCCTCAATCTATCCTCCAGCCTCTGAATAGAGCCTTTCCACGCATCATTTCCTTCCTCGGGCCTGTTGGTACGAGCAACTGATCTCGTTGATGTGGCTTCCTGGGATTTATCTTGACGAGCAGTTGGTCGTGACTGGGCAGATCCTTCCCTTAAATCTGATGGTCGTCGAAAACTCCTCGATGGGGCTCTAGGAGGACTTTTGCTCCTCCTAGGACCTAATCGATCGAAAGGAGATACTCTGCTTAATCTTTCTAGCGCTCTGGTCCTTTCTGGGGAGAGAGTGATACGTTGTTCAGTATCTGTGGCTGGCACTGACGAAGTTCATCCAGGTTGATAAGAAAAATCTTCAGACTCCTCATTGCGATATGAATTGGTACGCCTAGTACGCGAAGAAGGTGCACAGGTATTTCTTTGAATGCTTCGCGGTCTTGAATGGGTTGGTGCACCGCCATGGAGGGTTTGTATGAGTTGTCGCATAGTTTCTTGCATGACGGTCTGGCCCTGAGCCAGATTTGTCATTATTCCAGCCAGATCTGGAATATTTGGCGGAGCAGATGGATTTGGAGGGCTTCCAGCGTTTCGATTGCTTGATTCTAGAATATCAGCCATTTGTAATGGATTATTTTTTATGGAAAACGATATTACCAGTCGTTTCCCACAGACGGCGCCAATTTATTGATGTAAAAAATTAGATCATATCTAATTATTCAATCACAGATAAATAAATGAGACAAAGAATTTTTAAAGTGGTTCAGCCTTATAAGAATGTCCTACGTCCACTGTTATGGTATTGCTGATTGTATGGGAATTCTCGATTACAAGTTATCTCAAGAAATTCCCCTCCCCTTACAATGAGGATTGTACAATGTATTTATAGCCCTGAGGCTGTAATGTGAAAGGGTAATACGTTAAATGATGTACATATGAAAGGGTAATACATTCAATGCCCCTTAAGCGTATGCGTCTGAATGATAAACATTTAATGAATAGTCAAACTGTTGGTTATCCTGCTATTAATGCTTTGTTCGAGGTGCAGCTCGGACCGCCTGAGCTTCTCGGTACTTAAGAGTTCCTCAGAGCGTATGAGTTACTCGGGGAAGCAGTGCTCCTTGTCGTAGTATGATTCCTTAAAGCGTATAAGTTCCTCGGAAGTATTTGTTGTTGCCACGTAGATTGCCACGTGTCTTCATTCAATTGGGCCATGTCAGCAGACTAAATTTGGTATCAACAGTACCTTTGAATGTTTTTGTTTAGTTCACCTGTACTTTACATTTTTATGCGTGTATGTTGATGTTAGTGTTGTTAATAATAAAGCCAAGCAAAAGATTAGAAAGTTAACGTGCATGCCTTTTTATCTTTATCATGTGTACGGTACATTTTTATGTTTTGTGTTATTATTTACAAACAATTTAGATTAAACACATAATATATTTCCCATGTGTTTTAGGGTCTGCGCCAGCAGCATCAATTTACAAAGTGTTGTACATGGATATGCTATTTATTTTAATTTTGATATATTTTTATATTTGAGACCTTTTTCCTGTTGCATATGTTGTTGTTGATTCTGAAACCGAAGATAACTGGATGTGGTTTCTTGTCAATTTGCATAGTGCAGTAGTTGAGCAATATCGAAATATAACATTTATATCAGATCGAAACAATGGATTACTTGAAGCTGTTTTGAGGGTCTTCCCGTTGTCTGCACATTCCTATTGTATACATCATTTACAAGGAAATATAAAAAAGAAAATTCGTGGGAATTGTGCTGGATTTCGAAAGAAAATTGTTAAAGATTTTTTGTCTTGTGCATATGCTGTCTCAGTGGATGTATTTCACAAGAATATTGAAGCATTGAAGAAGGAAGGAGGAGCTGCTATTGTCGATTTCATTGATAGTTTGCCTCCTGAGAATTGCTCTTGTGCATATTTCCCTGGTAAACGGTATGGTGACATGGCATCTAGTGTTGCGGAGTCATTCAATTCATGGATATTGGAGGAAAGGCATTTACCAGTAATGAATATGCTTGATAAATTGAGAGTGAAGATTATGAATTTCAATGCAAATAAACTTGTTGAGTCTGACACTTGGACAAAATCCTATGTCCTATTTTTCAAAAGTTACTGAATGAAAATTGGAATAAAAGCCGACATTGGACTATTATTCGCTCAAGTCAAAATTTATTTAAAGTTCATTCACAAGTGCGAGCAACAGTTGACTTAGGAGAAAGGACATGTTCTTGTAAGAGTTAACAGATTAGATGTTTTTCATGTTCTCATGTTGTTTTTGTTGTGCGGAGGAAAGGGACCAGTATTTATGATTATATTGAGGAGTACTATAAGGTATCTTTCTACAGAAAATCATACTCGATACCTATAGTTCCTCTTCCTGATTTGATTTACTTAAATATTCCTATTCCTGAAAATCCATCTGTTCTTCCACCAATGACTAAGAGACCGACAAGCAGGCCAAGAAATAAGAGAATAAAGTCTTCTGGTGAGATCACAGTAAGGGAAGTTACTTGCTCGAGGTGTAGTAAAACGAGTCATTACAGGCCTACTTGTAAGGAACCCATTTGAGTATTTTTAAAATTGTTGAATTCATTCATTTTAACCATTTGATTGAATAAATTAATTAATAAACCATATGTTTCACATAAATGAATGTAATTTATTTTTAAGTCTCATTTTTTAGTTTGTTTTTTGTGTAGTTATACATATTTTTCATAAAACATACGTGATCATTTTTCCTGATGTTCACGTGTACTTTACATTTGTATACGCATGTTATGTACAGTACACGCGCATTTTGATGTCCAAAGAAATTTTATCAATGCGTGTACTTGATGAAACATGCATGTACTTTATGAAGTACACATAGAATACATAAAGTACACGCATTTAAAAATGGATTTGGTCAGTTAAATATGCGTGTACTTTCTAAAAGCATGCGTGTACTTTATTAATGACATTTAATTTAGATTAACTTGATGAAATATGCGTGTACTCTATGATGTACATGCATGAAGTACACACATAATATAAATATACTATGCGTGTACTTGATGAAATGTGCGTGTACTTTATAAAGTACACGCATTTAGATATAAGTGTACATGCATGTTTTAGCAAAGTACACACATATTGATATGACAAAAATCTAATTCAATATACCTGTACTTTTTGTATTCTGCATGCAATTTTATCAAGTAGACGTATATAAATGCATTTACTATTTGGAAAATGGTTTTGGACATTACAATGTGCTTGTACTTTATAAAAGACACTTGGGTCACTCATATTTTTAAACTCCTATGTGTATTATGGTCCGTGCTAGCGGCATTATTATACAAGTATTTCAATAGGCGTGTACTTTATAGGCTATGCGTGTACTTTATAAAGTACACGTGTAATATATAAAGTACACGCATTTATATAATGTTTTGGGACAATATCTTGTTTGTGCTTTATAAAAATTTGCGTGTATTATAATTTATAATACACGCAATCATATTTTGACATACCAATTTTTTACATGAAATGATATTAATGTTTACATTTTTTACAATACACGTGATCATTTTTATAAGGGTCCACGTGTACTTTACTATATTTGGTGTATGACATGAGTGAGAATACATGCATGAAAGAAATAATTTTTTTTATTAAAAATAAAAAAAAAAGTACAATTTTTTCAAATAACAAAAGTTGAAAAAACTAAAGAAGGCTTCTATTAGGGATGTTTGTCAAAGGCATCTAGGGTGTCAGGAAGAGAGTCAATTAAATTCGATCAGTGTCGAATTTCTTCTTCTATGACAGCTACAAGGCCTTCATGGAGAGCCTTTTTCTCCTTCAGCTTGGCGATTTTCATGGGAACTTCTTGTGTATAGAAAGACATGAGGTCTTCATGTATTTGAGGAGGATCCTCATCCACATCAAATAAATCTATGGGATTGGGTGAAAGTCCAAAATAGCCTTCCCTCACATATGTTTGAAACTGCTCAAAGGCAGTTTCATATGAGGAAATATTTTCCTCAATTTGCCTTATTTTTGTTTTATTTCTTTCATCTCTCTCAAGAGTTTCTCGCATGTTTTCTGCTGGAATAACCATTATGTTATCTTTACCCTAGATGTAATGGTTAAGAACAGAACAAATATTATTCTTTTATAGGAAAAGTTAAAGCTATTTATTTCTTAACGAGAAGTAGTTGGGAAGTGATTAGTTGAGCTTAATAAATTGATTTTGGTTATTGTGTCCTGAATGAATTCTTCAAAGTAGTTTTCAATTAAAATAATAAAAAAATATTATATTAACCAGCGCGTGTACTTTAGTCAAAATGCATGTACTTTGAAGAATTTATTGGTGTACTTAGTAATTATCACTTGTATTTTTCGTGAAAAATGCTTGTATATTATTTCATAACACTCAGGTGCATTGTTTGTCTAAACCTTACGTGGATTGTGGTCCGCGCCAGCGAAAAAAATCCATTTTGGTGTAATAAATATTGTAAACAATAACCAATATAACACAAAGCAAATTACAAATATGTTTTGTATTTGAATCATAATTTATAAAAGTTTTTTCTCCTTTCGGGGGAAGAAATATTTTGATAGAAGAATTTCTCCAAGTACATATGCTCTTTGTTTTAGCATGTCAGGGTCTTGAAACAATTTTTGCATTTCCTTATTTATGCTTATTTGTTCAATATAGTACATGCAGAACACCCCATAGTAAACCCTGAAATTAAAATAAAATAAATATACAAATTAGTATGATATGAATGAATTTTTTGAAAAGATACAAATTAATAATTTTTAGAAATGAAGTTTTTCTTACCCATTATATTGTTTAGGGCATTCATGATCTCTTATTAGGTCAAATTTGAGATCACTTTCCAACAAGAAATCTACTGTCATTTTTTCTTGCTCTGTCAATGGATCATCATCCAATGTAAACTCATTTGGTGTACCTTCATCAAACTTCCTCTGAATTTGAAACCATTATTTTTCATTGTTTCTGCTTCAATCTTCAATAGGCACAGTGTTTTTCGAAAGACAGAAAACTGTTAAGAAGACAAATATTTAGTGCATACAAATAAAAGTGTATATGAAGATTAAAGAGTGAAAAGTACACGTATTATATTAACGTACACGTATATTTTATTTTTTAATATCACGTGTATTTTGAAATATGATGCGTGTACTTTGCCTAATGAGTTAAAAGTACACGAATAACATTAAAGTACACGCATATTTTATTTTTTCATATCACGTGTATTTTAAAATATGATGCGTGTATTTTGCCTAAAGAGTTAAAAGTACACGCATAATATTAAAGTACACGTAATTTGTATTGGTTCATTTCACGTGTATTTTAAAATATGATGCGTGTACTTTGATAATCTGGATAATTATGTGCAACTAATACAAAGTACACGCATTATATTATGCACGTGTACACGTGTATAATATAAGTACAGGTAACATTACTAAGGCACTAACCAATTTTTTTTGCATCATTGAAGAATATTGTGTTTTTTTCCTTGTCGTTCGGTCGAAGGGAATCCACGTGGATGACTTTATTTTCTTTTTTGTATATCACAAGTAATGTGAAATGTCCTACACTATGTCTTAGTACAATGAACAAATTATTACAAGTGCCTAAGTATTCAAATAAATCTCTGTATAACTCCCCCTTCTTATTGACTTCATTTGTGCTACAAGCTTCTATCTGAATAAAAATTATAGACATTGTGTTAATAAAAAAAATTGAAATTTTATTTCTCAAAACTTTCGGTTTAATTGTACTTACCCAACAATAATCAGAAAAAGTGTGTGAGTAGGAGAGCCCTTCCTCTAATAATTTTAACCTCAATACTTCACTAAAGGCAAGTATTATCTGTTTCACACAATATAAAATGGTGAGAAAATAATAATGTTGAAATTTAATGGATGTCTAATATTTGGACTACATACTTGGCTTGAAATTTCTTGATTGTTGAGGACTTCAACAAAATCTTCCCATGGGACATACGAAACCAGCCCTTGGAAAATAAATTCCATGCATTTTATATAATCAATAAGAATTGTATAATAATAATAACCTTAGT
Organism: Sambucus nigra; assembly: GCA_949130495.1. Classification (NCBI taxonomy): domain Eukaryota; kingdom Viridiplantae; phylum Streptophyta; class Magnoliopsida; order Dipsacales; family Adoxaceae; genus Sambucus; species Sambucus nigra. Next base: position 482,616,606 of record OX422209.1, read on the forward strand.
CTTTTGCACCAAAAAAAATATAAATTACCGAAGTGATAAATCATAAAACAATAAACTTTATCCTGGCTCAGCCTTTTGAATAAACTCTTCAATCTTTTTCTTCGAAGCTTCATCGAGATATTTGTATACTTGATTGCTTCAAGATTGAAGTGAGTTTCTTTCATTTGTTGAGCTATTGTTAGACGGTCTTTTCTCAGCTTTGACTCTTTTTGTTTCTTATTTGGTTCATGCTTTTCGATTTCGCTGTCAGCTTTTATTTTCTTCTGCCCTCTAGTAAGAGGTCCTTTTGTTTTGGATATTTTGGGGGTGCCCTGAAATGTCTTTGAGGCTAGTTCAATCTTCAAACTCAAAATTTCATCCATGAGTTATTTATTAATGTTTGCCTGATATATTTAACAAGGAATGTTGGATTGTAAGCATTTTTTGAAACAATGATTCATTTTCTCTTACGTGTATTTTATAAAGTACACGCCTGTATTTTAATACATGCGTGTATTTTATAATATACATGCATGTATTATAAAATACGTGTACTTTATAAAATTTATAATATACACATGTACTTTCAACATAATTTGCGTGTACTTTAGAAAGTAAAGCGTGTACTATATATCTATTGTATTTTATAGATACCTGATCAGTTTTTTCAATTCTGATTCATCAAGCATTTTCTTCAAGTCCGAAATTTCGTCATTAAGGATTTTATTATTGTTTTCCTGTCACACAAAAAGAATGTTACATTATAAGCAATACTTGAATAAAACTGCATTATTTTTAATCAAATAATGCATGTACTCTACATTATTTCTAATATCAAATATATCTGCATTAGAAATACTATGAAATAAAACCGCGTGTACTTTAGGAAAACTACGTGTACTTTAGGAAAACTACGTGTACTTTATGGAAACTGAGTGTATATTAGGAAAACTACATGTACTTTTAACGTGTACTTTAGGAATACTGCGTGTACTTTAGGAAAACTGCGTGTACTCTACATTCAAAAGTACCTGTTGAGTTCTTTTCAATTCTGACTCCTCAAGATTCTGCCTCAATATCATCTTTTCTATGTCAGCATCTTTCCATTTTTGTAATGTATCATCATACTTTTTTTTGAGATCTTCATTACTCAGAGACAGATATCCATTTTTTTGTTCCAAAATTCGTGTTGATTCTGCCTGTTTTTTCAATGATTCATCCAATTCTTTAATTCTATCTGAGTCACTCATTGTGACTGGATCAAGCTTTTCTTTCAAAGAATTGTTTAACTCAACTAGTTGGGAATTTTCTACCTCCAACTTATTTAGTAACTCTTTTTCCTTCAAAAGGTTGGAATTCTCCACCTTTAACCTCTTCATTTCCTTATGGGCTTCAAAAAGTGAATCACGATCTACCTGCAACTGTACATTCAAAATGACACTCTCCACCTCCAAAGAGGTCACCTTCTCAAGTGCACCATTAATGTCTTCAGCTGCTTTAGATAGTTGGTAATTTTTTTCCAACAATTCTCTTTTCAAAATAGCAATTTGTTCCTCCAAATTAACCTTTGGTTGATCTTTTTCCTTCTTTTCTTTGGAGTCACAATATTTTTAAGGGGAATATTCCAACCATGTGAAAACTCATTGTCATTAATATCTTCAGCAACTTTTTCTAATGATGAATCAGCATGTATAGGACTTTCTGTAGAAATGTTCAAAGAGTAACTTGGCCCTTCAAGCTGAGATTCCTTTTGTACAGAACTGTCCTTACAAGCTGGTTTATTTGTAGCCTGCTTCAAAGTTGTTGTTGCGATGTCATTCTTCACAAACCATTGTTTCAAAGACGACAATTTCTACTTCAGGAATTTTGGAGTATTTTCTTTAAATTCTTCAACAGGAGAAATAATTTCAAATTTCTCACATGCCCAACACTGTGATCATACAAAAAACAAAATGAATTTAATACTTGTATTACCTAGGGATTCATAATGAAAAGTACAAGTGATTTGTTCAAAATACACGCAAAATTAAACGTGTACTTTACAAATTTTACAATTGTATATTGAAAGTACACGTGATTTTTACAAATTAAACGTGTACTTTATCAATATAAGTTCACGTGTACTTTCTAAATTACATTTATAATATTGACAAAAAATATAACAAGAGTATTTTAAAAGTACATGGGTTATATTTAAAAAACATAGTACACGTGTACTTTGTAAAATACAAGTATACTTTCATGTGATATAAGACGTGTATTTTCAAAATACACGTTAAATATCAAGTGTATTTTGAAAGAACAAGAGAAAATATCACGTGTATTTTGAAAATATTTTCAAAGTACAGGTAAGTATTGGTATGTAAATTTTGAAATATTAGGAATATCTAGTGTATTTTGAAAATACACGCGAAAATGTACGTTTATTTTCAAAATACAAGTGAAAATATCACGTGTATGTTCAAAATACACGTGAGTATTGGTATGTAAATTTTGAAATATCAGGATGTTTTTTTGCTCACCAGTCGAAAAATGACACATCCAGTAACTGTGCTAGGTTTTGAACTTGCTGATTTGTCAAGTGAATGTATGAGAAACTCATGCACAACAGATGCCCAATCATACTTATTCATTTCCTCAATATCGTCGATGTATTTCAACCAAAATTCTCCAAGGGTGAAGTTTGAGTTGGAGAAAAATAACGTGTTCAAGAAGTGGAGACACACAATTTTAATAAAATCAGCAATTCCTTCATCTGTCTCCAATTCAACTGATTTCTTCAAACCATTCAATATTTCTGACTTTCCTATTCTTTTTACGAAGTATCGTGCTTGTAATCCAGATTTTTGAGCAGTATTCGGTCGCTTTTTTAGTTCTATTGATTTTAAACCCTCAACCAGGGGTATGCCAAATATTTCACTTATATCTATTGGCATTATTGGAATTCTACTCTTCATACGAAAACTTTTGATTTTCGTATTGTACAGCTCGATAATTGATAAAATATTTTTATCCGTCTTCTTATGGTCCACTTCTACTACTTTGTTACTGTAGTAGGCATTGAAAAACTCCCAAAATGGAGTCTTCTTAAGAAGTTCAATATGGCTATTATTTATTTTATCTTTAATCTGATGCAAATCATGGAGAAAGCTAACAATATTTGATCGATATTGATTATTATTCTTTGCAGGACGTTTAGATTTCAATGCCACACTAGAACTAGAACTGGAACAGGATGAAGAACTATCATCAGAACTGCTCTTTTTTATTTCTTTCCTCTTCTTGCCTTCATCTTCATCCCCATTATATTGATCTATAAACAAAATTTAAACTACTAACCTATAATGATATGTACAAAAAATAAAATACATGCGAATTAGAATAAAATATAGACTAAAATAATAAAATACAAGCGCATTTAACAAAAGTACATGCAATATTCTCACAAATAATTTATACAAGTCTCAACAAAATACATGATAAAGGCGATAATATATATCGTCAGTTTCATGGTAATACCTAACAGAGGTTGTTCAACAAGTCAAAAACCAAGATTCTCTACTCCTAACATATTCAGTAAAGAAGTGATACAATAGCTAAATGCTAAAAGCTCCAATATTATCAAAACCGCTTAAGCAATACTGCTCAATTCGTTTAGCTAAATCCTTCGCTGTCGATTCAGTTACTTGAAGATATTGCACATCAAAAGTGCAGTAAATGTCTTCATGGTTGTAGTAGAAACCAAGTAACCTTTTAGCTCTATCGTTGATGCGAAGGAGAAAATGAATTTCGTCATCATTAGTACTATTGACTGTCAATGTGAAGAGTTTTGTATTGTTAAGATCTTCGAACGTGCAAGCAGCAGTTTTGTAGTTGAACATGCTTGATCGTATGATTCCTAAACAATAACACAACAATACAAAATAATACACTGATAATGCACATTAGTACATGGATATTGGATTGAATAAATTGAATTTCAATGTGCGTGTACTTTCGAATTTTTTGCGTGTACTTTCAACAAACTACACGCAAAAAATGAAAAAGTACACGCAATAATAGTGATTATTAGCTAATAACATATCATTCAAATGCAACTGGCGCGGAAAAAAAACACTCTTAAATATTAACAAAATAATAATAATTCTTACAAACTCATGGAATATCATTCAAATGCCGTTGGCGCGGATCAAAATAACATAGGATTGATCAAATATTGATTTGAAATAAATATTTTATAGAGTACACGTATAAAACATAAAAGTACACGCATAATGAATTGAGAAATTCAATTTCAATGTGCGTGTACTCTGTGTATTTTACGTGTATTTTTTGATAGTACACGCAAAATACACATAGTACACGCAAAACAGGGCTTGTACATGTACATATTTCAATCATGTATATATTCCTAGTCCTTGATAAATCCTCGATAAATGATGTATACAGGAGGAAAAGTACAATGATGAAATACATATATCTAACATGCAAAAAGTGTGTTTTGCAATTAAAATGAGGGAAACAAATATATTTTTTCATATCATGAAGAAGAAGAATGTGATTTCATTAGTCCATGTGTCTACAAATTTATACATATGAGAACACAAAATACACAAGGACAAAAAGTTGATAAGAGAATGTATACATACTTGTTAGTGGTGTTTGGAAGAATTTGATTTAGAATGTAAAATGTATAACTTCAACGATTAGGGTTTGATCGAATAGAGTTAGGGTTTTGATCGAATAGAGTTAAGGTTTTGATCGAACAAAGTTTTTAGCGCTTTGATCAGGAGTATTTATATGTTGTTGTTGACCAAAATTTGATTGAGAAATAGATTCGTTTTGGTGTTTTGATCGAAGAGATGGTACGATTAAGGTTTTGAATCCAGAGAGAATACAGTGTTTTTGGCGCTTCAATTTCTGAATAGTGCGTGTTTGTTTTAAGTTGGGGGTATTTATATGTTGGACCTAATCGTTTAAAATTTATTGGGCCTGTTTTTTTTGTCCAAAATTATTAGTCCAAGGACTAGACCGTAAAAGCCCCATAAATGATTAGTTCGAGGAATATTGCACATTTTCTGCAAGTGCTTATAACGATGATCATTTATAAAACAATCGGATTTTAGAAAACTTGTAATAGTTAAGGGAGGTTATAATTTTTTTTTTAGTAATTTGTTATCGAATTGGGGTCAAAATCATTGGGTCAACTGATTAAAGTAGGCATACGTATGGGTTACTCTCATTTACATGGTTAGAGGTGCATAAAAATCTATTGGCTTTTTAGGTATATTTCTGTCAACATCCATGATATTTTATCTTGAATGTGTAAGTTTGATGTTTATATGCACAATACACACACGACTATACACTATGTAGTCTAAAAATCATTTTATCTTGTTTGATCTAACTAAGATATGATTTGTATGTGTGTTTGAACATTGATTCACACAGAAATCACTTTTGTGTATATATTCTTGTTATATTCTTGCTTCTGTGTTGAGAGATAATTTTAAAATATTTTATTTTAAAGAAAACTAAGACTATTTGGTAAAATAAAGTTCAAGATCTGACATAGGTTTAGAAATTTATACCTAATCTGAAAAAGGACCTATTCTGTTAAGAAAATATTATTTATTGACTGTCCTTATATTCTTGATTGAACTATTTGACTGACCGGACCTGAACTGAACATACCTTGAACATATAGAACTATCTAAACCAAGAACTGAGAACATATTCAAGATCTGTTAGAACCTTGCTTAAAACTATTAGAACTCATTATATTGTATAGAATAAGGTTTTAAATAAAAACCTAACTTGTAACTGAGTTTTGAACATACATTATAGGTTCTTAGATTAAAGTTGTTTTAATCTAAACTTATTCTGAAAAATAGTTTGATTGGTTTCATATTTGATTTCGTGCATATGCTATTATAAATTTTTAATAATTTAAATATATGCTTGTGTATACTCTGCTTTAGAGTAATATTGCTTGATTTTGTGTGTTTATGCTTTACTGCTTATTTGCATAACATTCTTGTTCAGTGTTATTCACTTAGTACACATTATACACTTAGGCACTGATAATCGTTATACATAACTTGCCAAGTCCGAGTGTTCTTTATTTTAATAAGAAAGTTGCTAAAAATAGTTTAAGTCAAGTTAGTTTGACTTAAACAAAAAGGAAAGTAAGATTTGTCCATGATATTTAGGAAATATAAAACTATTACATATTCATTCGTCTGTATCATTTTAAGTGTGGGTGAGTCATAGTAGTATAACTCACAACAATTACACTTAACTAGAATAAGTCACTAGGCACTGAGCAATTCTTGCGCTTGAAGAATTTAAAGGGAAGAGCTAATACGTGAAGAAACAAGTTGGACAAGAACAACTTGAGGGTGATTTCAGAAGAGCAACCACAACAGAGGCTTGGTCGATAGGTAGTAGCTTTCTGATTTACTTTACTTTGTGTCTTGTTGCTTATGTGTAAATTGTTCCTGTTTGATTTGATTTTTAGTGGCGTAGATTAGTTTGATCCTTATAAGGATCCGTGGTTTTTCCCAGGGGAAGGGTTTTTGCCACGTAAAATAAATTCCCGTGTGTTGTAAATTCTGTTTATAAACCTCACATAAAAAATATCGGATAAATAACTAGAAACACACCTAATAAATTGAATCTATATTATCCGTTTAAACATTCTTACTTAAATCAAGTTAATAAAAAGTTGGACTGTAATTGACTAATTGGAAATAATATTAGGTTAATAAATTAGTTAACAATTTAAGTAAAAGTTTAAATTAATCCCTTATGAATCTGAGATAGAAACTCGTAGGTAATTTGGGTTTAATCGACATTAGTTTACTTACGCATTAGATCATTAGCGTATTAGCCCCCGTTCAAGTGGTATCAGAGTTAGACTTTTTAAAGATCTATTTTCAAAAACTTTTTTATCTTGTTTTCATGGAGGATTCAAGTCAGTTAATTAGGTTATGTAATTTTAGTAGACCACCCATATTTGCCGGTTCTAACTTTTCCTAGTGGAAAGTTCGTGTGATAGCGTTTATACATGGTACCTTAGGTGATGACATTTGGCATTTAACAGAAAATGGATACACTCACCCTACTATACCTATTAAAGAAGGTAGTCTTACACTTAGGAAATTTAAGACCACTGGGTTAAGCACTGATAAAAAGAAAATCAGTAATTTAGTTAATAAGGGTAAGAATGCTATATTCTTGAGTGTGTGTGAAAATGAACTTAAGTGTATTTATCACTGCACAACGAGTAAAGAAACATGAGACACATTAATAGTTGCACATGGAGGTGATGCTAGGGTTAAAGAATGTAAAACTCAAATGTTAGTACAACAATACAACATGCTTGTTATGAAAGACAATGAAGCCTTTGATGATTTTTACATGCGCTTAACTGATATAACAACCCAACTACATGCTAATGGAATTGTGTATACGAATAAGAAAATTTGTGCTAAAATTCATAGATCCCTTGCTCTTAGGTTTGATGACAAACACTACATAATTAAGGAAATAAATGATCCTTCTCTCACATCTAAATTTCTCAGCTCTAAATTAAGGACTATGGAGTTAGAATCTGCCTTTAGGAAGACTTTAACTAACTTTTCTAAAAATAATTATAGTAGTTGTTCTAAGGTTGCATAAAGAAAAATATAAACTAGTTAAGATATAATTTGAGTCTCACATTGAGTCTGATGGAGAGGTTAGTGACTTGGGAAAATATTGAGAGTGACCTTGCATTTATGTCAACTCAATTTAAAAGACTCCTAAAAAAGAGAAACAATCTTGCAAAAAGACGTGTGTAATCTGACTATCAATCAAACCAGTCATCAAGGCCTCATAATAGAAATAACAAACAGATTGGTAATTATAGTAGTAATAACAACAAAACTGATAAGTCTAAAATGACATGTCACAATTATGGAAAATTAGGCCACTTCATAGCTGACTGTAGATCTAAACCACAAACCGAACATAATAAAAATTATAAGGCCCATTTAACCAAAACTTGGGATAACTTTTCTGATTTTGAATCGAAAGATGACCAGGATAATTCTGAGCCACAATACCTTGCATTTTTTTTTTGGTAATATGTATGATTGCTGCGATGATATATATATATATATTTATCTTGTTGGCCTAACTAATTCTGATGAAGAAGAAGAATGTGATGATATTTTAGATTTAATTGAATGTACTAAATCATTGTTAGCTAATCAACCCTCTTTAAATGACTTAACTGCTTCATTCGATTCAAAACGTGTTGAATGTGTTAACGATAATATTTCTGATTTAAATGGAACTAGTGACATATCACACACTAAGATTGAATTAATTAGGGATGATAACTTTGTTAGTTACAATGACTATGCATAAATGTATGTTAGAATTTTGAAAAACATACAAGATTTATCTAACTTATTAAATTACTTAGTGAGACCTTTGAAAATAAGTATGGGATGCTTAAGCAAACGTAACGTGAGGTTATAAACATCAAATCAAATTTTGAAAAAGAAAGAATCGATTTTGAAAAACAAAAATCAGATTTTGAAAATGAAGTCTCATCTCTTAATGAAAGAGTTTTTATTGTTGAACAAATATACAAGGCTACATTGGTTGAACTTGAAAATTCTAAAGAGATGTGTGCCAACACTTTTAAAAAGTTAAGAGAAAGAGAAAAAGAGAATTTTAATTTGGATAAGTTTTTGGATTCTAAAAAATATGAAGGGAATACATTTGGTTTGGGTTTTGAGGGACATTTTAATAATAATCCATTTATTAGACCTACTGTATTTGTTAGGGATAGTACCCAAATATAACGAAATTTGAATAATACAACTTCAAATAAGGGAAAACAAGTTTTAAATGAAACTATTTTACAAAATAAAGTTGATGTCAAATATCCACCTATTTTTTATGCTGACTCTCCTAAGTACACTCCACCCCGAAAAAGGAATAACCTCACTCAGAAACATGACTTAGCTGGTTATAAGTCTAGAAATCTATTGCCTCATGTTAAACATCTTGTTCCTAATTATTATTGTATTCTCTATGATATTTTTGTTCACCAAAATTGGAAATGCCTTAGCCATCGTAAGAAAGATACTCCTTTTAGAGTTTTTAATCGAAAAGTGAGAGATTTACACATTTTCGTAGGCACAACATCAATAATAATTGGAATCATTCCTTTAATAATCCTAGACCCCAGACAAATAAGAAAACATTCGCAAAGAAAAAATCCCATCCTGGATACTAAAAGGCACAAAAACCTTTGAAAACAATGCCTATTTGGATCAGGAGTTGTGATCTGAGACCCCAACTGGATTTTTTAAAATTAAACTGTTATATTGTACTAACATCTTTACGTTGTGAATTAGTTGGTACTTAGATAGTGGATTTTCCCGTCATATGACGAGGGATATTACTAGACTTAAAAGGTGTTATCAACTATAATGGTGGTAACATAACCTTTGGGGATGGTAAGACTTCCCAGATCATTAACAAAGCATCCTCAATGAATATGGACTACCTAATGTAAATGAGATTTTATTATTCCAAGATTTAAGAGCTAACTCTCTCTCACACTATCAGTTACTTCTATGTTGATGTTTGCCTTATAAAATTTTCTAAAAACTCATAGGATATCTTAACCAAGACCGGAGATGAGTATATTAAGGGCACTCGCACAATTGATTATGCTATAAAGCAAGTGGTTGTAACGACTCGACCCGAATTTATGGGTTACCTGTGAGTCAACCTGGTCCGAATCGAGCGTTAGGTGTGAAGTGCAGTGAAACAACCTAGATAATGTTGCTAGTCCAGTTTTATTTTAAATTAACATTTCACTTGTTTAGCATGCGATTTAAATTTCAAGATAAACTACGTGTGGGATCCATAAGGAGCACCCCGAGTCCTAGCAAACAGAGATACTAACGAAAAAAAAGTATACTTACCTGCATAATACCCTCAAGATACGAGCCCACACCTAACTTGCCGTAACAAAGCGAGGGTGTGAGCCTATGCCCAGTGGGAATATAAAAGCATTATAGAAATAAACGGAAGAAAGGAATACTCATACGCTACAATCACATGTATGCAAAAATATATATGTATCTACGTACATATAAATATACATATTCAAACGCATTAACCGCTTTCTCCACAATACTTTACTCATTTAGATTAATTAACCTTAATCTTGAAGACTTCCTTTATTCATACTTAACATTTCTCACTTTATTAACGCTCCCAGTACAGCATATGAAATAATTACACTTGATTTATTTCAACCCATTCCTTTTATCGGAATCACCCCTTTTTATTCATAAAAATATACTTTAGTATTTCCATTAAAAAGTACAATTTCAACGCACACACTCGCTGTGTTTAAAAAATACTTGTTTGTCATTTGAAAACCTTTCGACACATACTTATGTAAATTATGGGTTTAACAACTTAGGTTACTTAACCACTCGCTTACCCACCTGACTCTAGCCTTTTTACTTCACCTTATGGATATTAATAGATTTACGCATTTGCTTGTCCATTTCACCTTTTACTGGAACATTTAATTTATTCATTCAGGTTAGGTTGTACTAAGTATTGTGCCACACAACCCGTTGCTTGTCATGTTCCTCATTCCTTTATCTTTTCTCGAAATTTTACCATTTACCGCATACTTACACGGGCTCCACACCGATGGCTAGGCGCACCATATACTCTGGCCACTAATTTATGGCTTTTCACCCAAGGGCTCCAGGCCCTTCTTGCTTTATCTCGGTGTCATCCGAGTTCCTTTTATATGTTTTAACATTTTCAAATGTCTACATAATTCCTCATCTTTGTTTTTACCCGGTCGAAGTCAAAATCCGGACTTAACCGTCCATTTTTCCATTAACATATGGAAAATATTTTATTTTCTTCTTTAAGTCTCTTAACCACACACACACACATGATTTATACTAATATTCATTCACGTTTTAGGACTTACTTCATTGTCACACACATTAGTGTAAAGACATTCTCCAACACTTTTATTCCAAAAAAATATTCCACTTTAAGTAAATTATCAATTTTCCCTTGTGATTTAGTCCCTTAAAGACATTCTCTAACACTTTTGTTCTAAAAAAAATGTTCCACTTTAAGTAAATTTTCAATTTACCCTTGCGATTTAGTCCCTTAACGAGTCTCATTTCCCAAAACTGGTTATTAAGTTTCCAACTTAACATTTAAAACACTTTAACCATTTTAACACTTGAAATAACACCCGTTGCATTTTAAGGCCCCAAATTTCCGTTTGTCTTATTTGAATCTTAAACCTAACAAAAATTTCTTTAAACTTGCTCACATGCGTGTTATCAAATTAATAAAAGTTTATATGCAAGGAAAGCAGACTTTAAACACTAAAATCCTACCAAGTGGATTAAACACGCATTTTTCGTAATAAAGACATTTTATCGATTTCTCTAAGCTTCAGTAATGTCTATTTATTCATAAAATCTCCATTTCACAAGGAACTTAAAAATATTTATTTATTAAATATTTTGACAACATTAACATTAGTCCACATTTTTATTTTATAAAATGTCCATCAGTACTTTGACTAGAAATACGCAAAAACAATATTTCTTTACATTTTAATTCTAAAAAATGTTATTTATTCCTTTTCCACTAGAAATATACCAAATAATGCCATCACACATTTTTTTATTCCACAAAAATGTCTATTTTCATATTTAATTGACTATACACAACACTAATATTTCCTAGCATTTTTATTCTATAAAAATGATTATTTTCAGATTTAATAGAAAATTCAACACTAATATTTTCAAGCATTTTTATTTCATAAAAATGGCTATTTTTGGATTTAATAGAAATTTCACAACATTAATACTTTTTAGTATTTTTATTCCATAAAATGGCTATTTTTAGATTTAATAGAAAATACACAACCCTAATATTTTCTAGCATTTTTATTCCATAAAATGGCTATTTTCAGATTTAATAGAATATACAGAACACTAATATTATATAACATTTTTATTCAATAAAATGGCTATTTTCAGATTATTAAGAACACATCATAATATCACAATAATCCTACTCTTAATTAACAACAACAAGACTACAATGTTTATCAAATGGAGCCTTAACATAGTAAGAGTAGTTTACCCCACCTCAAAAGACTCCAAGTGGTGGTGGTGGAGATGGGTGACTCTCCCACCTCTAAAGGTGGGCCTAAAGGGAGTCACGAGAGTTCCACCATGCAAGCTCCAAGAAATCCTCACCAAAGCCCTCTTCAAAACTTTCAATGACACATTCCTCTTTGTCCCAAAGGTGTCTCCTCAAACAATCATCGAAACCCCAACAACAAACTTCTATATTACACCTCAACCTTAACAATGGGGAGAAACTGAATATATATTTTGGTACGGTTATAATTTGTGCACTGTTTGGCATACTAAGGGAGGGACGACATTAATGGAGTGGGCAAGAGTTGTGATCTCTTTAAGAAACCCCAATGTTGGTATTGTATTTCCGTTGTCTAACCTCTCACGATCCTCTCTTCCTTAAAATCTCGACATATGAGATGTTTAGCAATTGAGGAAACCTTATCCTCATAAATCTCTCCCCATATCAGGTGTTAACTACCTCCCCAATCGACATCACACCGAACCATATCTGATCCAAGGGCTACTTCCAAGACAACAACTAAGATGGCAGAAGAGCCGATGTGCGTCAGACCTTGCTCGAGCAATGAGACCCTCCGTTCGAGCGACATTCTTCTCTCATTCAAACCACCTCCATTGTCATTTGATCGACTAGCTGGATATTCCGGATTTATCTTAAATTTTTCCTATCTTCCTGGTCTTCATATTTGCCCCAACAGTTCCAAATTCTCTATAAGAGATACATTTATAATTTAATTAATTTATAACAACTAATTCATATATAATACTTATCCCTTAATTTCCTGTAATTAAATATCTACTCACAATTTTCCAATAATTATCATCAAGTCCCTATATTTTTTTCCGTATTGTCACCGTTTTACACCGGGTTTAAATAAAACGTTTAGGGCGGGGTATTACAAACTTCCTTCCTTAGGGAATTTCATCCTCGAAATTCTCAGTTTATCACAATTCATACTCCAATATACTCTTGACCAGTTTTCTATTCCAAATATCTGTGACACCCCGCCTAATTAAATACCGGGTGATCAGTCCTTTATTAAATTAAAATCAAGGTGAACGGTTGGTTCATTCTCAACATCACTCTCTCAAAATAAATATTTTTAATTTAAACACCCTAAATAATTAAGCTAAGTGTTAAAACAATTTAAAGTCTTACTTTTAATTTATTAATTTCCAATACGGAAACCTTTTTTATAACCACCAGTTTAAGAATCACATACATACTAAGGATGGAAATTAACACACAAGAATTAAACCATCAAGATAAACCTAACCAAGTTTAAGAACTATAAATGAAATCATCTTGACAAGAGTTAACTCCCGAAGAGTACTAAATACTTGAAATATAAATAAACATAAACCTCTAACAATTCCAAACGAAATAGGAAATCGAGCGACACATGCCCTGACTATGAAGAACTAAAATAGGAACTGAGTCAATGACGAGGTCGTCTAGAGTAAGGGCCTGCAACTCCCACATAAGCTGCAGCACGTCCAATCCAAAGAACCTATGCATGACTCTCCTGTGCCTGGGAACCTGTAATACATACACATATATATACAAGAGAGAAAGAAATGACAGAAAATAGGTCAGAGCCCGAGTGTAAAACAGTTTTAAAAATAGTTTAGCAAGTATTTAAAATGCTTACCGGCTAATATAACCACCATGTTAGTGCGCGACACTCTCTTGAGAATTCTCACCTCTCATCTAGTGTGCACGCCTATCGTACTACTGATCACATAAGTCTATCAAAATTTATTCTCATGAAGTTTTATCTCGAGAAATACTAAGGCCAGGATATTTAGTTTTAAAAACTTAACCTCTTCCATTTTCTTACGTTACTTAGAACCACTCAGTACCGTTACAAAATTCACTAACACTTGTTATGAAGCTGGAACATTTATTCATTACTTAACTACTTATACACACAGTAGAAAGTCTCCTTATATATATATATATATATATATATATTAGTCACTTATATAATATATATATATACTATCGGTACCCCACATAATTCTATGGTGTTGGCATACTCTGCTATTAAATACCCGTATCACTCATACTAAGGGAAATACTAGTTCGAAATCACTCTCGAACTGTATTAACTCAATACACATAGAAATGGAGGCGAATCATAGTTCTAAGTCCTAAGAGGTCAGCACATACCCTCACGTCTCTTAGGACCATTTGACTATCATTTTCAGATAGCATATATCTATGATACTATCTTTTAGGGTACGAGTCAATATCCCCCCAAAAGGTCCAATCGAGATAAGACTGTCCCGGCACGAAAACCTCCGTGATAGCAAGTAGCCCAGGTATGATTTTACACATATACAAAATACCTAATATATGTACAGCCATACAGTCACATATATATAGATACACATTTGCCAAATTAAGTTCTCCCACGACCTATAATTATTATCATCCGTTCTTATCACAAATTTTTGCTCAATTATCTCGCATAACGGATTTGTCTATTTTATTCTCATCTATAATTCATTTTATACTTACTTCTCATCTCTTGAAGTATTCTCTGTCACTAAGTATAATTTCAGTAGGTATACCCTCACTTACCTTTTGGTCTAAATCTTTCACGAGTCTCAATTCTTTAGTGAACGTACGCACAATTTCTAATGTATGAATAACTCCCCGTTAACCCATAATTTCGTCCCATATTAAATTTCACTTAACAGAGTCTACTTAGACCCTACTGGTCCTCTTCATGTCCCACTATACTAATTAAAAGATATTCAAGGGTTCCCACATATTTTATCCGGATTAAACAAAAGGGGGAAAAATATGCGATTTTCCTGGAGTGATCAATCAATTGAGGAATGGGGTCGATCGATCGATCGTCGATCGATCGATGCTCTTGGTCGATCGATCGATCAAGCAGTTCTTGCCTAGTTTTCTGTAAATTTCAACCTACGAGTTCAATCATTCTAACCCCTCCAAACCTCTATAATTTCATCCGAGACTCCCATCAAAGTAATCCAAATGTATAAGTAATATATATAAACGATTTCTAACGTAACGACATCGATAATTCCTCAACGAATAAATCAAAAAGGGTTTAATCCCAGATTTCTTTATAAAACCAACTTTTCCATGAATAATCACGAACCTCTATTTTAAATCCAGATTTTCTTCCCAAATATCAAAATAAATTCGTGGGTAATCCTCTACACATGATCAAGATTGCAGACTACATGGATTCTCCCTACAACACATATAAATTCTCTTCCAAAACATATAAGTCTTTAATTAAAACATATGATTTTCATTCCTAGACTAACATGGAAGGAATATCAACAAGATAGATACTTGTCTGGGATTCAAGGGCCTGATTTGTTGATGAACAAGATATGGTTGCGTTCCTCGTCGTGCCATCTACGTTTTGGTGGTGGTGGCGGTGCAATCGAGTGAGTTCTAGGCCTTGGATTGCTTGGAAAGCTCTCCACCTTCTTCTCTAATGGCCGTTCTTAGGTTATGTGTTTGTTAACCCTAAAAGATAACTCCTAATGGCTGATATATCCTAACAAAATTCGTGGGTTTAATTACCCAAAAATACAAAACATCCATAATATCCTCCTGGGATGTCAATTAGGCCTAAAAATGCCCCGAGACCCAAACTAAACCTACGGGTACACTTTTCTGACTATCTCAACCCTTTCGGACACTTTGGCACACTCGAAACGACCATACAGATGACTTATAATGTAATCACTTTAACAATAATAATTTAGTTCCGACACGACATAGGCGTGTCCCAACTTAAATTTCCATAGTTGCCATTTTATTCACTCGTGACAATATTAATAAAATCAATCTCATATATTAATTTACTCATCCAGTAATATTCAACGAATTACCAATAATTACTAACTATCGTCATGCTAGTAAATATTTAAAATAAAATTTCGGATTAATATTAAATTAATATCTCAATTAAATTTATAAATCCCCAATTTTAAAAGCCATAAAAATACGGGGTATTACAATATCCTCAATACTATGGTCTAAACCTAGGGATCCCACTTAATCAATCATTGGCATTAACCCATCATGGTGAACCCTAAGGTCTTATTGCTAGTTCTCAAGCATGCCTTACGTCTCTATCTAATAAAACCTCGAGATGATTGACACTCGTCAATTATCACAATAACACCAATGAATTCATCAACATGGGTCATTTCTACATCAGGATTCATAATTTATGTTTCCTTGAACAATCTTGGATCATGCCTATCTTAAGATAATATAATTTTAACTCTCATCGATACACGTATCAAAGGTAATCACCTTATCATATAGTTCTACCTGACCGATATCTCCTAGGAGATCCCTATGCTGACCATGGGTCACCCTGGTTTCACAACATGTATATATACAATCGATGATCTCCTAGACCTCTAAAATTGCAAACCAAGTGCAACATTATCATCAAATGTTTATTAGGTTCCAACATTCTAAACACCCTCATGCCACAACCTCGAAATGCACGACCATGTCGTAACTTAGTTATACCGGCTAATTAATAAACATGTTAACCTAAGGCAATCAAGCAACATATAAAAACTAAATACAAGGACACGAGACCATGAACCCATGCACATTGGGCTAGAATATATGTGCATCCAAAGAAGAGCGCACTAGCATATTGTGACGCATCAGCCATAACAGGCCTAACCCGCATCAAAACTGAGCTTATGCAGCGCCGCACCGCACCCAAATTGAAACTATCTAATAATTTCACATTACCAGGTTTAAAGAAGACATAGGAACTGTAACGAATCATGCGATCGCCATGCCAAGGGAAAATAATCAGTTTTCGACAAAGAATCAACCCATACGAAGTGCGAACCCACAACGTATACTTGAATTCTATAACTCTATACCGATACCTGCTAAGCATCTTAGCCTTGCCACGTACCCCGGTTTGGCCTCTTAACCCTAACAAATTCTACTCAAGAATCATTCGTTCATGCCGGGCGACCAGAATACAAAACCAATTCCTCTAGGAAGTTGGATGCTAGGCGTCCCTCCTTAGGACTAAAGCTACATATCCATCATTGATAAGCACAGTTATCCTAAATCAAGGCTAAGTCACATCTCTTAGAACTTATCATTAGCTACCGACCCACCATAGTTACGCCTTCACCCTTTCAACATGCGATATCTAACCTTAGTTTGTGAGACCACTCTTATCAAGTGAAACACATCGCTCACATAATTTCAAACATTCAACTCATGAACAATTGCTACCACTCTTAGCACTGCCTATATAACACCAAATCATTATCATCCTAACGGCATCTCAACTTCAAACATCACTCATGCCTAATGACTTCCCTTGACAGAGTCACTATCAACTATACAGGTAGCACACTTAGGTGCTATATTAAAGTCTAACACTTGATCCTGAGTGCTATTTCTAAAAGTCATAATGAACCTCAGATTCACTTATTACTAGGGAATTACTACCACTCGCATTGTCACCTCACTAGCTAAACCTTAACACACACCTAAAAGGAATTATCAATACTGATTTTACACACCAATCTAAATTACTACCTAAGGTCAATTTCATCATCTTTCAAAGTCTAGGAATAAAGCTAGAGAATATTTTTTCTAAATATCTTATGTAATACGTAACAAGGCATGTTGCACCATGAATTTCTAGACTCAACAAAATTTGCGCATTTATCATGTCACTATGGTTTAGAGTTGAAGAGTATTATAATTCTAAAGAGACCGTTAAGGATAACTAATAGAGACTTTAACTTGTGAGATTTGTGCCTTTCAGCCTTTCAAAGAGTTTTACGGAATCTACGAGTCACAAGTTGATTCAACTTCTTTTGGGTCCGGACTTTAATTGTTGTATGATCTCATTATCCTTTATTAAAATTTGGCTTGATCACTGAGAATGACATCTCTTTCGAGTTGTAAGAAACACGTGTCTCGAAATTTGTCTCGAACACTAGATTTTCATCCAGACACCTACCATTTACCATTTACTTCACCCAAATTCCCATTTAGTCCCCACTCCATTCATATATCATCCATCATCATTTTTGAGAAAAAGAGTGTGATTTCAAATGTAAATGTCTTCATTGTTGGTTTGAAAATAGAGAGAAAAAAAAACAAAAATAGAAAAAAGAAAAAGAAAAAAAATAGTGAAAAATAAAAGAAAAATAGAAAAAAAAGCGAGAAAAAAGAGAGAAAAGAAAAGAAAGAGAGTTTTTAGTTAGTAATAAAGACATTTGTGCCTAAAGTGTATACACTGTTCTATCACATCCATTTTTCATCCATTTCACATCGCATATTCATCACTCATCCATCACCATTTTATTCCATCCTACCTTATACCATCTTTCCCATTTCATTTTCCCCTCGCCCTTAAACATCCATATTTCCCCTAGGTGTTCGGGCAAATGAAAGTCAACGTGTTGAATAACTCGACTTTCTCACTATAGTGATTAGCATTCCTTTCATGAGATCATTTTCTTTCTTAAATGGTCGTTCTTTCTTATGTGTGTGTGAGATGTTTGAACTTGCTTACATTTACTCACCTCCTCACGTACAAGAGCGATACACTAACCCATATCTCGAGAGTTCGTTTGAGAGAGATATATCTAGTGACATTTTGAAGTTGAAGCGTTGATTCCAAAAAGGCAATCTAGGAATTAATCTTATGATACTCGACCCGTTTTGACTGATTCACACACACACGTTGAGTTCTGGGAAGGATGTGCCTTGTGTATTTACTTAACTAAACTTTTTACACATTCTAGCTTGTATTTATGAAATTATTTCTCTCATGATGGATTGTGAGATCATTCTACGTCTAATAAGAGATAGACTGCCGTTGCAAATAAAGAATTTTGTG
Organism: Sambucus nigra; assembly: GCA_949130495.1. Taxonomy (NCBI): domain Eukaryota; kingdom Viridiplantae; phylum Streptophyta; class Magnoliopsida; order Dipsacales; family Adoxaceae; genus Sambucus; species Sambucus nigra. The sequence continues at coordinate 482,635,720 of OX422209.1, forward strand.
GGTATATTCCCTGCAAACCCTCACGAGACACAACTCGTCCTGTAGGGAAACCTATAGATTTAAAGGGTTGCTGCACATGCTAAGTGAAATCGCAAGTGCTCGCGAAAGTGGTACACTTTTGGTTTCTTATCTTTCACTTTCTCTCTATCTTATTGCTCGAGGACTAACAACGCTCTGTTTGGGGGTGGTGTGATAAGCACAAAAAACTGTACATTTTATTCCCCGAATAGACGTATTTTAGTTGTTAATTCTCGGTAATATGGGTCTTATGCGCGTAATTGTTCATTGTGCGGGCTTAGTTACTTCTATGTTGATGTTTGCCTTATAAAATTTTCTAAAAACTCCTGTGATATCTTAACCAAGACCGGAGATGAGTATATTAAGGGCACCCGCACAATTGATTATGCTATAATGCAAGTGGTTGTAACGACTCGACCCGAATTTATGGGTTACCCGTGAGTCAACCTGGTCCGAATCGAGCGTTAGGTGTGAAGTGCAGTGATACAACCTAGATAATGTTGCTAGTCCAGTTTTATTTTAAATTAACGTTTCACTTGTTTAGCATGCGATTTCAATTTCAAGATAAACTACGTGTGGGATCTATAAGGAGCACCCCGAGTCCTAGAAAACAGAGATACTAACGAAAAAAAAGTATACTTACCTGCATAATACCCTCAAGATACGAGCCCGCACCCAACTTTCCGTAACAAAGCGAGGGTGTGAGCCTATGCCCAGTGGGAATATACAAGCATTATAGAAATAAACGGAAGAAAGGAATACTCATACGCTACAATCACATGTATGCAAAAATATATATGTATCTACATACATATAAATATACATATTCAAACGCATTAACCGCTTTCTCCACAATACTTTACTCATCTAGATTAATTAACCTTAATCTTGAAGACTTCCTTTATTCATACTTAACATTTCTCACTTTATTAACGCTCCCAGTACAGCATATGAAATAATTACACTTGATTTATTTCAACCCATTCCTTTTATCGGAATCACCCCTTTTTATTCATAAAAATATACTTTAGTATTTCCATTGAAAAGTACAAGTTCAACGCACACACTCGTTGTGTTTAAAAAATACTTGTTTGTCATTTGAAAACCTTTCGACACATACTTATGTAAATTATGGGTTTAACAACTTAGGTTACTTAACCACTCGCTTACCCACCTGACTCTAGCCTTTTTACTTCACCTTATGGATATTAATAGATTTACGCATTTGCTTGTCCATTTCACCTTTTACTGGAACATTTAATTTATTCATTCAGGTTAGGTTGTACTAAGTATTTTGCCACACAACCCGTTGCTTGTCATGTTCCTCATTCTTTTATCTTTTCTCGAAATTTTACCATTTACCGCATACTTACACGGGCTCCACACCGATGGCTATGCGCACCATATTGTGACAACCCGCTATCCGAAATAAAGGGTGGCCAGCCCGATACCCCGATGAAACAGGAATCATGGATAGATATCATTCTCAGCATCACAATATCATACAGAGTATCAGGAATAATCACACATTATTCCCGAAAACGGGTTATCAAAATTTTAGTTTGTAATTTAAAGAAAACGCTTTCAACAACCCATAATAGAAAAAGAGGGTAGAAACTCTCACAAACATATATAATATAATCCAATAGATAAGAAAGGACTGAATAAAGCATCGGTCGATACAATCCATACAATACACAGTAAGTTCCACGTGTTACATAATACATCATTTATACAATTACACCATTTGGGCCACACGCTCGAATAAAGACTGATCTTAGCTAGAAAACAATAATAGAGGCGTCTACACAAAATATCCCGTGATACTCGCAAAATGTCAGGGATCCTCAAAAGACTTAAAAAAAAGAAAATCATTACGGGCGACCTTGCGATGGAACACCTGAACAAAAATAGAAGGTACATACACAACAAGAAAACGAAGAACCGGTCAGAGGCCGGTTTAATATGATCACTAGATAAATGACAGGTATGACAATAATGGACAGGTAAGCATGGATGATATTCTATCATGGTAACATCATATAAAGAACTAAGACAGTTAAATGATTATTAAAATGAAATTCAGTTATACAAAGAAATAAAAGTACTTATGAGCCTTTTCATCTTTCCTCATTTTCATTTCCGTCTTCTTTCCATTCCTTATCTGGAATGCAATTATTACTATGTGCACTTTATGGCACTTATCTCAATAGTATGCTCTTTTTGGAATATACTTTGCTCTTTATGGCATTAATGTTCCATCGAGTCCAACTCGATACTATAATAGTTATAAATACGTATAACGATTCTAAGACCGCCCGTCCGGGTTTCCCCACTGTGCGCGACCCTAAATAACCATCATCTTCCAGGGCCTAACCTAAGACAACCTGGGATCCTATTGCAACGTCGGGAAGCGGCCATATGCCTGCGGGATAGTCAAGACCACACCCAGAATCTCCTACCCATCGCAGAAAAATATAAAACAAGCGCTCATATGGCCTAAGACTATATCCACCCTGCATTCATTAGCCAGGGGGCTTCACCTCACGCACGGACTTCCCTTAAGATGGTATTTAGAGAGGTGTGTAACATCCATTTTATTAATTTCCATTTCATGATTCAGTAAATTATATTTTACTTTATCCATTTTACATTTTATCAAAATGCGTTATGGTGCACTTCACATCATCATAATAACCTTGAAGAATATTTAAACTCCCAAGATATCTCTCCCAAATGTGCTTGTTTGGACTTTATAATAACCCATCAAATGAGATATAGTTCGCATTTACTCCTAAAGTCTCCAAATTCGACTTTAAGATTTCCTAGACTCTTATAGAACTACCTGATAGAAGAAATGCCTAAACATTACTTTAAATCTTCCCCCCCCCCCCTTGACAGGAACCCTAGATGAACCCCTTCGAGTCTAGGGAGTCGACCGAACTCAACTAACACTTTAAGATCCTATTTTTACTTCCTTCAAGAAGGTCCTTAATTAATAATCCTAGAGAAAAGGGTTAAAATTGAAAAAAAAAACAAATTGAAAAAGTGCAGGGTTTCCGAATCGATTCGTCCTAGCCGAATCGATTCGTCGAGAAAATATGGGATTCTGCATAGTTGCCGAATCGATTCGGACCATCCGAATTGATTCGGTCAGGAAGATTGGGTTTCTTCATAATTGCCAAATCGATTCGGACCAAGCCGAATCGATTCGGTTCACCCAACCCTGGAAACTATCTCGCAGCGAATCGATTCGGTTCTGCAGAAATTCCAAATTTTGCTTATGGAGTCTTGGACTCTAATTTCCTTCCCAACTCAAATCCATTCAAACCAACTCATGTATTGTCACCAACACAACATAAATGCTATTAACTACTACCCCAACTATCAATAATCATCCAAATTATTCTTCAATGCTTCAAGACCAACAATTACACAAAAAACCCTAAACTAATCAAACCATGATCAATACATCATTATCACTACCAATCATTTAACTTAAACCATAAATAGCGAGTAGGAAACTTGCCTCAATGTAGAAAATGCAGATTTTCTTGGTGTGGGATCAAGAATCATTCTCAAGTCTTCAATATCCTTTCTTCTCTCTACTCTTTCTCTTTCTCTCTTTAGTTCTCTAGGTTTAGAAAATACAATTAGGTGAATAGTGATTCACTCAAGACATAAATCGTGCCTTTTGCCAAAATCCCAACTCAATTGATCGATATTGTGATAAAATAATACGCAATTGTATATTTAAGGCATAATCAGTCAAAAATGCCCAAAATCTCAAAACACATAATGGCACAATTTCTGATTATCTCGCACGTTCTGGAATCAACTGCGGCCTCTAAATTATCATTTGGACATTTTATAATTCAATTTAAGTTCCGGTCTCATTATTAAGCCAAATATCATTTTAATTCATATGATATTAATAAGCATAACATAGCAATATTCACCCATAGTTATGGTATATATGCAAACTCATAGTGAATATTAACTTTTCTTCATTAAATTAGCACTCAATTCATAATCCAAAACTTATATCTAATTACCATACCTAGTAATTAATATAAAATACGTTCTCATAAGCGAGGGTTATTACATACTCCCCCCCTTATGAGGGAATTTTGTCCCCAAAATTCAGGCGTACCTTATAAGAAAATATGTGGATATTTCTCCCGCATCTCGTCCTCACGCTCCCACGTTGATTCTTTTGCGTTGTGGTGACTCCATTGAACTCTTACTAAGGGAACCACACGAGACCTTAACTTGCGCTCCTCACACTCAAGAATAGCAACCGGTTGTTCTTCATATGAAACATCGGGTTGTAAGTCGATATCTTCAAAAGGAATGTGCCAAAGGGCACCCTCACATATTCTATACTTCTTCAAAGAGGAGACATGAAATACATCGTGGATTTGTTGCAAAGGCTCCGGTAAAGCAAGTTGATACGCCACGGGACCAACTTTTGCAATAACTGGGAAAGGTCCAACAAAACGCGGTGCAAGCTTTCCTTTCTTCCCGAAATGTTTAATGCCCTTCATTGGAGATACTCGCACCAACACTTGGTCTCCAACCTCTAACTCCATGTGTCTCCTACTCGCATCGGCGTAGCTATTTTGATGATCTTGGGCTATCCGAATGCGATTTCGAATAAGTTCAATCTTTGAAGAAGTAGCCTGGATCATTTCAGGTCCAAGAAATTTGTTATCACCCACTTCCAACCAACAAGCGAGCGATCTACATGGCCGACCATACAAAGCTTCATAAGGTGCCATTTCAATAGTGTTGTTATAAGCAAACTCAACCAATGGGAGGTATTGTTCCCAACCGCCCTTAAAATCAAGCATGCACATACGAAGCATATCCTCCAACATCTGGTTTACCCTTTCAGTTTGACCATCTATTTGAGGATGATAGGAAGAGCTTAACTTCAACTCGGTCCCCATGGCCTCTTGAAAACTTCGCCAAAAGTAAGATACAAATATTTTATCTCGGTCAGAAATAATATTTAAAGGTACCCCATGAAGTCTAACGATCTGCTCGATGAACAATTGGGCGTAACGAGCGGTATCATAATCCGTACGTACAGGCAAGAAGTGTGCCGATTTAGTCAAACGGTCGACAATCACACAGATCGAATCATGACCTCTCTATGATCTAGGTAAGCTCGTAATGAAATCCATCGAAATGCTTTCCCATTTCCATACTGGAATCTCCAGCGGTTGCAACAAACCTGTCGGTCGTTGGTGATCAATCTTAACCAACTGACAAGTAGTGCATTGGGATACAAACTCCGAGATATCCCTCTTCATACCAGCCCACCAATACTGACGGCGCATATCTTGGTACATCTTGTCCCCACCTGGATGTACCGTAAACTTTAACCCGTGAGATTCCGCCATCACCGCTCGTCTCAAGTCCCCATCTTCGGGAATAATAAGTCTTCCATGGAAGCGTAGTCCACCCTCAGAACCAATCGAGTACTACTCCGCTCCCTCGGACAACAGTCGGTGTATATGATCTTGATAACCTTTATCTCTTCCCTGGGCTTCCATAATTCTCGCTATAATCGTAGGAGTAACGGTCATCACGGAAATGAATACCCTTACCCCCGCATCCTCCTGACAGAGCTCTCTCCACTTCGCTTTCCACACATTAGCCAAGTCTCCCTCGGGCTTCCTACTCAAAGCATCCGCTACTACATTCGCCTTTCCAGGATGATAATGGATATCAAATTGGTAGTCTTTCACAAACTCCAACCAACGGCGCTGACGCATATTCAAGTCCTCTTGGGAAAATAAATATTGCAGCGATTTATGGTCTGTGAAAAGACTAAACTTTCCCCCAAGAGATAATGCCTCCATATCTTCAAGGCAAAAACAACTGCGATAAACTCTAAGTCATACACCGGATAGTTCCTTTCGTGAGGCTTCAAATTACGAGAAGCGTAAGCGATAGCTTGTCTTTCTTGCTGAAGAACACCTTCTAACCCTTGAAGAGATGCATCGGTGAAGACTAGGTATTCCAATCCCGATTTTGGCAATACAAGGACTGGAGCCGAAGTTAATCTATTTTTGATCTCTTCAAATGCAGCTTGACATGAATTATCCCAAACAAATCTTATTCCTTTTCAGGTTAAATTCGTCAACGGGCTAGCGATTTTTGAAAAACCCTTAATAAATCGACGGTAATAACCCGCCAAGCCTAGAAAACTACGAACCTTAGTAGGTGTCGTGGGCTGACCCCACTCTCTCACCGCAATCACCTTGCTAGGATCCACAGATACACCCTGGGATGACACCACGTGACCTAGAAATTGAACTTCCTTCAACCAAAAGCCACATTTCTCAAACTTTGCATACAATTTGTGATCCCTCAATCTCTGCAGGACCAACCGTAAGTGAGTAGCATGGTCAGACTCTGTCTGAGAATAGACTAGGATGTCATCGATGAATATAATAACAAACTGGTCAAGGAAATCCCGAAACTCCCTATTCATAAGATCCATAAATACAGCAGGAGCATTGGTTAGCCCAAAGGGCATAACCAAGAATTCATAGGATCCATAACGGGTCAGAAATGCAGTTTTGGGTACATCTTGCGCCCGTATCCTCAATTGATGATACCTCGTCCTCAAATCGATTTTGGAGAAGTATGATGCTCCCCTAAGTTGGTCAAACAAATCATCGATGCGGGGAAAAGGGTATTTATTTGGGATGGTGACTTTATTCAACTCCCTATAGTCCACACATAACCGAAGAAAACCGTATCTTTTCTTCACGAACAATATCGGAGCACCCCATGGCGATGTGCTACGCCTAATAAATCCCTGCTCCAATAGCTGTTGAATTTGATCTCTCAACTCCCTCATCTCCACAGGAGCCATTCGATACGGAGCTTTAGCAATCGGTCGAGTTCCCGGCATTAAATCAATCACAAACTCTATCTCCCGACTTGGAGGTAATCCCGATATCTCCCGAAAAACATCCTCAAAGTCTCTAACAATTGGAAGAGAATTTAGGGAAACCACAACATCCCTAGATGCATCTTCCGCAATACAATATAAATAAGCACTCGTACTCCCTTCCATACAAGGCATAACAACCAGGAACATTTCTTGTCCCGAAATTGCAAAAACTATGCTTTTCCCATAACAGTTTACTATCACGCGGTATTTCCCCAGCCAATCCATACCCAATATTACATCATGCCCGACCAAGTCAAGGACGAGCAAGTCGGCCTCAAAACACAAGTTACCAAGGTTAATCCCTACATTTTTACAAACAAAGAAAATCAATGAACCATCACCCATAGAAGATTCAACGCTAGTGAAGGTACTTTCAGCAGATTTTATCAAACCTATGGTCTGAGCAAAACTCTTACAAATAAAGGAGTGTGTAGCACCCGTATCAAATAGTACTCGACCCATATACCCATGAATGAAAAACTTACCCTCGATCGCTGGCGGTGCCGGAGGAGCTGGAGGAAGCATAGCCTCCTGAATATGGTAAACCCGTCCATAATGCAGTTGCCCCTGCTGAGGAGGAGCAATCGGATTAGGCGCCTGGGGCGGAAACTGTACATACGGCTGTTGTGGAGCCTTAGGAAGATGCCCTCCAACCAACTGAGGACACGCCCTTTTATAATGGCCCAACTCCCCACACTGAAAAAATTTATTAGCCGCATTCTCCTGATTCCTACCTTGATTATTTCGAAATTGCCCCGCACCCCGGCCCTGCTGGCCCCTACCTCCATTTCCACCTCTACCTCACTGTTGTTGTTGTCCGCCTTGACCTGGACTGTTATTATTATTATTATTATTGCCACCAGCATTAAACCCACCAAAACGTTGACGCTTGGACAAATCCCCTTGCTGAGGATCCCTCTCCTTATGCTTGTTCCCCGAGGATTGGGACGAAGAAGATGTTCCCCCTCCGATCCCATTACTTCCCAGTTTCACCACTTGCCCCATTGCTGCAACCTTCTTATTTTTTTGCACAAATAATCTATGCTCTTGACAGTGAAGTAAAGCAGCATTCATCACGTCCCCAAAGGTTACCAAAGATAGATTTCCAAGCAAATGTTGTTTTATGTGCCAGTGCAAACCTCCTACAAATCTGGAGATCCTCTTCGCTTCTGGAGTCACTTCATCCGGTATAAAGCTTGCTAACCAGGTAAACTCCTCTTCATATTCGGCAACCGATCTCTCCCCTTGTACTAAATCTTGAAGCTTCCTCTGCATCTCCCTTTGACCTACGGGAGGGAAATACTTTCCATCAAACAAAGTCCAAAAATGGGTGATTGACAATGTACCCCTTTGTTCGGGTGTCGTTATTGACTCCCACCAGTGTAAGGCCGATCCGACAAGCTTAAAGGTAACGAGGATTTGCTTTTCTCCTCACTACATTCCACCATCCTAAGATGGCACTGCATGTCCTTCTTCCACTGGTTTGCCTTTATAACGTTCGAACCTCCCTCAAAGTCTGGGGGATGACCCTTTAGGAAAGACTCTCTTACCCGTTCCCACTGAGAAGGTCCCGTAGGAACTGGTGCTTCTTGTCCCCTCGCTTGAGCTTGTGGCATTTGTTGTGCCACTGCAGTCATCGCTGCATTAATAGCTTGGGCCACGATATTTTCCACATCAGCGGCACTGATATTCCCCGGTGGCGGTGGTGGAGGACCAACCTCATCCTCGACAACCCTATTGCGTCTAGCGGGACGTCCTCTCTTTGGCGGCATCTGAGATAGAGAAGAGATGGAGTTAGAATATTATATAAAACAATCTATCTAGCAGAAGATCACATACATAAGCAACAAGACAATCCTAACATTAAGCTCTATATCAAAGAACGCTACGGTAGAACGTGACAAGTCCGCATAGATCCTAAAGACTCTAGAACCAGATGCTCTGATACCATCTGTGACAACCCGCTATCCGAAATAAAGGGTGGCCAGCCCGATACCCCGATGAAACAGGAATCATGGATAGATATCATTCTCAGCATCACAATATCATACAGAGTATCAGGAATAATCACACAATATTCCCAAAAACGGGTTATCAAAATTTTAGTTTATAATTTAAAGAAAACGCTTTCAACAACCCATAATAGAAAAAGAGGGTAGAAACTCCCACAAACATATATAATATAATCCAATAGATAAGAAAGGACTGAAAAAGAATCGGTCGATACAATCCATACAATACACAGTAAGTTCCATGTGTTACATAATACATCATTTATACAATTACACCATTTGGGTCACACGCCCGAATAAAGACTGATCTTAGCTAGAAAACAATAATAGAGGCGTCTAAACAAAATATCCCGTGATACTCGCAAAATGTCACGGCTCCTCAAAAGACTTAGAGAAAAGAAAGTCATTACGGGCGACCTTGCAGCGGAACACCTGAACAAAAATAGAAGGTACATACACAACAAGAAAATGAAGAACCGGTCAGAGGCCGGTTTAATATGATCACTAGATAAATGACAGGTATGACAATAATGGACAGGTAAGCATGGATGATATTCTAGCATGGTAACATCATATAAAGAACTAAGACAGTTAAATGATTATTAAAATGAAATTCAATTATACAAAGAAATAAAAGTACTTATGAGCCTTTTCATCTTTCCTCATTTTCATTTCCGTCTTCTTTCCATTCCTTATCAGAAATGAAATTATTACTATGTGCACTTTACGGCACTTATCTCAATAGTATGCTCTTTGTGGCATATACTTTGCTCTTTATGGCATTAATGTTCCATCGAGTCCAACTCGATACTAGAATAGTTATAAATACGTATAACGATTCTAAGACCGCCCGTCCGGGTTTCCCCACTGTGCGCGCCCCTAAATAACCATCATCTTCCAGGGCCTAACCTAAGACAGCCTGGGATCCTATCGCAATGTCGGGAAGCGGCCATATGCCTGCGGGATAGTCAAGACCACACCCAGAATCTCCTACCCATCGCAGAAAAATATAAAACAAGCGCTCATATGGCCTAGGACTATATCCACCCTGAATTCATTTGCCAAGGGGATTCACCTCACGTTAGGACTTCCCTTAAGATGGTATTTAGAGAGGTGTGTAACATCCATTTTATTAATTTCCATTTCATGATTCAGTAAATTATGTTTTACTTTATCCATTTTACATTTTATCAAAATGCGTTAGGGTGTACTTCACATCATCATAATAACCTTGAAGAATATTTAAACTCCCAAATGTCCTTGTTTGGATTTTATAATAACCCATCAAATGAGATCTAGTTCGCATTTACTCCTAAAGTCTCCAAATTCGACCTTAAGATTTCCTAGATTCTTATAGAACTACCTGACAGAAGAAATGCCTAAACATTACTTTAAATCTTCCCCCCCCCCCTTGACAGGAACCCTAGATGAACCCCTTCGAGTCTAGGGAGTCGACCGAACTCAACTAACACTTTAAGATCCTATTTTTACTTCCTTCAAGAAGGTCCTTAATTACTAATCCTAGATAAAAGGGTTAAAATTGAAAAAGAAAAGAAATTGAAAAAGTGGGATTCTGCATAGTTGCCGAATCGATTCGGTCAGGAAGATTGGGTTTCTGCATAATTTCTGAATCGATTCGTACCAAGCCGAATCGATTCGGTTCACCCAACCCTGGAAACTATCTCGCAGGGAATCGATTCGGCCGGGCCGAATTGATTCGGTTCTGCAGAAATTCCAAATTTTGCTTAAGGAGTCTTGGACTCCAATTTCCTTCCCAACTCAAATCCATTCAAACCAACTCATGTATTGTCACCAACACAACATAAATGCTATTAACTACTACCCCAACTATCAATAATCATCCAAATTATTCTTCAATGCTTAAAGACCAACAATTACACAAAAAACCCTAAACTAATCAAACCATGATCAATACATCATTATCACTACCAATCATTTAACTTAAACCATAAATAGCAAGTAGGAAACTTGCCTCAATGTAGAAAATGCAGATTTTCTTGGTGTGGGATCAATAATCCTTCTCAAGTCTTCAATATCCTTTCTTCTCTCTACTCTTTCTCTTTCTCTCTTTAGTTCTCTAGGTTTAGAAAATACAATTAGGTGAATAGTGATTCACTCAAGACATAAATCGTTCCTTTTGCCAAAATCCCAACTCAATTGATCGATATTGCGATAAAATAATACGCAATTGCATATTTAAGGCATAATCAGTCAAAAATGCCCAAAATCTCAAAACACATAATGACACAATTTCTGACTATCTCGCACATTCCGGAATCAACTGCGGCCTCTAAATTATCATTTGGACATTTTATAATTCAATTTAAGTTCCGGTCTCATTATTAAGCCAAATATCATTTTAATTCATATGATATTAATAGCATAACATAGCAATATTCACCCATAGTTATGGTATATATGCAAACTCATAGTGAATATTAACTTTTCTTCATTAAATTAGCACTTAATTCATAATCGAAAACTTATATCTAATTACCATACCTAGTAATTAATATAAAATACGTTCTCATAAGCGAGGGTTATTACACATATACTCTGGCCACTAATTTATGGCTTTTCACCCAAGGGCTCCAGGCCCTTATTGCTTTATCTCGGTGTCATCCGAGTTCCTTTTATATGTTTTAACATTTTCAAATGTCTACATAATTCCTCATCTTTGTTTTTACCCGGTCGAAGCCAAAATCCGGACTTAACCGTCCATTTTTCCATTAACATATGGAAAATATTTTATTTTCTTCCTTAAGTCTCTTATCCACACACACACACACGATTTATACTAATATTCATTCACGTTTTAGGACTTACTTCATTGTCACACACATTAGTGTAAAGACATTCTCCAACACTTTTATTCCAAAAAAATGTTCCACTTTAAGTAAATTATCAATTTTCCCTTGTGATTTAGTCCCTTAAAGACATTCTCTAACACTTTTGTTCTAAAAAAATGTTTAACTTTAAGTAAATTTTCAATTTACCCTTGCGATTTAGTCCCTTAACGAGTCTCATTTCCCAAAACTGGTTATTAAGTTTCCAACTTAACATTTAAAACACTTTAACCATTTTAACACTTGAAATAACACCCGTTGCATTTTAAGGCCCCAAATTTTCGTTTGTCTTATTTGAATCTTAAACCTAACAAAAATTTCTTTAAACTTGCTCACATGCGTGTTATCAAATTAATACAAGTTTATATGCAAGGAAAGCAGACTTTAAACACTAAAATCCTACCAAGTGGATTAAACACGCATTTTTCGTAATAAAGACATTTTATCGATTTCTCTAAGCTTCAGTAATGTCTATTTATTCATAAAATCTCCATTTCACAAGGAACTTAAAAATATTTATTTATTAAATATTTTGACAGCATTAACATTAGTCCACATTTTTATTTTATAAAATGTCCATCAGTACTTTGACTAGAAATACGCAAAAACAATATTTCTTTACATTTTAATTCCAAAAAAATGTTATTTATTCCTTTTCCATTAGAAATATACCAAATAATGCCATCACACATTTTTTTATTCCACAAAAATGTCTATTTTCAGATTTAATTGACTATACACAACACTAATATTTCCTAGCATTTTTATTCTATAAAAATGATTATTTTCAGATTTAATAGAAAATTCAACACTAATATTTTCTAGCATTTTTATTTCATAAAAATGGCTATTTTTGGATTTAATAGAAAATTCACAACATTAATACTTTTTAGTATTTTTATTCCATAAAATGGCTATTTTTAGATTTAATAGAAAATACACAACCCTAATATTTTCTAGCATTTTTATTCCATAAAATGGCTATTTTCAGATTTAATAGAATATACACAACACTAATATTATCTAACATTTTTATTCAATAAAATGGCTATTTTCAGATTACTAAGAACACATCATAATATCACAATAATCCTACTCTTAATTAACAACAACAAGACTACAATGTTTATCAAATGGAGCCTTAACATAGTAATAGTAGTTTACCCCACCTCAAAAGACTCCAAGTGGTGGTGGTGGAGATGGGTGACTCTCCCACCTCTAAAGGTGGGCCTAAAGGGAGTCACGAGAGTTCCACCATGCAAGCTCCAAGAAATCCTCACC